>CM035443.1:24388922-25136422 GCA_020310875.1 Ceratopteris richardii | reverse complement strand
GATATTGGAAGTGGTTGAGCCAACCACTTCTTGATAAAGAAATCATGGGGAGGGTCTGGCAGTTTGCTCATTAATGCCTTGACTTTGGTAACAAATTCTGGAAAGGTCTCCCCAGGACCTAGTCTTAATTTTTCTAATTCCTCAATAATGTTTCCAGTTGTGTTCCCTTGTTGGAACTGTGTCCTAAATGCTTCCTTCATCAAGTCCCATGTGGTGAAATGATTGTCCGTAAACTGACTAAACCATTTGTCTACTAGCCCGGGGAAAAGAATAAAAAGTTGTCTTCTCTTCCCATCAAACCCCTTTTCTTACATAAGGCTAAGAATATCCTAATGTGCTCATTTGGGTCTTCTTGTGCTAACCCTCTAAAGGACAGAAATTTGATATTCAATCTAGAAAGTAAAGTTTCCAAATCTACCTGGGTTGCCACATTCTTTACTGATAAGGTTGATGATGATGGATTGGTTGATCTTTGAATAACCTTCCTTCTTGTTGCTTTGCAAGGGGCCTCTTAGATTAAGAGAATTCCTATGGAAGAAAGATTGCCTCTTGAGCCAATACAGTATTATTGTTACCCTTGAACTCTTCTACCTTTGCAAATTGCCTCTCCTCTGCTGAAGCCTCCTTGTGGTCCCACTAGGCATGCTAAATTTTGTTAGAGGATTCTTGTGCAAAAAGGGACTTAAGTGTTTGTAGGAGAAGTGAGAAAGATAAGAAGAAAGATATGAACACCAGAAGCTTTTGTAGATTGATTATAAGGATAAAAGTACAATAATGATGTACAACACAATCCAAATACTCTCTATGCAAAATCACAAAGTGCACAATCAACAAAGTACAAAGTACCCAAGGTTCTTGATGTCGCTGACCTTCTCTACACTAGACCTCCACCTTCTCCAAGAGCTTGCACTTGTGCACACCTTGCACTCAAGCTTCCAATAGGGGGAGTTATGGACACCTTCTGTCGATGCACACAGAGTTTCAATGGGTCCTTGTGGCCTTTGATTGCCTTGCTTAGCACTCCTCTGCACATACCTAAGGCACACTTCTTGCACTCCTTGCACTTCACTTCTCTGCGTCGCACACTCATTGTATGTCTCTTGCTCTTCTCTCTCCTCGCGTGGACTATGCTCACCTTGTTTAGTCTAACCAAGAATAATGCCTTACCTTGAATTGAGTGTCGGTTCACGTACGCTCCTAACTGCTAGCATATCTTGGTGCTCACTTTGATGTCCCAAGATTTTCTCCACATGTGGGCAGCCACCAAATCCCTGTTTTGTCTTGTAGTGACTTTAGACTAAAACAAAAATTTTAATTGGGGGCCATACTTTCACTTTTGTGTACGCTTCCGCTTCACATACCTTCACTTTTGCCTTTAATTCTTTAAATGTGTACCTAAGGGAGGGTTCACCTGAACCTTCCAAACACTTCAAACTCACTTTCGAACCTTAGAGAAATTATAGCAAGACACTCTGCAACCTAAAACCCGCATCCAACTTTTTGCAAATATAACCTTGCTGAAGAATTAATTTTGTACTACCTATGCACCTTGACAACTGAACTTTGAATGCTTTGACTTTACCCATGTTGACTTTGATCGCTTTGTCTTTGAACCTTGTGTTGACTTTGACCAATATGAATTTTTTGGGCTCAACAAAGACTCAAGCATACATAAGCTTGAGGGGAAGCTATTGGAGCATCAAGCTTACACTATATTTGAGGTGGATTTGATCTACATTAAAATGCTATCGTTTGGATTACCTCAAAAGAATATACATTGGAGAGTTCTTTTACCTATGCTCATTTATCTTTTATGGATCATTTACCATTATAAAATCCTAGAGATTTACACACATAAAATATCAAAAAGAGAGCTCAAGTTCCACGAGTTTGAAGTGGTTAAGTTGCAATCAATGAATCAATCAATCACCTAAAAGTAGATCAAACTAGATCTTCACTTTTCCTAGATTTTAGAAAAGTGAATTGATTCTATTCAACAACCGTTGCCGCCTTCATTTGCATTTGAAATCCACTTGTAGAAGTCATGGAGCACTTCAAGAGTCTATGTAAAGACTTCAAATCACTTTTACATTACTTGGAAGCAATATACATACACTTGTGGCCATCATTGTCTTTCTCCTTCATTTCTTTGCATCATCCTCTTCACAAATAGTAAGATTGTAGAGGTTGCTACTCTATCTATAGAGCTTCAAATTGGATGCCCAATCATGCATGGGAAATATATTAGTGTCTAGTTTGTGTGCATAAATTTACAAAGCGTTTAGTTCATCAGATTGGGAGAAATCTTAGTTTTTCTATCTTTGATTCTATCTCTGCACATTCCTAAAAAATAGGAGGTACCACTGTTGAGTGTCAAGCTCATTCCAAAAGCATATTTTTCTTATTTCTTGTAATCTTGTGCATTCTATATACTTAACCCTATTTGTATCACTTCCTCCAAAAGGACTTTTTCCAATTGTAATCATGTTGGCTGCTATGAGCATTTGAAGTTGATTGTCTCATCCAAAGATAGTAAGTTTTTTGAGCTAGTCAATGTGCAAACCTATCTGTTTTGTATTGATTCTTTCTCCTTGATGCTCCAAACTACATAGTGCATTTCATTGCACTTACCGCATTCCTAGAAGTTCTATTTGAGTCTCCATAAGCTCAAAGGTTGGTCTTGTGCCAGTTGGATGGATCGAACTCCGTGTCTTTGCAACTGACTTTTCTACCTCCTACAAGCTTCTCCAAGTTCTTTCAATCATGAAGATCGTGGTGTAATCCTATACAGTTTGATTGGGTTTTTGTCTATTATTTTGCAGAAAGTTAAAAAGTTGGGTTGGGTTTCTCTTCGAGCGAAACCTTTGGAGAAAAGCTTCCTTAATTGCTTTATAACTAGTTAAATGTCTTGGGTCATACTCTATAAGCCATTTGACAGCTTCCTTAACCAAGGTGGTCTGGAAAATTCTAGCCTTATTATCCATATTTGTCTTAACATTAGCCATGTTTTCCATTACATCAAGATTTACTTCGAAATGCCTCATGTCTGCATTTGGTTCATCTCCTAAAAATCCACCAAACTTTGCGTACATAATTCCCATTGGATAATATCTTCTTTGCATATAACCCTAAGGATAGTTGTTAGTATAGCCTTGGTAGTATATGTGATGGTAGTTGTTCCCTTCGTTATTGGACCTGCCTCTTGATTGTCCATAGCCTCCTTTATGGAAGCCTCTTCCTCTCTGATTCTTTGTGTTCTTAAAGCATTGATTTGTGGTATTATTGATCAAGCCACAAATGTTGCAAGGTGAAGAGTTGTATGGTCTCTCCCTACCTTGTTTTGCTCCTCTGCCCCTTCCTCTAGTACCTCTTCCTCTACCTGTGAAATTCACTTGAGAGGTACTTGCCTCTTCTTCATTCCTTTTACTTGTGCCTTTGTTTTTACTTTTATTCTTATCTATGTAAAAGGCACAAGATCGATTACCTCTAGAAGTATCTCCATTCTTATTGAGCTTTGTCTCATGTGTGAAGAGTTTCCCCATCAATGTGTTGAGGTTAGGTATCTGCATGTCCATATATAAGTCCATTGTTGTGGTAAAGGACTCCCATTTGTCATCAGATTTGATGCCATTTATGATCTTCCTTACTATATGCTCCTCTTCTATTTCTTCTCCAATAATCCCAAGTTGATCCACTACATTATTCATCTTCATCATATAGTCAACTACACTTTGCTTTGGTTGCTTCTTCAGGATTCTAAACCCCATCCAAAGCTATTTCTTCTTAGCCCTTGTATTTGTTGAGAAGTATGAAGAAAGTACTTCCCAAGTCTCATGAGAGGTCTTGCAATTCCTAATGTGAGATAATAAGAAATCGGATATTGATTTAAGTATATAAGACCTAGCTAGAGCACTCTCTTGCTCTTGTCTTGTAGGTTGATGTTTGCTTCTGAATATTGGAATTTCTTCATCTTCAGACATGTATCCATAGAAGCTTCTCCCTTGGAGGTAAGCCTTCATCCTTAAACATTCTCAATAATTTCCCATGTCCAATTTGTCAATGAACGATGCAAATCCATCTCCCATTTTACCTTGACGTTGCTCTCATACCACTGTTGGAGGAGATGGTGGACACTTTCTAGAGATGAGATGGTGCTGCAAACTCCTGGTTCACACCAGCCAAAATTGTGTTGAGGAGTGCAAATTAGACCTTTTGAGCGTTCTAAAAAGCACAAATAATCACCCAAGTACTTTGGATTATGATCCTCAAATCATTGGATCAAAACAAATGAGTAGCAGTTTCAACTATGAACCAAAACTTGCTATTTTGGTCACCACACTTGCTCAAAGAAAAGAATAGTACTCCTTCTCTGCTAGCGATCAGATAGAATGATTTTGGGTGTATCTCATTCACTAGAATATCTAAATTTTAATTTCACTTTAAATGATAAACCATGCTCAAAGAATGGTTCTTAGCAAGTTAGAGGTGATCCCCGACATTTTCGGATTCCTAGAGTATGTAGACTAGTGAGCAGTATTTTGCACATATCTCAAGATTTGCTGAGACAATAAAAGTGAAACTTTGTAGCAATAAACTAGACATTATGATGAATCGAGAACAACTTTAAGCATTGGAGATGATTGAGCATACACTGCAAAACAAGCCAAAAAGGTTCACTATTCTAAGTGGTACATGATAGAGAAGAGAGAGTGAGATATAATCAACATGTATATATTAATGCACATAAATTAAAATGTCATTATCAATGAAACATTGCACAATATGAGGGAAATTATAGAGCTATGGTAAGAGCTCAATATGAACATAAGATCCCGCTGAATATCTCTACCAATCGGGCTCTATATCATGTGTCCTCTAAAGTCCTCTTTATATAGCTCTTTGTTGGAGCATGGTTCAATTTGAATTTGAACCTTCACCTGAAAGTGGTCCAAAGTTTTAGGAATTGATTGCCATAAATTTCACCAAATGGTTCGTGGAAAGATTCCCCTAAGAAATTGTGATTGGAAGTGATTCCTTCTATGCACTTTTATAAGGAGTAAATACTCAATCTTTTACAAGAGGTTGTTAATGTGCTAATACATGAATACACATAGCATCCTTTGGATAAGTGATCAAGCATTTAGGCTTGGAGTAATTGCACCAACACTTCTTTATCTTTTGGCTCTCAGACCACCTCTTGCAAGTCAACGATTTCATCAATCTCATTCCACCTTCCATCATCATTCACTTAAGAGTTAAGATCTGCATTCAACATAGATGGATCCTCCTTATCATCAAATTCTAAACATGAGATGGAGTTTTCAAGGCATACTTCTTTGTATCTTTTTTGTTGAGATAACCTCTTGCCTGTTTGTTTCTTGTTCCTTACTTCAATTTATTGTTGATAATGGTGACCTTGAAAAATAAGATTCACCTGCCCTTCCCTATATGTATAAGTATTTTGTAGGGATTCTTCTAATTCTATCTTTGTAATAGGCAATGGTTACACCAATGTTGACTTTGGAATTGTATGAAGTCTTTTAGCAAACGGAGTGGCATCTACAAGTGTCTTTTCTCTCGTTCTTTTTGAGCATCTAATCATAGGCTTTGAGCTTGTTCCAACTTCCTCCATAAGCACCACATCACGCTTCTTCTTGGGAATTATAGCGGACTTAACATATTTATCCATTTCTATCATTGATAGCATATGTCCTAAGTAATTACAAAAGTTTAGCACATGGTATATGAGTATTGTTAATGTGGTATTTCCATTTAGAAACTTTTTGTTTCCCCATTGTTTCTTTGCTTCAAATATTCACTTTTGTACATATGATCTTTATTTGATTTCCAATATGTTTTACTGCATGAGATAGTAGCTGAACCATTATCATTTGTGTTATATATCTGTGCATATTAGGTAAGAAAAAATGTTGGTGCACCAATCTTACTTCTTCCTCTAATGTCCATTATATTGATGTCCTGGAAGGTATGCTTCTTGGGTTCATGAATTTCTTCTTTCAAGTCGATAATTCCATCCTAGATCCACTCGATTGCTTCCTTGATTATTTCATAGGTGAATTGAATGGTCTTCCATTCTCCTTGTATGTTCATGACCTTTGCTTCTGGTATAGATGAAACATCGAGCAGGGTGCAGTGTATTCATCACCTACATGCACCTCTCAAAATCCGGTTTGTAAATAGAAAGCTTCCAATATGCTTCAACCGTAGCTTTTGTCCATGTATCCACTATTCTTCGTAATTCATGTAATAGCTAGGAGTCCTGAGTCATCATTGGAAACTTGTGATCTCGATCCATGAACTTGATTGTGATAAAAAAAACAATGATTCCCAACTCGTTAATCCTCTTGGAACTAGTGACCTCTTGCTTTGATTGCACATTCCAAGGGAAATTCATTGATTTCCTCTTGATGCATTGCTTTAGAGTTGCCAAAAGTGTTCGAGTTAGATGTCTGCGAAAGCACACGAACAGCACAAGGAAGAAGAAGAAGCTTGGAGCACAAGACATAACACTAAATGTATTACTACTAGAATGTACAAAGATAACTAACCCATTAGGGATATAGACATATATAGAATCCAAGGGAAAAGAACCTCCTAAAGAGGGAAAAAAGTGTCTCGGCAGTCCTAGTGTGTTCACCCACATCACTACCTAAATATATCAACAAATTCCCTTGGGACTAATGTGGTGAACAAGCAGTTGGAACTCATGTATAAGGAAGTGCCAAGATATTTGTAATCAATCCAAAAAAGGAATTAAGCCCAAAGCTTTGTGGAAATTTTCAAACTTCTCCCTAGGTAGAGCCTTCGTGAAAAGGTATGCAATCCTCTCATGCATGGGCACATATGCCAAGCTAATCTCTCCAACAGAGAACCTCTCCTTGACATAATGATAATGCACCTCAATGTGCTTAGTGTGAGCATGGAACACAGGGTTCCTCACAACTGTCAATGCGCTGTGACTGTCAATGAAGATGGTGGTGGCAGAAGACTGATAAACACCCAAATCATCCATAAGGCATCTGAGCCACACACTCAACAATTGTTGTGAAAGCTGCCCTATACTTAGCCTCACAACCAGAAGTGGCCACAATAGAGTAGGTTGCTTCTTGCTCAGCCAAGATATGCATGAGCTACCAAGCATGAAGCAAAAATCAGTAGTGGACACACGAGTGTCATAGCAACCAACCCAGTCAGAGTCAGAAAAATCATGAAAATCTGGCGATAGTGATCTCCCCATGGGATAAAACAACCCAAGTAGCCGGGTACCACTCAAGTAGCGAAAGATGTTCTTAATTGCCTACCAATGCTTAGAACCTGGGCAATGCATAAAACAACTAATATGTGAGACAACAAATTGAATATCGCGTCGAGTAATGCATAAGTAAATCAAGCATCCAACAGCCTACAGATAAAGAACAACATCAAATGGATTGCTAGCATCATGAAGACTCAATCGTATACCTCTCTCCATAGGAGTGGCAATAGGTTTACAGTCTTCAAGGCCAAAACACTTCAGTAATGTGTCAATATTTTTCATTTGACACAAAACTATTCCACCAGCAACTTGCATAAACTGAATGCTAAATAATGATGCAAGTGCCCCAAATAAGACATCTCAAATGAGGCATGCGAATCAACCTCAAAATCAGCAATATGCTTCTCATGAGGACCAGTGAGAAACATGTCATCAGCATACACAACAACGATTAGAAGAACATCATTAGCACCCTTAACATATAAGGTGCTTTCAGTCAAATTGTTCTCAAAACCATGTGTAATCAGATAGGCATGTATCCTTTCATACCAAGCACATGGTGCTTGCTTTAAACCATATAATGCCTTCTTTAACTTGCACACCTAGTTTCCATGCCATTTCTACAAAGCCACAAGGCTAAAAAACATAAACTTCTTCATGCAAGTCACCATTTGGAAATGTTGTTTTAATGTCCAACTGATGTACATTCCAACCATGATGAGGTGAAAGTGCACAAATGCTAAAAACATTAGTCATTCAACATGTAGGTGCAAAGGTTTCATCAAAATCAATGCATCTTTCCTACGCATAACCCTTTGCAAAAAGCCTAGCCTTATACCTATCAACTCTTCCATGAGGTTTATGCTTCAGCTTGTATACCCACTTAGTGCCAATGGCCTTCTTGCCAAGAGGCAAGTCGCATAAAGACGAGGTACCATTATTCATGATAGCATCATATTCACATTGTGCTATAGCCATCAAATGTTTAGAATTTTGTGCTTCATCAAACAAAACAGGCTCAGTCTCATCACAGATAGAGGCAGCCATAGCATAGCAATGCGATGCAAAAGATGCATGGTATGATAGAGTGGCATCTAATTTGCTCTTATGCAAAGTCTGCACTAGCCATTTTGGCATAATTTTTGCCTCCTCTATATCAACTCTCTCATGAACCAGTGCATCATGCAAATCTGCATAAAAAATAGAATGATCTACATCATCACATGAAACTTGTAAAGGTTGAGAAGTTGCCTCAATAGGACTACACTACACTGTCCACCTGTAAATAGAGGCAGATAGTATCATACATATCTTTGGAGCTAACAGATGTCTCCTTTGTACATGAAAGTAAAGGCTGAATAGCATCTTCCACAAAAACAACATCATAGAGAACCAAAATGCATTTAGTATCTGGATGACACAAACAATAGACTTTGCTTTCATAACTCTAGCCAACAAAAATACATTTTATTTCTTCATCATCCAATTTCTTGTGATGTTATTCAGGAACTAATGCATATACAAGACAACCAAAAACATGCAAATGAGCAACAGATGGCTTGCGACCATGCCAAGCCTCATATGGAGTGATAGACTGCAATAGTTTAGTGGGACACCTATTAAGTACATATGTTGCACACATGACAACTTTAAGCCAGAAATTATGTGGTAAAGCTTGAATCCTGACCATACACCTCGCCATCTCCATGAGTGACCTGTTCTTTCATTCAAAAACTCCATTCTGTTGAGGTGTATACAACAAATAGTGATGTTTTATCCCACATTCAACCCGAAATGCATTAAATTTAGAAGGCATATATTCCCCTCCTCGATCAAAATGGATGGTGCCCATTTTACATGTTGATAGATTTTCAGCCAAAACCAAAATTGTTTGATGCACATGAACACTGCGGACTATGCTTTCAATGGATATACCCATGCATGCCTGGAAAAATTAACAATGAAAGTCATGAAGTAAAGATAGTTTCCAAAAGAGGGTGTCTCCATAAGACCATAGACATCACTATTAAACAGCTCCAATTTCTGAGTAGCTCGAACTGAACCATCTTTTGGAAAGGAGGAATGTTGCATTTTGCCCAAAATACAACATTCACAGACATGTTTTTGGGCTGCCTCAAGTTTGGGGAAAGGGGACACCATTTTATATTTCTACAGCCGTAGCAAAATTTAGATGATCAAAGCGTGCATGCCAAAGCTTTGCATATGACATAGATTGAGAATCATGTATTGCATATGCTAAATCATTCATAGATTTTTCATATTCTATGAGCATATACAACCCACAACATAAAATTCTAGAAGCAATAATCATGTCGTCATTTGACAGATCACAAACTGTACATTTGTCATTAATAAAATTCACAATCAAGCCAATCTTGACTAACACAAAAACTAATAATAGATTTTTCTTGATCCCTGGCACAAATAAAGCATCCTACACAGTGAAAGAATTATCATCAACAATAGTCAGAATGATCTTCCCAACTCCCATGATAGGATAAGAGGAGTTGTTGGCACATATGATAGTATTGCCCATAGGGGAAAGATCAAGTGAAGTGAAGAAATTGTGCTGCGAGGTAATATGTTTAGTTACAACACTATCAAAGTACCAAACATATGAGCCTATTGCAGGCATACAATGTTCAGGAGAGGATGGGTCAAAATGGCAAACAATAGTAAACGCCCATTCTTCATTCTGCATAAGAATAGTAGACTCTATTTTTTATGTAGAGGCCTCACAACCATTCTAGCCTCTTTTTTCTTTGCCACTTTTGCAGCTAGTTTTGGATAGTTCTTTATGACGTGATCATTTCCTTTATAGTACTTAAAAAAGAATTTATGCTTTTCTAATTTCTTCTCATCTTGATCTTCCTTCTTTGAATGTGCAACATTTGCAAATTTCTGCTTACTAGTAGATAAGCTCCATTTACATTTGCCCTTCTGACTAGCAAGGAAATCTTGATCTAGAACACGCATTATGGACCTGATCTACCTAGACTGATCTTCCTGCAATAGAACATAGACTAACTCCTCAAATGAAAAGACATTTGGATTGCCTTTCATCATCAAATGAAGAGTAGAAGAAAAACTCTGATATAAATCAGGAAGACTATTTAGAATGGTATGCACAAGTGAGCTATCTGGTATAACTTCATCAACAGAAATCAATTGTTCCTTCAATTCTTTGATCTTTGTTAGAAAGTTCTCCATAGAATCACCTTTATTCTCCATAGAATCACCTTTATTCAAGAGAGAATGTGAGGAATAATGGCACATTTGATAGACAAGGCTGTCAATGCATGTGCATGAGCATCTCTACCATCCAAATGAATTTTCTCTATAGTAGGTGCAACAAAAATTGTAGCACAAACAGGAATCGAAAAAATATTAGTATCTTCAATGCCATCTAGATTAGCTTCAATACCTATATTTGCAGGTGTAATAGGACTTTTCAACACCCTATAAAATGTTCCACAATCCTTTTGCAACCAATTTATGTTGCATCACATAAGCCCACGGTGGGTAATTGGTACCATCCAACTTATTCTCAACAACCAACATACAAAATACATCACTGCTTTTAGCCATGGCCATTAACTAAAATACCCTATTGTAGATAAATGACTATATCTAAAAACGTTGAACAGAACTACCCTCATGAGTTTTTCTAAACTTGTAGCAGACTTTGAGACACTTATACTAGCAAACCGAAACTTGTATACATCTTTGGCACAAAAAGGTGAAATAGCTTACACAAGCACTCTTATAGTGCATTCGGAGGCAAAAACAAGCTTAGATCGTGATTTTGGCACCATATAATGAAGTTGTTTTCATCTCCTAATCACCTTCAGTATGCTCACCAAATTTTGTGCGATTTTGAGACTGTGACCTGAGGGTTGTCAATGATGCCCTAGATGAAGCAACGACCTACTCTAATACCAATTGTTGGAGTTAGATGTCTGGAGAAGCATGCGAACAACACAAGGAAGAAGAAGAAGCTTGAAGCACCACACACAATAGTGAATGTATTACTACTAGAATGTACAAAGATAATTAACCTGTTAGGGCCATAAGCATATATTCAAGATGGGGGAGAACCCCCTAAAGAGGGAAAAAAGTGCCTTGGTGGTCCTAGTGTGCTCACACACATCTTCGATATCATTCCAATGAAAGGCAAACAATCAGTCTCAACTTTAACATTTGCACCTATGAAATATTCTTTATCTGTTTTCAAAGCTGTTAACATACCCCATAGTTCTTGTTTGATATGTGGATACTTTCGTTGTATTTCATGTCAAATTTTAGCCCCAAACCTAATTGCATATCTATTTCCTTCACTATCATCTTGACTTATGACCCAACCTATACCAATAGGTGTTGTCATGATCTTGCTCACGCGCATACAGAGATTACGGACACAGAAAACACACAGAGAATAGACGCAACAAGAGACGAGACACAACGCAGTATTGGGTGGAATCTCCCCCCATGCACTCTGTTTCGACAGTCCACAGAGTGCATGTATTTATAGGACTTTTGATTACGTCAAAAATAGTGGTTACATGAGGGCGGCTTCGAAAAGCAGGTGTGAAACTAAAAGTTGGTAACTTTTACAGAAAGCCATTACTTTGAATAATAGAAACTGCGGTCTACAACAACCCTTATTCTAACCATTACTTTTCTAACAATAGAACCTTCTACGCAGGTTTATTTACAAGCTAAATAATAATTATTCGGATTATTGATGTCCGCCCTTTCACGCCTTGCACGCTCCTCATGAACCTTTAGCTGCTATATCAAAACCTCAAAAACATATTAATACATTAATAATTTAACATTTTAACAATGCCTTGTTCAATAATATACAACATGCCTCTCAGTTGACAAGCAACTGACCTCAGTTGATAAAATAATTCAACACTCTAACAATTATAATGCAGTGTTCAACATATTCCATATTACTGTTACAATCCAACAATGCATTGGCCAACATATTTCATGTTACAATCCAACCATGCATTGGCTATTCGATATTTCAATCCAACAATGCATTGTTCAACATATTCCAACAATGCATTGGCTATTCCATATTTCAATCCAACAATGCATTGGCTATTCCATATTGCAATCCAACAATGCATTGTTCAACATTTTCCATAAGGTATAACATGCCCCTCAGTTGAACAAGCAACTGACCTCAGTTGATAAAATAATAAACATGGATGGCCAGTCACATGTTTCATCACTCAATAAAGAAAATAGGCATGTGCCATGTCAAAATACATGCATGGAAATGTTCATGGAGCTTGTTACATTAATGTGTTTGTGTATGATATGCAGAAATTAAGTGGTCATAATGAGGTGTTAATTGTGTTTTATGTATCCACATATGGAAAAAGACATTGCACATTATGTTTCTCAATGCATTGTATGTCAGCGTGTCAAACATCATCATGGTAAACAGGTGCATGTGAAAGTGCATGTTTAAGTTTGTCAAAGGACTGTTGTTGGGTAAATCCCCATGCAAATTTTTTTTTCTTTTTCAACAACAAAGTAAGAGGCAATGCTAAATAAGAAAAATTTCGAACGTCATCATGGTAAAACAGGTGCATGTGAAAGTGCATGTTTAAGTTTGTCAAAGGACTGTTGTTGGGTAAATCCCCATGCAAATTTTATTTTCTTTTTCAACAACAAAGTAAGAGGCAATGCTAAATAAGAAAAATTTCGAACAAACTTCCTATAGAAACTAGCCAACCCAAGAAAAGAACGAACATCATTGACTGATTGTGGTGTAGGCCATTCTATGATAACTCTAATCTTTTTCGGATCCACATGCGCACCTTCACTTGAAATAATATGTCCTAAATATTCTAGCTTACGCTGAAAGAAATAACTCTTTTCCGGATTAGCGTAAAATGTGTTTTCTCGTAACAAATGAAAAATTGTTTCAAGATGCTTTTCATGTTCACTATCATTCTTACTGTAAACAAGTATGTCATCAAAGAATACAAGAACAAAAGCTTGGTAATCAAGAAAAATATTGTTCATCATTCGCGCAAATGTAGCAGGGGCATTAGTAAGTCCAAAGGGCATTACCATAAATTCATAATGGCCATTTTGAGTTCTAAATGCAGTCTTAAAAATATCACTTTGTGTCATACGAATCTGATGGTAACCCGATTTAAGATCAATTTTACTAAAGACACGAGCTCCTCGTAACTTATCTAAGAGATCATCTATTCGAGGAATAGGGTATCTATTCTTGATCGTGATCTTGTTAAGGGCTCTATAATCAATGCACATTCGATAAATTTTATTCTTCTTCTCTACTAAGAGAATTGGTGCTCCAAATGGGGAAGAACTAGGCCTTATAAGTCCTTTTGTAGTAGGTCTTTTACTTGATTTTCTATTTCCTTTTGATGTAATGGGCCATGTCTATAAGGTGCTTTATGAGGAGGAGAACTACCAGGGACTAAGTCTATGCTATGGTCAAAGGATCCTCGAGATGGTGGTAGTTCAGAGGGATATTCGGACATAAAACAATCCTTATAAGTACTCATGAAAGGTTTATATGCACCTAAAAGTGTATGAGTATAATCATTGATGACATTAACAAAAACAATGCATGAGTTAAATCCTTTCCTAAATGCACGCTTTACTTGAGTGTGACTAATCAATGGAAATGGCTGGAAATCATGCCGTGCAGACAAAGTAATGAGTTGACCTTTGAAAACAAACTTAAAGGTATGAGTATGGTAGTCAATACGTGGGTTATAATGGTGACGAAAAGGCATACCTAGTATAACATCATAAGATTGCAAAGGTGCAATTAAAAATGTTCGTGAGTCAACATAAGGGCCTATGCTAATCGTAACATCTTGCACTTCTCGTGTTACATTATAACGACTACCTTGAAATGCAGCTTTCACTTTATACAAAGAAGGAAACGTTTGTAATTTAAGTTCTTGTACTAATAAATGTGAAATGAAGTCATGTGAACTACCATCGTCATGTAGAATTTTAACTAGTTTGTTATTTATTGTACCCTGCATGCAAAGAAGAGAGTGTAGAGAGATATCGTTACCCAAGGTACTTAAATCCTTCTCCAGTGATTCCTCTGTCCAAACAAGAGGAATTTCTTCATTATAGACCTCCATGTTATGCAATCGAGTTGTAGCCTGTTTCATATGAAGAGGTTGCAATTTGCACCTTATTTTTGTATGTCCAGGTTTACCACAATTCCAGCAAGTGATTCGTGGTCGCTTCTGTTGGGCATTCATTGCTGAAGTTTGAAGGGTAGGTGGTTTGGTTGGTTGGAGAGATGAAGCAACGGTTGAAGTTGAGTAATTGGATTGTAGAGGTCGAGGAAAACTAGGGTAAGATGGGGCATTAAAATTACGCTTCATAGGAAATGAAGATTTAACAGGAAATGGTCGTGGACATGGTTGTTGTAGATGGAGTGACTTGGTTATGGACTGGAATTCTTTTTCTACATCATAAGCAAAAGATATAGCCTCGTTGAGGGTTGTAGGTCGTAGGGTGTGAAGCTTAGCTTGGATACCCACTTCCAAACCATCTTCATATTTCTGCTGCAAGATATCCTCTGATACATCTTCAAGCATTCGTACAAGTAGTAAATTTTGCTAGAATCGCTCTGTGTAGCTAGCAACCGTATCACCCTCCTTCCATGTAAGGGTCGTCCATGCACGTCGAACATGCAAATGGTATTGAGGAGGAAGAAATGAATCCTTCATGTTTTCTTGAAAAGCCTTCCAAGTTGTTGGACGCTCCGTACTATGCCGCAGGACATTCCACCAGAGTTGTGCTTTACCTACTAAATAGTTAGTGGAAAATTTAACTTTTTCACTTTCAACATACATTTCATCGGTATAAAAATCATCAAACTGCGACAACCAAAAAAGTACTAAAGGCCCATCCTTTCGCCCATCAAATCGTAGAAACTGGTAGTTTCTATTACCAATCTTTGAATGAGTAACATCAGATTGGGCAAACACAATAGCTTTTACTACTCTCGTAAGGTTGTCTTCCTCAGCTTGCATCCTTTGGAGGATCTCATCACGTTGTCGGATCTCGTTCTGAGCTCCTTGAAGCTCATGCCGCAAGAGCTCTAGTTGTTGTTCAAGTGTTGCCATAGGTAGGGGTGAATTACTGTAATCCTCCATGGTGCTCTTGGACCCTTGCTCTCAACCTTGGTGTATTGAACCTTCTTGTTTGCAACCTTGGTGTCTCGATCCCATGTTCTCAACCTTGCTTGGTATCTTGAACACTCAATCAAGTGCCACCCAATGATTTTGAAGGAATTCACACTTCCAAGCTAGCTCATTGGAAAGTTCGTTCCGAGAGCTTTCCAACGGTATATTACACGCCTCAATCCGCCCTACGGATTGAAAGTTACACTTAATTCTTTGTTGAGTCCATCCTTGAAATCGTCGCGAGCGCCTTGCACAAGTACCAAAGAAAGAGAACTTGAATAACAACTCCAAGAGATGGTGGAGTGGTCAAAGTGCTTCCCTTGAAAGTAGGAGGTTGTGGGTTCAAATCCTCCTACCTTAGGGACTCTAAACCTCTCTATTACCACTCAAAAATTAAAATTATCTCGCGCGTAGCCAACGGCTGCCAACGGTCGCCAAGGGAGCCTTGGGTGCCAATGTTGCCAATGTATTGCCTAAGTTCTTTGCCTTAGTCGACGCCTTAGTCGACGCCTTGGAGTAAGCCGAAGGAGAAGACGTAGGTGAAGATGTAGGTTCTCGTTCTGGATCAGAAACAGAAACTGGAACAGGAGATGGAGACGGAGACGGAATCGGAATGTCCATAAAACACACAGAGAATAGACGCAACAAGAGACGAGACACAACGTAGTATTGGGTGCAATCTCCCCCCATGCACTCTGTTTCGACAGTCCACAGAGTGCATGTATTTATAGGACTTTCGATTACGTCGAAAATAGTGGTTACATGAGGGCGGCTTCGAAAAGCAGGCGTGAAACTAAAAGTTGGTAACTTTTACAGAAAGCCATTACTTTGAATAATAGAAACTGCGGTCTACAACAACCCTTATTCTAACCATTACTTTTCTAACAATAGAACCTTCTACGCAGGTTTATTTACAAGCTAAATAATAATTATTCGGATTATTGATGTCCGCCCTTTCACGCCTTGCATGCTCCTCACGAACCTTCAACTGTTATATCAAAACATCAAAAACATATTAATACATTAATAATTTAACATTTCAACAATGCCTTGTTCAATAATATACAACAATAGGACTAGTATCAATAGTCAATATAATAGGTTTGTTAATAGAATAGTCTACACGCTTAAGGATGGGAGCTTCAAGCAATAATTTCTTCAATTTACACATAGCTTGAGTGTGTTTGTCAGCCCAAGTAATTTTTTTTGTTTCTTCCTCAAAAATTCATATGGACAATCAGCAACATGAGCAAAGTGTGGGATCCAAATAATATAAAACATGCAAGCACCAAGAAATCTGCGTACCTCACTCACGTTGTTACATGTTTCAGAAATCTTGCTAATGGCATCAACTTTTTGTGGGTAAGGCTTTTGACCATAATGACCACATAAATGTCCAACAATAAGAAACTCGTTGAAACCTGTTGCAGAGCAAAGAAGAGTACAAGGCAGAGAAAAAGAAGGGCCCCAAAATTTTTCCAATTTGGACACCCATCTTTTGTATCATAGTCATTTTGTAATATAATTTCCATTGTAAATGCACTAGAGGAGTCCTCTAGATGCATCCCCACAGAAGATTAGTAACTTACCCATGTAAATTAGTAGGAAATTAGCCTTTTAGTGAATAAAGTGCCGGTCTCTTGTGTGAAAGGAACATTTTTAGGGCACTAGTACATAAGTCAATTTGTGAGTCTTTGTAAGGACTTTTTTCCATTGTGAAAATCAAGAACACAGAAATTCGAATTTGTGTCTTCTCCTCTCTGTATCATCTTCTTTGTGAGCTTGTGTGCATGTGTGTTGCTTGGAAAGAGTGTGAGGAATTGTTGTCTATCCACGAAAGTATTGATTTGCTGTTGTTAAGGTGTGTGTGAAGTGTAGGAAGTGTTGAAGTGTAGGAAGGTCATTCTCGTGACTCAGTATTTTCATCATAACTTGAAGTAGAAGCATCAGAATTGAGTGAAAATACCGCCATTGGATGGATCTTCTTGAGAGCTTCGAAATGCATATGCTATTTCTATGGTTGGAGTTCGGAGTTGAGAGAAAAGCTCAATTTACTCTTGGCTGTTGTACCAAGTATCGCGACACCATGACTGAGAGTTGAAGCTTGTTTGGATTAGTCTTTGCCTTGTTTACATTCTTTGAGAAATACATTTGCATTGATCATCATTTGAATGCATGTCTTCATACACTCGGCTAGGTTTTGATACTCATCCGATTGATAATTAAAGCATGAATCCCCACTATATGCACTTGAGGGGGATTGAGGTATAGTCTCTTTCTCCACAAGTCCCTAAGTTGGTTCTTAGGTACACACGTTTTTTGGCGCCGTTGTTGGGGAGTGTCGAATCAAACCGAGACATTCGTGTGATGGTAAGTAGCTTTTTGTATTGAAGTGAGAGGTGGAGTAATGATTTTCTCTTCTTTGCTAAGTCACTTTCAGCCGCACTTACTACTTCTCATTCTTGGAGTGTGTGTAGTGAGTTATTAGTCTAGGAAAGTGAGTAGAGTAAGTAAGAGTAGGAGGAGTAAGGGAATAGGTTAAGTAAGAAGAGTAGCTTTCAGTCTTTGCCCCTTTGATTTTTTTAGTGAGTAGGAAAGTTCTAAAGTATAGAAGCCAAAAAAGTTGATTTGTCCAAGTCACTTGTTCTTGAGCAAGTATCCTGAGAAGTCTTCAGCAGAGTATTGTTTTCAGTGAGAAAGGAGATTGGGAGTAGCGCAGAGCAAGGGGGAGTGATAAAAAGGTTGGAAAAGTTTCCAAGGTGAGCACATTACTGTTTTGTTGTGCTTACTTACCTTTTAAATCAAGTTTCCAAAGAAAAACGATCTGCGACAGGTATCGTGAGGGTCTTACAGGGGGTAGAAAGTTTGTTGTGGGTGATACAGAGAGTGAGGAGAGGGTAGAAGAACCTGGAAAACATTTGTATTCTTTCAAAACCCAAAAATCCAGTAAAAATTTGAAAAAGGGTCAAGTATCGTGTTTTCCCGCGGTCGAGTATCGCGATACCTGACAAGTATCGTGATCTCCTGTGGTTGAGTATCGTGATACTTCCCAAAGATCGTGTATCATGTATCGTGTTTTGGACAGATCGTGATACTTCCCCAAGATCATGTATCGTGTATCGTGTTTTGGACCGATCACGATACTTCCTGGAGATCGTGTATTGTGTTTTCAAGTATCGTGTATCGTATTGCTCTTAATCGTGATATTTCCCAAATATCGCGTATCGAGTATCGTGTGCACCCAGATATCATGTATCGCTTTTGGTAGATATCGTGTATCGTGATTTGTGAGGTATCGAGTATCGTACGGTTCCCGATCACGATACTTATCAAGTATCGAGTATGGAGTATCGTTTCACTCAGGTTATCGAGTATCGTGAGAATTCAGATATCGTGTATCGTGATTCCTGACCAAGTATCATGTATCGAGTTCTGAAAGTATCGAGTATCATTTCACTCAGGTATCGAGTATCGTGAGAATCTAGATATCATGTATCGTCTGGTTAGGAGGTCAAGTATCGTGACTTAAGGTTTTCTTTTTTCAGTCCTTTCTCTGCCAAATTTTTCTAGATTTTTGATCCATAGTGAAGAGTTCTAGAAACTAGAGGTTAGCAAGGGCAGATCAGAGCTATTAAGTGGATGAACTTGAGATCAGGAAGAACCCTAGGAAGCCGTAGAAGTGTGATCTCTTCTCTAGGTAGTGTAGCTGAACCAAGTAGCCGCTCACATTATTCGGAAATCTCTAGTGAGTTAGAGGAAGAAATTCCCATGGCTTCAGAGGATATGCAGAACACTGTCCCAATGATTAGATGTGATGTCAATCATTGAGGATGAATATCGGACATCTTTGGAATATGTGACCACCAATGAACATGAGATACCTATCTACCTAGATGGGCTAAACAGATCAGTTGCTAGATTGAAGAAAGCTTCAGAGGCTTACATAGTGCCTAGGCCAGCAGTCAAGTATGCAGGAGGTTTTTACATGGACAAAAGAGATATCCAGTATGTTGTCACAGAACACCCATTAATGAACTTGGGGAAGAAAACAATGCTTCCAACCCAAATGAAGATGGGAATGAAGAGTAAGTAACCACACCTAGAGGGAGATCTAATGTTGTTCGGGTTTGGAGAGGAGACCTAGTTCCTCAAGATGACTCCTTAACATATGTGTATTTGATCAATGGAATGGAGCATCTCCTTAGAGCCCACTCCTCAATATGGGAAGCAACCCCTAATCCAGTAACCATCTATGAGTTACAAGATCCTGATTTTCCCACCATCATCACATACTTGGACAAGAATTAGAGAAGGTATTGGCCCCTAACAGAGTCAGAAAGAGCCGAGTTGAAATATCAGAATATTCCAGTGTTTCCCCCTAGGGACCAAGCCACTACTTCACGAAACCCACTTGGAACATCTCAGAATGACTCATGTCTACAGTCAGGACAAACACAACAAACCCAACAAACACAAATCCCGGTCAGACCACATGTGCAGTTTGCAATGCCTACAAATAACCCTAATTACCGGCCTCAACCACCTGTGGATCCAAGACATGGAATTCCTGTCCGAGTTAGATCACCTGTAGCAAGAGGACCAGGTATACCCATAGGAAGACCAATTTTTCCAGTAATGCCTAGACCGCCTGAAGCAGCAAGAAGATTAAGGCCAATTCAAGTTGCCAAATGCATGAGAAATCACTATGATGGCTCTAGTGAACCTTACAATCATATAGCTGAATTTTAAGCAAGTTATCAGAGCCGAACAAGTAGAAGATTTTTTGATCCAATATGAATCTTTTGGTCTAACTTTGACAGACACAGCTTTAGCTTGGTTCAAGCCATTAGACCCTAATCATTTTCAAAACATGGAACAAGTCTATCAAGAAATGATAGAAGAATTCACTAAGTCTGGAATTAAGAACAACTCGTCTTCATTGATTCATAGCTTTAAGCAAGCTCCCACAGAATCAGTAAGATTGGCAGCAAGAAGATTTAAGCAGTGTGTGGATAGATGTCCAATGGAAGAAAGACCCACTCAAAACAAAATGGTATCATTATTTTTGGAAGGACTATTGAACGGATCATTAAGATCGTTGGTATATGTGAAAAGAGTTCAAACTTTGCAAGAGTGTATGAAGGAATGTATCGACCTAGAAGACAATTTAGCAGAAGACCTGAAAATACCTCAAGGTAGCTTGAAAAGTGAGGATTCAGCCAGCAGCACATCAAACCCTAAAAACAATGTAGAGGAAATAACTGACCTAGTAGCAAAGAACCAAGGACAGAGGAACTACCCCAACAACCCAATGAGAGTACCCATGCTTCGGAGATGTATGCAATGTGGAGGAGATCATCCTTCTCACTTGTGTACTAGGGGAGTAGTCCCACCACCTGCTTATGGTTATAATAGACCATCTGTTCTAGGACCTTTGCAATATTACAGCATTGAGCAAAAATACACAAATCATAGCACATAAAATTGTCCTTACAATCGACAATCAAGACCTGTACAACCTGTCATGAGACCCTATGGATACCCTCAGAGAGATCAAGGAGGAGAAGCCTTTAGATATCCTACGTATCAGCAGTAGGCACCAGTACCACGACCATATGCTTATCAAGGATATGCTCAACCACAACCAGTGTTAGGGCAACAACCACCCCATCCTCAAAATGTTGTCTCAGTGAAAGTAGCTAGACAGGAAGAAAACCTTGAGAGAGCAATAGTTCCAGCCACACCTTTGACTAGTAGCACTCCATACGAATCGTCCTATGACCCTAACCAAGAGGATTACTCTGCATATGAGAGCTCCATGATAGAATATGGACAAACATACGAACCATATGCCTATGGCATGGAAATGCCAGAAAGTTCCTACAGATATGAGCAGGACTATGTATCCTTGATGTACACAGCTCCGAGAGCACCCATACCCCCTCGACCTATGATTAGACCACCTGTACCTAGAGGACCATGTTATAGATGCGGAGGTGATCATTATATCAGGGAATGTACACTGCCAAACCCACCACCACCACATCGAGTCTGGGAAGGCTACTATAGTGATTGTGGTAAGGAACACCTTTTTAGAGATTGCCCCAAGAATCCCAACAAGGTTACCTCTAACGTGGAAATCAATGTGATAGAGGTAATTGAATCATCAGGAAGCGACAAGGAGTACACTGTACCATTGAAAGCAATAACGAGAGCGAAAGCTAGAGAGACCCTAGAAAAAGCTGAAGAACATAATCAAAGCTACAGAGAGGTGAACACACCTACACCTCAAGTAGTTGAAGACTTGGAAGAACCTGAGAAAAGTGTTGTAAGCAAACCAACACAAAGATGGAAGAACCGTAGAGATAGGATAAAGGAAAAGAAATTACTACAAAAAAAGGAAAATGAGAAGACTGAACAAATTTAGGGAGAGAAACAGGAAGTGGAAGAAGAAATTCGGAAAGAAAATCCTAAAAAAGAAGAGGTAGGATCAGTTTTAGCAGATCCCATGCCTGAAGAATTAGCTATGTGGATTCAGGCGTACAAGTCTCGAATAAGAGCAAGACCCACCATTGAACAACATGAAAGAGAATATCCTAGAGGTGACCTAGAGAAAGAAAGGTTGGAGATATGCAAAAAATTAATTGAAGTGGCTCAGCAGACCTTAGAAAAACCTGTTCTTCAACTACCTAGTTCACGAATTCCTGAAAAAGAACTCCAAGAGTGTGTCATCTCTAAAGACCTCGAGAGACCTAAGGAAGCCGGGACACATGATGGAAACTACTGCGAGGATAAAAGGGAAAGATCCATTGTTCCCGAAGTAGAAGGGGAATGGCCTAAAGATTTGTGGGCAAAAGTCCAAGAAGACAAATGGAGGGAAGTGGAAGGAATTGAACCACCCTTTGAGGAGTTAGAAGCAGAAGATGGAATAGAGGATTCAATACCTGAATTGAATTCAGAAGGGATATTGCCAATGGATCCAAGTGATAAAGAAGATGAGGGTATAAAAGCTTTGCCAAATTACACAGGAGAGTACGAGCATAATTCAGAATTATATTGTATTCCCTCGATAAGGAAAAAAGAACCAAACCCATCCGCCCAAACAGCGGATATCATACAAAATCCTAAAAAGGTGAAAATCCCTTGTACTCTGACATTAGAAGAACTGTAGAAGGTCAAACCACATTTGAAGGAGAAGCTGACTAGTCAATTGGAGGACAAGACAGAAGAAAAGGAGATATGTGATGAAGTGAACATAGTAAAAATCCCAGTTGATAAGGTTGGAGATTTTAGTGAGAGAGATGAAGGAAACACTTGCCTTCCAATTACCTATAGGGGTTACACCACAAAAGCCATTTTAGATTCTGGAGCTGGAGTAGGCATTACTACTGAGAAATCTGGGAGAAATGGGGAAAACCAGCTTTAAGACCAACGCGTATGAAAATACAAATGGCAGACGGACACACTCAATGACCTTTGGGATTATTGGAACGAGTAGTTTTTACCACTTGCGGAGTTGAGTTCGAGCACACCTTAGCAATTTGCCAATTCGAAAGGCCCAGCAATTATGAAATGATACTTGGAAGACCTTTCATGAGACAATTAAAGGTTGTGCAAGATTGGGGAAAAGATGCCGTATACCTACAGCACGAAGGAACCACCACAAGAATAAATATCCACACATATAAGTATCAAGATGTTTCACCTTTACAATGGAATCAAATTCATCAGGAGGGAGATGATCAATCGATTCACAGTATAGGTTCAAGCAGCCAATTGTGGATGAATGAGGACACTCATTTATGGACATGCCAAATTGCAAAAAAGGAAGAGGATAGAAGAAAAGGATGGCAGCAAAGACAAGGTGTAGCGAGGTCCATCCAAGATCCAGCTTACATGCCTCAAGTTTTCCAAGATGAAGAATTTGAACCACACGGTTGGATGGAGATTTTAGCCACATTAGATGTGTGCATAAATGAAGAAGTAATAACCATGAATGAATGCATTGATGAGGAAGGATATGATGTTAGTCTATACGTGGTAGTCCTTCAGGAAGCGGAAGAAGGAGAAGTGATAGAAAAAGAGTGGAAGGAGGACTATGAGAGTATTGAAATGGAGCAAGAGCCAATGGAACGGGAAGATGAAAATCCAAAACTAGGTGTCATAGCTAATGAAATCAATCAGGAAATGACACAGGTAGAAGAGCTCAGGGTAGATAATGAACCAGAAGATGGAGAAAACAAACCACACGATCAATTTGAAGTACCTGCTCACTTCAAAAAATATGAAGTGGAAGAGAGGAAAATCGCTATTCAAATGCCTAAACGAGAAGCACAACCAGGAATAGTGTATGAAAACAAAGAATAGACTAAGAAAATAGTAGTAACCTTAGAGGAAGGAGAAGAACAATGTACTTTTATAGGACAGGATGTCTCGATGGAGGAAGAAAAAGAATTAATACGACTCATAAGGGAATACAGAGATGCCTTTGCATGGACATATAATCATTTGAAAGGAGTAGAACCTTCCATATGTGCTCATAGAATCCCTATGACATCCGAAGCCAAACCCTCTAAACAAAGACCATACACGTATAACGACGTGTATTCAGCAAAGATCAAGGAAGAGATAGACAAGTTGTTAGATGCTGGATTCATTTACGAGATAGAACACATGGAATGGGTGTCACCCTTGGTGGTTGTACGAAAAAAGAATGGTAAGTTAAGGGTATGTATTAATTTGAAAAAGGTAAATGCTACTACCATAAGGGACAGTTACCCATTACCCATCACGGATCATCTTTTGGAAAGAGTGGCAGGGAAAGAAGTGTATAGTTATTTAGACGGCTTTTCAGGGTATAATCAGGTAGCCATTGCTCCTGAAGACCAACATTAAACAGCCTTTGCAACTGAATGGGGAGTATATGCCTTTAGAGTCATGCCTTTTGGTTTAACTAATGCCCCAGCCACCTTCCAAAGATTGATGTGTCATGTATTCAAGGAGTTCTTGAGAAAGAGTATGGAGGTATACGTGGACGATCTATGTACTTACTCAGTTATACGATCAGAGCATATCCCAAAACTAGGAAAAATCTTTGCCAAATGTCGACAATATAGAGTATGCCTCAACCCAGAAAAATGTGTCTTCATGGTTCGTCAAGGGAAGATAGTAGGACACATTGTCTCTAAAAATGGAATCTCAACAGATGAAGACAAAATCAAAGTAATTCTGAATTACCGAGACCAAAGACTGCTAAAGAAGTACAAGCATCTATGGGACATTGTGGATACTACCGAAGATTTATACATATGTATGCCATAATTGCTAAACCTCTTTATGCATTATTGACTCAGTTTAACTGGACTGAGGAATGTGAGAAAGCCTTTAATGAATTAAAGAGTCGATTGAGTTCAGCACCAATCCTTCGAGTACCCAATTGGAATAAGCCATTTCACATTCACGTGGATGCATCCAAGTTTGCCATTGGTTGCATCTTAGCTCAACCTGCAGATACAAGAAAATTAGACCACCCTATAGCCTATGCCAGTAGACAACTGAATCAAGCGGAGCGCAATTATACCACAACCGAGAGAGAGGGCCTAGGGATGGTATACGTAGTAAAAAAATTCCGACATTATCTGTTGGCAAACAAATTCAAATTCTTCATTGATCATCAAGCCGTACTGTACTTAGTCAATAAGCCTTGTAATACAAGACGACTAGTACGATGGTTTCTACTGTTGATGGAATTTGATTTTGAGGTGGTAGTAAAGAAAGGGAATACCCACATAAGAGCAGATCACCTATCAAGGATGACACATGGTGAACCACCCATATGAGTACCGGATGATCTGCCGGATACGTATCTTTTCAATCTAGAAGTGTGTCCACAGTGGGCAGAAAAGTTGATCCCGATACTCACGCATGGACCTAAAGATGGGATCACACCAAACCAAACCCAAGACCTATGGAAGACTAAAAACCTTCATATCATTGCTGGAAGTTTGTATCACCAAGACTCAAGTGGATTACTCATGAGATGCGTAGAAGAATAGGAACAAGAAATGTGGCTTCAAAAGGCACATGTAAATCAATGGAAAACTCATTTGAATGCAAATGGACATGGCAAACACTGAGGAGATTAGGCATATATTGGCCAACCATGCAGAGGGATGCGCACAACTATGTATCAGCCTGCCCTGCTTGTCAAGAACTAAATCCAGAAGAAAACTCTATGTTATGCTACTCCACAGTAGCACCAAGATGGAGCATGCCTCTGGTAAAGTTTTTTAAGACCCAAGAATACCCAGAAGGAGCCACTTTAGCAAGGAAACGTGCACTTGCAGAACAAAGCAAGGACTATGCCCTCATAGGGAAACAACTGTTTAAGCGAGGAAGAGATACTCATTTACGAATGTGCATTCATGAAGATGAGTATCTTGGTGTTTTAAAGATGGCACATACAGGAGCCGCAAGAGGACATTTCTCTGTGGATAAAACTGCAAAAATGATTCTCTTTGCAGGAATGTGGTGGCCAACTCTACATCAAGATGCCGCAACATATGTGTAGAGGTGTGATACTTGTCAAAGAACGAAATATCCAATTAGAAAGGATGAGATGCCACTGAAACCCATGATGAGTGCTAGAGCTTTTACTAAATGGGGAATAGATTTCATAGGACCTATTAGCCTACCTACTAAAGGATCCCATGCAGAATATATAATTGTAGCCACAGACTATTTGACCAAATGGGTAGAAGTTAGAGCAACCAACAAAAACGATGCAAGAACCACGGCCAAGTTTCTCTTCGAGAACATTTTCACTAGATTTGGATTGCCGATAGAAATTGTGAGTGATAGAGGCACACACTTTGTGAATGAAGTGATAGAAGCCTTACTGAATGAATTCTTGGTAATTCATAAGAAATCAGCCCCTTATCACCCACAAGCCAATGAACAAGCTGAAAGCTCAAATAAAATCTTGTGCACAGTTCTTACTATAATTGTGAACAATGGTAGATTGGATTGGGATAAACAATTACATCACGCTTTATGGGCATTCCGAGTAGCTTACAAAACTGCCATAGGAACTACTCCTTTTAACCTAGTGTACGGACAAAATGCTATCCTGCCAATTGATTTCTTAATACCCACTCTCAGAGTAGCAACAACTTACGAGTGGACTTGACATGAATTATTAGCTCAATTGGACCAAATAGAAAAGTTACACGAAACTAGGTTACAAGCAGTAGCAGGCATTTATGCTGCTAAAAGGCGATAGAAAGCATACTTTGATGCTCACATTAAAGACAAAAATTTGAAGGCAGGAGATTTAGTTTTGGTATATACTCTGAAACAACACGCTAAGAAGTTGCAAAAAAGAGGATATGGCCCATTAATCATCAATCACATATCCAATAGCAGAGCCATCAGCTTAGCAACCCTAGATGGAGATGTATTACGAAACTATATCAATGAACCATTCACTGAAGAAACAATGTCACGATTAATCAAGGGTAAGAATAGATGCATCGAGGAAGAAAGGATACAGGAAGAAGCTAGACAGGAAGCACTAGAACAAACTAAGAAACGAAAAGAATGGATGAGAGAGAGATGAGAGATATAGACTAGGAGAAGAACTCATCCCAATGGCTAATCTTAGAGCCACTGAAAACCTAGGTCCACAATTGACACAACCATATTTGAATTTGGGAGCTGGAAAAAAGGAATACCACTTGGTAGATGCTCTCATTGACACAGGAGCCACCACAAGTTGCATCAAATTTTCATTGACTCAGAAATTCAAGGAGGAATTACGTCCATGGAAGGCACAGTTGATAGGAATAGGGGGAACCATTACTCAATGTATAGGTGAGGTTACCTTACCTTTACATCTCGGAAACAACACGATGGAACAAAAGCTATTAGTATGTCATGATCAGGACTTACTCGAAGACATAGTGTTAGGTCAAGATTGGATATACGAATACGAAGTAACTATTCAATTGGCCCTAGGATACATCTCAGCCAAGATTGGACATAGAGAGGTATTCAACATGTTAGATGAACGACCAATCAAAGCCAAGGATGTAGACCTTAAAGCTCACTCTAATAAACAGGATGAGGAATGTATGTTCACCTACACTATGGAAACTCCTTCATCGAGTACTTCTTGTGACGATACACTGAATCCTGCTTGCACCCCATTTCCTGATTTAACAAGTCACAAGAGTGTCAGTCCATCTGAAAACAGCCCTAATGAAGAACCACGCACAAGAGAGACTAATTCCCAGGATCATCCCAAGTCTACATCTATTAGAATATACCCCATTCCATACACTAAACAGGCTTGGATAAGGAAGGATCAAGCGAAGGTATATCTTCAACAACAGAAGCATTATCAACATCAGAACGGTCTAGTGAACAAGCAGGCAAATCATTTTGGACACCGAGGTCAAGAACGAATTGCTAGAGTATGGATTCCAAAGAAAGTGGTAGCCGCCCAGTCGGCCCGAACGCAAATATGGATTCCAAAACTTTGTGCTCAAGTGACAATTAGCAAAAAGAACGAACCAATGCTCAAGGAGAATCAGTATAATTTAAAAGCAAAACAAACAAAGATAAATAGCTACAGGACAGAGCAGGAGTCTACATTCGCATCAAGAACCATGCATGGTTCACCCATCAGCCAAAGCAGATGTACAACATGAGAAGCACCACATTCACCAGGAATGTTGGGAATACAACGCGTCCCTACAAAGTTAAGTAGGTTTGGATGCCAAAAGGCACGATGAGCTGTATGCATCTAACAAATACTTCAAGTTGCACCCATTTGGAGTTACCAAAACCCAAAGTATGCATGATAGGGCCACACTACAAGGCCAAGCATTCGGCACATCTTTCTTCTATTTCAGGATAGTAAAGCACATTTCCCTTTTGGGAAATAGGAGAGCACTTGTACATACTTTAAGAAAACCACTAAAAAAAAGGTAATACCTGCTTCGGCTATGAAATAACTTTTCTATTTTCTTTTCAGACAAAAAAACATAAAAATATTTACAAGTATGAAAAATCGCAGGTATTACCTTTCTCACATGCACGGGAAAGGGACGACACCATTCACTCAGAGAGTTGCCAATCTAATGAAGGATAAAAGAAGGATGATTCTAAACACCATTCGGTAACTAATTATTGCCCTCAATTGAGTGCAGATGGCATCTCCCAATTCCAAAGCTACACAAGAGCAAGAGATTCATTTGCTTCCATTGGAGTCAATAACGAAAGCCCGAGGCCATTGGTTTCTTGATGACCAACTAGTATCCGAACTTATTTTCATGGCAACCATCAAAATCATGGATAGGGATCATTACTTCCCCATTATGTCACAAGACTTCAAGACTCTCGAACAAGGACTACCTTGAATCACGGATGTTTGGACATAGGCAGGAATAGAGGCATTTCTCAAATTTCCTATTTATTTGCCGGATTTCCAAAGATGTACACAAGTAATGAATACACTTCAACCTGCATCAAATAAAGCTTCAGTTCCTGAAGCCAGAGTACTGGACAAGGTTGGTACCTGGAAAACCATTCAAAGCTTTCGGATGGAATCAAGAAGGGATCACTAATGTCAAAGAGGAATGTCATGATCTTTAAAAGAGGTCCTTTTTGGATATGAACAGAACAGATATTGAAGATGTTGTCCGCTTAGTGCACCAACATTTTTGTTTCCCAAGCATGCATAGATACATGACACCTCAAAAGATTGTCATACAACTACTATCTCATGCAATGAAACAAGTTGGCAATAAAGTAAATATGACTCCCTATGTTCAAGACCGACTATTTGAGGCCAAAACGAAATGGGGTCAGAAAAAGTTTCTAAATGGAAGTTCGGCGTTGACCTTACTTATCTATGAGGCACTTGATATGAAAAACTGTCTGCGTGAAATGCCAACCTCAGAAGAGTTATCCAAATATGCCAAATCAGCTACGGTTCCCAAGAAAAAGAAAGCAGTTGTCGCTGTTGAAGAAGCAGGAACCAGTTCACAGAAACCCATGAGGGGTACAAAGCGCCTTAGAGAGGAAGAAGCCCAGGCTACACCTCAATCAAAGAGGACACATACTTTACCAACGATTCCTGTAATCCAAATGCCCATCACCAAGAGAGATCTCTCTACTGCCCTAGAAGAAACACATCAGTACATGCAAGGACAAGTAAATCTAAATGTTCAAGGTCATCATTACAGATAAGCAAGCCAAGAAAAGAACCAACGGAGTAAAGAAAAGACCCCATAACAAATCGCGCGATACAAAGAACTGGGCCTAGAAGATTCAAGCTCCAATGAGGAATCTAGTCCTGAGAAAGATACTTTGGATATCGATATAAGGACAGAATCTCACAATGAAGAATGGGCGGAGCTTAATCAAGTGGAAGTCACACCTGACAACCAACAGTCGCAAGGGAAGAATAGAGAAGAACCCACTGAACTAGAGCACGTAATTCAATTAAATGATAAGTCAAAGATTAGTATCAAGGAAGTTCCAATATCGAATACAGAAGTAAGGCCACCTATCAAGAAAGAATTGCGAACTCCAGTGAACGCAGATTCAGACCTACACAAAGATCAAGAGCAAATTGTGATCGAGGTGCCTGATGATACGCCTCAAGGAAAAATTGACCACATGGAGGCTGAGCCAAGGATCCAACTTCATATTAGGCAGCCCCATGACAGTACATTACACGTGGCACAAGGAAGAGATGTGACCACAGGAGAGGAACCTAATGTTTCTAAAACCTGGTTGAATGTGGATGTTACTCAGTTAAAGCCAGTTGTAAAACAAATGATTCAAACGGCCATGGATACATAACAACAGATGATGGATATAGATGCAGATTATGATAAAGCCATGAGGGAAAAGAGTCACTTCCAAATCATGAGTGAACAATTGTCCTCACAACTCATCCAGGCCCAGAAAGAAATGGCAATCAAAGAAACGGAGTTGAACAGAGTCAAAACGCAACGTGATACATTGATGACCCAACATCACCAACTCTAGGCACAACTCACAAACGTACAAAGATTACATGAAGCAAGCGAGGCAGACAAAGAGAGAATGAAAGCTAGAAGCACCTTGCTTGAGACACAATTAAAGGTATACATGGACGAAAATGACAGTTTACGAAATAGAAATAAAGAGCTCATGAAGTCATTGCTATACAATCAACCTCTCGAAAAACAAGACACAACAGATGTTGATCAGAAAGAGTTAAGAGATCAGATTGCAAAATATACAGAATTGCTACAATAAGAGCAGGCATTAAGAACCGAATGGGAGCAGAAATACATTCATGACACCACCGAGCTCCAAAAACAATTGAATATGGCCAATGGCAAACTTGCCACGAGTTATAGTGAGAACATGGATCAGGTAGCAGAAATTGACAATGAACTACTTACAGCCAAAGAAGCACTCAGGGCAGCAATGCAAGAAGTAAAAGAAAAGACTGAGTGCATAGCACAATTAGAGATCAAAGTAAAAGAGAAAGCACCGATCGAGACACCAGTAGAGCCAGCAAAGGAAAATCCTACTGACGAGGTAGAGGTACGTCCTCTATCTCCCCCGATTTATCATTCTCCAATACATGAGCAGATGGCGGACATACATGATGATCATCCAATGCCATACACTGCAGAAATAGGTCAGAAGGAACGGGCACTAGTGGTGTCCTAGTTGACAGAAAGTTTTGAAAATGAAGTCATCAAAGTCATGAAAGAAGCAAAGATTAAAGGTAAAGACTTAGAGAAGATAATGAAGCCTTTCAACATTTCGTACGGATTATTGAAAGAGAAAAGGAGACACTATATAAAGAAGATTACAAAGAAAAGTCCAGACGAGCAGCTAAACTTTAAACATGACACATTTGCTTACACTCAAGAAGAATTTGAAGCTGCACAACCTGTTTGGAGAAGGAAGTTTTTGGAGAAACATCCTACACTACGGGTGCATTGGCAAGCAACACCATATTTCCTCTAGGTAAACCCTTCATTTTGTCCTATACCACGTCGAAGAGAAACCAGGGAATTTTAGGACATGCAAAAAAATGGTGCTATAAATAAACAATGGTTGAATTACCCTCTACTTGCAAGTCCGCCACATAATTATTGACCTACAAAAGAGTACATGGTAAAAACCATTGAATTTTGGCTGCAGAATTATGCAACATTACCAGATTTAACTATAAAGATGACAAATAAAATACTCAATATGATACTTACAGTACTGAAGTTTTTCAAACACGCGGCCTATACATTTTTGAATTTCATTGGTATTAATCAGGGAACAGAAATCCTCATTTTTTATCTGTCTGTTATGCCTAGCCAACCAACCATAATGGCTTATTATTCCAGGATCATGTTCTTGCCAAGTACATATATGCAAACGTTCGAGGAAGCATTTTTTACAGGATTTTTTGAAATAGATTCAGAAATCTTTTTGAAGATGTCATCCAACCTAAATGCCACATTAGTGGCATATGAACTGAGCTTCTTCGCCGACCACAGGTAGCGACCTAATGATGGCGTAAAAGCTGAACAGTGGAAACAACTAATGATACGTGAAGCCAATTTGCTTAATGACATAGAGAAAAAAGTATATAGAACATACGCCCATCGCTTGTCAAAGCCTGTCGGGGATGACAGAGTCCAGCAGGGGGGCAGTGTTGAGGGAGAATCAAGCAAAAAGAAGAAAAGAAGAAGACAACGAAAAAAACTTCACTAAAAAGATAATATTTGAAGACATATCTCTGCAGGAAGCCCCGCAGGGGTGTAACACCCATCTCTGCACAGAGCCCCGCAGGGGCACGCACCAAAGAAAAGCACGAAGGGGAAGGAGGAACCAAGGCCAGGAAATATCCATGAAGAAGTGCAAGAAGATATCATGCGGTTCTAGATCCACAAGAGGGTGCTTCAACCTCTTGATCTTTGGAAGGTCCAGATCAAAGGCTGAAGGATCACATCCTCATACCTTCCACTGGTGGCGTGCATGGCAACCCGACTTAACAGGCAAAAGAATGCATTAGGCCTCAAGGATGTAAAACAAGAATTAAGAAGAGGCCATCAAAATTGAACACCTGTTTAACAAACAGGCAAAAATGACCAAGGGTTGCGTGCAGCGAAAAGAAAGTAAACAGGCTCAAAGCAATACAACAGGGTCAGATGTGTGCAACCAGGACAAATCAGAGGACCACAAGCAAGACAGAGGTCACTAGTGGCATGCGTGGCAGCCCAACTGAATGCAACAACCCAGATATGTGATATAAGGGATACCAAGGGGCAAGATAGAAGCAAAGGACAGAGATCGGATAAGATAACCAATTGTCTGACGGTCCTTATTGCTTCTTCGACCACTGGATGTGTGCGGACAACAAGTGAAATACAAGAAGTAAAGCCTATCAAGGGACGACAGAGACAAAGAGGGGGAGAGTGTTGCAGAGCAAAGAAGAGTACAAGGCAGAGAAAAAGAAGGGCCCCAAAATTTTTCCAATTTGGACACCCAACTTTTGTATCATAGTCATTTTGTAATATAATTTCCATTGTAAATGCACTAGAGGAGTCCTCTAGATGCATCCCCACAGAAGATTAGTAACTTACCCATGTAAATTAGTAGGAAATTAGCCTTTTCATGAATAAAGTTCCGGTCTCTTGTGTGAAAGGACCATTTTTAGGGCACTAGTATATAAGTCAATTTGTGACTCTTTGTAAGGACTTTTTGCCATTGTGAGAATCAAGAGCACAGAAATTCGAATTTGTGTCTTCTCCTCTATGTATCATCTTCTTTGTGAGCTTGTGTGCATGTGTGTTGCTTGGAAAGAGTGTGAGGAAGTGTTGTCTATCCATGAAAGTGTTGGTTTGCTGTTGTTAAGGTGTGTGTGAAGTGTAGGAAGTGCTGAAGTGTAGGAAAGTCATTCCTACAGCTCAGTATTTTCCTCATAACTTGAAGTAGAAGTTTCAGAATTGAGTGAAAATACCGCTATTCGATGCCTCTTCTTGAGAACTTCCAAATCCATATGCTATTCACTATGTTTGGAGTTTGGAGTAGAGAGAAAAGCTCAATTTACTATTGGCTTCTGCACCAAGTATCACGACACCATGACTGACAGTTGAAGCTTGTTTGGATTAGTCTTTGCCTTGTTTACATTCTTTGAGAAATACATTTGCATTGATCATCATTTGAATGCATGTCTTCATACACTCGGCTAGGTTTTGATACTCATCGGATTGATAATTAAAGCGTGAATCCCCACTATATGCACTTGAGGGGGATTGAGGTATAGTCTCTTTCTCCATAAGTCCCTAAGTTGGTTCTTAGGTACACAACACCAAAAACAGATTTTTCTATGGAAAATGTGAGGCCTACCTCTTCAAATCGTTGAAATATCTGTTCACAATTAGAGATAAGGTCAAAAATAAATTTACGACATCTAGATAAATCTAAAGTAATGTCCTTTAAACATTCTTCACTCCCTTTAATTGGAATATCATCAATGAATGGCATGGTTATATGAGGGATAAAATTATGGCAGACCATATTCATAGCACTCATCATATGAGCCACAGAATTAGTCGCTCCTTGAGGTAAAGTACACATTCGCACTAAGCCTAAAGGATTTTTCATTGTGGTTATGTCACGACTATCAATTGCTAATTGGAATTGGTCATACCCCGAATATAAATCACCCATTGAATAGGTAGAATGTCTTGAAAATGATTCAGCAAACTCATCTACAATGGGTCCTGTTTCTACATTCCTTATGGTGACTTTATTCATGGGTTGGAGATCTTGAATAAAACGTAGTTTACCGTTCTTTTTAGGCATAGTGAACTATCTATTTGAGTAAGGTGCAAAAGATGGCTCTAAAACTCTCATGTTTATCTTCTCCTTAAGTGTTTCATTAGCTCAGGTAAGTGAGCCTTTGGAACTAGTATAGGACAAAGATTCCATGGAATATGTGGAATAGTAAAGATTCGCATAGGTGCAACTAGCTTAGGATCTACACAACCAATCTCATGAGGATACATAGTAAAGGCTTTTCCATGGCTACGTATGACTCTCTCAAATTTATCTCTCTCTGCAGGCAAAATAAAGTCATCATCTCTACCAATTTTCACCTATTTGATTTTCTCATCTGCGAATGTATGCCCTACGTTTTTCTTATCCCGAAGAATTGGATCATTTTTTACATCAATAAGTTTTTCATTGCTTCCTTTTGGGTAATGGTTGAGCTATGGGTTTGATGTTTTTGTCTTCAGATTTGTACTCTATTTCAACTAAGGCATCCTATGTTTGGTTAAATTTTGAGCACTTGTCAACATTGAGAGCATACCCTTGGATTAGAGCATACGCATCAAGGGAAGAAAGAAGAGTAATATGGGAATTATAATTTTTTTGAAGACATAACTCTAACTCTTCGAGAGTAGAGAATCAGTGAGATGTCTCAATCACATGCTCAATGTACTCATCATGTTCCATGATTTTGTTGGTTTTATAATTTTTGGGTTTTTTGGATAAAAGACTTGGACAATTAACTCTTATGAAGAGAATCTAATCTCGAATGTGGAAAACAAAGTAACAAAGTATTATACATGTTGGTTGGTTGCGAGATGGCGCGAGATGGCAAACCAATATCCACTGTTGTCCTGCTCAACAATGGATTCTATGCAAAATTTTGATCATATGTAGCTCCAAACATGAATCGAGGTGCACAATCACTACAAGCATGCTCATGACCCTGAGTAACAATAGGTTTCTTCCTAATTGACAATCGATTCCTAGGATGATTCACTCCTACCGTTATGACTTGAAGTGATTGTATTCCACCTTTAGACTTAATTCTAGCATAGGTAGACCCATCATCCATGGCTTTAGTTTCCATACGACTCTCACAAATAAAGGGCTGACCTAAGAGAACTTCATAGGAGCAATTTTCTTGAATAAAAAAGTGATCTTCTTATGTGGTTCTTCCTATGGATATGGACACACTATCACAAGCGCCATAGAGGGTACCTACACCATTAACTGCAATTCTCATATGCCATCCACAATCTTTATCTATGGGCCATCGAAACCTATCATAGACTTCTCTTGAAATCACATTGATTTCTGAGCCAGAATCTACTAATGCAGTTATAGTGAGAGCGTTCTTATCATTTCCTATTTTAACATGCATTTCTGATGTACCTCTAGACTAAAATTTTCTTTTAAAGTTTGAATAGGTCCTAGGAAATTTTTATTAACATTTACTTCATCCTCATCAAAGTCCTTTTCATCAGATACATCAAAGTTTAAGGCTTTATTCATAGCTTGAACTTGATCTAGAGAATCTTACATCTCAGTATCTAGATTAAGTGAAAACCTGTTCATTTTGTTTAAGCCAATAAAGTTATCTTTAAAAACAGGCTTTGCAATAGAGAAAACTTGTTCTAAAGACATAGTCACTTGACTCTTAAGCAAAATGTCATCTAAAATCTCCATAGGATCTATTTTTCTCTCAATTTTTGAAATCAAGATGGCTTTAGGTTTTCTCTTTGGTTTCTTTTGTTTTTGCTCAGGATCTTGTTTTTGTTCATGTTCTTGTGTTTGTTCTTGAGTTTGTTTTGATTGTTCTTACTTCTCTAAAGGCTTTGGTTATGTTTTTCTTTGCTTTGTCTTCTTACGTTTTTGTTTCTCCTCTTGTTTTGGTTCATTGGGTTGTGCTTCTTGTTTTTTATCTTTGGGTTGTGATGTTTCCCCTTTCTCTATGATGGTTTCTATTCGCTCTAAGGTTTGTTTTTGAGTCACTCTTCTTTCACTAGGCTTTCATTTTTTTTCTACATTGGATATGTGAGAAATAAGAGATTAATCTTCTATTGGTGACTCCCAAGCCGTTATTCTCCTAATCGCATCTCGTGCTCTTACTAAAGGCTCTACAGAAAAGGCAACTTCCTTTGTGGGTTTACTTGATTGTACTTATTGTTCATCAACAGCTTCTAGTTTCACCCCTCTATTTCCTGCATTTGTTGTGGATATATTTTCAAAGTGTTTTTTCATTCCTCCCCATAGTTTCCTTGCAACGGTAGCCTAGATTGATAGTCACAAATTTTCTTGTCTATGTCTATTACTAGTCGTTGCTCCTTAGCAGCCTTCAATAGTTGACAATCTCTCAAAAACTGCTCTAACAAATTACACCAAGGACACCTACGAGGACCACGCACAAAACCATTTTGAATTTGAGGATCCTCATCAACTTGTGGAGGGAAATTTTGAAATTCGGTATTTTGTTGATAAGGAAGTGCTTGAACAAGATAATTAGGTATTTGATAAGGCAATTGATGTGCTTGAGGAGCTTGGGGAGAAACATGTGGTAGTTGAGGTGCAAGAGGAGCTTCCATAGTATACGGTTGATGATTTTGAAAATTCTAATTTTCAAGACTTTGGAAAGCTGTTTGAGAAGCTTGAGGATACATGTTTTGATACATTTGAGGATTTTGTACATGACGATGAGGATTTTGCATTGAAGGATTATGCATTGAAGGATTATGCATTGGAGGAACTTGATATGCTTGAGTAGGAGCTACTTGTGGATTTTGATTGGGAGCTATAACATGTTGATTAGGCTCTTGAGAAGACATTGGGTTCATTTGATTTTGGAAAGTTTTGATGTAATTTTATTGTAAAGTTCCTATAGTCTTGGCCAAATTGGATTGTGTAGCAATAAGACTTTCCATTTGCTTAGTGAGAATTTCCAATTGAGATTGTTTAACTACACTTTTCTTTGGCTCTACTTTAAAACCTTGACTAGGCTCCATCATTTGAGGAATAGGATTAGATTCAAAAAGCATAGCATGGGATTGTTCTCTAACTTGCTCCTTAGTTTGTGGAAGGCTAGCTGGAGGAAGACTAGTTTTCTCATAAAGCATGGATTTTCTTTGATTTATATGCGCTACAACCTCTACTACTTTATCCACTTTTTGCCAATTCTCAATAAGACCATAGCGCTTATCTAGCTCTTCTAATCGCTGTTCAACTTCCCTACGAGTTTCAAGATGAAGAAGCTTAAGAAAATTGATCACAAGATCAGGTTCCAAAGTTATCTTATCCCCATCAGGAAGTTGTTCATAGCGTCTAATATACTCATTTTGTAAGTGAGTAATAGAGCTACTAGGCTTTGGGGAATTGGCCCATCGTAAGAATCCATCATGATTATGTTGTCTATAATCCTGAAGATATAATTCTTTGAGCATCTCCTTTCTGAAATCACTCCAAGGAAAAGTATCATATTGAGTGACACGGTTTATGATAGAGCTATCAACAATTTCTTCAAAGAATGATATTAAGAGATCTTCGAGAAGACAAAAAATCATAGCTTTCTCTTCAAACAAATCTAAGTAGCTTGTAATGTTGATGTCATTGAATTTTCCTTCTCTCTCAACATAGAAGAGACTATTCTTTGGCCTTGTTTCTCAACAATAAGAGATTTGAATCCTTCCTCCATATTATGTGAATAAGCAAGTGATGTAGGATGTTCTAGATCTCTCACAAATGCATTTACTTCATGACAAAGATATGCATGATATTGTGAGAAACCCAGTGCAACACTAAAGAATGATGATGATGGTATGATGAGGATGAAAAATATGAAACAAAGGATATGGATCATAACCTCCCAACAAGATCACAACCTCCCAACAAGATCACAACCTCCCAACAAGATCACAAGCAAATGCCACGAAGTGTTTCACATCAGGTTCAAATGTGGATCGGCTCCAGTCGCGGCACACGTAGTGTATGAAGCTAGTGATTGTTGGAAGGTTTCTGTGATAAAAATGTGAAGGTGAAGATGAAGTTGGGTACAGAGAGGAGGGATGCCATGATTTCATTATGAGAAGGGGGAACATATGGATGCATGCATGATGAGAACAAAAAGAAAACCACACACATAAATCAATTTTTGAAAGGAAGAATGGTCCAACAATGGTGCTTCTTATAGAATTTCAAAAATCAATTCATATGAATGGGTTCTTTTGGATGTATGCATGATGAGAACAAAAAGAAAACCACACATACGAATGAATTTTCGAAAGGAAGAATGGTCAAAGAATGGAGCTTCTTAAACACTTTCAAAACCAAAGCATATGCATGGGTTTTTGTGGGTGGTATGAATACATATGGATTATGATGTATAAATGAATAGAAACTTTTTCTCTCAATCTCAATGGATCATCCTCATTGGTTCAACGCATAGCTGCAGAGCCTCCTCATACATAGAAAGAGATAGAAGGTGACATGTAAAAACATATAAGAGACTAAGAGACAAGAGACAAGAGACATGAATTAGAGGATATTGTTATGACATACGTATATATGAACATTGTGAAACGTTAAGCTAAGCATTATACTAGTCAAAGGTGGTCTGCATGACCCTCTCACCATGACAATTCAACTCAATGTCACACATACGAGGATAGGTTCCACTTCATTGACCCCATGTCTTTCTAGGATTGTAATGTGTTTTAATAAAGTGTAGGACACATAAAACCAGCTCTAACTCACTCACACGCTCCACTAAGGGTGAGAAAAGAAAGAGAAACTCGGTTTATGAGCCTATCCTAGAGAGGAAGTCTAAATTAAAATTACTTCTAGGAACTATGCTCTAACTAGCCCACCTTGGATCCTCACATGCTCCACTGAGGGTGATCTTCTCAACGAGACCATGTGCTAGCAAGTGTTGGAGATAGACGTCTGCGGAAGCACGCGAACAGAACAAGGAAGAAGAAGAAGCTTGGAGCACAAACACACAATACTGAATGTATTACTAGAGAATGTACAAAGATAAGTAGCCCATTAGGGCAATAGGCGTATATACAAGCCGGGGGAAAAAAACCTCCTAAAGAGGGAAAAAAGTGCCCCGGCGGTCCTAGAGTGTTCACACACATCACTACCTAAATATATCAACAAATCCCCCCTGGGAGTGATGCGGTGAACAAGGAGCTGGCACTCATGTATAAGGAAGTGCCAAGCTATGTGAAAATCACTCCACAAAAGGAAGTAAGCCCAAAGCTTTGCAGAAAGCTTCAAACTTCTCCCTAGGCAGAGCCTTCGTGAAAAGGTCTGCAATGTTCTCCTGCGTGGGCACATATGCCAAGCTGATCTCCCTAGCAGAGAACCTCTCCCTGACATAGTGATAATGCACCTCAATGTGCTTAGTGCGAGCATGGAACACAAGGTTCCTTGCAACTGCCAATGCGCTCTAACTGTCAGTGAAGATGGTGGTGGCAGAAGACTGGCCAACACCCAAATCAGCCATAAGGCGTCTAAGCCACACACACTCAACAGTCGCTGTGAAAGCTGCCCTATACTCAGCCTCACAACTGGAAGTGGCCACAGTAGGCTGCTTCTTGCTCAACCAAGATATACATGAGCTACCAAGCATGAAGCAAAGACCACTGGTGGACACACGAGTGTCATAGCAACCAGCCCAATCTGAGTCAGAAAAAGCATGCAAATCTGGCGGTAGTGATCCCCCCTTGGGATAAAACAACCCAAGTAGCTGAGTACCGCTCAAGTAGCGAAAGATGCGCTTAACCCCTTTCCAATGCGTGACTCCTGGGCAATGCATAAACCTGCTCATCTGTGAGACAACAAACTAAATATCTGGCCGAGTAATGCATAAGTAAATCAAGCATCCAACAGCCTGCTGATAGAGAACAGCATCAAATGAATCTCCAGCATCATGAAGACTCAATTGTAAACCTGTCTCCATAGGAGTGGCAATAGGCTTACAGTCTTCAAGGCCAAAACGCTGCAATAATGTGTCAATATATTTCGTTTGACACAAAGCCATTCCACCATCAATGTGCATAAACTGAATGCCCAAATAGTGATGCAAATGCCCCAAATCAGACATCTCAAATGAGGCATGCAAATCAGCCTTAAAATCACCAATATGTGTCTCAATAGGACTAGTGAGCAGCATGTCATCAACATAGACAACAATGATCAGAAGCACATCATTAGCACGTTTAACATATAAGGTGCTTTCAGTTGGGTTGTTCTCAAAACCATGTGCAATCAGATAGGCATGTATCTTCTCATACCAAGCACGTGGTGCTTGTTTTAAAACCATATAATGCCTTCTTTAACTTGCAAACCTAGTTTTCATGCCCTTTCAGCACAAAGCCACAGGGCTGAAAAACATACACTTCTTCATGCAAGTCACCATTCAAAAATGCTGTTTTAATGTCCAACTCATGTACATTCCAACCATGATGGGCTGCAAGTGCACAAATGCTCCGAACAGTAGTCATAGGGCATGTAGGTGCAAAGGTCTCATCAAAATCAATGCCTCTTTCCTGTGCATAACCCTTTGCAACAAGCCTAGCCTTATACCTGTCAACTGTACCATCAGGTTTACGCTTCAGCTTGTATACCCACTTAGTGCCAATGGCCTTCTTGCCAGGAGGCAAGTCACATAAAGACCATGTACCAATCTTCATTATAGCATCATATTCAGATTGCATAGCAGCCATCCAATTTTCTGAATTTTGTGCTTCATCAAAAGAAACAGGCTCGTTCTCATCACACAGACTAGATGCAGCCATAGCATAGCAATCTGATGCAAAGGAGGCACTATGAGAGCCTGAACGAGTATGATATGACAAAGGTGCATCTAATTTGCTGTCACGCAAAGTTTGCACCAGCCATTTTGGCATAGCTTTTGCCTGCTCAATATCAGCTCTCTCATCAACAAGTGCATCATGTTAATCTGCATCAGAAATGGAATGATCTGCATCATCATATGAAACTTGCAAAGGCTGAGAAGTTGCCTCATTAGGACCAGCACTAGCCTGTCCACCTGTAAAAAGAGGCATCAAAGTATCATACATGTCTTTGGAGCTAACAGATGTCTCCTTAGTACATGAAAGCAATGGCTGAATAGCATCTTCCACAAAGACAACATCACGGCTAACTAGAATGCGTTTAGTCTGTGGATGATACAGACGATAGCCTTTACTTTCAGAACTGTACCCAAAAGAAATACATTTTAATGCCTTATCATCCAATTTTATGCGATGTTGTTCAGGCACTAATGCATATGCCAAACAACCAAAAACACGCAGATGAGCAACAGATGGCTTGCGGTCATGCCAAGCCTCATATGGAGTGATAGACTGCAACACTTTAGTGGGACACGTGTTCAGTACATATGCTACACACATGACAGCCTCAAGCCAGAAACTATGTGGTAAAGCCTGACTTTTGACCATGCACCTCGCCATCTCCATGAGTGACCTGTTCTTTCGTTCAGCAACTCCATTTTGTTGAGGTGTATACGGCACTGTACACTGGTGTTTTATCCCACGTTCAGCCAGAAATGCATTAAAATATGCAGACATATATTCCCCCCCTCGATCAGAACGGAGGGTGCCCATTTTACATGCTGACAGATTTTCAGCCAAAACCAAAAACTGTTTGAAGCACATGAACGCTTCGGACTTTGCTTTGAGTGGATATACCCATGCATGCCTGGAAAAATCATCAATGAAAGTCACGAAGTAAAGGTAATTTCCAAAAGAGGGTGTCTGCATAGGACCACAGACATCACTATGTACAAGCTACAATTTCTGCGTAGCCCGAACTGAACCATCTTTTGGAAAGGAAGAATGCTGCATTTTGCCCAAAATACAGCCTTCACAAACATGTTTTCCAGGTGCCTCAAGTTTGGGCAAAGAGGACACCATTTCAGATTTCTGCAGGCGTAACAAACTAGCAAAATTCAGATGACCAAAGCGTGCATGCCAAAGCTTTGCATCTGACATAGCCTGAGAATCATGAACTGCACATGCCGAATCATTCACAGATCTTTCATAGTCTATGAGCTTATACAGCCCACGACATAAAATGCCAGAAGCAATAATCACATCGCCATTTGAGAGATCATGGATTGTACACCTGTCATCAACGAATTTCACAACCAAGCCAATCTTGGCTAATGCAGAAACTGATAACAGGTTCTTTTTTATCCCTGGCACAAATAAAGCATCTGACAAAGTGAAAGAACTACCATCAGCAGTAGTCAGAATGATCTTACCAACTCCCATAACAGGATAAGAGGAGTTATTGGCGCATGTGACAGTATTCCCTGTAGGGGCAGGCTCGAGTGAAGAGAAGAAATTGCGCTGCGAGGTAATATGTTTGGTCGCCCCACTGTCAAAGTACCAAACATCTGAGTCTACTGCAGACATGTACTGATCATGAGAAGATGGGTCAAAACTGCAGACAGTAGTAAACGCCCATTCTTCTTCCTGCACAAGATTTGCAGACTCTGTTTTTGGTGTAGAGGCCTCTGCAACAACCATTCCAGCCTCTTTCTTCTTTGCCTCTTTAGCAGCCAGTTTTGGACAGTTCTTTATAATATGATCATTTCCTTTACAGTACTTGGAGAACAATTTCTGCTTTTCTGATTTCTTCTCATCTATATCCTGGTTCTTCAATTATGCAGCATTTGCAGATTTCTGCTTACTACTAGAAGAGCTCCATTTTCCTTTGCCCTTTTGACTAGCCAGGAAAGCTTGATCTGCAACACGCATAATGGACCTGTTCTGCCTGGACTGATCTTCCTGCAACAGAACAGAGACTAATTCCTCAAATGACAAGGCATTCGGATTGCCTTTCATCATCAACCGAAGAGTAGAGGCAAAACTCTGATATGAATCAGGAAGACCATTCAGAACGGTTTGCACAAGTGAGCTATCTGGTATAATCTCATCAGCAGAAATCAATTGTTCCTTCAGGTCTTTGATCTTTGTAAGAAAACTGTCCATAGAATCACCTTCATTCATGTGCTCACTCTCCAACTATTTTCGGAGGTAAGCAACACGAGCCTCATTCCTAGCCTGGTACAAAGTAGTAAGTGTATCCCAAGCATCCTTTGCTGTTCTGCAAGAGCAAATGTGAGGAATAATGGCACGTTTGACAGACAAAGCTAGCAATGCATGTGCCTGGGCATCTCTGCGATCCCAACGAATCTGCTCTGCAGTAGGTGCAACAGAAACAGCAGCACGAACAGGAATCTGCAGAATATCATCTTCGGCACCATCTTCATCAGCTCCAACACCTGTATTTGCAATACCTGTCGTTACAGGTGTAACAGGACGTCTTTCAACACCCTGCACAATATTCCACAATCCTTTTGCAACCAGTACATGTCGCATCATATAAGCCCATAATGGGTAGTTGGTACCATCCAACTTATCCTCAACAGCCAACATACGGAATACATCACTGCTTTCAGCCATGGCCGGTGACTAAAATACCTTGATGCAGAAAATTGACTGTATCTCAAAAGGTTGAACAGAACTGCCCAAACGAGTTCTGCTAGACCTATAGCAGACTTCGAGACGCTTAAACTGGCGAACAGAAACTGGTATATACCTTTGGCATAAAAGCACGAAATAGCCTGCACAAGCACTACGATAGTGCGTTCGGAGGCCGAAACGAGCTCAGATCGCGATTTCGGCACCACAAAGCGAAGCAGTTTTGATCTCGGAAACACCCTGAGTATGCTCACCAAATTTCGTGCGAATCTGAGACTGCAAACGGAGGAGTATCGACGACGCCCTAGAAGAAGTGACGACCTGCTCTGATACCAATTGTTGGAGATAGACGTCTGCGGAAGCACGCGAACAGCACAAGGAAGAAGAAGAAGCTTGGAGCACAAACACACAATACTGAATGTATTACTAGAGAATGTACAAAGATAAGTAGCACATTAGGGCAATAGGCGTATATACAAGCCGGGGGAAAAAAACCTCCTAAAGAGGGAAAAAAGTGCCCGGCGGTCCTAGAGTGTTCACACATCACTACCTAAATATATCAATAGCAAGGGACCTATGGATGCCTAACAATGATGCTCTAGCAGTTTGGAGGGGGGTTTATATAGTTTTTTGAATGAATTTGGGCCTTGGATCTAGAGAAATCAACTCTCAACCCTAAGATCAACTTCTTTTGATTACAACCATTGGATTTATCAAATGGATGGTTAGGATTGGTTCTTTATATGATATCTAGGGAAAAGGGGAGGAAAATAGGTGCCTTCATTCTTCACCATTGGATCTGGGGCTGATTTGGACCATCAGATTAGTGCTGACATCAATTTGGATAAGATAAGCTACTATTTTTGGAGAAACTTTGCATTATTGATCTTTAATCATCAAAAAAGCTTATCCGATGAAAAATACTCATGGATGCTTCTTGCTTTATGCTTTATTGCATCTCCACCCTTGAATATGAGCTCATCCTAACCGTACAACATGATTCAATCATTGTTTGCCATGTGGAAGCCCTTCAAGCCTTCAATTTTCTTATTTTAGGAAACTACGGTGATCTTGAAAATTCCATTTTGTGCTCTTTGACCCTTCAAATATCCTTTGATGAAGATCAAAAATTTGTAGGGTTATGTTTTGAAAGGTCTTCTTTAGGAATATGTAGAAAAACCTCCCATCTGAATCTCCCTCGTACAAGTTTGACTACATTTGGAAGCTTGCAAGGTGGCATTAAGGTGTCTAGGAAGCTATAATAGCATTGAAAATTTGTACAAATATGTAGCCACATGTGATCTTCATACATGCCAAACCATATGGCTAACAGAAACTCCTATACAAGATTTTGTAGGGTCTAAGTGGAAAATTATATTTTTTACAAAATGCACATTGCATATCAATGTGCTAGAAAATCCATTTTCATGTGAAATTTAGGCTATAGACTGCCTTTGATAGGATTTACAAGTATAGGAATTTTCATGTGATTTGGCAACATTGAAATTTTTGCCCTAATTTTTAAAATTTGACTAGCTTTGAGCGCTACCCTCGATTTGCTTGATTTCTTCCAAAGTTTGCATGTGAACTCCCTTTGACATCCTTGATGCATCTTGGACTTCTCAGGGAATTCTGGCTACCTTCACCAAATGTGTTTCTTGTAGGCCTTCATGAATGAGAGAGGAGAGAAAATCTCGATGACACCATTTCCTCATTCCACAAGACTGTCAAGCATATGGACTTGTTTAGTGATATAGGGCCTAGCATGAATTTCACATGGTTTAATCTCATCAAGGGTAATGGTGTATCTCCATTGATTACATTTAAGATTAGTTTGTGAGACAAAGAATCTTGCAGGATTTTGGCTTGCTTTAGTGAGGGATGACCAAAAAGTAAATTATAGTCTAGGTTTGACTTAGACTCTGGTCGGGATCTAAAGCCGAAGCTTGCAATTCTTTTGGAACAATCGCAATCAAAATTGGCACATCTAGAGGATGCAGAGGTCCACACACGGTGGATGCCTTCGTGAATTCCAAAGCAATCTTTTGCAATGACCCCATTCTATAATTTGTAAATTTAGAGTAAAGTATCAAGTTCTGGATTTATGTATCTAAACAAAAAAACCATCTTTTTGGGTTTGTGCTCCTTTGAACTTAACATGGTTTTCTAATACGTACGATTTCATGAAAATCAAAGCCCATATTGAGTTTCACTTCTTCTTATGTGTTTATGGATGCCCACATGGCTCCTTGAGGTGCTCCCCTTCAAGACTACTTAAGTCTAAAATTCTATCTCTGAAGCCCAAAAATCCTACAAACATCTCAACTTTGCTCCACATTTCTCTCACTAACTTGGGTGCACCACTATGAATATCAAGCCAACCTATCTTCGACATCTCCATGGACCGTTACTATTACACAACTCTGAAATTGTACTCATTATTTTCAAAGCTAGTGACCACCTCCTCGTATCGTCTGAAAGAAAGTTGGAGAAGCTTGGAGAGGCTTGGAAAGTTCAGTTGCCAAGTGGTGAAGTTGGTCCCACAAAACAGCATAGGACCAACCCTAATTCTTTAGATATGAAAAGTAGACCTTGTAGACTTCTGATTAGTGCAATAAAACCCAATAGATCCTTTGGAATATCAAATAGAAAATGTTGATGCAAAATAAATAACTTTCACCTCGAGTAGCTCACAAAAACCCTCTAAAAAGTAATGGAAGTTGTGACTTCAAACACTTAACATTGAACTAAGGTCATCTTGATTTTTCAGAGATGTGTAGGGAATGACTTGCAGACTCTAAAACTTGAATTTCTTTGAACCAAATGACTTGCAAATCTGTACACATAAAATAGATAGTTGTACCTCTAATGAATGCTTAAAGAGTGGATTTGGAGCTTTGTAGAGAGAGCAACAATATCTGCAAGGTCATTGAGTTTGAGGAAGAAGGAGTAGAGAATAGAAATGGCACCAAGCAATGATCAAAGAGTATATGTATTGCTTCAAATAAAAAATCTTCTTAATGTAAAAATGTTTTGGAGTATTTATATAGCCTCTTGAGGATTCTTCATGGATTTGAATTCGAATTTAGGTAGGTTTGCTAGTTTAAATTAATTGGTATTTTTTCCTACAATCTAGGAAAAGAGAAAGTTGAAGTCATAATCTACCTCTTGATTGATTGATTGAGAATAAATCCCAACCACTTCTAACTCGTGGTTTTCAGGCATTTTACTCTTTCCTTTTACAAAGATAAGTACTTTGGAAATTACATAAGAAGGTGATTCTATGATCAAACTCTCAATACAATAGATTAATTCAAATAGAACTCTACAAGGAGTATATGTGGCATCACTCAAATGATGGTTTTGATGTAGATTATCCACCTCAAACATAATACAAGCTTGATGTTCCAACAACTTCCCATCAAGCTAATGTATGCTTGAGTCTTCATTTTGTGATAGGTTGAATATCTGCCATAGCTTTGAATCTACAAAGCTTTATCCCATCAAGTGCCTTTGTCATCATGTCTCCTATTTGTTTCTCAGTATAGACAAATGAAATGTCAATTTCCTTTGCCATATGATTCTCTCTTAGAAAGTGATAATGGACTTCTATGTGCTTTATCCTTGCATGGAAAATTGGATTTGCAGCCAAATGTATGGAACTTACATTATCTCCAAGGAAGTGAGGTTTGGAACTTACAAGTCCCAAATCTGAGTACAAATCCTTGAGCCATATTGCTTCTTGAGTTGCAATAGTTAGACCTCTATATTCTACTTCAATTGAAGATAAAGCCACTATTGGTTGCGTCTTGGAACTGCATGACACAAATTTTGAACCTGTTGTCGTATCAATATCCTTTGCTCCTACCTAATCTTCTTCTAAATAGATTTTGATATCCAAATATGAAGATTAAGGATAGTAGATATCTTGATTAAGTGTCCCTTTGAGGTACTTGAGTATTCTCTTTGGAGCATCCATGTGTTGCCTTCTAGGTGAGTGCATGCAGTGACTAAGCACTCCCACACTATATGATATGTTTGACCTTGTGTGAGTAGCATATATCAAGCTACCAACTAAGCTTTGTTACTCTTTAGGATCATCAATCTACGCACCTTCATAAACACTTAGTTTATGGTTCAGTTCCAAAGGTGTACCTGCAAGCTTTGTGTTCTCTATTTTGAACTTGGGAAGTAGGTCTTGAATGTAATTTTTCTAACTTAGATACATCCCTTCATCTCTATAAATTACTTGTATACCTAAGAAATATGTGATCTCACCTAAGTCACTGATTTTGAACTCCTCTTGCATATGTGTCTTGATCCTTGGAATGTCATTCAGATCATCACCTATCACAATAATATCATCTACATATACCCATAGATAGATAACCTCATTGTGATCCCTTTTGATGAATAGAGAAGGATCTGAGTTGCTAGGTTTGAACCCTTGATCTTGAAGTTATGTAACCAATCTATAATTCCAAGCTCTATGAGCTTGTTTTAATACATACAATGCTTTCTTAACTCTGCAAACATAATATGAATTATTAGGGTTTTCAAAACTTGGTGGTTGTGACATGTATACCTCTTCACTTATCCAATCCTTTAGGAATGCATTTTTCACATCAAGTTGGAGGAGTCTTCAATTTCTTGCAGCAACTACACTTATCAATGTTTTGATTGTAGTTTAGTTATCTTTGCAACTTGTGAGAATGTATCCTCATAGTCTGTTGGTGCAAATACCAAGCCCACACATTTGGCTTGAAGATCATAAACACATGAAGATCCATGAGAACCATTGCTAGGAAAACTTTATCTTTTTACATTTGTAAAAGTCATTTACTTGACTTGAGAGAATCTTTGTAATCACCTACCAAAAAGTCATGGACTTGTTAGTTAGAAAATTAACTACTTTATTGAGGGAATATCTCCTAGAATGAAGGATCACTTTTAGAGAGAGCCAAAATTTGAATTCAAATTCAAATTTGATTGTAATGCTTATAAAAGAAGACTTGAAAAAGTCCCAATTAGTAGCTTTATGATCCGAGCTCTCCATTGCCATTTTGTATGTGTGTAAGGCTACATTGAATTCTACACTACTCTCCATCATAAGGCTATGATTATCAATCCTATGATTTTGTACAACATTGTTCATTAATACAATACATCTATATTGTTCATCTATGATCTCTCTGTTATAGTCACTCTTAACTATCAACTTGTGCTACTCATATCTCAGTCATTTCTCAACCAATTTTAATGATCTATAGCTTGTTGGAATCTGCTTGAGGTTATCTACATGCTGACAAATTCTGAAGCCCATTCAACAAATTTAGAGAAAACTGTGTCGAAGCACTCACTGGTCAAACTCTGGAGAGGTCCTAAAAAATCGGGGGTAATTATTTATTTGCTAAATTGATTGTTGTGTGTATAGTGCATCATTTCAAGTGATTCCACTTGGAATCATTATCTTACTAAGCTAGTCAGATACCCCTAAAAGGTTTTTTTCAATTCCTACTATACTCATCGCACTGAGCATTACAAGAAGCAGGTGTATGATAAAAAATAGAAGGTTTTCATTGAGTCTTCTATTTGGAAGTAGTCTGTTTTGATTCAATATATTTATACATCATTTGCAAAGTACATAGGCACTTTTATAGTGTCATTGGAAAGCTAAGAGGGCCCACATATGAACTATGAAGTCACAAAGGGCTGCTGCTAAGTAGGATTTGGCAGTACCTACTCATCACTTGAAGTGTCCCTCCACTTTTCCAAACACTGGTATGAGAGCAAAGCTAAGGTAAAATGGAAGATGGTTTTCCTTCTCTCATTGATAAATTCGACAGGAACAACTATCAGACATGGTCTCTGAGGATGAAGACATACTTACAAGGAAGGAGCCTTTATGGATACATCTCAAGAGATGAATAGATGCCCATATTTAGAAGCAAAGGACAACCAACGAGAGGAGCATGAAAGACTCAACACATGGTGTGCCAAGGATGCATTAGCAAGGTCCTACTTACTTAACTCAATCTTTGATTTTCTTCTTCCACATATTAGGAGCTTTAAGGCATCCCAAGAGACTTGGGAAACATTGTCTTCTTATTTCTCTTCCAACACAAGGGCCAGGAAGAATCAACTATGGATTGAGTTCACCACTCTAAGAAAGCAACCTAAGCAATCCATCTCAAGTATGTGACCAAAATTAAAGATGTAGCAGATCAGTTGGCAAGCATAGGAGAAGAAATTGAAGAGGAGCAGATTGTAAGGCAAGTAATCAATGGCATTAGCTGATGACAAATGGGAGAGTTTCACAACTGCCATGGACTTGTACATGGACATGCAGATTCCAGACCTTACCACACTCATGGGGAAACTATTCAACCATGAAGCCAAACTCCACAAGAATGGAGATTCAACAAGAGGGAAAAGCTCTTTTGCCCTATGCACTGATAAGAATAAGTCTAAAGAGAAAGGCAAGAACAAGAAGGTAGAAGATGAAGGAACTACCTTCCAAGCCAACTATATAGGGAGAGGTAGATCATCAAGAGGAAGGAGCAGAGGAGGTAAGCAAGGTAGGGGGAAACCTTATAACTCCTCACCATGTAATATTTGTGGATTATCAAATCATACTACAGATGAGTGTTTCAGGAACTTCAAGAATTGGAGAGGAAGAGGATATCAAAGAGGTGGATATACACAATCAACAGGCATATTCAATCACCACCAAGGATACAACAACAACTACAATAACAACTACAATAGCAACTACCAAGGAGGATACAAATCTACGAAGGATTACAACAACTACACAAAGGAGAAAGAAGATTCTCTTCTAATTATGAACATGACTTAAAAACCAGGTATAAATGATGACCATCTCTTCTACATTGACTTAGGATGCTCAAATCATGTGGCAGGCAATTTAGCTCTTCTCTCTGACCTTGAGGAACCAAAGGGTAAGCATCAGGTACAAACAGGTGATGACACCAAGAACTCAGTGATTAAAGTTGGAAATGTTAAGACCTCTGATGGAAACAAGAATCTGTTGAGTAGGGTTCTATATTTACCAACAATTACCAAAAACTTCATGAGTGTTGGATAGATTGTGGAAAAAGGTTTGCAGGTTAGATTCAACCAATATGGAGCATTTGTGGAGGATCCCAATCATGGGTTCAAGAGAATTGCCAAAGGAGAAAAGACAGGTAGACTATTCACCTTTGAACTTGAGGATAGAAGAACATTGCACTTTATAGTTATAAAGATCAAACAATATCAGAGCTTGGAATTTGGCATAAGAGATTAGGGGATGTAGGTGAAAAAACCTTGAAACAAATATGCAGAGATCAATGTGTGCTTGGGATACCTAATGTATCCAAGCAACACATGATTTATAAATGTGGTGCTTGTCAGTTTGGAAAGTCTCACAAGTTACCCTTCTCAAAGAAAGGCAACATGCATGAGGATTATATAGAACTTGTTCATTCAGATGTATGGGGACCAAGCAAGGATCCATCAATCTCTGGATCAAGGTATTATGTATCTTTCATTGATGATTACAATAGGTGGACTGTATTGTACTTTATGAAGCACAAAGACGAAGTATTCAGTTGTTTTAAAAAGTATCTTGCACTTGTTGAGAATCAAACAGGGAGAAATCTAAAAAGACTAAGGTCAGATAGAGGAGGTGAGTACTTCTCAAATGAGTTTGATATATTCTTGCAGGAAAGAGGAATCAAAAGAGAAATCACAACAAGGTATACCCCTGAGCAAACTGGGGTGGTAGAGAGGAGAAATAGATTAATTTTTGAAACAACTAGGTCAATGTTGAATGAGAAAAGATTACCTAACTACTTGTGGGCAGAGAGTGTATCTAACTGCCACCTATCTTGTAAATAGGTTACTATCCAAATCTCTTGATGGGATGACCTCATATGAAGCATGGCATGGTAGAAGACCCTCACTTGATCATTGCAAGATATATGGATGTGTAGCATATTTGCATATCCCTTCTCTGATAAGGGGTAAGCTAGACCCTAAGGTAGAGAAGTGCATCTTTTTAGGGTATGATCTAAATAAAAAAGGATAGAGGTTCTACAATCCTTCAACCAAAGGATTCATGGTCAGTAGAGATGTTTTCTTTGATGAGAATGACTCTTGGTTTGATAGTGAATGCAGGAAAATAAAGCTACCTTATGACTTGGAAGAGGAGTTTCTAAGCCTCACTAAGGAGGAACCTACTCAAAATGAAGATAACAACTCAGATGATGAAGACATCATCAACCTAGAGGAAATCAAGGCACGGAAGTCCAAAGGCAAAGTCAAGATGAAGAAATTGGAGGATGTTCCTGAATCCTCCAACCAAGCAATTAGAAGATCACAAAGGGAGAGCAAGAAGCCAATCAGATATGGGTATGACACTTTCCTAGTTACTAAGCACTCTGTTTATCTTGCAAAAGACTTGACAATTGAAGAACCAGCATCATATGAAGAGGCAAAGGCCAAGGCAGAATGGAAGGAAGCTATGGATGAGGAAACTGAAGCACTCAAGGAGAATGATACTTGGGAACTAGTACCAAAGAAGGAGTCTATGAAGGTAAGTGGGTCTAGATGGATCTATAAGATCAAAAGGAATTCTGATGGGTCAATAAGCACGTACAAAGCTATACTTGTGGCTAAGTGTTTTGCACAAACCCAAGGAATTGATCTTGAAGAAACCTTCTCACCTGTGGCCAAAATACCAACCATTAGGGTATTGGTAAGTGTGGCTGCATCAAAGAACTGGAACATGTATCAATTGGATGTAAAAAATGCATTTTTGAATGGCTCGATTTCAGAGGAGGTATACATATCTCAACCTCCTGGCTATGAGGACCCAAACAAGGTAACATATGTATGTAAATTGAACAAAGCCCTTTATGGATTGAAGCAGACAACTAAGGCATGGAACCATAGGTTGACTACATAACTTCAAGACCAAGGTTTTGTCATGAGTAAAGCAGATACTTCTCTATTCATCAAGAGAAGTAATTCAGAGGTAATATACCTACGTGTATATGTTGATGATATCATACTTACAGGTAATGATGCTAATGACATCAAATAGATTAAAAATCAGATGATGAAGGAATTCAAAATTAGTAACCTTGGATCACTAAAATATTTCCTTGGACTTGAGTTAGTCTATACTAACTCTGGAATTTACATTACTTAGAGAAAGTATATATAGGATATGTTGAAGAAGTTTCATTTGTAGGATGCCAAAGTTGCAAGTTGTTAAGTGCTCATTAAGGTGATGTACTTGATAACATTGTAGGTTACCAAAGCATAGTGGGAAGCTTGAACTATGCTACCTTGACAAGAATAGACATTGCTTATGGAGTAAGTGTGCTAAGTGAGTTTATGCATAAGCCTAGGGCACCTCACTTGGAGGCTGCTAAAAGGATCTTGAAGTACCTTAGGGGTACTCAACATCATGGTTTGTGTTTCCCCGATACATCAGACTTGTACATTAAGATTTATTCAGATGCGGATTGGGAAGGATGCAAAGATGATAGGAGGAGTACCTCAGGATACCTATCATTTGTAGGTGATAAGCCAATATCATGGTCATCAAAGAATCAACCTATTGTTGCTTTATCTTCTAGAGAGGCAGAGTATAGAGGATTGGCAACTGTTACTCAAAAGGCTATATGGATCAAGTTATTGTATACAAATTTAGGTTTGCACACTACATCTTCAATTATCTTTGAAGATAATACAAGTTCATTACTCCTTGCAGAAAATCCTATTTATCATGCTAGGACCAAGCATATAGAGGTCCTCTATCATATAGAGGACCAAACATATAGAAGATATTGAGCAAGGATATTCAACTGGCATATGTATCAACTAACATGCAGTGTGCAGATTTATTGACTAAAGCATTAGATGGTACAAAACTTTGCAGGTTTAAGTCAATGACTGGATTGCATGACATTCATAAAGATTGAAGATGAAGACCAAGCCAAAATGTTTGGCTTGAGGGGGAGCTGTTGGTGCTAAGTCCAAGCCCACACATTTGGCTTGATGACCATAAACACATGAAGATCCATGAGAACCATTGCTAGGAAAACTTTATCTTTTTACATTTATAAAAGTCATTTACTTGACTTGAGAGAATTTTCGTAATCACCTACCAAAAAGTCATGGACTTGTTAGTTAGAAAAATTACTACATTATTGAGGGAATATCTCCTAGAATGAGGGATCACTTTTAGAGAGAGAAAAAATTTGAATTCAAATTCAAATTTGATTGTATCACTTATAAAAAAAGACTTGAAAAAGTCGCGGTTAGTAGCTTTATGATCGGAGCTCTCCATTGTCATATTGTATGTGTGTAAGGCCTACATTGAAGTCTACACTACTCTCCATCATAAGGTTGTGATCATCAAGCCTATGATTTTGTACAACATTGTTTATTACTACAATACATCTATATTGTTCATCTATGATCTCTCTTTTATAGTCAGTCTTAACTGTCAACTTGTGCTACTCATATCTCACTCATTTCTCAACTAATTTCAATGATCTATAGCTTCTTGGAATTCACTCAAGGTTATCTACATGCAGAAAAATTTTGAAACAAATCTGTTCAGCCAATTTACAGGAAACTGCATCGAAGCACTCAGTGGTCAAACTCTATAGAGGTCCTAAAAAATTGGGGGTAATGATTTATTTGCTAAATTGATTTTTTTGTGCATAGTGCATCATTTCAAGTGATTCCGCTTGGAATCATTAGCTTACTAAGCTAATTAGATATATCTAAAAGGAAGCTCTTCAATTCCTACTGTATTGGTAGCACTAAGCATTACAAGCAGCAGGTGTATGATAAAAAATAGAAGGTTTTCACTAAGTCTTCTATTTGGAAGTAGTCTATTTTGATTCAATATTTTCATATATCATTTGCAAAGTACATAGGCACTTTTATAGTGTCATTGGAAAGCTAAGAGGGCCCACATATAAACTGTGAAGTCACAAAGGTCTGATGCTAAGCAAGATTGGGATGTACCTACTCATCACTTGAAGTGTCCATCCATCTTTCCAAACATAGTCTATACCATGCATTTTGAGCATCCTTTGGTAAAATCTTGCCTTGCACATGCAAACTGATCCATCTAAGTTTCTTTTCACTTTATACACCCATCTACAATGAATTACCTTCTGATTGGATGAGAGTGAAACCAAATCCCAAGTGTCCAACTCCTTCAATGCATCTATTTCTTTTTTCGTGGCCTTTTCCCAATTATGGTTTCCCTTTGCCTCTTCATAGGTTGAGGGTTCCTCTAAAATTGAGTCCTTTGGCAAGTATATTGAATGCTTTGCAACAAACATGGAATCATATCCATGCCTTTTTTGTTGTCTCTTCTCCCTTAACCTTCTAGGTTCTTGCTTGGAGAATTCTCCACACTATTGCATCTTTGCTTTGCCTCTTGAAATACATAGCTTGTAATCATTTTCCTTTTCATCTTGGTCATCATCTCTATCACTTCTTGGATCTTGGACCTATTTATCATGCTTGCTTCCTAATTGATGAGAATCAGAATCAAGATCATATGGTAGAGTTAGCTTTTGTTTGTCTTCATCATACCAAGACCTCTATCCTTAAATCAAAACATCTCTACATGTAGTGAATTGCTTGGTTGAAGGATTATAGAACTTGTAATCCATCTAAGTTGAGGCATACCCAATAAATAGTGGCTTTGTTTCCCTTTCATCTACCTTACCTCTTATTTTTTATAGTACATGAACATAAGCTAAACAACCAAACACTTCGCAATGTCCAAGACTACGTTTTCTTCCATACCATGCTTTATAAGGAGTCATACCTTGAAGTGATTTGGATGGTCGTCTATTGAAAAGGTACACATCAGTTGAAATAGCCTTTACCCATAGATAATGTGGCAAACTCTTCTCTTCAAGCATTGTTCTGGCTGATCAAACTAATTTCTTGTTTCATCTCTCTGCAATTCCACTTGATTGAGGAGAGAACGTGGTATTCACTTCCTTTTTCATACCTTTATCCTGCAAGAACTCATCAAACTCTTTGGAAAAGTATTTTACCCCTCCATCAGATCTTAGCTTCTTGAGTGATCTACCAATGTGATTCTCCACATATGTTGGATAATTTTTGAAGCAATCAAACACTTCATTCTTACTCTTGATAAAGTACAAAATAGTCCATGTACTACGGTCATCACTAAATGAGACATAATACCTTGATTCTACTAATGAAGGTTCTTGGCTTGTACCCCATACATCTATATGTACCAGGTCCAATACATTGTTGTGGATGTAGCCTTTGTGGTTGAATGGTTGTCTTTGTGCCTTCCCAATCAGACATGCATCAGATCTATTGATCATGTGTTCTTTGATATGTTTGGAAATCTAAGAACACTTTGATCCCTGCATATATCCTTTAAGGTTCTTTCAGTCACATGAGCTAGCCTCTTATGCCACACTTCAAGTTTACTTAGGCTTTGAGACCCAAAGTTGAATAGAGCTATGTTTCTAGTTGCACCTACTTCAAAAGTAAAGAGCCTACCATGCTTCTCATCCTCTAACTTCTTGAAGCCTTGACATGGATGTTCCACAAAAGCTCCATGGTTTTGAAGTCAATGAGAGAGATATGTGCAACAGACTTTCTGTGTAGTCTTCTTCTTCACAGTTTTTCCAAAATCTTCATAATTGATCATTGATCCTCTAAAATTGGTGAAGGTTTGAGTTACTCTTGTTATAGAGGTGCTCTAACGTCAAGAGTAGCTTGTTCTTTTGGAGATTAACACTCTCCATCAGTAGTATAAGAGCAGGAAGTATCAAAATTGAAGGAAGGAGGATCCCGACTGCTGCAGCTGCAAAGAATTCAACATCTGAAGGTTCAAAAGGTGAAAGCTTGAGGGCAAAGCTTGAGAAGGAGGTCATATGTAATAAATTGATTGAACCACACCCTTGATAGATAGGAGATGGTTGAACTACACCCTAAAAGAGAGGATTAGGAAGTAATCCTCAACCACGGCTTTTGGGGCAAGTGGTTAGCCCATCACATTCCTAACCAAGAGGTTGTGAGTTCAATTCCTTGCATTGGTATCAGAGCCTAGGAAGTAGGCTTGGGCAAGATGGAATGACTCAATGGCCTCTAAAAAAGGCGCTTGGGCATCCTCTATGTGAAAGGGTAGGAATTGTGGAAGGTGCGCATGTCGGTTTCAAGGATGGACCTTACAATGATTGGGGTGTATCTCTCAATCCGAAGGTCGGATTGAGGCATGCAATATACCGTTGGAAAGCTCTCGGAAGGAACTTTCCAATGAGTTAGCTTGGAAGTGTGAAGTCCTTGGGAATCCTTGGGTAACACTTGATTGAGTGTTCAAGATATCAAGCATGGGTGAGAACAAGGTTCAAGAGTAAGGTTGAGAACAAGGGCTCGAGAAACCAAGGTTGCGAACAAGAAGGTTCAAGACACCAAGGTTGAGAGCAAGGGTTCAAGAGACCAAGGTTGCGAACAAGGTTCAAGAAACTATGCGAGGTTGAGGGACATCGATTCAAGGGCACCTAGGGAGTTCAAGGGGCTGATCACCGCGGCTAGAGGGATACAAGAGCAGATCATTGAGGACAATGATTGACCAAGGGGGGAAGAATGTAATAAAGTGATTGAACCACACCCTTGATAGATAGGAGATGGTTGAACTACACCCTAAGAGAGAGGATTAGGAACTAATCCTCAACCATGGCTTTTGGGGCAAGTGGTTAGCCCATCACATTCCTAACCAAGAGGTTGTGAGTTCAATTCCTTGCATCATATGACATCAAGGAAGACAAAAGGAACATTATTCAAAGTAAAGGTACATCTATTAATCATAAAGTTTGAAGAATTCAATATATAGGTGAAGAAAGGATGGGAGATTCTCTTCAAATAGAGAAATTGGATAGAGAGAACTATCCAGCATGGTCAATGAGGATGGAAGCTCATCTTATGAGCAAAGACTTGATAAGTTATATCACAGGTGAAGAAGAAAAGCCTCAGTTCATAGATCCTAGTGTTCCAACTAGGGAGGAATTATCAGATTTGAAGAATTGGATGAAGAGAGATGCTCAAGCTAGGAGCATTATCTATATGGCAGTCAATGACTACTTGCTACCTCATATTAGAGGTCTCGAAAGTGCAAGTGATATATGGAATGCTTTGGACGAGCATATCCAAAACACCACAAAGTCAAGGAAGGCATCCTTATGGGCAGAGTTTACCACATTCAAGAAGAAGGCCTCTCAATCCATCACAGACTATGTAACAAGGATGAAGGACATTGAAGATGCATTAGGAGTAGTTGATGAAGATATTGAGGATGATAAATTGGTAAGGAAAATCCTTACAGGTTTGAGAGGTGATGACAAATGGAAGACATTCATTTTGTCTACTGAATTATCACTAGAGCATTTAACTCCTGACCTAAATCAGTTGTTAGGACACATGCTAACCTTTGAGTAGGATGTCAAAGGTGAAAGTGATAAAGGTGCAAGTCATGCAATGTATTCAACGGATACGAAGAAGAATATCAAAGGAAAGCAACAAGGAAATGAAGAAGAAGGTACAACTAGCCAAGCTAACTTCCTAAGAGGAAGAGGAGGTGGCAAAGGTAGAGGAAGAGGCAGGAGTAATAAAGATGGAGTCAAAGCTTGTTGGATTTGTGGTAAGACAAATCACTTAGCTACTGATTGTTGGCATAATACTCAGAGTAATGGTGGATATAATCAGAACTTTAACTCAAGAGGAAGAGGTGGCAAAAATCAAAGAGGTAATTTCAGAGGTAGAGGTAGTAGAGGTTACTTGGAAGAAATACAGGTAGAGGATTCCAAAGTCAACAATACAACAATACCTACTACAATTATGCTTTAGATGAGAAGGAGGATTCAACATTGATAATGAATGCAACTTGTGAAAGGCAAAGTGAAGACCAAAGAGTCTTCTACATTGACTCAGGGTGTAGCAATCACCTGAGTGGTAACATAGCATTGATGACTGATTTGGAAAATAAGGTAACTAATCATGTTGTTCAAATAGGTGAAAATTCAAAGCACAATGTGAAGTCAATTGGATCAGTTAAGGCCAAGGATGGAAGTACTCTCTTGAGTAAGGTTTTGTATGTTCCTACAATTCCTAAGAATCTGATAAGTGTAGGACAAATTGTTCAAAAAGGTTATGAAGTCAGATTCACTAATGAAGGAGTGTTCGTGGAAGACCCTAGCAATGGGTATAAACAAATTGTTTCAGGGAAGAAAGAAGGAAGATTGTTCACATTGAAGATCCAAGGTAATGTTGGTCATGCCTTGTTCACTTATGGTGGACATAAGATCTCTGAGTTGGATCTTTGGCACAAGAGGCTTGGACATTTCAATGAAAGAGGTATCAAAGATATGGTTAACAATGGTTCAGTGCTTAGATTGCCTAATGTTGCACGTCAACATATGACATACAGATGTGAGGCATGTCAATTAGGTAAGGCTCATAAGCAATCTTATTCCAAGCATGGTTTTATGTATTCAGAGAAACTTGAATTGGTACACATAGATGTGTGGGGACTATCAAAAGATTTCAGTATCAATGGTTCAAGGTACTATGTGATTTATGTTGACGATGCTACCAGGTGGATCACTATCTATGTGATTAAAGATAAGTCAGAGGTATTCAATACATTTAAACATTATCATGTGTATGCAGAGAGAATTACAGGTCATAAGTTGAAGAGACTAAGGTCAGATGGAGGGGGAGAGTATTTCTCTAATGAGTTCAATGATTACTTGTGGAATGCAGGTATAAAAAGGGAAATTACTTGCAAGTACTCTCCTCAACAAAATGGTGTAGCAGAAAGGAGAAATAGAACTCTTGTTGAGTTTGCAAGATCCATGATGAAGGAGAAAAATTGCCTAAATTACTTGTGGCCTGAGGCTGCAAATACAACTACTTATTTGGTTAATAGGTTACCATGTAAAGCTTTGCAGGGTATGACACCATATGAGGCATGGTGGGGTAAGATACCTACTCTAGACCATTGCAAAGTATTTGTATGTTTGGCATATGCATATGTGCCATCCCAATTAAGGCACAAATTGGAACCTAAAGCTGAAAAGTATGTATTCATTGGTTATGATGATAAGTAGATGGGATATAGATTGTGGAGTCCATCCACAAAACAATTCCTTGTATCAAAGGATGTTACATTTGATGAGCAAGGTACTTGGTATGCAGGTACAATCAATATTAATGCAGGTGATGAAGACGTTGTGAATCAAAAGAAAGGTAAATCAAAGGTTCAGATATTTGATGAAGAAGAGAACAATGAAGTACAGGTTGAAGTTGAAGAAGTGCCAAGATTTGATTCAGAATGTGATGAACCAGAAACCTCAAGAAGTGGAGAACTCAGAAGGTCATCAAGAAACAAGTGGCAACCTACAAGGTATAGCTATGACACTTCTTTTTTGGCTACCAAAGATTATGCTTATATGATAAAGTCAGATGAAGACCCTTCTACATATGAAGAGGCAAAAGGTAAGGAAAATTGGGAGAAAGGTATGCAGGAAGAATATGATGCATTGATGGAGAATCAGACATGGGATTTGGTTCCTAAACCAAAACCAAATAGTCGGAAAATCATTGGATGCAAATGGGTCTACAAGACAAAAAGGTTTGCAGATGTAAGTGTGTCTAGGTATAAAGCTAGACTTGTTGTGAATGGTTTTGCTCAGACATATGGTATAGATTATGATGAGACCTATAGTCCTGTGGCAAAGATGACAACCATCAGGACACTCATAGCCATTGCTGCATGTAAAGGTTGAAAATTATGTCAATTAGATGTGAAGAATGCTTTTTTAAATGGTTATATTTCAAATGATGTTTTCATGGAGCAACCACAAGGATTCAGAGATGAAAAGTATCCAGAGTATGTATGTAAGCTCAAGAGAGCTTTGTATGGTTTGAAGCAAGCCCCAAGGGCATGGAATTATAGACTTGTGAAGTTCTTAAAAGAACTTGGGTTCCAAGTATCTAAAGCTGATATTAGCTTGCTTGTCAAAGCAAGTTATGATGGGTTCATATACATGTGTATATATGTTGATGATATAATTCTTACAGGTACAGATGACAAAGGCATTCAAAGCCTAAAGAAGCAAATGGAGAAAGAGTTCAAAATCAGTGACTTGGGAGATTTATCATATCTCTTCGGCATGGAGATCTCATACACTCAACATGGAGTATATGTAACTCAAGAAAGGTATTTGAGAAACTTGTTGATCAAGTTCAAGATGAATGATTGCAGGGTAGCACCTACTCCAATGGAGGTGAATCATAAATTGAGCAGATATGGAGGAGAAGAGTTCAATGACATGAAGCTATATCAGTGTTTGGTTGGTAGTCTTATCTATTCTACATTAGCTAGGCCTGACTTGTCATATGCAGTTGGAGTATTATCTCAATTCATGCATTGCCCTAGGAAAGAACATTGGATTGTAGGTCAAAGAGTGTTGAGGTACATGAAGGGTATACTCAAAGAAGGTTTGTATTATGGTTTTACATCAGAGACAAACATCAAGATTTATAGTGATACAGATTGTAATCTCGATGATAGGAGATCAGCATATGGATACTTGTGTTATGTGGGAGATAAGTTAATTTCTTGGTGTTCAAAGAAGCAACACACAGTTGCTTTATCATCTACAGAAGCAGAGTATAAAGGTATGGTGGAAGATGCAAAGGAAGTGATATGGCTAAAGACTCTCATGAAGAGTTTTGATATCATCCAGAGTACACCCACTATTCATGGAGATAACATGAGTTCATTGTATTTAGCTACTAATCCTATTTTTCATGCCAGGACCAAACACATTGAGATTCAGTATCACTTTCTAAGAGAGAAAGTGATGGATAAAGAGATTGAAGTAATACATACTTCACAAAAGATCAGATAGCTGATATGCTAACAAAAAGCTTGGATGGACCAAAGCTACAGAGATTTAAAGACATGGCAGGTATAAAGAAGATAGAGAAAACCTCAATTGATGATTGAGGGGGAGTTGTTGGTGCAGGGCAATCAACAATTGATGTTTTGATAAAGAATTGAAGTCAAGGACTGAAGAAAAGGTTCAAGTTGTGAAGCATGAAGGAAGCATACATCCAGAAGATCAAGTTGTGTACACATATGTACATTAATATACAAATAGTTCACTTATACTTTTGTATAGTTATGAACTTGTAAATATTTGCCTATATATATAAAGGAAATATCGGGGAAAATATGGGAGAGAGTAGAATACAAGAATAGAAGAGAATTAGAAGAGTTTAGACAAATGAGAGTGTGAAGATTAGCTCTCTCATCTAGTTGTAAAATTTCTTTAGGAATTGAAGAAAATTGCACCTGATGTTTTTGTGTATTCTCCTTTTGTGCTTGATCATTTCAAGAATCCTTTTATAGATGTCTAAGTCTATAGTTACTGAGTCTATGGTTAAAGTTTGACAGCCTAATTGTAAACAGGCTGTGAGAATTATGAGTAGGAACATTCATATGTGAAGAAGTGTTCACTGTTTCCTAAAATAGGTGCAATCTCGATGGTCAATGATTTGATCGTTTCTCAGTGCACAGATTAAAGTTTTTCATGACTAAGGAGTCAAAATTTAAGTTAGAAGGTAAGCTATCTATGGCTAAAAGCATTTGTATAAACGGCTTCTAGATTGAGAGAACCAAGTGTTAGAAGTTACACATGTCTGAATCAACTTTTCAGAAGAGCAGTTTTAGACATAGGTAACTTGCTGAGATCATTTCTCAAGATCTATTGAATCTTTTGGAGTTATTCAACTTGAAGGAGGTGTGCAAACTTTAGATGACACCATGTGTCAAAGTTTTGTAAAAAAACATTACACATTTAATAAGTCAATGAGAGAGATATGTGCAGCAGACTTTCTATGTAGTCATCTTCTTCACAGTGGAAAATCTTCATAATTGATCATTGATCCTCTAAAATTGGTGAAGGTTTGAGTTAATCTTGTTATAGAGGTGCTCCAATTTCAAGAGTAGCTTATTCTTTTGGAGATTAACACTATCCATCATGTTTTGTATTATCACAAATGGCACAAAGTGGAACACTTTGGCGACTTTCCTTCCCACTTGCTCTTGCTTCCAAAGTTGGCTTAAGAAGTCTCCTCTTCCTCTTCTTCCTTCTTCTTTCCTTTTGGCTTCTTTTCTTTCTTATTTTCATATAGAGCACAAGTTGAATTACCATGATAGGAGTGACCTTCCTTTATTCTATTGTTGGTCTCTTGATTGAAGAGTTTTCCAACAAAGATTTTGAAGTCTGGAGTTTGCACATCCATGATGAGATCATATGTTGTGATCTTCAGAATAATTGTTGTAGTACCTTCTATTATGGCCTCTATTGTTATTGTCGATTTTATGTACACCTTTGCCTCTATTTTTGCCATATCCACCTCTTCCACTTCCTTTTTGGGTCTTCCCATTGAACTAGTAATTCTAAGTGGTGTGGTTTGTCTTATCACAGATGGCACAAGGTTGAACATTCTCGCCACTTTCCTTCCCACTTGCTCTTGCTTGCAAAGTTGGCTTGGGAAGTCTCCTCTTCATCTTCTTTGATCTTCTTGCCTTTCAGCTTCTTGTCCTTCTTACTTTCATGTAGAGCACTAGTTGAACTACTATGATATGAGTTACCTTCCTTTATTCTATTGTTGGCCTCTTGGTTGAAGAGATTTCCAAAAAAGATTTTGAAGTTTGGAGTTTGCACATCCATTATGAGATCATATGCTATGGCAAAAGATTGCCATTGCTTGTCACCTCTAATCCCATTGAGCATTGCTTGCACACCAAAGTGTGAGCCTATGTGTCTCCTCTTGAGTAGGGCCTCCTTTGGATCTTGGAATAGGCATTTCTTCATCACTTGATACAATCCCATGCGGATTTTTTCCTTGCAAATAAGCCTCCATTTTGATTTTCCAAGAGACATAATTATGTCTATCAAGCTTCTCAATCATTGATGGAAAGCCATCTCCCATCTTGACGTTGCTCTGATACCACACAAAGAAAGTTGGAGAAGCTTGTAGAGGCATGGAAAGTTGACTTGTCAAGTGGTGAAGTTGATCTAGCAAACCTAGCTCTTTGGATATGTAAACTAGACCTTGTAGTCTTGTGATTAGTGCAATAAACCCCAATAGGTACTTTGGCACATGAACAGAACTTGCACCTTAACTAGATCACAAAAACCTTCTAAAAATGTATGAAACTTGTGACTTCAAACGCTTAATAGTGAACTGGTGCCATCCCAAATTTTCAAGGATGTGTAGAGAATACCCCCAGACTGTAAAACCTAAATTTCTCTAAAAGTAATGAACTAAACGAATTGAAAATCTATACACATAAACTACATGCTTTATCTTTCCAATGAGTGCTTAAACACTAGATTTGGAGCTTTGTACAGAGAGCAACAATCTCTGCAAGTTCATTGAGTCTAAAGGGGCAGAGAATAGAAATGGCATGAAGCAATGATAAAAGAGTATATGTATTGCTTCAAAGCAACAATCTTCGTAATGTACAAATGTTTTGGAGTCTTTATACAGACTCTTGAGGATATCACCACACCTTTGCTTCATGGATTTGAATTCAAATTCAGGTGTGTTTGCTAGTTTAGATTGATTGGAATCTTTTCCTACAATCTAAGAAAAGAGAAAGTTGAAGTCGTATCTACCTCTTGATTGATTCATTGAGAATCAATCCCTACCACTTCTAACTCGTGGATTTTAGGTCTTTTACTCTTTTCTTTTACAAAGATAAATAATTTGGAAATTACATAAGAAGGTGATCTGATGATCAAACTCTCAATACAATAAATGAAGTCAAATAAAACTCTACAAGGAGTATATGTGGCCTTATTCAAATGATGGTTTTTATGTAGATTATCCACCTCAAGCATAATGCAAGCTTGATGTTCAAACCTCCTAGTAACACCAACTTCTTGTAGCAATTTTTCCTATATTCTCTCTTTCAACAACCTCATCCACCCTTCATTATACTTTTCTATGCGATTCACCTATGCAAAACCTAAAATGCTACTAGCTTTCTCTTGAAATTTCCTATAATTTCTTTTAGGAAAGATAACTTGCTCCTTTTAAACCTCTTTATCATTATTCTCTAAATCATACAATGGAACAATGAATAACCCTTTGCTAATTCTTCCTATTTTGATCTTAAATATTATTACACATGTTTCTTGAGTAGATTTGATGTGAAAATTTTTGCTATACATGGGCACTTTTTACAATAGTGTTTTCTAGATGTCTTTTCCCATATTATCACATAATTTATGCACTCATATGCTATGGTACTTTGTAGTTAGGGATATTATTGAGCTCTTAGTTTAGTTCTATTCATCATTAATAGAGAGTGCTATTCCACCTATCCATCTTCTCCATGTGTCTTGTTGTGTTTGTTCTACTTGTATGTGCTTCTTATGTCTCTTTTGTACTTCTAAACACACCCAATAGTGGCATCATAGTGGGTTCAAGTCCTTTTCAAGTTTTGATTTTTCACATCATGTTGCACACACACTTTTAATAGTGCAAATTGAGTTCAAAACATAACATTGATTTTCAACATCCACAAAGCATTTTCACAAGTTTTCCTAGAGTTTTACCCCCATTTCAAATCCATTTGTATAATTACAATTTCCATTAGAGTGAAACATTGTGAGCTGAAATTTTAACATTCATTTAATCTTTCTCTCACATTCTTATTCTTTAGTGAAATGGCAGATGGTAATGACTTGTTTGTCATGCTTATAACTAAAATAAACTTCATGGGAACACATATCCAATGTGTTCTCACATGATGAAACATGCTCTTTATGCAAAAAATCTATGGAAAATAGTGGGAGATGTAGATTGAAGACCCCTATGTTCTTATACTCCACAATCTCATTTCATAGAGGAAGCTTCTTCTTCAAGTATAGTGGTTACTTATTCTTAGCCTATATAGGAGCAACTTACATGGATTGGAAAAGATGATCAGCCTCATGCATTGATTGTGCTTTCTATGAAGCATCATACAGTTCCACATATTTGGTCATGTTTTACATCAAGATAGGCATGTGACACTGTTGCTTCTTTGTATGTCTTGCATAATGAAGCGCATGTTGCATACTTAAGGAAGCAACTTGAGAATGCATGCATGGCTAAAACATGAGACTGTGGATGTGTATGCCGCACACATCAAAAACTTGAAAGAGCAATTGATAAACATAAATGAGATTATTCTGGATGCATCAATCATCTCTACGTTGTTGAAAGGACTACCAAAATATTTTCAAACCTCTTCCACTATACTCCATTTTGTTGCAAAAGGAAATCAAATATGTATGCATTTGATGAGATTGTGTTTCTTCTTTTGCAAGAATAGCAATCCAGAGTGAATAGGAGTAGTTTTATTGAGGGAACTCAAGCACTTGCTATCTCACAAAAAGGGAAAAGCAAGTATGGTTCAGCTTTAAGCTCATTAAAACCAAAGCATAAATTTTCCTCTTCCAGTTTAATGATGCAAATTTGTAGAAGAGGAAGAAATGTATATATTAAAGGTGGGCCATACTATTGGCGGGTGTAGAGATCTTGCTAAGAAGAATGAAAAGAAGAAGTATTATGGCATATATATTGTTAGAAATTCTTCAAATGCAAAGCATGATGAATCCATTATGGCTCTATTTTTGGGCATGTGTTGTTACATGTCATTATGATGCATTATTGCATTCTAAATGTATGGTTGTGAATGAGACTTATTCATATTGGCTCTTTGATAGTGGTTCTTCAAAGCACATAATTTCATGCAAAAGGCTTTTTGCATTTTCCAAAGATGCACCCAAAGGAAGATATGTGGTGTTAGTAGACAATTTCTCTTATTCTATCATTGGATTAGGATAAATTAAACTTGCCGCAGAAAATAGAGGTGTTATTCTCATGCAAAATGCATGCTATGTACCCAATATCAAGAAGAAATTAAATGTAGTTCCTTTGATTGTGAAAGCTAGATTTCATGTACACTTTGTTGTGGATAAGTGTATGGCTCATGCTTTCAACAATGGTGATATTATTTTGATGCCCGATACATTATACAATGGTTTGTATTGCTTGGATACATACGAGAGGGCTACCTCAAATGCCTTGCTTTCTCATACTTCGTTGGCTAAAATGGAGCTTTGGCATTCCCATTTTGTTCACTTGAACTTCAATGGTTTGCTTTACTTGCAGAAGAAGCTCATTGTTATATGTTTTCCAACACTTAAGTCCATTGAAAAGCATGCATGTGAGTGTTGCACTCTTAGAAAAATGCATGATGCTTATCACAAACGATAGTCATAAACACACTATAAGAAAATTGTAGTTTGTTCATAGTGATCGATGTGGTCCCGTCAAGATTCCGTATTTTGGGAAACACGTATATTTTATTACCTTCTTTGATGATGCTACTCATCAAAACATGGGTTGTCCTATGAAAGCAGAGATTGTGGTATTTTCTTGCTTCAAAGCACTTTTTGCTATGGCTGAAAATATTTTTGTAAACAAGATTTTGACTCTACGTCGAGATCATACATGTCACATATACTTAATGTTTTCCTTCATGCAAGAGTAATTTCACACCAATGGAGGATGCCATATATGCCTTAGCAAAATTGTGTTGTAGAGTGTAAAATTATAACACTTCTTGAAATGACACAATGCATGGTTAAAGGAAAACATGGTTCTCACAAGTTTTGGATGGAAGTGGTCATGTGTGAAAACTATTTGTTGGATTGCTTTTGTATAAAAGAATTGAGATTCATCACCCCTTATAAGGCTTGCAATGGACATAAAACTATGGTTGGTTGTATGTGTGTGTTTGGTTATTTGGAATGTGCTATTTTTCCATCACAACAATGTCACAAACTTGATGACAAGAAAAAGAAATGCTTATTTTTTGGTTATAGTGTTGAAAGTAGGAGATATAGTTTATACCACACATTGATGGACACAATTAATGTGATTCAAGATATGGTATTTTCTAAAATTTTAGTCTTTCATACACTTTGATGCAAAAAAAAGTCAACATTTAGCCCTTCCGATGTGTTGGATACACTCAAGCCTTTGTTTCAAGGTGGTGCGCTTGAGTATTTCCATGTAGACCAGCCACATGAGGCTCAAATGCCTAAAGAATTACAACACAATAGAGCTGAAAAAGTAGAGAACTTCTAGCCAGAAATGGCTGAACTTTTCCAACCAAACATGATTGGAACTATTGGAATTTTCCAACCACATATGGCTAAATATCTACATCAAAATATGGTTAAAAGTGCACAAAATATGTTGAAGTGGTTCAAACAACCTTTGCAATACAACAAGCAGAGTGCATCTTCAATTGGTAGAACAAGTTCAATTGTCTATGCATCAAGTACTTTTGTGGATTATTCTCTTATTGCAATAGCATGTAATGAAGAGTTAGTTACTTTTGAAGATGCATGTGATAATCCACATTGGATGAGTTCTATGCAATGAGAAATATATTCCATACATAGGAATTCTACTTTGGAGTTATGTGAATTATCAAAACAAAAAAATGACATTGGTACAAAGTGGGTTTACAAATTAAGAGAAAGTCAGATGGTAGAATTGATTGCTACAAAGTTAGAGTGGTTGCCAAAGGACATGCACAAAAATATTGCATTGTTACATGGAAAATTTTGCATCTACTTTACACATGACTACCATTCATATGATGGTTTCATTGGCTAATAAAGAGGTTGGTGATTATATCAATTGGACATAAAAACAACTTTCATGAGTGGTGATTTGCAACAAGACATTTATGTGAAGCAAACTCTTGGATTTTCCATGCGAGGGTAAGAGCACATGGTTTGTCACTTGCAAAAAGTGTTTTATGGTCTCAAACAAGCTCCACGTGTGTGGTATGACAAAATCCACTAGCAGTTGATTGGTGTTCTCTTCACATGTAGTCCCCATTGAAAGCATACTATATGTATGCAAAGATAGGGCTCTTCTCACAATGCTTGTTCTTTAGAGTGATGTAATTCTCTTGATTGGGTCATTAGATGAGAAAATGGACATGCTTATGGTTGATTTGCAACATACCTTTGATGTCACTTATGTTGGTCTTTTGATTTACTATCTTTGCCATCCAGTCTGGGTCCACTTAGGGGGGAACTATTATGCATCAAGCAATGTATGTTGAAAAACTATTTCACTATTTTCACTTTGAAGATTACAAGCTAGTTTTTGCACTAGTGGAGATAATACTTAGGTTCTCAATTGAGAATTCCAATGATGTATTTGAAACTTTTCTTTAGCAACAACCTATGGAATTTCTTATATATGCATGCAACACAAGGCCGGATATACAGTGTGTTGTTTCCCACTTGAGTTGATTCATGCATTGGCTTGATAGTAAGCATTGGCAAGTAGTGAAATAGGTGTTTAGATATCTCAAAGAAACTTTTAGATTATTTCTCTTTAAAGTTAGATATATTTATCCATGTGAAGATGAGTATAAGGAGATTTTGATAGCTATAGTGGATTGTATATCGGTGAATCACATGCCTACTGCACTTACTTCCACAGAAAAAGGTTTAGGGAATTGCGATTACCCTAAAAACTTAGCGTGTTTCTATTCCCATGTTCTGTACATTATAGTACCATTCAACACTATGTACATAGAAAAGATAGTCATAGGAAGCAAACAAGACTTGTATTCATCCTCGGGTTCTCAAAGTATTTGGTACATAGATGATGGAAAGCACCATATGCCCGTTTGATTACAAAGGTTATAGAATTCAAAGCGGTTTATTTGCTAGAAATGCCAAAATAAGAAATAACATAATTGGATATTTGGACCAATGATAGCCTAACACTAGAACACATGGTGGACCAGATCAATTGACTAAAAAACATCATCCTCTTAGTATGCAAGATGCATTATCCTATCAATTTCATATAAAAATTTGTCAAAAATAGATTTATGATAGGAAATAGAGTTTTCAACTTCATTCTAGAAATTCTTCTCAGAACATTCTAGAGTATCCCATTTTTAATTTAATGCTACTTCCACCACCTTAGATTTAGCATAATCTAAAGTAATAGGTTCTAGAAAATTTTGAGTGGCACTCGTAGCCTCTCCCAGTTCGGAAGAGTAGGAAATATGTTCCTCCTTCCAAACTAGGTCTTCATCCCTAGACTTTGCTAACTTCTACACCTCAGTTTGCACTCTTTGGAGTTCTAAAATATGCAATTCTTTGTCACCTAAAACTTTAGTCTTGTATGAGACTACATTATTTGAATCTTATAATTGAAGTTCTAATTCTTTAATACTATTAAGGTTTGCAATGGTGCCCTGCAAGTTGTTTATTATAGACACAATCTTGGTTGTCAACTCCTTTCAAGTGAGTAATTCGATTGCTTGTTTTTTCAACAATTCTTTCTCTATCCTTGCACTATGCAATTTCTCTTGAACATCATGCAATTGATCACACAAAACATTATGCTCTTCTTCACTTTCCTTGTGTTTGGATTCTAAATATTGCATATTATTATATTTTTCATTCCTTATACTATGCATTAGAAATGTTCGACCCTCTTGCCAAACTATCTTGAAGATCCAGATTTTATTGAGTTAGTCATCCAATTTTTGACTGTAAGCACTCCAATTCTGCATCATCACTATGTGAAGTGGTTTGTTCTTTTGCCATGTACAGAGAGAAAACGTTCAACAATGGAGCCCTATCAGCAATAGTGTGTGAAGTAATTATGTGGTGCTTCGTAAGTCAAGGAGAAATGAATGATGAACAATGGACTTGAGGTAGTTGCACTCTACTTGTATTAGACTCCTAATGATTTCTGACATGTTTGCCTAAAGTAAGGAATATTAGAGAACTTTAAAAGATTCCTCCCTAGCTTTACCATTGCATGAAACCTTGTCTGTATAAGACTAGGTGTGATTATGGCTCTAGTGCAAATTAGAGTAATATCGATCACATTTTTGAGAATGCAGGAGCTCTTCCTACCTCTACAACTCATCCTTTTGTGCTACTTCCTCTACTTGGAGTCTAGCCATCTCTTCCTCTATTGTTATCTGGTGCTGCTCAGCCTTTGTTGCAACCTTTTCTTCCTCTTGGAGTTGATAGGCTCTCTCTTAGAGTCGATAGGCTTCCTCCTCCTGGAAGGTGGATGGCATGGCCTACTCTGAAGGCTTTTGGAGGGGATCTTCCTCAGTTCATCGTAGCATTTCCTTGCGAATTTTCACTGTAAGTCATTTATTTGCACAATCTAGTTCATATTCCACTACCAACTTCTTAGCTTTACCTTGGCACTTCAGTTTCTATAGGAAAGTCACCTCAAATCTCTAGAGCTTGTCAACCTGAAGTTAATGGTCTTACCAAAATCAACAAATTAAAAAAGATAGCAATCTTGGTATTTAGAAACCCAAAATAATTTTCAAACGTCCATCTTGAGATTATGGAGAATAATCTTTTTCCAATCGAGATTAACTCCCTACTCACTTTCTTTGATCAGAATGGATTATAGTGTATAGGAGACTCCATATTGTTTAAATTGTAGGTTCATGCTAAAAGTATCTAACTTGAGTTCAAGCTTCCATGGTGACGTATCGGATAGTTGTGCATACTTATACCTACTAAAGCAAGTCTTCTCAAACATCCTCTCCATTTCTTCATGGGAAACCAACATTGTCATGGACATAATTCCTTTGTTGCTTAATGTCGAGTGTTGCACAATGTAAGGAGAATCAAGGTGAATTCGCACTTCTTGATAATGAACATATGAATAATGCCAAGTTCTCCCCTTCACATTCCATCTAGTTGTCTATTTTGCATCAAAGAGGAGAGTGCCATCGGATGCACTATTAGGTGCTGCCAATCTAGCATTGCATACTTTAACAACCTTAGAGTGTGAAACCACTCCATCTATGCTTGGAGTAGGAGATGTGATATCAACATCATATGCAAATCCATGAACTTCATTTGGTTGGAGATTATTGTGGTTGTCATTATGTCAAACAACGACAATAATTGTCAATCTATAGAGCTAAGTAATGACAATGCTTGCTTATACTGAATAACCATGTAATTGTGAAAAACATGAAGTATTTGCCTCCAAACAGAGGTATGATAACATATTTTTAATAGATGTTAGTGGCACTTTTGCAAGTTGCTACCCACATTGCATGAATTTGTGGTTCAAGTGAGGTCAATTGAGCCATCTTGCCTGACATTAGTTGTATTCACAAGGCTCTCCACGCAAAATTATTATTATTATTATTCTTTATTTATTATTATTATTATTGAAGGACCCCATAGAGCCAAGATTAGAAAGTCTAATGGGGCTGAAGTTTGGACCTATTAACCAGAGCTCGGAGAAGTTTACTGCTCAACATAGCCAATCAAAAAGTAGTCGGACCAATTTCAAAATGAATATGGAAAGGACATGTCCATCTTAATTTAAATGTACAAGTTATTGCTTCGTTTCGAATGGAAAAACAAGATGTGATCACTACACCAAAAAAAGGAGTTTTTTGGATGCCGATCATGCCACCAACTTATTGATTGTGGACTTTCAGCTTAAGTATGAAAATTTGATAGTGATGCTCTTCCAAAGACTGGAGAGCTTGAACATAATAGATAAAGGAGTCTTCCAAGTACTAAGCATTCTTGTACTGCAATATGGAGACTAGGAACTAGAAATTCAATAAATAGATAAATCAAGTAGAAGCCTTATAAGAAGTATGATAAACCCACAAGACTCTAAGGAGATTGTACTCTCATTTTGGTACAAGTCAAAATAAACGTATTATCATAATGAGCACTAGGGGACCAAATGGGACTAATAAAATTAAAGGCCCATTTTTTAGAAGCTTCTAAGGGAAGTATTGGTTGGAGAACACACGTTTTGACAAGGATCACATAAATGCACATAATTGCGAACATCTGGCTATATAGTGGGCTACCGTAAACTACTTGAAATTAACTTTTCGAACTCTAAGCTCTACCCCCAAATGACCACTGGTAGGAACAACATGCTATATCAAAATGTTTGTAGATACTTCATAAGGAGGCATACAATGGAGCCTAACAACTTTGACGTCCTTGAAATAAAGTTGATCCAAAGTAATAGAAAATTGTCGGCTACATAAAGCAAGCTTTTTCCTCTCATTAGACCATAAATGTGCAGGGGGAAACCTAGTAGCCAAAGGAATTCATTTCCTCATACCATGTGGAACCACCACTAACAAAATTATCACCCTCAATAACTTGAAAAAGCTCCACATTTGGGAAAGAATTATCAATCCCTAGTGGGGGTTTATCATTACTCAAATGAGATAAAAATATAAGCTAAAATATACAAAGAACTAGGTCAATGGATAACATCTTAATCACACGTCTGTAACAATATCTACCCATGATGCAAGAAAGCCCGCTAAGTTTTGTTGCTTCACTAAATAAGGCAACAATCTATGATCCACATCAAAAGTAAAAGGATGAACCAATAAATAATGCTAAAAATTTTTTTATAGAAAAGACGAGGCCAAGGCACTCATGTTAAGTGGTCAAATAATTTTGTTCAGCATTGGTTAGATGCCGATAGCATAGTAAATGGGATGGATCCAAGAATTACCTATAGGTTCCATCAGAATAGAGGCAATAGAAATCTTTAGAGCATCAATGAAGTCATCAAAGGGATGATTTCAATCTGGAGCTTGGAGCATGAGCCCTTTTATAAGAAGAAGTTTAAGTGATCAAAAGGCAAGGTCAAACTTCACAATCCACTAATAAAGTTGGTCAAGTTAACATGAGCCAAGCCATTGAGAGTCATGGGAATGTGGACTAGATTTTGCAAATGATAATCATGCCATCAAATCTATCCTAAAAAACAAAGAATTTCCTTGGGGGATTGTTGGGAAGGGTGTTTCCAAGAATCACCTTCACTTTGTGCAAATCCATGCAAATACCCTCGTTAGAAATAACGCATCCTAGAAATTATTAGAAGGGGACTAGTGCCCACGGGACCCCCCAAATCCCACAGAGCAGGGGAAGCTTTTACAGAGCTTAGATGACATTACAAAGAAGGTTAATTACCCTCTCATCACCCTCATGTGGGGCCCACTTGGGTTTAAGCTTGTTATCGATCAAAAGGAGTACTTGATGATGCCTAAAGGGGGGGGATTTTTTACAGTTGACAATCCTTTTGCCAAGGAGGAACAACGATTTCTCAATTGACCACTCCTTGGGGGAGTCACCGAAGTTGAAAGCACATCTTTCCCGCCAGATTTTCCATAGGACCTCCCCTCTGATGGTGTTCCAGAGAGACGCGGAGCATCCAATCGCTTCTCCCAGCAGGGCTTGCTGCCAACTGAGACGTTTTTGAAGTCTAATTCTCTTTCCAACCACCTGCCAGAGTCTGTTGGAGTTGGGGCAGGTAAAGAAGGTGTGTGAAACATATTCGATAGACCGGTAGCAGCGTTTGCACCAGGGAGGGGTCCCACAAATTTTGCTAGCCTTAAGGTTGGTCCAGATTCCATGATGAAGAATTTGCCATAAGAGGACCGACTTTTTGATTTCTATGAGGGGGTGCCAGATAGCCATGAACTTCATGTCCCACCGAAGCCGCGTCCATGACATGCACCACTTTTTGTTGAGGTTAACTTGATAGTCGATGGTTTCTTTGATGTTCGGGATTTTTGATAGGCTGTTCCCATTGTGCCATTTGAGACCAAGCGAGCTCGACATGTCGTGTCCCATGAGAAGGCGAACTTTGTGTCGGTCCCAGGCGAGACATCTGCTTTGCAAAGTGTTCCATTCTACATGCGAAATGTTGATGCTAGGGTCAATATCCTCAAAGTTGATCCAGCGGTTGGTGTCTTGTTTCCAGAGATGTTTCCATTTTTTGAAGCCTTTGTTCCATAGCTTCTTGGCATTTTGAATGTTCCAAGATTCCACACTCCGGATGCCATGGATCCGAAACCAGATAGAGTCGTTTTGTCTGATACCGGCAGCCCACTTCCAGTCTTCACTGATTCTTTGAAGCTTTTGACTTTATTCCAACTCTTCCAAAGGGAGCACACCAGATTAGAGCCTTTCGGGAAGACGGGGATCGGGGAAAACAGCAAGGTCAAGATGTCAAGATTCTTCCAATTTGGGAAACCCATGAGCGCCAACTCATTCTTGTTTTTGAAGATCAACTTGGCCCACAACGCCTCCCCGTTGCACCAAGCCTTAATCATCCATTTGGCCGATAGTTTGTTAGCCATGCACCCAATGTCCAAGATACCAAGTCCCGCACTATCTCTATGGCTGGTGCAGATGGACCATTTGATTTTAGGCACCCCCCTCCTATTGTGGTCGCTCGTCCAAAGGAAGTTTCTACAAATACTATCCAGTTTGGACAGATCTTGCTCTTTCGGTCTCCAACAAGAAAGGAAATAAATGGTAGATGATAAGAGGAACGTGTTGATAACCATAGCACGACCAGCAAGATTGATTTGCATACCTCTCCAATAGTTAAGCTTGTTTTCGAGTTTGGCAAGCACCCAGTTCCACCGCTGTTCCATGGAGACGCCAAACCCCAAGGGAATCCCAAGAAGCCGAAAAATTTGGCCCTGCGGAATGATTTGACAGCCATGATCAATGAGAAGGTCGGGCTGTGACCCACCAATAGCTCTAAAGGCGGTCTTAGAGTGGTTGATTATGGATCCAGAGGCTTCACAAAAAGTAGCAAGACACTTCCAGAACGTCTCCAGGCTGGTACTATCATTGTGAACAAAAGCGTTCATATCATCGGCAAAAAGTCTCATGGTGATCTCACTGTGGTCATGCGGCAAACGAAGGCCTTTAATGTTACCAGCTTCCACCTGATGCTCCACCAGCCTGCTAAGCCCTTCCGTGGCAATGGCAAAGAGAAGGGGAGCCAATGGGCACCCTTGTCTGATAGATCTTCTAAGTTTGATCACCTTTGAAAGTGTTCCATTAATGTTAATTTGGGTCGATGCGTTTCCGAGAAGGGTCGCGATCATCTTGGTGAATTTCTGACTACATCCAAGATCTTGTAGTGACTGTAGAATATAGTCCCATTCTAGCCTGTCGTAGGCTTTATCAAAGTCGATCTTGAGGAAAACAACTTCTTGTTTAGACTCATTTGCAAATTCAAGACCTTCCTAGATATCTATAATGGTTTCCAAAATTGACCTGCCTTTGATGAAGCCTTTTTGGTCCTCGCTTAACACGCTCTCAAGTGGCAAGAGATTCTGTTGGCAATGACTTTGGCGATGATCTTGTATCCTGTTTGGAGCATTGTAATGGGACGCCAGTTCTCTATTCTGTTCTTTTCCCCTTTTTTGTGTACTAACTTGATAATGCCATTGTTGAGACAAGAAGGAAGCGCGCCAAACTTGAGTGCCTCTTGCCAAACCAAACGAAGAGGGGTGGCAACCACCAACTTGAAGGATTTAAAGAACTCATTAGTGAGCCCGTCGGGTCCCGGGCTTTTACTTGAAGGGAGGGCATCAATGACCTCAATGATTTTGGCTTCAGAGATAGAGGCATGAAGCAGAGAGTGAAGGTTGAGTGGTATCCTGTGGGGGGAAACCCTATATGGCTGCCATACAGTCCCTTCTATGGTGGGAGAGGGGGTTTGAGGTCCCCAGGAGTCTCGTGAAGTGCCCTTCAATGATCCCAAAATTATCTTCTTCCGTATTGCATACATTGCCATTTGCGTCTAGCAATAAGGGGATCGATTCTCTGTTGTGTTTCCTTTTGAGGATACGGCACATCTCTTTGGTGGGTTTGTTGGCTTTGCCAGCCCACCACTCCTTGAAGAAAATATGCAAATTTTTCCTTTGTATCTCTTCCTCGTATCTCAGCAGCGCTCTGATTTTTTGGAGTCCTTTCTAGGCTTGAGATTTTCCTTTGTTCACTTCCTCCTCGAGCTGCCAGAGTCTATGATATAGAGCTTCTCTACGAGCCCGCCGCACAGTCTCTAGCATCTTCCTGGATCTAATCATGATCTGTCATGACTTATCGACCGCACTTCTCCAACACTTGGCTGGGGACAAGCCAGAGGCGAATGCCTCCTTCCACACATCAGAAATTTCTTGATGGACGGAGGGGCGAGAGAAGGAGGGCACACTGGCATGGAACCAAGGAGCCTTACGGATCTTGGTGGGGGGTTGAAAAGTGATGACGATCGGGTAATGATCAGAGATGGTGAGGTCGGTGCGTTGCGAGAGGGAAGGGTGGCCCCACTGATGAGTAAAACTCTGAGAAATGTAGCATCTATCAAGTCTAGCTTTCCTCAGGTCCTCGCCTGCTTGGAGATTTGACCAAGAAAAGCCATTCGAGTCTTTGAATTCGACCAAATCCAAGTGTAGTTTAGTTTTGTCCCACGTTTCTTTCTCCGGACTATCGATGACCCTACCCTTGCCCATCCATCTGTCCATAGGGTCCTCAACCATGTTGAAGTCACCACAAATAAGCACGTTGTGTGGGAGCGAGTCCAAGGAGGCCCAAGTATTAAGTCTCTCTAACTCCCCATTAGGGGCATACAAAGAAACTAAAGTAAAACAAAAGGGAGCACCGAAAGAAACAGCAATCCATCGATGGCATTCATCTTCAATGGAGTTCTCAAGCTTTTCAAACAAGAGTTGATTAATACCGATTACCGTTCCACCGGACCCCCGTTGATGCGCCGTTGAAATCCAAACATGGGTCGAGGAGACATGTCTAAGCCGTTTCTGGAGGTCTTCTCCATCAATTTTAATCTCTTGAATACATATAAAATCTGGGTTTAGGCTAATGTCGCGAAGCCATTGACCAATGATGATCGCTCTTGAGGGGTCGGTTAGCCCTCTAGCATTTAACGAGATGATGATCATTGTCGTAGTGAGCCCTCTTTGCGGGAGGGAGCTTTGTCCTTTCTTTTCTTGGATTCATCTTTCTTTTTCGCTCGGATCCGATCCCGAGTTAGCAATAGGTTCTTGTGGGGGCTTTTCCACGGTAACTCCATAGGTTGTTTTCCTTTGCGGGATGCCTCCTGCTGGGAAGAACTGGGCACCGTTTTCAGCTCCGTTTCCGGAATAGTCGATCCGATGATGGAGCTTTCACTATCCATGTTATCTTCGTTCCTAGTAGCAAAGCCGTCTTCTTTGCTTGTAGTGTAACCCTCCTGCAAGGTTTCTTTACTGTCAGGGATCTCTAGGCCTTTGACGTCGGTGTCCACCTCAAGTTGGTTCCCACCTGGATAGTCAAACTCATTGATGTCCTTTTCCAGATTGCAATACAAGTTGCTGGAGGGGGTAACTGACATGTTGGTTCGCTCAGAAGTTGCCCTAGGGCTTCTTTTCCTTCTTCTTCTGACTTCGATGAACCCGTCTGCATCAGCTTCTGGATTAAGGGGGCATTGAACACAGCATTGAACCTTTTAGCATTGAACACAGCAGAGTCGTAAATGCTGCAAATGATCCAGTTGGTTCTGTCAAAGAGAGAAATCTTTGAGCGACAACAATATAAAAATTGTTAAATAAGGGGCAAAATAGCATACTATGTTCAAATGTACTAGGAGCATTGCAAAGTCCAAACCACATAACTTTGTAGACAAAAACTACCTAATTTGTAATAAAAGTGGTTTTTAGAACATGAGTTTCAAGCATCCTAACTTCATTGTAAGCACTAAACCCATTTAGAACATGAGTTTCAAGCATCCTAACTTCATTGTAAGCACTAAACCCATCTTGTATCTAGCCAGTCCATCTACCATAGTATCCAAAAAGGGTAGAGGAAAAGGGTATGGGGCTATTGCTCCATTTAATTTACGATACTCAATAAAGATTCACAGGTGCTTATTTTTCTATAACATTAGGAGAAACCCATTCTAGCTAGTCAATAGGAACATTAGGAGAAACCCATTAGGAACATTCTAGATATTTCTATAACATTAGGAGAAACCCATTCTAGATAGTAAATCCTACACATTGCAACCAATCTAATTCTTCCTTATCCTTCTTTGAAAAGTTTGAATTCATGCGATAGTGCTCATGAATGAGTGAAGCATCAAATTTCATTCGATTTGTATGCTCGCAAACCCTTACAACTCAGAATAGCTCCAGAATAAGGAAAGTAACTCACTAAAACTTTTCACCATTTGTGGTTTATTGAGCTAAAACTTTTCACCATCTGTGGTTTATCTGTAGTACTTATGTCAACCATCTCAATCTGATCCTCTTGAAGATGCGCACTTTTACATTCGAGAGGATTGTCTATAGGGAGGCTAGACTTAGGAGGAAGGTCAATCAAAAGTAGTTTTAGATGGATTGTAGTAGCTACTAAAGTATATTGAGCTAATATTGGAGGGACGTCCATTAGAACTCTAACCATATATCTTTATTGGCTTTCATAAAACGAGCTTCCATGTCATCATCATGCCCTTCAAGAATATGAGGAGGCTATGTGAGCATAGACTTTTGGTACTTAGGATAGATTTGATTATCATGCAAGGTGACCGAATATTTCTTATGGCCTTTATAAAAAATGACATCTTTAAAGCGCCAATCATGCTGAAATTTTGCATGTTGTAACCAAGGATGACCCAAAAGTAAATTATAATGTACTTCTGCTTCAATAACGTTATCACCACAAAAGTAACATGGAAAGTGGCATCTTGAGTTTGATAGGAATATCTTTAACGAGGCCTAGAGGCTAGAGGCACGATTGATTTGTCATGCAGATATAAAAGGATGCTTGTTGTAAAACACTCGAACCCAATCATCGGCATACCACTAAAGTTGCAATATTGACTCTAGATCCCCCATCAGTGAATAGTCGTGAAATAGGTTTGGTTCTATTCCAAACAATAATCAAGGGTATGGTGTAATCTAATAATTCATCTTCCATAGTTTCTACCTAATTAATTAGTACTAAATGTGGATCCTACTGCACTAGAGGGACAATCACTTAAGCATCCAAAAATAGTGTAGCTTTAAAGATTCGTATCAAATTCAATAAATCTCCCAAGGGTAGTTAAATAGTGGATCTATAAAGTAGTTGCCAATAAACCATGAAAGTAGTAGGGTATGAAGCAATGGGATTGTACATAGGGTGAATGGAAGCCTCCTCCCTATAGAAGTGTTTACTTGACCAGGTAACTATTATAGCAATTCGACCTTCAAAACTAAAGGAAACTATGCGAGTCTCGTGGTCTTTCAAGTTGGCTTCTTGATTTTGTCTATCATACTCCTGAGCTTCTCTATAGTTAGCCTTGACATGATCAAATTCCATACAAAACAAACACTATGGACCTTTGCCCTCTAAGTAGCTACCACCCCCATTCTTTTGGTTACGATCAAAAAAATGTCTTCCTCGTCTAGTGCCCTGGTATCCAGAATGAATAGCTCCAAAAGAGATCAAATTTTATATTTTGTAGTACTCCTAACATTATCGACTTCCCTTGGAAAAACATTATTTACATAAGTGGTAGGATACATCCATTTGGGTTGTATTTGGTTAGTGGCTACCATCTTTGTATAAGAATTATATACATAATTTTTGGTACTATGATTCATAGCATTGCATATTGCACAATAAACCTGATTCAAGGCGCAAGTTGCAACAACAAGATCTGCATTTTGACACTTTGTACAATACATCTTACTGAGAACCTCTCGGGATCCTACTAAAGGTACTGGTGCGAAGTTGCCACTTCTACCGCATGCTGCAAAGAAGGATTGGCCACTTTCAGGTTTCTTTCATACTACTTCGTTGCATCAACAATTTTTTCTAGAGTGCATGTCCCATGGAGAGGAAAAAGTCGAATCCTTTCCGTGAGAACTGGATTAAGGCCATTCATAAATCCTCCCCTAATTACATCATTGGGTTGTCATTCCAGTTGCATATTTTTCTGCAAGATTATCCAAGAAAGTGATACATAATCAACAACAATATGACAAGGTTATTCATCCATAAAATGTAATGTGACAAAACGTTTCCTATTGGTTTTGGCCTTCTCGATCCTTAATGTTGTGCACAAAGCATCGTACATCCCAAAATGATTTTCGACAGACTCGAATAGCCAACATACTGCTTTTCTTCCCCACGTCACCTCAAATACCCGGCATTTGGGAGCATCTTCTTGCCCTCCTACAAAGAAATGATATTGTATCTCAAATAAACGACCATGAACATCTAGCTCCTCATCCATTGTTTCATTAAGTTGATAAAAATGCATACCGCTAATTCATTGTGTTGGAACCACCATTTGATGAAAAAATTACATTTGCATCCCTATGTTAACTATAGATATTAAAGTAAAATCCATTTATAACTTCATTTTATGTGCAATCTATGAATATCATAATTCCTCTACCCATGCAAAGTCCGAAATTTTAGATGTTACATTCGAATCTTCCATAGTCCTTTCCTTCACCTCCACTAATTCTTTCGTAGAATGCCTACTTCCAACACCCTTTTTTTGGAGAGTAGAATGAATCGAAAATACACACTCACACACCCAACCTCATAAGGTAGAGGCACCCATCATGAGAGACTCATGGACATGTCCAACCAAGGCTTGAACTTAGGACTTCCACAGCTTCAAGGCATTTGCCATTTAAAATTGTGTGATTAATGGGTATGGGATCAGATTTCTCTCTATAAGGAACAATACTCATTCAGGAATGTGTAGATTTCTTACTACACCAATAGTAGTATCCTTCATAGCATTCGAGATTGGCACTCCCATAGACCCAGTCAACACTGTGAACAAAAGCAAAATCAGAAATGTACACAAAGAAGACATAGACATCAAAAAAGACTTGTATTCATCATTCTTAGACTATTCAATACATAGAAAATGGACCGCGTTGTATGCAGATTTAGTTATAATAGTTATAAAGTACAAAGTAGTTAATTTCCTAGGAATGCCAAGGATCCAAAATTACATAATTGGATATCTACACCATGACAAACTAACATGCCTATTGATGGATCTTTGCATCGAGATTGATGCTTAACATGCCTATTGATGGATCTTTGCATGGAGATTGATGCTTCTATGGAGATTCTCATTGATAGTAAAAGTCCAAGTGTTTCATGCATAGACGAAAGATATTGAGGTGCATTATCACTATATGAGAAAGCACCTCCATGTAGGAGACATTGATTTTCTATATGAGCCTACATAAGATAATGTGATAGACACATTCACCAAAGCTCTTCCACAGGAAAAGTTTGAAGATTTTTGCAAAGCTTTAGGATTAGTGCCTAGTGAGGACTGATTTTTCATTCTCGTTATGTGTTCACAACATTCGCTCCAAGGGGGTTTGTTACACTTACATATTGCTCGAGTAGCTTTGATGCAAACTTTTTCCCTACATTTGGACACATTTTTACTCTTATGCTAGATAGAGTTTATTTCCCATGCTAGATAGAGTTTATTTCCCATGTTACCACATACATAATACACTCATATGTGGTGGTACTTTTTACTTAGGGTCATAGAAGCTTATGCTAACAACCTCCCTAAAATGATGTTTATTCTATATTCTAGGTTAACATCAAAGCACTAAAAGTTTTTTCTTCTAAATATAAATGTAAATATGTATTTCTACAAGACCATTCAAAATTACATCTCATATCATTCATAATGAAAATCAGGTACATTTATTAGATAACCAGTTATGAAAATTAGGTGCATTTATTGTGTATCTATGCATATCTACTTTACCTCTTTCCTATGTTATCTACATATGTACTATTATGCCATGCAAACCATTGGTTCTATTTACTAGCATATTGACTATTCCTAGCATATTGACTATTCCACCTATCATTGTCATTATGCTAATTTGCATATTTACTATAATAATTAGGCACATCGATATATTAAACATACTTATTAAGCTAGTTACCACACTAGTTGTGTTAGTTAGCAATTGGATTTGCTTGTTAGCATACCAATTCTACTAGCTAATATAGCCATTGTGCTAAGTAGGATATGGAATGTGCTCATTAGCATCTTCTTTATGTTGGTTATCATATCACTAAGCCACTTAACAGACTCCTTATGCATTTTCATTGTAATTGTATGTATATTCATCAAGCATGGACTTATCGCCTCCGCACCTCAAAGGTGATGAGATCCAGCCACTATGCCAAACATGTTTTATAAGATTATCATACTTGACTTGTATATCAAGCAGACTTTCATTTGAGCTTGTGCCTACTAATAGTCTCGCTCTCTCTCTCTCTCATTCATCATGAACTAAGTCAAAATGCAATCCTATATGATCCAAACTTTTTTCTTCTCACATGGGAGCTCTTATTTAAGAAAATCTTATATTGACAAGATAATATTGGACTTACAAGAGAAGAACCTCAACATGTTGCCAACTTGCTTTTGTCAATTTCTCACATTGAGATGGAAGTTGGAATGTCTAAAACTGTACTTTTTGTTTTTATATCATAATTTAAAACATCCAGATATACAAAAGAATTCTTTGAGCTGATGGACTATCCCCCCTTCACTCCGATGAGTCTCTTACATCCTCAAAAGTTGTTGCCACTCTCCCTGCCATGTATACGAAACTCAACCCAGACAAGTGAAGGCACAAAAGCTCTTCAATGTTAAGTCCCTTTGCCTCCCATGTAGTCTCTAAACTACCATGAAATCCTATCTCATGCAAAAGAAAATAATCAATGTAGTAAATTTGATTCATGTAAGGTAGAAGGAGTGCACAATAGAAAATGAGATTTAAGAAAAATAGAATTTGAGAAAACAAAACTTGAGAAAGATATAAAGAGTATATATTCTAACAAAATGAACAATTAGATAATGGAATTCGAGAAATATACGAATAGTACACAATAGATAAGAGAAATAAAATATCTTCATTATCAAAACAATTGATGCAAACTAAGGCTCTATCCATTTGTGCACTCTCAGTATGAAGCTTGTATGGTGATATTTAAGATCTTAGAGTGCTTCAAATAACTCTCACTAGATTGTTGGAGTTTGATATTTGTGGATTTACACAAATAGCCCACGGAAGAAGAAGAAGAAGAAGAAGAAGAAGCTTAGGGCACAATACAATAATAAATGAATCATCAAATGAATGTACAAAGATAAGTAAGCCATTAGGGTTATAGGCATATATACAAGCTAGACAAAAAAGCTCCTAAAGATAGAAGAAAGTGCCCCAACAATCCCAAATGTGCTCACACACATCACTACCAAAACATATCAACAAATTCCCCTCGATGTGATGTGGTGAACATTAAGATGGCACTCATGTATAAATAATTTCCAATCTATTAAATATCAATTTCTCGTAATTCCTCTTCATCATCAGTAGAATCAGCATGCAAAGTAGTATCCTCTTCATCAAAAGGTTTAGTATCATTATCATGTATAATGATTCTAACTTCTCTTTTAGATGTTGATGTATCAATATCTAATGGTGAATCATTAAGAGGACTTTCTTCGATCTCTCTAACAATAAACTATTCAAACAATGACCTACCTCTAGGTCAAACATGAATGGTTTGCCACCAAGGATGAGCATTTGGATTTTTATAAAAAAATGCTTGTTCAATATGCCTAGGAAGAATATATGGTTCTCTAGTATATCACATTACTTTGGAAGAATCAATTGCCCAAAAACCCAGATAATTCCTTTCTCAATGTGGAATTACTACCTATATACTCGGCTTGAAACTAGTCAACCTTCAAAATGACCTATCAAAATATATAAAAACAAAAAACCATTATTAGGTGCTTAAATAAATAATAAACTCTATCCTAAAAAATATACACTTTTTTTCTATGTGTTTCAATGTACAAAATAATATTTTGTAGATACCAACAACAGTTCCCATGTAACCAAGTTCGCCATCTATAAGGTTCGTGTCTTTTGAGCTAGCACATGATAGTTGATTGAAAGAAGCAACAATACTAGAATCATCTATTTTACATACAGAATCAATTGATTCTAATGTGCTATCCAAAAGCCCACATATTAGTGAACATTGGAGCCTACAAAACAAATTAAATTAGTAAAGAGAAACTAATATACATATATGAAAAAAAAAACAAAATATTATTAAAATAAAATTACCTTTTGTTCACAACCTATCATTAACTCTCTCTGCTCGTGAGATCTCTTCATTGTTTGTATTGGAGCATTGCAAACAACTATATAGCCAATCTGTGAAAGAAGATAAATTTGTAATCTCATTATTATCGAGATTACGTCTATAACTTTTGTTTCTCCATCTTTTACTTTGGAGATTTTGAGGTTCTTGTTTGTACTCACCAAGGAATGCTTGCATGCATTTGCTATTATATGCTACAAAAGTAGAAACATAATTTTTTTTATTGAAATGTAAATAAAAATGGAACTCCCTTACCTGATAATACCTTGTCTTTTATTTTTGAAGAAGACTCATTGGTCCATGCACATGGAGCTTCTTCATGAACTCTTTCAAGGTACTCACTAACATAGTGCATGTACTCTTCAATCATCCAACCCTTCGCCATGGATCCTTCTGGTTTCGCTCTTTGCGGCACATAATCTTTTAATATTCCCATAAATCGCTCCACCCAAAACATCCATCGAGTGTTGACAACACCTGCAACCTCTATTTCATCTAGAAGAAGGACTAATAAATGAACCAAAATATCAAAAAATGAAGTAGGAAGCTCTTTGTCCATCAAACATAGTAGCTCTTTGCATTCACGTTTTCTTTGAAGGATTGCGTTTTTGTCAATCTCTTTTGATGTAATCCACCTATACATATCATAAAAAGATATTATAAATAAGGTAATTCAAAAATGGAATAAATCTAATATTCATATATATTGAATTTAGGAGTATCATAATTACCTTATAAGCGATCCAAGACGATAGATCAAATCTCGTACTCCTTTCGTTGTACATCCATCGATAACCAAAGGTAGAATATGTTTCACAAACTTATGCCAATCATGGGTCTTTAACCCAGATAAGCTCTTATCATCCATAGTAAACATGTTCTAGAAATATGCTCCATATCTTGTAGGAGTCCAAATCAATTGAATCTTATTGTTGATAGTCTGTACCTCTTTTGTCGTAAGTACCCAAGGAGAAGGTGCATAAGTTGTTTCCTATTGATGTCTATCAAAAACTGGCCATAACTTTGGTTTTGAGTTTTGATCCTTCAAGTCATTCCTTGATGCTATGGTATCTTTTAGTCCAAGAAGATACTGCCATAATGAATAACCAATATTCTTGAATATATGCATAGGATCAAGAAGATGACATATTTTTAACTCTTTCGAATACTCCAAAGAATACCATATTGATATATTCTCTATGAGTGCCAATTTTCCTTTACCTCTCTTCACATTCTCATTATCTTCATCATCACTCAAGGTTTCTGGTTCTAAATCTATCGAAAATCCATCTGTCCATTTTTTATACCAATCCATAGGCATCATAGGTTTTGGACACTCACCAGTTTAAAGCTTTCCATTAAAATGTATCGCTTCTCTTTTAGATCTTAATGGATGATCATCATGCAAGAATCATCGATGTCGAAGATAAATATTTTTCTTGAGATTCTTACTATAGATTGATCTCAACCAATCACCACAATATGCATAAGCTTTATAACCCTTAGTAGATATTCTTGCATCATGAAAATGATAAAAATATAATTAGATTAACTCACATTTATTTGTATGCATATTGACTAAAACAGTTACATCAATACCTGAACAAACAACATATCATGGAAAATCATGAATAGTCCAAGCCACAATACCACGAACCATAATATATCTTTCATTGATTCTTTTTGATACATCAATGACATTGATACCTCTCCATAACTCTTGGAGATCGTCAATGAGAGGAGCAAGATATATATCCATATCTTTAACTTGTCTTTTTTATGAGATTAAAAGTGAAAGCATTAAACGTTCTTTTTTAATGCTAAGCTATGGCACAAGATTGTAGTTTATGACTACCACTGCCCATGTTGACCATTTATTGGATTTCATGGAGAAAGGATTAACCTCATATAATGCAACTCCTAACTTTAGATTCTATGGATTTTGTGCAAAATCAGGCCATGTAGAATCAATATGCTAAAAAGCAACACTATCATGAGGAATTCTGATTATTCCATGAGTACTTTTTGTTGAAATGAAAGAAGCTACTCCTACTCTACAATTAATCACAAAATAAATTAAGTATGGAGGAAGGAAGAAAAGATATGAAAACATGATGAATAGATTTAAATGGAAATGAACTTACAAAGATTTCTCTATGAGCATGGACACTCCATGAGGAGTAGAAGCACACTATTGGCAATGAGCTAGAGTGGAATGACTTGTGTGGAGTGAAGGGAGGCCTTGATTATATGGAGTTTGGGAGAATTCCCTTGCATGTGGGATAAGTGAACTTGCATGAGAATGAAACTAGCTTTGGACAAAAGGGTGGAGCATGGAACTCTCAACACCCCCCTCATGTGATGACCCTTTTGTTTTTTTTAATATGGGGACTAGTGACATATGGGATCACTTAGTCCATTTGGTTTTTAGGATCCAAGGACATATGGGATCCTTGGACATAACTTGGACATATGGGATACAAGTTTGGGACATATGGCATCCCTAGGATCTTGGGACATATGGGATCCCAAGACATATACTTGGACATTTGGGACCCAAGTGGTTTTTAATGGGATCTAGGGACATATGGCATCCCTAGACATGTACAAGGGTTTACATCATGGGGTAGGTAGTACTTATGAACCATTTGCCTCCCTTTGAGGTTTTGATGAAGTACATATTTGTGCAAGCCATAGGGAAGGTCTTACCACTTTGTTGTGGTAGTGTCTAATCCCTTTACATGGGGCTTCAAATGATCGGGAGCTCAATAAAATTGTAACTCTTTGGAGAGCTAGTGCATTTTCACTTTAAGGTATTCATGGCTTCAAGATAGAAGTATTCCAAATGGCATTGGGAAGGTCCTACCTTGAGTACTTCTCAAGGTGGTGTCTAATACCTTTACAAAAGAGACATCTGCATGTGTGCTAACCATAGGGAAGGCCTATGAATTAGCATACATTCATGATTTACTAGGAGTGAACATTCAGTTACATTGGTAAACAATAAAGTGGGTGTTCCCCTATGAGATAGTACACACATAGTGTTGTAGCCTTCGTTCTTTTCTTTACATCTTTTTTTACTATAGACAATTCCCATGTGGTAGCAAACTTCGTAACGTGCAATGAATCCATTCGAGATAATGGCTTTTAGCATAGAAAAAAAAGAATGGAAATAAGTCATGTGAATTTGAACGACTGCCTTAGTTCTAGCGGTACTTACTATTTAGCACTTTATCCGCCCTCTGCATGACATAAGTGATGAGCTCACATCAATTTCCCATTTCAAAAAATCCAACAGCTTCGCCTGGAGTATCGATTAATTTCAGAAGATCGCCTCTTATGGCTAAGACCACGGTCCAATATGGAGCTCAGTATTGAAGACTAGCTTTTGAACCATCCAGAATGATGCTTTGATCCCTTTCTCTTGCTATGGATGGAGCATTTTCTATTTGTTCATCTGCTCACCATCGCTAGAGTCCATAAGATGTGAGCTGCTAATGTCGCTCTCTGTGATGCTACTTCTGCGTTCTCCCTTTCTTGTTCTCCTGCAAACGATCGTCTCCTCTATTGGGAAGTGCCATGTTCTACCAGAGATATACACTGTCACACCACTCTCGGATCCAGTGGAACGTGGTGTTGAAAGTCACATAGAAGGCATGGCTCTCGTTCTCCTGTGCAAATCTTGCACCCTCTGAATCCTTCTAGTCAGATCGACCACTGATACATCAGCAGTATCTCTTCTGTGTAAGTGCTCCCTCTTTGAGAGTCGACCTGCCAGCACGTCCTTTCTTTCCTTTCTTGAACATTCTGTTTCTTTGTGTTCAAACACAATGAACAGAAATGGGGCGTTGTAGTTCCTTTGCAAGCAGTAATTGCTGCTTGAGCACATCGGCCTGTACTGCATAGCTAATTTCCTTTCCACATGAACCTTTGTCCAAACTAGCCTTGCTGGTGCCATTGACAACAAACCATTTGACGCCAATGCGTGCAGCAGAGTCAAGGACAATCGGCAGCAAGTTCACAGTACGGGGATCCTGAAGATGGTAGTGAACATCAAAAATAGGGAGAACTGCCTTCCCACGCATTGTTTCCTACATTTATAACAGGATTCGTGAAAGCTTCGATGGGCGAAGATCTGAGAACAACACAAAACTGCCAAATTTGTTCCTAGATCCTCTTATCACATTCAGCCGTCTTCAGGGCCAACTACATTGCTGATACACCAAAATGTCATCCACACTGCTTGCTGTGAACCCTTAGGCTTTGGGGATGTTGCAGGTGGTAGACATTGGATAGCCACTTAGACTGTTTCATCCACTTCAATCTTGCTCCGATCGCTTTCTCCATTATGTTCTCCATGGAATGTGCAAATTGTGATTAAACTCGTAATAGTACTCAGAAGCACTTTATTTTGCACCATACAGATTTCTAACGTGATAAACTAATAGATGCAACTTGCAATATGATGAGATACAAAAATGATGAAGGAAGATAGTGCTTCAAAGCACTTTATTAGAATGGCATGCAAGGGTGGGAGGGAGGGATTAAGAAAAAATGGTTCTAAGCTAACGACAATGAAAATGAAATAAATCTATGCTAATGAAGAATATGAGAATAAGAAACTCAAAGGAAAAAATGAACCTATGCTCTGATACCATGTTGAAATGAAAGAAGCTACTTCTACTCTACAATTAATCATAAAATAAATTAACTATGGAGGAAGGAACAAAAGATATGAAAACATGATGAATAGATTAAAATGGAAATGAACTTACAAAGATTGCTCTATGAGCATGGAGACTCCATGAGGAGTAGAAGCACACTCTTGGGAATGAGGTAGAGTGGAATGACTTGTGTGGAGTGAAGGGAGGCCTTGCTTATATGGAGTTTGGGAGAATTCCCTTGCATGTGGGATAAGTGAACTTGCATGAGAATGAAACTAGCTTTGGGCAAAAGGGTGCAGCATGGAACTCTCAACACTTTTAAGATCATGTCCCCATGCCAAAAGCTTTGATAAATCGGGGCTCCGAAACATATGTCTAATCCGTGGAGCCAATGCAAAATGTTTCGATACCTTTTTTGGGATTTTACCTTCTTCGTCCTTATATTGAGGAGATTGACATTTTGGACATGTCAAAAAGTCTACATATTCACCTCTATATAAAATACAATTGTTAGGACATGCATGTATATATTGATAATCTATATCAAGATTGTTGATTATCTTCTTTATTTCATCATGTAAGGTAGGAAGAATATTTTGACTTGCTAAAACTTTTCAGATAATAACCTCTTAGTTCATGAAAAAAAGACATATTAATAAAAATAAATAAATAAATATACATCCATATATATATATATATATATATATATATATATATATATATATATATATATATATATATATATATATATATATATGTATGTATGTATGTGTGTGTATGCATATAAATTTATATATGTGTATGCTTATATGTATGTATATGTGGATCTGTATATGCATGTGCGTGTGTATAATTATGCATAATATATCTATATGTATGTATGTATCTATATGTGTTTTACATGTGTATATGTATGTATATATATGTATTCATATGTATATGCATATATGTATGTGTATGTGTGTATATATGTGTATGTATGTATGTATGTGTATGTATGAACAAGTTTGTGTCATGGACAAAGGAAACTCTCAGATTCCATGTGAATCTTATATCTCATGATTGGTTTAGAATTTGGGGAAACTAATGCGTCCATTGTGTGCGGAACATGCCAAAACCCTAAGATCGACTGTCTTCTTGCTTGATTCTGACATCTAGAGACCATGCTACGAATTGATGATATCATCGATGACATCATCAATTCGCAACCGCCCTAGAACTGCCCTTGGAAAACCTATATAAGGAGGGGTTCGCCAAACTCATAATCAGTGTTAGCAATACTAGTCTTGGGAGCTCAAGGAGTCATGGCCGCCAAATAAGTACTCTTCAAGTTCCAGTTCTAGTTCTTGTCTTGTTCCTTGTTCTAGTCTAGTTCTTAGACATCCTATCTTGTCCCCTTGTAATCTCGTAGTACGAGATCCTGTCGAGTTCTTTCGTGTATCTAGTTGATCTCCTAGAAGGGAGTTCTTGTAATCCAGATACCTTGTCTCATATCACGATCCCGGGTTGTGGGATCTCCTGTATCATCTCTAGTCCAGTTTTCCATACCTATTGGTCCCGGGTTGTGGGACATCTTGTATCAGTCACATATTCTTGTATCATTTTCCCTATGTGGGTGTTCTTGTAATCATAAGTGTATTTTGGAAATCATGCCTCTAGCTATGCATCTGAATTTAGGCAGTTGATATGTGATCTCACTTGGCATGAAGATTATTTCATAAGGCGATTCAGATGGGGTTTAAGAGATGATGTGAAGGACCTGTTGCTCAAGATGCCAGAGGTTAAAACATTGAAACAGTTGATATGTGATCTCACTTGGCATGAAGATTATTTCATAAGGCGATTGAGATGGGGTTTAAGAGATGATGTGAAGGACCTGTTGCTCAAGATGCCAGAGGTTAAAACATTGAATGAATATATCATGCAAGCTATTCAATGTGATAATCGACTTTTTGAAAGGAAACAAGAGAAACAAGTAGAAGGAAGACCTGGCCAGTGGAAACCTTTCCAAACGACTACTAAAGATGAGTCCATGCCTGAACCTATGCAAATAGATGTAACTAGGTTTCAGCCTTTAACACTAGAAGAGAAATAGAGAAGGAGAGTTAATAAGTTATGTCTCTACTGTGGAAACCCTGGACATATTGCAATTAATTGTCCAAACAAGAGAACAAACTCCAGAGTCGCAGCCACCCTTGTAGAGCAGGGAAACGAGGAAGTGCAGTTGTAAAAGAGACCCTACATTCGGACCATGATATAAGAAAGGGTCTCATAATTCTAGCTACACCCATAGAAACATGTCTTGCACCTGTCAAGTTAATCATGCCTAAGAAGACCCTTTCCCTTACAGCCCTAGTAGATTGAGGAGCCTCGTCATGTTTCATCGATGAAGGATTGGTTAAGAAACATGGAATTCCTGTACTTCGGAAGAACAAACCAGTAGTAGCTGAACTAGTAGATGGACGACCTCTAGCATCTGGGAATATAACCATGGAAACCACACCATTAAGAGTACACCTTGGTGACCGTGAATCCCATATATGTTTCAATGTAATATCGAGCCCAGTACATCTAGTTATCAATGGAATGCCCTGGTTAAAGAAGCATAATCCAGACATTAATTGGGAAAAGAATAAAATCGCCCGTCGAGATATCCAGAAGAATCCAACATATGTCGGAGCCAAAGCCTTCATACATGCAGTAAGGAAGGAACCTACATATATGATCAATGCCATACCGGCTCAAGAATCCAAGAAAGATGATCCAGTACAGCTAGCAAATCAGTACAAAGGCTTTGAAGATGTTTTTGAAAAGAAGAATGCAGATATCCTCCTAGAGCATAGACCTTACGATTGCCCATAGATCTTCAAGAGGGAGCACAACCACCCTTTGGACCAATCTACAGACTATCCCCAAAAGAACTTACAGAACTACGCAAGAACAAGAATCTAGCAAAGGGGTTTATCAAACACTCGAAGTTTCCAGTAGGAACTCTTATTCTATTTGTAAAGAAGAAGGATGGGACTCTTCGGATGTGTGTAGACTATCGTGGATTGAACAAAGTCACTATAAAAAACAGATACCCTCTACCACTCATATCAGAGCTCTTGGAACGCCTTGGAAAAGCAAAATTCTTCACGAAAATTGAACTTTGAGGAGCTTACAATCTTGTAGGATCAGAGAGGGAGACGAATGGAAGACAACATTTCGAACAAGGTATGGGCATTTTGAATATGTAGTTATGCCATTCGGTCTTACAAATGCTCCAGCTGTCTTCCAACATATGATGACTAATATCTTTTGAGAATATTTAGATGATTTTGTTGTAATATACCTTGATGATATCTTGATATTCTCCAAAAATCTTGAGGATCATGAATGTCATGTAAAGATAGTCCTAGAGAAACTAAGAGAAAAAGGATTATATGCGAAATTGGCGAAGTGCTCTTTCCATAAGGCAGAAGTGGAATTTTTAGGGTACATTGTATTAGATAAAGGAATTTTTATGTACCCTAAGAAGATTCAGACAATCCTTGATTGGCAACCACCATCATGTGTTTGAGATGTACAATGTTTTCTAGGTTTTGCCAACTTCTATAGGATATTCATCAAAGATTACTCCAAGATAGTGACACCTCTAGCCAAGCTTACAGGGAACTCCAAATTCTCATGGACCGAAGAAGCAAAAAAGCATTTTAGACCTTGAAATCAGCATTCACTACTGCTCCAATGCTAGTGCATCCTGATTCTACCAAGCCCTTCTTCCTAGAGATAGATGCATCACACTTTGCCCTAGGGGCCATTCTCTCACAATATGGAGATGATGGACACCTACATCGAGTTGCATATAATTCAAGGAAATTTTCTCCTCTAGAAATTAATTATGAAATTCATGATAAAGAACTTCTTGCCATAGTGGACGCATTTGATACTTCGCGTCACCATCTAGAAGGAGAAGCTCATAAAGTTATCATGTATACAGATCACAAGAACCTAGAGTATTTTATGACCACCCGCATCCTCAACAGAAGGCAATCTCGATGGAGTAACTTTTTATCCAGGTTCGACTTTGTCATCACATATCGTCCAGGACGGCAACAGTGTCAGTCAGATGCCTTGTCAAGAAGATCTTACCTTGCACCAAAGGAGGGTGAAGAGGCCTTTGATCAACAAGAGAGTGTATTACTCAAGCCTAAGCATCTCCAGTTAGCAGCTATCTCTTCAACCCATCCTGAAGATTCAGCCTTGAATCATTTGATCTGTGAGAATCTCCCACAAGATGAATTATTTTGTAATGTTAAGCAAAAAAACTCAAGAAGGAAAAATCCAAGAAGTAAATGAATTCCAGGAAAAGGACGGGTTACTATTCTATAAGAACCTATTATATGTCCCCCCAGGAAAGCCTAGGATACAAGTACTTCAACAACATCATGACAACCGTGTAGCAGGACATTTTGGAGTAAATAAAACAATAGAACTCATATCTAGGGATTTTTGGTGGCCTCAAATGTGGAAGGAAGTCAAAGAATATATCCAAACATGTGACACTTGCAATAGATCTAAGGTACCACGACATAAGCCTCATGGACTCTTGCAACCTTTACTATTCCAGAAAGGCCATGGGCTTCATTATCTATGGATTTCATCACAAATCTACCAAAGTCAGATAAGTATGATGCCATTCTTGTTATTGTGGATAGATTCAAAAAGATGGCACACTTCATTCCAACTATAAAGGCAATCACAGGTGCAGCCACTGCTAGACTCTTTCTCAGATACATCTTTAGGCTTCATGGATTGCCTCATGATATTGTCAGTGATCGAGGTCCACAGTTCGTATCCAGCTTTTGGAATAGTCTTTGCAAGCTCCTTGGTGTTCAAGTTAAACTATCTACAGTTGGACAAACAAAATGGGTGAATCAAGTCCTAGAGCAATATCTCCGTTGCACTAGCAACTATCACCAAAATGATTGTTTTGAGTTGTTACCCTTTGCAGAGTTTTCCTATAACAATAGTGTTCATGCATCTACTAAGCAAACTCCCTTCTTTGCAAACTATGGACAACATCCAAGGATGGATGTACAACTCTCAAATCATGTCAAGAACCCAGCTGCCAAAGACGAGGCCCAGTATCTGATGGACATTCACAAAGAACTTAAGGAAGAGATCCATAAAGCTCAACAATAATATAAGTACTATGGAGATCAACATCGTGTCCAGAATCCATCGTATCAAATTGGGGATAAAGTATGGTTACTGAGAAACAATTTGCAAACTTCAAGGCCTTGTGCAAAGTTAGATCATCAAAGATTTGGTCCATTTACCATCTTGGCCGAGATTAATCCAGTCACCTTCAAGCTCCATCTACCAAGTACCATGAGAATACATCAAGTTTTCCATGTATCCATGTTGGAACCATATCAGTTTTCACCATTGAGGGGGGAGAGACCTAGTCCTTCACCACCTATCGAGATTGATGATCATGAAGAATTTGAAGTCGAGCATGTCCTAGATTCGAGAATATCCCGAGGAAGATTAGAGTACCTTATTCATTGGAAAGGGTATGACATTAGGGATCGTACTTGGGAACCTGCAAAAAACCTTCAAAGAGCACCAATCAAGATTCAAGAATTCCATAAGAAAAATCCAATGAATCCAAGACCAGAGAACGTGATGGCTCCTCGTGGAACTCGTCACTTGAGAGGGAGGTAATGTCATGGACAAAGGAAACTCTCAGATTCCATGTGAATCCTATATCTCATTATTGGTTCAGAATTTGCGGAAACTAATGCTTCCATTGCATCCGGAACATTCCAAAACCCTAAGATCAACTGTCTTCTTGCTTGATTCTGAAATCCAGAGACCATGCTACGAATTGATGACATCATCGATGACATCATCAACTCCTAACCGCCCTAGAAACGCCCTTGGAAAACCTATATAAGGAGGGGTTGGCCACATTCATAATCAGTCTTGCCAATACCAGTCTTGGGAGCTCAAGGAGTCGTGACCGCCAAGTAACTACTCTTCAAGTTCCAGTTCTAGTTCTTGTCTTGTTCCTTGTTCTAGCCTAGTTCTTGGACATCCTATCTTGTCCCCTTGTAGTCTCGTAGTACGAGATCCTGTCGAGTTCTTTCGTGTATCCAATTCATCTCTTAGAAGGGAGTTCTTGTAATCCAGATATCTTGTCTCATACTTACGATCCCGGGTTGTGGAATCTCCTGTATCATCTCTAGTCCAGTTTTCCATACCTATTGGTCCCAGGTTGTGGGACATCTTATATAAGTCACATATTCTTGTATCATTTTCCCTACGTGGGTGTTCTTGTAATCATAAGTGTATTTCAGAAATCTTTTCTACTGTAGTCAGAGAGCACAATCTAGTGCTCCCCTGACAGTTTGTATGTAGATATGTATATGTAAGTATGCATGTGTAGCTGTGTATATTTGATTTCGTTTTTAATTTTTCTTGTTTGTTGTGGTTTGCAGACTTTCGTGCAGATATCTAGAACACTGAATCCTTTGGTTGTCTCCCATTTTATAGTCAATCTAGTACCTGCATTGCTAACTAAGACTTACATATTTTTTCACAAGGATTAAGTATCTATTAACTATGGAGGTATTAGGTCGTTTGCAAAATAAGACAAGCAAATTTGTCTGGAAGATTTTGGAAGATGGATGAATAGTTTTAAAGGATGGGCAGATAGAAAGCATTCATTCAATGCAAGTTCTTTTTCTTACTTTAGCTAAGGTAGAAACAAAAACCTGCATTGATTGAATGCTTTCTTTCCACCCATCCTTTAAAATTATTCTTTCATCCTTCAAAATCTTCGAGATAAATTTACTTCTCCTATTTTCCAAATGACTTAATACCTCCATAGCTAACTCATACTTAATATTTGTACGCAAAGTTCATAAAAGAGTTAGCCGCACATGTATTAGTTCAAATAGAATTGAAGAAGTAGATGTGTGAGGAAGATTCTAAAGGTTCAGTAGACAATTCTAAAGGCGAGATGGAAAAAATATCTTCGATGCACGTTTTACATCAAATGCTAAAGATTTTTGCCCACGCGAGCTTCCATTGCACATGCACACAGAGAGATTCGCCTGTGGTTCTCCCCCCAGCCACGCCTGAGCCCTCTTTTTTAATAATATCTGAGAGTGATGTCTCACTTAGATCTATAACGTATATGAGATCTCTCTTACATCTTCTACCAAGTGGTATAAATACCCGTGTGATGCCATGTGGCATCCTTCTCCAAATGGTGATCCACACCCAGTGAATATCATATGACATTTCCTTCCTCTTGAAAACATTTTCGTCCTCGAAAATGTAAATGAAATGTCCGTAATGGTAGAATAAAGTGCTCGGACTCCCCTGAACCCCATGTACTCTCTATGGTCATCTCTATGTGTTGTTTCCCCACATCCTTCCCTTTAAGAAGCCTCCTATGAGATCATCTCAAAGGTGGGAAACCGTCAGAGTGGTGCCTACTATCTCCCATGTACACTCCACTTTCAAACTATCACTCCCATAACATGCAACATCATCCAAATGACCTAAGTCCATATGATGTATCCTCTATGGAGTAATAATATGAAAAGCAAGTGCAAAGTGCTAAGCTCATAAGCTTGACCATACCATAATGGAGAGAATAAACCATAGAATCCTATGAAATATAGAACAAAGTCCCATAACTAGTGACTCCAAACCCATCTAAGACTAAATGATAGATTTCCCTCATACCACTCTAGGTCTCTCTAACCTTGAGTGTACTCACAAGTAATAGTTTAATCTAAACCACCTTGTGATCTATGCAAATCCATCATCTAGTTCATATATAAGAATTTCTTGGTAGTAAAATATAATCTATACATTTCACCAGCCAAAACTCAGTGGTTTGCATCCATTACCTTTGGATTAAGTTCTATTGGAAGAGCATCTATTGGCACTAGTGCAAACTCAAAAATATTCTCTTCCCTTTAGTTTGCTCTATGAATGCAAAAGCATTCCCTTCGAGATTCAGATAAACCCTAAGTATCCATCCTCCTAACTGATGTTTACTCATCATGCTCATGATGTAACACCAACTAAGAGTTTGGTACCTCCATAGGTTAGATATCTCCATATCTCCTAGACACCTTAAAGAGAAGAGTCATACTCAACTCTGAGTCTCACTAATGTCAATAACTAGATCATCTCATCTAGTCAAGGACCATTACTGGAGTGATATAACTACTCCTCTTTAGAGTCTCCATGTGAGACTCAATCTAACCATCATGATTAACTGATCTCCCTCTTTTCTTTGATAAAAGAGTGCCACCTCTATCTAGACAACCAAAAATGAGAAAGTAAAACTCTCTCTGTGTCTCTCTCTGTAATCTCCTCTACTGAAAAGAGCTCTGGTAGCAGAATCTATTCCACTTTCCCTTTTGCTTTGAAAGAGATTCTATTGAATCCATTTTCTCTACTCATCCATAGCTGAGAACATGCACATAAGTTCTCCATACTTTTCCTTCCAAAATAGTGGAGAATCATACTCCCATATGAAGGAAAATTACATTGAAAAGTAGAGGAAATGAACTCCTTTTGAAATATAGACTAAGAGATATTTGCCAAACATCCCTTCTCTCTAAAGGAAAACATACTCTATTCTTCTCCTATGAAGAAATCATGCTTTCCTTTCCTTCTTTCTCTCTCAAAGAGTAGGAGCTAAAGTGAGACCACTGAACTAAAGTGAGATCTCTCATGGATCTCTTAACTGATCCCCACTTTCTCCTTTCCTTAAAAGAGAAACTCATGAATTTATTTAGTCCTCTCTTCCATAAGTAATACATAATCCCTCATTACATATATTCCTATGAAGATGGAGAACAAATCTCCCCTAACTAATGAAGGTGTATGTAGTGAAGAGTGGAGAAAATAAATTCCTAATAAGGGTCAAAGCCTTCTACTAATATGGTTAGCAATGATGTGACATGATATCGTAAACACAAGTGTATCCATACTAAAGAGCTATCAATGCTAACCATACTCTATGCATGGATCTATACGATCCACTCAAACTCATGGAATTATCCTTCCTAAAAACATAAAAATAAGTATGTGATACGAATGGTGATAAAATCACCTATCACATCCTCTACTGGAAGAATAAATCTTCCCTAGACTATGAAGGATAACTCTCAATCCTAAGGAGATTTCTACTAAGAGCTCTCCTTTGATCTAGTGAGACATGACGCCATGAATGATGAGTCCTTTTCTCCCTGGCCATAGAAGAAGAGTGCTCAAAGGGAAGTCGTTTCCACCGTCCCATACCAGTGGAACCTTCTTCTAATTCATGTTGGCATACCTACACTAAACCAAATATATATTCCATGTAATGGAATATGTAAGTGAACTCTAATGAATCCCATATCCTACAATCCTATCAGTGGACTCAAATGAGTCCCATGTCCTCGAACTAGTTAGTTTGGTTCTAGTCAACAATGTGACAATGGATATCCCCTTCTATTCCAAACCAACTTGTTCCTAGGTACAAAGACTACGTCTAGGTACCTCTCTGTAGATCCCGATATACATATATATGTATTGGGTACCCCAATTATTCCTGATTAAGGGATCTATGCTCTGAATCATAGAGCTAGTGCCATACCTCTGGCCTTCCTAACCATCACTTGAATCACATAAGCACCCGTCAATGCTATCTCATGAAACCCATCTCTGTGATCCCATCTGATTGGTTTCCTTATTAGTGTAGGAGAAATGCTTCACTACATGGTCAAGTGATGTGCATAAGTGAAATTAGTCACTCTTTGGGTATTCCTAAAAATACCCCATAGTCTCCTAATCATACTATGAGCCTCTTGTGAAGATAAGTGAATCTTCACTACCTTGGAGATTATCAAACTGTATCTCCCATGCCTCTATGCAACTTCTTAAACCTATAGGATTGCTTGTGCACATTACTAATGGTGAAGGTGTAGTTCCTTCCGTTAGTAATCCTATGGTCTAAATCCATAAGGATTATGTGTAGGGATCATGTTACTATTGAAGTTGCCTTATCTATGATAGTATGATGGTACTAAGTCCATCAAATAGATGCTTAGAAGCATGCTCACACCTTAGTGATGTTTGCAGAAAGGGCATGTTACCATGCCATAACATTCTTACATAAAGGCAAGTGCGTATATAACGCCATGAGAGGGGAAAATTTTTGACAGCATTTCCCCAGGAAATGGAATCCCAAAAAAATTTAAACCATAAGCTCAGTGGCACACAGGCCACCCAAAAACATAGGGCTTGACAGGCCCATGGCATGCACGCCATAAACTCATATATGAATTCCATAACCTGCAAAAACATAAGAGCAATTGCTAGCAACCATTCTCTGTGTTGCATAGCCATATACTTCCTAAAATCCTCTTTCCTGCAAACAATCAAAAAGTATACTTCTTGCCTATCAATCCATACTTTTAGAATTTAAATAATGATCAACATTTGATGTATGCAATCCAATCTATGCATGTACATACAAAACATGCCATGACATAAAGTAAAATGCCTTGAGTAGTCTGATTTTAGAATTGCATGCATCCAATCGCTCTCGACAAGCTTCGAGACCTCTGCACCTTTCTCCTCAGGTCCTAACATAAACTTTGAAGTGTCCAAAAACATCGGAGCACTCCCCAAAATACAAAGCATGGTCCAAATGATTACTAAAATAATGCAAATTTAGTCAAAGAGTGCATTAGTAATCCTTCTTTAAACCTGCAAAAACCACTTTAGGACCTAGAAATGTTCCTAAACTGAAATATATATTGTTAGCAGCAGACAAGGGAGTCAACGAAGATCTGGCAAATAGGCCAGTAATTTTCCTCATGAAGAAGCAAGCACGAGCACTCAACGCAGATCTAGCACTAAGGCAACCTTTAAATTTTCAAATCCTTTACACCCATTTAAAGTGATTTTCATCACTAAACACCATTGTAAATACCAATTTATCTTTTTGTAGCTCCATTTTGTGCAAGCCAAGGAGTCCTTGAGCTTGAGGAGCTTTAGAAGTATCTACCTGCCAATTTTCATATTTTTTAGATATCGTTTGAGCCCTCAAATAAGCCCTGGAACCTAATTTTTAACTAGGCCGGACACTAGGTCTGGACAGGGCCAAAACCTAGTCAAAAACTATAAAAAGAGCTAGAGAGCTCATTTTTGAGGTTAGATTGTAATTGAAACGAACTTGTAAGAGCATTTTGAAAGTAATCTAAAAGCTCCATTGATTCTCACTCTTTGTCTTGCCTTGTGTGCGCGTGTGTGTGTATGTGTGTGCATGCTAGTGTGCTTCTCACTCACGCACTTGTGCAGCCACTTGCTCGAGGTCTTCATACCATCCTCACGTTTTCCCGGATTGACATTAAAGGAGGTGCTACTCATCATCGAGCTACACCAAATTTTGGCGCCGTTGCCGGGGATCGAGCTTTGAGGACGAGCGTGTGATGGTAAGACGTAGAGTTGACGCGTTGGAGTTGTAGGTATTTTCTTCACTCTCATCGATTTTCTTTTACTTTCTTCTCCATCTTCATTTCCATCATCATCATCACCACCTCCCACCTCCATCTCCATCATCGCAAAAATTTTTGTTTTTTGATCATATCACCTTCCCCACCTCATTTCCCTCATTTCACTTGTGAGAGAGAGCGAGAGAGCAATATTGTGTGTGCGTATTTTGCATGTTTCTTGAGTTTCATTGCAGGTTCTTGCTGTATCATCATCCCCAGCTTCCTACGCAGGTACGAAATTCGAAGAAACTGTCTTGCGGTCGCAGGCTCCTGTCGATCGCGACTGACAAAAATTTTTGGCTTTTCACAAAAGTGAGTGCACCACTAGAACAAGCACAAGGAGCACATCCTAAAACACTAAAAACAGTAGAAAAATTCCGAGGTTTTCTGTCAATCGCGACCGACAGCCTCTGTCAATCGCGACCGACAGACCTTGTCAATCGCGACCGACAGACCCTGTCAATCGCGATCGACAGACCTCCACGATCGACTGACTGCCACGTAGGACCCTGTCAATCGCGATTGATACTGTCGATCGCGACTGACAGCCACGACCGACACCCCTGTCGATCGCGATTGACACCGTCGATCGCGATTGACTGAAATTCCACGATTGATTGACTTTTACGCGTAGCCACGTGTCCATCGCGACTGATAGGCCCCCGATTGACTGAAATTTTGGCGAAAAACCTGGGAAACGTGTCGATCGCGATTGATACTGTCGATCGCGATTGACAGCCCCGATCGACTCTGTCGATCGCGATTGACAGCCCCGACGGACACCTCTGTCAATCGCGATTGACAGACCTGTCGATCGCGATTGACAGCCCCGACGGACACCTCTGTCAATCGCGATTGACAGACCTGTCGATCGCGATTGACAGGCTTTTCGGCCAAAAATTAGGGTTTGATTTTTGGGATAATTTTGGGGCAAATAGTCAATCAATTAGCATTTTTGTGAGGTTCCTACACTTGTGATTTGGAGAAAATCATAGGATCTGTCGGCCAGATTGGATCTTGTTTTAACCCCCTAGACCCTGAACAGTCATAACTTCTTCATACGAAGTCAATTTTTTGTGTTCTAGGGCTTGTTGGAAAGCTCGTGGCATATACTACAAGCCCTCAGCTGTTTTTTATAAAGATAATACGTTGATTTTCAGATAGAGTATTTTGAAGTTGACCATATCTAGGGGGATCAAAGTCAGGGGTCCTTAGGATTGTTTTCTTGAGAATCACTATACAAGATTGTGTTTGTGCTACAGGAATGAAAATCAGTGGTTCTGTCTGTAGAATTTAAATCTTCAAGCTAACTTTGGAACTCTTACAGATCTATTGAGAGCATCGAAAGGCGTTCTAAGCAAGTGTAAGTGCAGGCTTGGGAACACACCTCCTGAGCACTCAAGGGCAACCAAGCAGGAAACAAAAGGTTGGAAACTTTTAACCCCCTCTGTCTATTCATAGCTTAGGCGAAGAACGATTAGAGGTAGGAGTAAGTCAGGGTGACGATAGGCAGGTATCAAGTTGAAGACTACCTAAAAACTCAAGTTCAAGCTAAAAACCTAATCTTTGTACTGTCGGTAACATAAAGGAAAAGAACCTAACGTGGAACGATCAACCTGAAAGTACGAAGAACATTCAAGTATTCCTGACGACGAAATATCAGACAAGACCTTAAACACGAGAAATAGCTAAAAAGAATCAAGTGACTGATCCCAATTGATCGGCAACGAGGTTGTACTGTGGGAGAAATTGGGCTAATCAGTTAGGCATATGAACCTTAGATCAGGATGACACCTAGTAAGAGAGAGACAAAGCCTTAGATCTTCAGAGGCTAGTGTTAACCACACTGCTAGGTCCTGGGCCCAGCAGTTGATACACCACTCGTACTACCCTAGCTCTGAGACCAGTGAGTCAGAGATGTCTCAAGGCATGGACAGACCTACAGGAAGTTCAGGTGTGCCATACTTGTACAGGGTAGAAGGCCCTTACAAAACACAGTTGGAATACCTTAGGACCAACCGACTAGGTGCTAGCATCTATGAGGACGGCTTAGGAAGATCTGTGGTACAGATCAAGAATCCTGATCAATCCATAGGACTAGAGCACCCAGCTGTCAAGTTTGAAAACGGTGCATACCTGGACAAAGAAGGAACCATATACGTAGTCACCAGTCACCCAGATAAAACAGACGAATTTGGGAATGTAATCTCAAAAGCGGACTTAGGTGACTTGGAACAAGGAAACATGGGTGTAGAACCTAGAACCCCTAGAGGTAAATCAGTTCTCACCAGGATTATCACGCCTGAGTGGGTCCCCCAAGACAACAAGAGCATAGAGCTACTCCTCAATCGAGAAACTGACGAAGCCTTTTGGAGGTATAAATCTAATCAGCCAACGGATATAGGAAATATCATGATCTATGAGTTTAAGGATCCGGTTAGCCCAGGTAGAGTGACCTACTTAGATCACACCTCGGAAAGGATCTTTGTGGTGACAGAAAATGATAGGCATGCTTACACTTGGAAGGGCGAATTCATTTTTCCCCAACCAAGATCAAATGTATTCTATGGTCACCCTGGAGCTGGAACATCCCAAGCTCATGGAACTCAAAGAGACAGAAGTAGAGATAGACCAGAAGTAAGCTTCGCCAACCCTGTGGGCAGAGAAAGAACGAGGACGGAGACGAATAGGGTAGAACCTGAGACGCTTAGAGCTCACAGGAACCAAAGAAACGTGGATGGATTTCCGCTGTCGAGACCTAGAGAGCATACAAGAACTCTGAGACCGACCCAACTAGTTAAGTCCATGAAGAATTACTTTGATGGCACAGGAGATCCCTATGATCATGTGGCGGAGTTCAAGCAAGTCTTGAGAGCTGAACAAGTGGAGGATCTATTCACGCAGTACAATGCCTTCGGTCTAACCCTGAGGAACACGGCACTTACATGGTTTCAGCCATTGGATGAGCGGCAGTTCAGGAGCATAGACCAACTCCTAGAGGCTTTCATTGTAGAGTTCTCTAAGAGCGGCATAAGACACAATACCTCCTCATTGATTCACAGCTTCAAACAGACCCCCCAAGAGACTGTCAGATTGGCCGGAAGAAGATTTAGACAATATCTTGAAAGGTGCCCTGTTTCGGAGCTACCCACATCTGCTAAACAAGTAGCCTTATTCCTGGATGGATTGCTGAGTACGAAATTGAGATCCTATGTGTATCTGAAGGACCCTAGGACTATAGAAGAGTGTGTACGCATGTGCATTGACATTGAAGATAACCTAGGGGAAGAACTAGAGCTTTCCAAAATCTACAAAGATTCAGATAGTGCATCTAGTCACTCTTCCATGCAGTCCACATCAATTGAGGAACTTGCAGAGAAAGTGGCACAAAAACTAGGCGTTTCTAGCAAACAAATTCCAAGGTTTGCCCCTGTGAAAAGATGTTATACGTGTGGTGGCGACCACATGGCGAACGTCTGTCCCATTATGGCTCAACCCCAAGTGAATCCTAGTAGCCAGTACTGCACCATAGAACGGAAGTACACCAATCACACTGCGCAAGATTGCCCATACAACAGGCAGGCAGTTAGGAAACCCTACCCTCAGCCCTACCAACAAGGCAGATACCAGAACCAGTACCCTCCACAGCCATATGGCAGGCCACAGCAACCCTATCAGCAACCATATCAGGCCCAACAGAGACCCCAACCGGTGCTAGCTCAACAGCCTCCAAACCCCGCTAACGTGATCCCGGTAAAGTACGCTGTTGCAGAAGAAAACCTGAATAGGGCCATAGTACCAGTAACCCCATTGATCTCAGAAAGTGACCCTAGTGACCATAGTTTTGATTCTACCCATGTTGATAGTCCCCAGGCTTACTACATGCAGTCTCCAGAACATGGTGAGTCTTACTATAGTGAAGAGCCAAATGAACCTAGTTGGGAGTCAGAGTACACAAATGTCATGTATGCAAACCCCAACCCTAGGCCTCAACCTAGGCAAGTAAGACCTCCATTCCCAAGAGGACCGTGTTACAGATGCCAAGGAGATCACCTCATTCGTGATTGCCCTTTACCCCCACCTACACAACCCCAGTCAGTGACGATCCAAGGCTTTTGCCAAGATTGTGGAAAAGAGCATCTCTTACGAGATTGCCCTAAAAATCCTAATAATATGCCAAAAATCACTCCTATCAATGTGATTGGTTTGGTTGTAGATTCCTCAGGGAGTGTCACTTCCACTGCACCAGTGCAGGTAGTCACTAGAGCTCAGGCATTGCAGCAAAACCAAGAGGCAAGCCAGGAAAAGGGCCCAGAGGCTAGTGAAACCGAGAGCGTGACAAAGAAAAGGACTAGAGCGTGGAAAGATAGTCGAGAAAGAATGAAAAGACAATGGGCTAAAAAGATGAGTGAACTCGAGGAAAGCGTAAGGGAAACAAGAGCCAGAATAACCGAACTCACAACTCAAACTCCCTCTCACATGACCCCGCCTCCACCACTCCCAACTCCATCCGTACCACCACCTTCCCTACCGCCTCATCAAATCACACCACCCCCTAGAGTAGGATCAGTCCTAGCTGATCCCACTCCCGAAGACCTAAACATGATGCTTAAAGCATATCAGGCCAGAATCCAAGAAGGGCCAACCATAACCGATCATGAAAAATGCTACCCTAGAGCCGAGCTAGAGCTTGAACGAACAAAGATTTGTGCCAAAATGGTGGAATTGGCTCAGACCATGTTTGAGGCCAGTCGCCTATTTAACATTTCTAGTTCAGCTAAGACGCAGTTACATTTTGATGGACTGCTAGAAAGAATAGAGATGCTAATTGCACAATCAGAAAAGGAACCTGCCCCTCAAAGAAAGGAAAGGACAAGAGAACGGAAAAGCCAGCCTCTTCAGAAAGCCCAGATGCCTCCTCAAGAAGCTGATCCTTTCCCTCAAAAGGCACATGAGCCTCCCTCGAAAGCTTACGCACCCCCACAGGTGGCCTACATTCCTTCTCCGAGAGCATATGAGCCTGTTCGAAAAAGTAATAGAATAAGTAATCCTCCCCAAGAAGCTTGCGCCCCAGCCATCCATGAGAACGAGGAGAGAGCCAATGATAGAATAAGCCCTCCTTCCCAGGTTGCTTATGTGCCTAATTCTACGGAGCCAGACACTTCTTCTTCTATGAATCGGTTTGCACCAGACTTCCTACGAGAGATTCAAGAAGACAAATGGGATAACGAAAGTGAAGTCGCCCCTCCTTTTGAACTTGTGGATGATGCACACGACCAATTCCCACAAGACATCCCATCTATTTACGGGGAACAAGAGAGTACTCAGTCTCATGAGAGATTGGACTTTGAGTCTAATTCCATACAGGAGCTACCCCACTTCACAGGCCCATGGGAAGCAAAGTCCACATGTATGAGAGCACCCACAGTCATGGTAAGGAACGACGACTCAGTCATACCTAGGAACACGGAGGTAGTAAAGAACACCGAGGTGCAGTGCGATCTCACTTTGGAAGAACTGCCTAAGAATAGACCAAAAGTGCGGAAATATGTAGCCAGTCAGGTAACTGAAGCTGCAAAACCTCGTTCCAGGGTAGGATCCCATAGGACAGTGCCAGAAATTCCCTTGGATAAGATAGGAGATATGTGTGAAGGTGAAGAAGGGAACACCTATCTTCCCATCACCTACCAGGAGTACACCACCAAGGCAATTTTGGACTCAGGTGCAGGAGTTGCAATTGCCACTACTTCCCTATGGAAGCGTTGGGGCAAGCCCGCACTCAGGCCAACGAGGATGAAATTGCAGATGGCCGACGGTCATATTGAGAGACCCTTAGGATTGCTAGAAGCAATAACTCTCACCACTTGTGGTGTTGAGTTTGAGCATAGCTTTGCTATATGTGACTCCAGCAAAAATCATGCCTATGAGATGATTTTGGGAAGACCATTTATGAGACAGTTGCAAGTGGTACAGGATTGGGGAACCAACTCCTTGTATTTGCAACACTTGGGTGTTACGACCAAAGTCAATCTCAAAGATTACTCTCATAGAGATGTACCTCCTATCCAGTGGAATCCCATCCATAGAGCCAAAGATGATACGGAATCTGTGCATTCCATAGGGTCAGGATCCTCATGGATGCATGAAGACACTCACTTATGGATGTGCAAAGTAGCAGTGGAGGAAGAGAAGAGAGAAAAGGCCAGAGAAATAGGTGCAAAAGAAACACATAGAGCAATTCAAGACCCAGCCTATGCACCTGTAGTTTTTCCTGATGAGGAATTCGAACCCCATGGCTGGGCAGAAATTTTAGCAACAATGGATGTAGCCATCAATGAAGAACAATGGACACCTCACTGTGATGAGGATGGCTATGACATTTCAGTCTTCTCCATAGAGCCAATCATGGGAGAGGCAGTTCTAGAAGAATGCGAACCTAGCCCTGATGCATATGAGGATGCAAGTGACTCCGATCTCGAGTCTATCATTATGGACCCACCATTTGCATCAGATGAAGAATACTTCCATGAAGTAGAATTTCAACCCCAGAGGCATGGAGAGGTTACAAATGACGTAAGATTAGCAACACATGTGACCCCGAAGGAAGAGGGAAAGAAACGAAAGAAGAGAGAAGCCTCACCAGAAGAGGAAGAATCTTTGTTTGAGGTTCCAGAAAATTTTAAGAAGTATGAGATAGATGACAGGAGAGTCATGATAAGAATGCCTAAACGAGAGGCACAATCAGGAGAGGCCTACGATAACAAAGAAACTACCAAGAAAATCATAGTGGCCCTAGAAGAAGGAGAGGAGAGATGTACGTACATAGGTCATGACCTAACAGAAGAAGAAGAGTACGAATTGATTGCCTTGCTAAGAGAATACAGAGATGTATTCGCTTGGAGTTACAAGGATTTGAAAGGTGTCGACCCTGATATATGCTCACACACTATTCCCATGACCTCAGATGCCAAACCCTCTAAGCAAAAGCCTTATACATATAATGATAATTACGCTGCTAAGATCAAGGAAGAGATAGATAGACTGGTCGAAGCTGGATTTATCTATGAAATTGAGCACACTGAGTGGGTATCACCCATCGTAGTGGTGCCCAAGAAGAATGGCAAACTGCGCGTGTGCATTAACTTGAAGAAGGTTAATGCAGCCACTATTCGAGATAACTATCCGCTTCCCATCACAGAACATCTCTTAGAAAGAGTGGCAGGCAAGGAAGTGTACAGCTTCCTTGATGGATTTTCGGGCTACAATCAAGTAGCCATAGCCCCAGAGGATCAGCATAAGACAGCCTTTGCCACTGAATGGGGCATTTTTGCTTTTAGAGTAATGCCATTTGGGCTTACCAATGCACCAGCCACCTTCCAGAGGCTGATGTGCCATGTGTTTAAGGAGTTCCTGAGGAAGAGTTTAGAAGTCTACGTTGATGATCTTTGTGCTCATTCCAACATTAGACGAACCCATATCCCTGAACTCAGACAAATCTTTGACAAATGTAGAGAATATCAAGTCTGCCTGAACCCAGAAAAGTGTGTTTTTATGGTCAGGCAAGGCAAGATTCTAGGACACATAGTGTCAAAGAATGGTATATCGACCGACGAAGAAAAAGTGAGAGCCATAGCAGAGCTTCCTAGGCCAAAGAATGTCAAGGAAGTCCAAGCTTTCATGGGGCATTGTGGTTATTACCGACGATTTATACACATGTATGCTGTCATTGCAAAGCCCATGTACGGACTTCTGACTAACTTTGAGTGGACTGATGACTGTGAAAATTCCTTCCAGGAGCTTAAACGAAGATTATGTTGAGCACCAATCTTGACCACACCAGATTGGAATAAGCCATTCCATGTTCACGTGGATGCATCCAATTATGCTATTGGATGTGTGCTTGCACAACCTACTGGTGAAGGTAATATGGATCTTCCAATTGCCTATGCCAGTAGACAATTGAATGCGGCTGAACGGAATTACACCACTACGGAGAGAGAAGGCTTAGGCATGGTATATGCAGTTAAGAAATTTAGGCACTATTTGCTTGCAAATAAGTTTAAATTTTTTACTGATCATCAGGCATTGTTATATCTTGTAAACAAGCCATGCAATACAGGAAGATTAGTAAGATGGTTTCTCTTGCTCATGGAATATGACTTTGAAGTTGTGGTAAGGAAAGGTAGGACTCACTTGAGAGCAGATCACCTCTCTAGGCTCACATCGGGAGAAGCCCCACAAGGAGTGTCAGACGACCTTCCTGATGCTTACTTGTTTAATTTGGAAGTTGTACCGCAGTGGGCTAAGCCATTGGTACCAGTATTGACATACGGGCCTAACCATCCAGTGGTAAACACACGGAATAGAGAGGTTGTAAAAGCCCAAAAGTACCACATCATGGCAGGAAGTATGTACAAGCACACAGATCAAGGGATCTTGGCTTGTTGCGTAGAAGAGGATGAGTACGCTAAATGGTTGCAAATAGCACATGTAGGTGCACTAGAGCAACACCATTCAAAACAACGAACTTTACAGACCCTAAAGAGACTCGGAGTACATTGGCCAACTATGGAAGCTGATGTCCAAAATTTGTGCAAGGAATGCCCAATCTGCTGCACTAAACCACCTGTGGAACACGCTACTCTTTATCAAGTATCCATAGTGCCAGATTGGAGCGAACCTCTAGTATCCTTCCTGAGGACAAACACATTCCCTCCAGACATGGCTCTGGCTAGGAAAAGGAGTTTAGAACAAGAAGCCCTGGATTACTCACTCATTGGTGATAATCTATACAAACGCGGTAAAGATGGTTACATGAGGCTATGTGTCCATGAGAGTGAATATCTGAAGATCTTAGAAACCGCTCACCAAGGTGTAGCAGGAGGACATTTTGGACCAGATCGGGTGATCAAGGCAATACTATTTGCGGGCTTCTGGTGGCCGACCCTTCACATGGATGCACATACCTATGTGAAACGGTGTGATATCTGTCAGAGGACTCAGTATCCTATACGCAAAGATGAGATGCCACTGAAACCTATGATGGGTGGACGTGCATTCTCTAAGTGGGGAATAGACTTCGTAGGTCCTATTAATCCCCCAGCTAAAGGTTCTCATGCGGAATACATCATTGTTGCAACAGATTATCTCACTAAGTGGGTAGAGGTAAAGGCTACGACAAAGAACGATGCTCAAACAACTGCCAAATTCTTGTTTGAGAATGTATTCACGAGATATGGGCTACCTATAGAGCTTGTAAGTGATAGAGGCACTCATTTCTTGAATGAAGTGATTGAAAATCTACTCCAAGAATTCTTGGTAATACACAAGAGGTCTGCCCCTTATCACCCTCAAGCTAATGGACAAGCTGAGAGCACTAATAAGATCTTATGCAATGTACTGACGAAATTAGTGAACACTAAACGCTCTGATTGGGACAAACAGCTACACCATGCTGTTTGGGCATACCGGGTTGCCTACAAAACGGTACTCCAAGCCACTCCCTTTCAGATGGTATTTGGCCAAAACGCTGTGCTGCCCTTGGACTTCTTGATTCCTACATTGAGAGTAGCACAAGAGCATGAATGGAAAGGTCATGAGCTCTCCTCTAGGATCTTTGACCTTGAACGATTAGGAGAAACAAGACTGAGAGCCGCTGCAGGGATATATGCAGCCAAGAAGAGACAGAAGGCATACTTTGATGCCCATGTGAAGGATAAAGGCTTGAAAGCAGGAGATCTAGTCTTAGTCTATACACTGAAACAACACGCAAGGAAACTAGAAAAGAGAGGCTACGGACCTATGATCATCAATAGGATCTCCACGAGTGGAGCAGTACAACTGGCCACGTTAGAGGGTGATGTTCTCCCTAACTATATTAGCGGTTGCAGAGTCAAGTTGTATCAGGAACCCCTCACGGAGGAAATGCTCAGCCGACTCAACACTACTAAGAAACGCAAAGAGGAAGAAAAGCGAGTTCGAGAAGAAGCTCAAGCAGAAGCTTTAGAACGCATCAGAAGGATGAAGTTACGAAGGCAAGGCCGAGATCAGACTAGAACAGACGACAATGCAGATCAAGGATATCCTATGGCCATGTGTGAAGTCGCAGGAACGAGCTCGCATAGGATAATTGATCGACGTCCTTTCATAACCCTAGATATAGGACAAGGAAAGAGTGCAAGGACCGTAAGAGCCTTGATTGACTCAGGTGCAGCCACTAGTGCTGTTAAATTGTCTTATTGTCAAGAGTTGCAGTTAACTGTCAATCCTATGGAAGCGTATCTCATAGGATTGGGAGGCGTGGAAACCCCTTGCATGGGCGAGGTGGAAGTTCCCCTCTACATTCATGATGAGGCAACGACAGTTAAAGTACTAGTGTGTCAAGATGAGGATCTCACTGAACCTCTTGTCTTGGGTCAAGACTGGATCTATGACCAAGCAGTCAACTTAAACCTAAGAAGTGGACTTCTTCAGGTATGGGTCAATCATAGTCGAATTACAGTAGAGTTGGATAATGGAGCACTCAAGGAACTAGAAAAGGCACAGACTCCTGGTCCCTCCAGGGGTGCACATGAAGTTGACCATGCTGTTCTTGTCCAAAACTATGTGTTGCAGAGGAATGATATTCGCAAAAAAGGAGTCAGGAATGCAACGGAACTCCCTTCTTTTCCAAAGGCCAGAAGGAGGCAGCAACCCAAGGTGGATCAAAGGCAGAAGAAGCAAAGTACTACCTATGTCCGAGATCAAAAGTACCTGCGCAGCAGAATGTTCCACAAAATAAACCATGTGTGGGTGCGGAAAGGCGAACAACCGGTTGCACCACCGTCAACTACACGGGCGAAGTTTCTTATTAATAACCAACAACACGACATTAGTAAGAAGTCTTGCAGAAATTCTCCTGCTAACGTGAAATCTATTTGGGTGCCCAAGAAGTCGATGAAGGCTAGCCCACAATCAAGACAAATTTGGGTGCCTAAGGCTTGCTTGAGGGCACAAGTAGCTACGCCGAGGCCACAACCTAAACAGCATAACGCAGCTACGCATACTGCCAGTATTCACTCGTTCTCAACACTCAAGAACACACCAAGACCCAAGAGCGCGCATGTAATCACTTGTAAATGGGTCTCTAAAAGGCCTCATTTTCAAACCGCGACACCTAGAAAGCTCTCTAGTGTCTCTACGAAACCGAAAGCAAAGCCCATCCACTGCATTTGGCAGCCTAAGACCTGTAATAAGCCCCCCGACCCCAATTTGTAAATTCATCCCCACTTACTAACTTCATTAGTCTCCTAGGACTGCCCAAGCATTAACTACACACACGTGCACCGAACACTTACTAACCCATTATTCGCTCCCGACCCTCATGTTAATATTGTGATGGGAACAACAACGGTCCTCCTTTGTCCTGTACAATATTAACACATGTTTGTATATTCTCACAGAGACAGACAGCAAGAAGTAAAATGGCAGATACAGTAGGAACTAGCTCCCAGGCAGGCACCAGCCCCCAAGTGGTGGACATCGAAAGCCTTCCGGTCGAGGAGGAATTAAAGGAAAGACCAGCGGCATTACGAGCATTACATGCCATACCAATTCAGAATCCTCCACAGGGTCATACAATGCCGGTGGGCAAAACCTCACATTGGTTCAGTGATGTTGCTGGACCTCTGGGTGAAGGCACATATATGTGGGAGTCCGAGGTCGAATTCAACGGACGATGGGGCAGATACCATTTCTTTACCAGGGAGTTTGAAAGGCTACAGAATAACGAAGGACTGAAGCCGATCTGGAAGAAGGCAGGGCTTTATGACTACTTCAAGTCCCAACTACCAAAGCCAGATTTCCTAAGATGCTCATATCTAATTAGTACCCTCACCCCCAGCAAAGACAAGAAAGGATACAGCTCCTTTGTGCTCCCATCACTCACAAGGGGCAACGAGCTGAAGCGTTTCCGCTTAACTATCAATCTGGTAAGAGAAGCACTCGACATGCAGGGTATGCACATTCCAACAGAGAAAGAGACAATGGTTCCAGACAACATGAAGAATAGGAATCTGACGAAGTTGAAGGACATGGTTGCAATGACACCCACGATCGCCATCCACTTACGTATGGTCATGCAACATTTTGCCTTCCCCGCGCAGGAGAGGTTCACAATGCCTCCCAAAAAGATCTGGTTTAGCCTCTACCTGGCAGATGCTTTTGAGTTGACCATCAATATGCCCCACTGGATTATCGACCAGATTCATATGGCTCATCAGAGATGGTATAAGAAGCAAAAATCTGTGTTGTATGGTTGTTGTGCACTCACAAGAATTGTATACAGATGTCTCGCATATGATGTACCGGTGCAGAGGGCTCTGATCTGGTCCAGAGCACAGGAATTTCAACGAAGATTGTCAGCCGTAGGGCCTCCCTCAAAGAAGATGAGAGGAGCCGTCCAGATGCCTTGTGCACAAGCTCGCGGTGCAACCCTAACGCCTGAGACAACCCCAAGACTTCCACGACGAGTGCAACCATTTACTATCAGGTTACCCAGGCACAGCACAGATGGCCCTAATCTTGTATTTCCACCAGTACCGACTGATCTGGAATTCCCGCATGGGTTCACTCTGGAGGATCTAACGGACAAAGAAGTCGCAAGAATCATCGAAGCTGTAAATGCAGAAGTTGAAGAAGAGCAAGCCAGTGGACAGCAAATTGCCCCAGACCAAGCACAGCCCAGCCAACCGGACGTAGTCAACGTGGACGATGAAGAAGAAGCTCATGGGGAGACACAGGGTGGACAATCAGAAGCAGAAGAACAAGAATATGATCAAGAAGCCCTACAAGTACTCGAAGGTGCCCCCGCCTACACTAGCGCGTTAAAAAAGCTTTACGATACAATGAACCGAGTTCAAGAGCAACACAGGCTCTCATTAGCTGGAGGTAAAGCTCTCATGAACCAGATTCTGGAGGAGGAAGGTGTGGACGAGCAATACCGTGCCACCTTGGAAATGATATCAGATGCTTTGGGAGTACCGGAAACAGTGCATACCGCACTAGCACAATCACGAAGGACAGAGAGAAGATATGGAAGACGCCCCCCACGAACAGGAAAACGAATGAATGTATTAGGTTCAGGACCACAAGGCACCCCCACAACCACTGGCACATCACACACAGTTCACGACACCGAGGAAGCCCACACATCGAGTGCACCCCCATCACCTCCCTTGCCACCCTCTCCCCCACATCCACCTCACTCACCTCCCTCTACCACTGTAACCTCCACTGTCACCACCTCTGAAACCACTACACACACCAACACACAAACCATCAGCCAACCCCCTCACTCCATTTCCACTGAAAACACGAGTCTAACTACAGCCACGGTACACCTCACTATCTCGAGCACACTTCCTAGAAGTTCACAATTACACACACCTCTATACACATTCACAACCCTCACCGCTACCACAATCCCCATGTTCACAGTCACTCCCACCACGATCCCCACTTTCATGGAGGTGTCACCCACCTCTGCACCTCTCCCGTCCCCCATGTACCCACAATCTCCCATTCCCCCACCTCCCCCCTCACCCGTCCCCAGTACTGCATCCACCATCCCCTTCCCCTTTCCCTACCCCTCTGCATTCAACACTATTCCTCTCAGTAACTTATTTAATAATATGCATCAATGCATGGCCCAACTTCAGCAACACTACCAACACCTGGACAACCAACATACAATGCTCTTCCGAAGCCACGAAGATCTCCAAGCACGATGTAGGGATCTTGAAGAGCAGAAGCAGCTACTCGAACAACAGCACGTGACATTACAGGAGCAATACGCACAATTAGAAGCCAACCCACCCCAAGCAGATGATGAAGAACGACGACATATGGACGAGCTGCTACATTCTCAGATCACGGAAAACCTGAAACTTTGACGGAACTTGGGCCTCCTCCGCAAGCATATGTCGACCGCGTTAGAGGAGAATAAAAGATTACAGAAACAGAACGAAGAAAACCTAGAGGCGGCCATGGAGGGCTCCCCACAGGAGATTGACCCAGAACGATTCAAGGCAATTCCCTCGGAGAATATGCAGGTGGTGTTAGAAACGCATGCCGATCTAATGGAGACCCATGCCGCTTTAGAAAAAGAGAGAGACGAGTTACGAAGACAGTTGGCCACCCGGCAGACAGAACCCAGCCCGAGCATAACCGCAGAAGAAACAGCTGAAGAGGTCACTAAACTCCGGGCCGAACTTGAGGAAGTACGCAGCAAGGTTATGCAATATGAGCGTCAGCCCTCCCCTCTGGTAGACCCCGAGCCTGACGATCTGGTGCCAATTGAAGTAGAAGAAACATTCGAGGATCCCTATGTACCAATGCCAACACCCGGCGGTAAGCGCACAGAACAGGGCATGGACACAATTGAGATCGAGGTAGCCACGACGCATGATGACAGGGTGGCAATCCAAATCGCATTGATGTCAAAATTGGAAGAGGTGGTAATAAAATCTGATTATTTTCAGAATCTTTCACACCATAGGTGGATCGGCCCATCGGATGATCTGTATGTACCTTTTTGCGTGCTAATGGCGGATTATAATGCGGAGATCAAGCGCCACACCTCAAGGGAACCCACCTCTGCCACCCAATTTGCACCCGATGACATCCCAGAGAGTGCCAAGCAAGGACATATTCGCCAACCCACGTGGAGAATTCGGCTGCTCGAAACCTACCCGGAAATGGTAAGAACATGGAACAACATGCCATTGTACATCAAATATAATCCATGTTATTGCCCTGTGTTTCGAAGGAGATCCTGGCCGGAGTACACACATACAGTGCTGACGATTAAAGGATGTGAGAAGTGGCTAAATTACGTGTACTTCGCACCCCCTAAAGGCGCACCTACAATTGGCTATATGATTTCAACGATCCGACATTGGGGGGTCCGTTTCAAGAATGTTCCTGATATCATGACTCAGATGTGCCTGAAAATTTTCGAACTTATGCTGGTCACCTTCAGGACCTTCAAAAATGTCAAGGAACCGCATCTCTCAGCACTAGGATTTAATGAAGGGAACCAGGACCTTGTATACGACATGAGCACAACTCCATCGATCAATGTGGTGTATGCATGGCACGCTCGCATCAAATATCTACCGGCCTGCTTCAAACAAACGTTCGAAGAGATGTTTGTCACGGGATTCTGGGAATATCACTCCGAGATATTCATTCCCAGACCATCCCATCTCTTGCAGTTGTTTGCAGTGGAACAAGCTCTCCACTCCGAAAAGCTACGTATGCCACATCCAGAGGTTCCTGGGCCGGTAGACTGGGATGCTCTTCTGACAGATTTGGCTAAAGGGTTGCGAATTGCTGAACATCATTTAGCGCAGGACGTCGTCGAGTACTACATCCAAAAACCCTCTCAACAAGGGTCTGTCAGGGACGACAAACACGAGAGAGGGGGGGTTGTTAGCAGCAGACAAGGGAGTCAACGAAGATCTGGCAAATAGGCCAGTAATTTTCCTCATGAAGAAGCAAGCACGAGCACTCAACGCAGATCTAGCACTAAGGCAACCTTTAAATTTTCAAATCCTTTACACCCATTTAAAGTGATTTTCATCACTAAACACCATTGTAAATACCAATTCATCTTTTTGTAGCTCCATTTTGTGCAAGCCAAGGAGTCCTTGAGCTTGAGGAGCTTTAGAAGTATCTACCTGCCAATTTTCATATTTTTTAGATATCGTTTGAGCCCTCAAATAAGCCCTGGAACCTAATTTTTAACTAGGCCGGACACTAGGTCTGGACAGGGCCAAAACCTAGTCAAAAACTATAAAAAGAGCTAGAGAGCTCATTTTTGAGGTTAGATTGTAATTGAAACGAACTTGTAAGAGCATTTTGAAAGTAATCTAAAAGCTCCATTGATTCTCACTCTTTGTCTTGCCTTGTGTGCGCGTGTGTGTGTATGTGTGTGCATGCTAGTGTGCTTCTCACTCACGCACTTGTGCAGCCACTTGCTCGAGGTCTTCATACCATCCTCACGTTTTCCCGGATTGACATTAAAGGAGGTGCTACTCATCATCGAGCTACATATATTATGTGCAAAGAGCTCGAAGTGAAATTACTCAAATCGCCTTCCCGATTTGAAAGATATGGCTCCCGGAAGGTAGTTGCCAAAAACTGTTCAGACTTTGCAGACATGTTCAGACCTGCAAAATTACTTATTTTCCAAAGTCTTTTCTTATAAACTGAAATTAGACCTTGTGCTTTTCGAAACAATCCATAGCACGTCCAATTTGGAGTTTTCTAGCCCAAGATATGGCCATTCCAAGCGGGACATGCCAAACTAGTGGACTGTTGGAAGGGCTGGAAAAAGTGTAAAAATGTGATTTTTGGGGTGCCCAAAAGCATTCTTCCATCAAGCAAATGCAAAACTTCTCTCCATAATCTCAGAGAGTGGTATACGAAGATGCTTAGGCCTATTTTCACCTTTCCAAATCCTCCCTTCGTGCATGCTAATTCGCTCCCCAAAAGTGGCCTACATCAAGATTTTTGCTTTCATACAAAAACTTAAATGGGAGCTCTTAGCAAGTTTCTAATCCACTCTAAATGTGGATTTCTCTTGGATTTTATACAATAATCCATGGGAAGCCTCTTAAATTTTCTTTTTCCTTACTCCCAGAAGTGGAGTTTGGCAAAATTTAACATCTCAATTTTTTCCAAAAAGTGTGGGAAGGGGGTCTTTGAGGAACTAAAACTCCTCCTTAACTTATCATTTTGATGAATCTAATGATTCGCCTGAGAATTCCATACACCATACTCTCAGTATATATACTTTTTCTCATCAATCCATATTTATTGCACCTCCTTTTCCCTCTTCCAAAATGGGAATTTCTTAGATTCAGGTGCTGAAATTTTTTATCAAACTATGATGGAAGGGGGTTTTGTTCGCCTTCCCAAAATGGCTACTTATCAAAAACAACTCCTGAAATTTATATAAAAATCATAAAAATAGGCTACTTTCGAGGTACCCTGCACTTGGCCTTCTTGAATGTGGAGGGAATCCTTGACTCTCGATGAGAGTATATACCTCACACTCTCCGTACATGTGATTTCCCTCCAAGATCTTGGCTCCCTAATGCTTCGTTATCATTCTCAAAAATGAAAATTCTTATAGAAATTCCCAAAAACTCAAACGTGGAAGTTGAAGTCATAACTCCTTGCTAAATTTCTCTGATACCAATCTCGCGAACTTCTTATCTTGAGAACACAGAGACACGTTTTTCGATTCTCCTCCCAGTCATGCCCGAGCTTCTAACTTTTTCACATCTTCTTTTCATCCTACGAGATGCTTTTCTCACTTTGAGACTCTCATATATATGAGACCTCCTCATGTATCTTCTACCAAGTCGTATAAAATACCCATGTGATGCCAAGTGGCATCTATGCCACCTCACTCAAGAGAGTGTGCATCTATAATATGACAGCACGTATGTATAATTTGACCTTACTCTCATAACATGTGTATGTCCATATATGTGTATGTATGTTTATGTGTGTACACATTCATATATATATATATATATATATGTGTGTGTGTGTGTGTGTGTGTGTGTGTGTGTATATATGTGTGTGTGTATATGTCTATGTATGCATGTATTTATATGTATATATTTATGCATGTATATATATAAATAGATAGAAAATTAAAAATTATACCTTAATAGTGTCGAGACAGATACATTACTCCATCCAAAACAATTTTGAAGATTGAGAATAAGTAAGCTTGCACTTAGTCATGTAGAACAACTTCCTTCATATACATGCTTTAGACATTCCTCTCAAAAATATTTCTCATTTTTTGAAATATCAATGCTCTCACTGTCATTTTGATACCAATCCTCAATAAAATCTACCATGCCATCATCTTCATCATGTCGCACAAATCTGGTACTTTATCTTCTTTTGAATATAGGTCTTTCAACCTTGCGTATTCCATAGGATCACTTTTGCATAGCCTCCTCATAGAAGCTTCTGATAAATGAGGTCTTACTGGAAATTGTGAATGGTGTAGAGGAACATCATCAACATCATACATTGGAATCTACACAATGAATTAAAATCATTAATATTTCATAAATGAATAAAAATTAAACTTTAAACATAAAATTGAAATACGTTATTAAATATGGATAGAAAATTTTCATTCTCTCTCTAGTTATAAAGTGCTCTTGGAGGTCTATGCCATCCATAATTCACTAATAATTCATCACCTATATGTAATGTAGTAATAGTATTGACAACTATGTATCTTGATACATCTCTACTCATGTATGGTGATTCATGACTATTTTCACGCTCCTCAAATGTGCAATTAGGCCTTTGAACTATTATTAGCCCTCGACTACTATTTATTAAACCTGCTATATTTCCATGTGTGTAAGGTCTTCCATCAATATATAATCTTTCATTTTCTGCATGTGAAATCCTTCTACTATTAAGGGATGCTGCATTCAAGCATATTGCATAAGTACTCCCCCATCCATATATAGGACCACAAAATGACATAAGAGTGACTTCAGAGTCTGGAGGCACATACAAATCCTCTACAATAAAGAGACCACGACCAGCACTACTAATAGTGGATGGAGCAATCATATAGTGATTACCCTAAAAGTTAGAAACCTCTCCATCTAAAGGAAGTGGTCCTCTATTCCATCCTCTATATCTTCTTCTATCATATGTTTGTACTAGAGAATGATCACGAGCTGGCAATGGATAATCTCCAGCCGTTTGAGTCTCTAAACCAAGGGGTAGAGGATTTCTAGAAACGTTTGCTTATAATTGATGAACAGCAAGTCCATGACGTGTACAAGGTATATTAACATTATGAGTGTGATAATTATCATCATCATCATCATCGAGCAAGTATTCCTATATATCAAGAGTAATTTGATTTTGTATATGGTTTTTAAATAAAATAATGACATCAATTTATAGAAAAACTACATACCCAAGCATTATCACGTTGACTAGGTGGTGGTGCATGCTCAAAAATACCATACTCTGCCTCATGTTCAATACATTCCAATCATGGTCTTTGATACATGCCATAGCAAGAGTTACACAATTATATAATGTGCTCTTGATAGTAAAACTCATCATTATTCCTATCGGAGGACACATGTGAAGTCGTTGCATGGGTAACAAGTGGTGGGGTGTCCTCAGATTGATCAGAATCTGATTATAACAAGAAAAAAATATATTAGTTATGTATCTATCAAATATATTTAAAATTAAAAGTTTGATATACTTACAATATATAGTCCTTGCACGATTAGGAGACGGTGGTGGAGTTCCATGTGATTGATCAGAATATACAAATAATTGTATTAGATATTAATAATCTGATTATTTAGATACATAAACATTCACATATACATATTTACACATACACACATATTCACATATACACATTTACACATATACACATATTCACATAGACACAAATACAAATTATTGTGGGAGAAATGCATGTATTTGGTATGAATGTGTGTATATGCATGCATGTGTATGTGTGTATGTATATATGTGGATATGTATATGTGTGCTTATGTTATATGTATGTATATGTGTATATGTATGCATATATGTATGTGTATATGTTTGCATGTATATGTGTATGTGGGTATGTGTATGTGGGTATGTGTATGTGTGTGTATATATGTGTATGTATTATGATTTTTTTTTTGTTTGAGAGTAAAATAAAAGGATACATTGTATGATAGAAAAAAATAAGAGGCAACCTAACATACTACCTGAGATGTAGCAATTTTTTTGTAGACAACTACGTCTTCAAGAGTCATTTCCTTAGTAGAAGTTATACGAAATAATAGTTTATATTTATAATTCTCATATGTTTTATTAATTTTGTACATTTAATTTATGTATTTCTTTTTTCTTTAAATAAACAGGCTACTGCAAAGAAGAGAGTTGAGTACCAAAACTAGGAAGATGTGAATCCCAACTTCAACAAAGGTATTACCATTGATAAAGCCAAAAAATTCCTCTCGCACTCATGTTGAGTCAAAAGCACCTCTAGTATACATACATGTGCACATACACTTACACACACACAACATAAAATGACTTGCATGCATGCATTATTGCATATATACATACACACACATTAATATATGCTTTAATAGATGTATATGCACATCCACATGCATGCACATTCACATGCATGAACAAGGATGCACATAAAAATGCATCCACATGCACATGCATGTTTCATACATATACACATGCATATATATACACTTATATATGTTTATACACATACACATACATATGCACATACGTATATATACACACACGTACACATATATACACATATATATGGACATACATTGTGGTCTAGATTTAGACCCAAGCCCAGAATCACGAAGGGTGTATCAAAAGAAGAAGGCTTTGAAAACTACATTAAGCTACTTAATAAATTAAAAAGTGATTTGTAAAGATGGAAAAATGGTTACGTGGAGCTCTGCTTGAAAGTGCAAGCATTTGGGAAGAGAACTACTTTTAGACAACTCTATCTTTCTAAGAAGCACAGTCTTCTATTTACACACTATATAATGTGTGCGTGTGTGTCATATCTTGCATGCGTACATTTTTGTTTAAGGGTAATGTGAAACCAAAATAGTCGCAGGTAAAAGCCAAAGGTGAATGGAAGGGAAAGTAATGCCAAATTGGACGATAGTAATGTGATATTGGTTTGAAGAATGCATGATGAAAATAACCAATGGATGGTGCTCATCTACGCTTTGGAGATACTTTTCCATGGGAGATTCTAGTCGATCATCGAAGCAAAAGAAAAATAACTATCACGTGAGCTGTTGCTATAACAGATGCACATGCGAAGGAAAAAAATGGAGGAATGCAGTACATCCAGAAAGCTCATTTTCTAAATATAGAGTGCAGGCAGATAATTAGAAAGAGTCGGCAATCAACTCTGGAGAAAAAGAGGGGTGGCTGAAACGTGTGTCAAAAGAAGAAAAGGAAGGAGAGAGACGGCAGAAGGGTTTTTTGGTGGATCTGACATTCTGCTGTTCATCAAGAAGGGGGATGCGCACTGCAGAGAAGAAGGCGATAACACTGAGGGGCACAAGGAGAAGGATCATTGTCTTGCTTCAAGGACTGAGGAGAGGCTGCGCAGGAGGCCAATTGACAGAAGTAAGGCATCGCTTGTCACAAAAAAAGAGAGATCTCGCAACTTTGGGAAGAAAAGATAGGAAAACAAAAAACCCGAGGCTCTGAATCGACAATGACGAAACGCTCTGTTTGATTGATGGATGGAAAGATCTTAGCCACCTGATCAGTCTATCTATCATAGTCGGTATAATCAAATGCTTCTTTTTGTTAAAACAAAACACGAATGACAGACAATTTGTATATGTTGTTACCGAGTGCAACGTTGTACCTCGTTGTACCTCACGAAAGTTATGTCTTTTGATGCAACCGTATTCTATCATGTCTGCAAACAGAGTTTATTTCATTCACCCACAATTTCCTGTTCCATCAATACATAGTTCTATGATGCTCTGTTAATCTGTATGTACAAACTCATGTACATGATTAATCCGTTTGCGCAAATCATTTCCCTGTCAAATCCACTTTGTGAAGATCAAAGTAGATGCATATTTTCGAAAGAAACGATTGCCCAATTTTGTGCTAAAACTGTGAATAGTTTCTCAGAGTTATATATATATATATATATATATATATATATATATATATATATATATATATATATATATATATATATATATATTGATTGCAATTTGATGATAAATGCTATGTTTAAAAATCTGCTTAATTTCCGATAGTTTATCAATACAAACTTATATTTCACAGTAACACAAAGATATTTTGTGAACATATCGATGTGCTAAACACTTTCGTATATTAAGCATATTTGTTTATACAATGTGTAACAGTTTCATTCAAATGGACTATTAAATTATTCACAATGATCAATCGTATATTTCCAAATTGAAACTTGTTTCCACGTGTGCTTCACATTGAAATTCAATTTGTAGTTCTATTGGATATTTAGACTACGATATCATCTATGTAAAACACATTGTGAATTAAATTTCTATCGCTCTCACATGATCACAACCTTAGCCATACTTTTGGTTTTACATAAAAGTTCATGAAACACCAACAGGTATATGAATGTATGATGAATAATGGGTCTTTATAAGCTAATACACATGCACATGCACATACATACATATACACACACATACACATGCACATACACATACATACACATATACACTTACACATGCACATACATGCATATACACACATACATATGTATATATACACATGTATACACACACATATATACATGCACATAAGTACACACACATATTACACACATATATATGCACATACATACATACATATACCACATGTACATGCACATACACATACATATGCATATACACATGCACATGCAGATACATGCATACACACATATATATATGGACATACATACATGCAGATATATATATATATATATATATACATACATACATATACATGCATATAGACACACTTACACATATAGATATATACCTACATGTGCATATATACATTATATATAGACACAAGCACACATAAATATGAGTGAACTATATAATTAAAGTAATAAAACACATTATTAACATAAAACAATAATAAAAATCAATAGAACAAGACTTTCATGACTTAATACCATACACACAATTCAAAACATAACTGAAATGAATAATATATAGATTATATATATATATATATATATATGTGTGTGTGTGTGTGTGTGTGTGTGTGTGTGTGCATGTATTTGCATATGCATGTGTAAGTGTATATGCGTATGTGCATGTGCATATGTATGTGTGTATATGTATGTATGTATATGCATGTATATGTGTGTGTACATATGTACATGTATATGTGTGTGTATATGTATGTATGTACATATGTATATGTGTATATGCATGTATGTGTATGTGCATGTGTAAGTGTATATGTGTATGTATATGTATTTATGTGTATGTTCATGTGCATGTACATGTGTGTGTATATGTATGTTTGTGTATATGCATGTGTAAGCATATATGTGTATATATCTGTATGTGCATGTCCATGTGTATGTGTATGTGTGTGTATATGTATGTGCATGTATATGTGTAAGTGTATGTGTATATGTATGTGTGCATGTATGTGTATATGTATGTATGTGCATGTGTGTGTATGTGCATATGTGTGTGTATGTATGTGCATATATATGTGTATATGTGTGTGTGTGTATATATACTTATGTGCATATGTATGTGTATGTGTATAAACATATACAAGTGTATGTATATGCATGTGTATATGCATGAAAGATGCATGTGCGTGTGGATGCATTTCTATTTGCATCCATGTGCATGCATGTGAAATTGCATGCATGGGGATGTTCATATACATGTATTTAAATATATGTTAATGTGTGTGTGTTCATGTATATATGCAATAATGCATGCATGCAAGTCGTTTTATGTGGTGTATGTGTAAGTGTATGTGCACATGTATGTGTGTATATGTCTTGTTCTATTGATTTTTATTATTGTTTATATTAAGCATGTGTTTTATTACTTTAATTATATAATTCATTCATATTTATGTGTGCTTCTATGTATATACAATGTATATATGCACATGTAGGTATATATCTATATGTGTAAGTGTGTCTATATGCATGTATATTTATGTATCTATTTATATATGTGCATGTATGTATGTGCATATTGATGTGTGTATATGTGTAAGTGTATGTGCACATGTATGTGTGTGTATATATGTGTATATATGTGCATGTGTATATGTGTATATGTGTGAATCAATAAGTGTATATGTGCATATCAATAAGTGTGAGTATGCTAAGTAATGAAAATAACACAACTCAAATTATATACAAAGAATGGAAATTGTACTTAAAATAGTTAGCCATATTTTTTGCTTGGTTACCTTCTTGAATAAACTGCAATAGAGAGAGAGAGAGATAATTCAAAAAGAGATAGAGGTAGAAAGAGAGAAACAGTAGTCAATCCAGGAAACCTTCTAGGAGACAAAGAACTCACATGAAGAAAATACCACTAGTCGAACAAACAGTAGTTCCTACCATGAGATGATACATGTGGAGAGTGAAAGTACAGAGAAACCAAATAACTCCAGAAAAACACAAGGAGATTCAAAAATGGCATTCAAGGCACCAAAACTAGGAAGATGCGGATCCCAAATTCAACAAAGGCATTACCATTGATGAAGGTAAAAAGTTCCTCTCGCACTCATGTTGAGTTAAAAGCGCCTCGAGTATGCATAATAGGGTCATATTAGAAGACCATGCATTCGGCAGAGCCACATCTCTGTATCACTAAGAGTGCACATTTCCCTCCATACAAATAGAAAACACCTTGCACTATAAAATAATAATAATACATTAAAAGAAAATGGCCTCGGCTATGTAACTAATTTTTTCTATTTTCATTTCAGCCAAAGAAAATAGTTTTGATAAAAAGATCAGGTACTATGTTCTTTGTACACTCTGTGAGTGGGAACGTGACACATGGTTGATGATCGCAACATCAAAACAAATCACATCCAAGCTTGACACTAATCATTTTAATCATTTAAATGCAGATGCTTCTTCTAACTCCGAAGCTATGTAGGAGACTTCCTTTGATTCTGAAGCCACTTAGGATGTTGAAATAATTGAATTTCCTCTAGAATCTGCAACTAAGGCTTGCAGACACTAGTTCCGAGATGATCAACCAACAAGCGAATATTTGTTTCTCCTCATCATCAAAATCATGGATAAAAATCATCAATTTCCAATGATGACTTAGGACTTTAGAATTGTGCATGACATGCCAAGGATAGTGGAAGTATGGACACATGATCAAATAGAAGCATACTTGAAGCTTCCTATCTACAAACCAGACTTCCAAAGATGTACGCAAGTAATGAATAATGTGCATCGAGCATTTGACAAGCCATCCATCCCAAAAGCTATGGTATTAGATAGAAACACAGAATCACATACTATTAGATTCACTCATGAGCTGATAAAAAAAGCATTGAGCTGGACCAAGGTGGCCTCACTGATCTGAAAGATAAAAGCCACAAGGCTAAGAAAAGAACCTTCTTGGACATTAATAGAATCAACATTGAAGAAGAGGTAGGGCTCGTGCATCAAGATTTTTGTTTTCCAAATATGCACCAATACACAACCCCACAGAAAGTGGTAGTGCAACTACTACCCCATGTAGTCAAGAAAATTGGTAACCAAATCAATTTGACCCCGTATGTTCAAGAGCGGATATTTGAAGCCAAAAAGCAATGGGGACATAAGAAGTACTTATCTATCAGGCCTTAGACATGAAAGAGTGCTTGTGGCCTATGATTTCAATGACTAAAATGTCAAAATATGTAAAGATCACCACTGTAGCTAAGAAAAAAAAAGGTATTACCATAGTGGAAGAGGTCGGCACTAGCTCACGAACCACCATGAGAGGCGCAAAACAGGCTCAAGCAGAGGAGGCATCCAAAACTCCGCAATCAAAGAGAATGCATGCACTTCCAAAGGTACCATTAACAACAACACCAGTTATTATGAAAAGGGATCTCTCTACAACATTAGAAGCAACACATGCTTATACGAGAGGTGAGGTGAACCTTACAACACAAGGTCACTAGTACTACCAATCAAGTAGGCAACAAAGACCCTCACAAATAGGCAAAATTGTATCACAAGTAGACAGGTACAAAGAACTAGGTTTAAATGATTCAAGCTCAAAAGATGAATCATCCCAAGATAATGATACACTAAATACTGATATACACATGGATGAGCATGTGGGAGAAGAATGGGATAAGTTGAATCAAGTACAGTATCAAGTGGAAAAAGAAAGTGTGCAGAGGGAACAGTACCAACTGAGGACTGAAGAGCAACCAGAAAGGATGCACACCATCCAATTGAATGAACAAACAAGGATATTGTTCAAGGAGGTATCACCCCCTAGATCCAAAAGACATACAAAGTAGGCACAAAACATCGATGGAGTATAGGAAGAGCAAGAACTTACCATACCAATCCGAGTGGTCGCAAAACCATCACCCTTGGATGTGGTAGTTGACTCTCCGAAGGTACAACCAAAAGAATTAGAGGCTCAAGATACAACCATAAAAACCGAAAGGGATGAGCCAAGAATGCAACTACATATCAGGCAGCCACATCAAGAAACACTACATGTTGCACAAGGGAAACATGTACGAACAGGTGAAAAACCCATTGTATCACAAGCATGGTTTAATATGGATTTGCATCCGCTAAAGTTAATAGTCAAAAATATGATTGACACAACCATGACTACCCAAAACATATTGATGGAAGAAGATAAAGCAAAAGTAGAACTCTTGGAGCCAAAAATCGATTCCAAATCATGAGCAAAGAGCTGTCGGCCAAAAATATACATACTTAGTAGGAACTCGCACACAAAATAGCTGAATTGGCAACAAAGACTGAAGAACTACATCATATACAGGAGGAGAACGTGTCTCTCAAAGAAAAACTTAAAGAGGTAACTATATCTATTTCAGAACTTCAAATTGAAGTAAAGAAATTGAAAAAGCAACAGGAAATATATGAAGTGGAGAAAGTACAAATGACAAAACAAAGGAAGATAATAGAAAATCAAATCAAAGTATATATGGATGAAGGGGACAACCTACGTAACAAGAACAAAGAATTAAGGAACTCCATTCTACTAAATCAACTATTTGATAGCACTGTCATAGAAGGCGAAGGAATATATGAACTAAAGGCAAAATTATTAGAAATGGAAGATTAGCTAAAACAAGATCAAAAGAAATAGGTTGAGTTAGAAGCCAAATATACAACAGACAACAAAACACTGGAACTCAAGTGGAAAGAGGTAGTGCAAAAATACACAGAGCAATGCATTCAAGATGTTGATCAAGCAAGGATCGTTTGAGAAGAAAAGGCAATAGTAGAAGACAAGCTCAAGGATAGTAAAGTACAACATGAAGATAAAGATCAAATCTTAGCAGAGCTCAGAGCACAATTAGACCAAGCAAAGAACTTGGAGACAACAGTAGTGCAACCATCCAAAATGGCTACTAATGAGGCTGAAGGACGCCTTCTTTCTCCCCAACAGTTCATTCACCAATAACGGAGCAATCTATAGACAAATTTGATGACCATCGCATGCCATATACTACAGAGCTAAGTCAAAAAGAAAGGGCACTACTGGTGTCCCATCTCACATAAAATTTTGAAAATGAGGTAGTGAAAGTTATGAAAGAGGCTCACATCAAAAGCAAGGATTTAGATGATATCATGAAGCCCTTAAACCTACCTTATGGAATCATGAAAGAGCAGGCCAGAAGATACATCAAGAAGACCACGGGGAAGGATCTAGATGTGTAGCTCAACTTCAAGGAAAACACTTCTAATTATACTCAACAAGAGTTCAAAGCCGTCGATCCTATTTGGAGAAGAAAATTTTTGGAGAAAAATCCAATCTTGGAGGTGCACTAGCAAGAGGCACCATATTTACTCCAAGTCAATCCAGTTTTTTGTCCTATGCCACGTCGACGATACTGGCCATAATTTTGGGACTTGCAAAGTCAAGGTAAAATAAATAAATAGTGGCTCAATTTTCCTTTACTATCGAGCTTGTCGCATAACTACCTCCCCACTGAAGAGTACATGGTGAGAACAATTGAATTTTGGTTATCTCAGTACGCCAAGGTCCCCGATCTCACTATCAAATTAACAAATAAAATACTTAGCATGATAGTAACAATACTAAAAGTCTTCAAGCATGCAGAATACACATCCTTGAACTTCATTGGTATAAATAAAGGAACCAAGATTCTAGTCCTTGACCTTCCTATACTGCCAAGCCAATTCACTATCATGCCTACTATTCCAGACTAGTGTTTTTGTCCAGCACTTATATGGAGACTTTCGAAGAAGCATTTTTCATAGGTTTCTTTGAGATAAACTCATAAATATTCCAAAAGATGTCTGCCAACCTAAACACATAGCTTGTGGCATATGAACTAAGTTGTCTTGTTGACCACAGACAAGCATCCCATGAAAGAGTTAAGTCGAAAGAGTGGAAGCAATTAATTATATGTGAAGCCAATTTGCTAAATGATACAAAGCAAAAGGTATACAAGAAATACTCCCATCAACTTCCAAAGCTTGTCGAGGATGACAGAGTTCAGAAGGGGGGATGTCTAGAAGGAGAGACAAGAGAATCAAGCGAAAGACGAAGAAGAAGAAAATCAAAAAGAAAAACTGCTCAATAGAAAGCACCACCCTCTACCCAACGCCCCGCAGCGGCATGCATCAGGCTGCAATACAAAGGAAGGAGCTCTCAAAGACTGAAAACAAAGATTTATTCGAAGACCAAAAGTTAGAAAGGGTTAGAGGTTGAAAATTTGAAGAGGGTGACTAAGATAGTTACATTCTTAGCTGCTCGATGGGTGCGATGAGAAGAAATAAATAAGCCTGAGCAATGCAACATGGTTGGAGGAATGCAAAAAAAGAATTAAAGAAGATCCTTCCAACAACCAGAGGCTAAAAAGTGGAAAAGAGTGACTAAGATAATCACATTCTTGGCCACTAGGTGCATGTGGTGAAGAGAAGTAAACATGCTTCAACAATACAAGAGGGCCAGCTATGTGAGAACAAAGATTTATCCGAAGGCCAAAATTTAGAAAGAGGTAGAGGCTGAAAAGTTGAAATGAGTGACTAAGACAATCACATTCTTAGTCACTAGATGCGTGCATGGAAATAAAGTATAGAATTAAAGTAATAAATCGCATGTTAAATATAAACTATAATAAATATTTTTAGTACATTTCAATCATATAATTCACTTCAATAAAATAAATTAATCTAATAAACACTCTAAAATTATATATATATATATATATATATATATATATATATATATATATATATATATATATATATATATATATATATATATATATATATATATATATATATATATATATATATATATATATATATATATATATATATGTATGTGTGTGTGTATGTATGTGTGTGTGTGCATGTGTGTGTGTGTTTCAATTTTCATACTGCATCAAATGTAAATAGTATCAATAATTTGAATCACCACCCTCATCATCATCACTCACATCATCATGATCATCAACATTATGTAATGTATATGAAGAGGCATCATGGGAAGAGGGGTGTCACTCCAGCACAATGACAAGTACCAACATGAGGAGATCCACCTCATCAATGTCAATCTGTGGAGACGTGAGGACTTGTATGATGACTATGAGCAAGTGAAGGCACATGTGCGTGAGGGAGAAGCACACAAGCATGCACACACATACACATAGACATGCACATAAGGCAAGAACAAAGAGTGGAACAATGGAATGCTTTCTATTACTCAAGAAATCTCTTATAATGCCTCAAAACTCTAACAAGCTAACCCCCAAAAATGAGCTCTCTACCTCGTTTTATAGATTTTTACTAGCTTTTCGCCCTCTCTAGACCTAGTCTCTGGCCTAGTTAAAACTTAGGTTCCAGGGTTTATTTGAAGGATCAAACAACTTCTAAAAATTTATGAAAATTGATATGTAGATGCTTCTAATACTCCTGAAGCTTGAGGACCCCTCGACTTGAATAGAATGGAGTTTAATCTACTTCTAATACTCATCAAGCTTGAGTACTCCTTGGCTTGGACAAGATGGAGTCTGATCTACCAAAAACGGTATTTACAATGTTTGTGTAGTGATGAAAATCACTTTTGATTAAAAATAAGTTATGAAAAACATGGTTAGGTCTCTTCTGTGTTGGATTGTTCTTCATTGCTCTATCTCCTCATTTCTTGTAGGACAACACTCCCCCTTCTCTAGCATCTGTCCACCGGGCAGACCTCTATTTTGAAGGGTGGTCAATATATTGAACGACATCAGTGGCCAACTCTTGTTCATGGAGCCGTAATCCTCTTGTTAGATCCGTTTGCAATGCATCCCAATTGATGAAACTTGGGATATCTCGTTGTGGTGTCATATAGTACTCTAAATACATAGTCTGCTCACATGCAAATAAGTGAAGCAGGTGTGTTGGTTTCGATGAAAACACCTCAGAGTGATACTCCCAAAAGCCTGTAGTGAATATATCTTCAAAGGTGTTTTTGTAACAAGTTAGGAGGTATTTGATTAGGATTTCCATGCATATGCTACTCTAATGCTCGGAGTAGTGCTCATGTCATGCACCAAGTCATAGTTTCCATTTTTGAAGCCCGCTAGAGCTACTTGCAATGCCTGTGTATTGCGAAAAGCCTTAAAAACAATCTACATCATATCCAAAATCTTCAGCATCATTTGTGCCATGACATTGGGCATTCGCTTCAACTGAGGGATCCAATGGTGTATAGTGGTCATCATATAAGCAATTGAAGGTGGTCCGTGTGGTGACACAATGTATGGCTAGTTAAGCCATTCCATGAGTGTGCATTATTCTCTACTTTGATGTTAAATACTTTCCATGATCTACACCTTGGAATAGGACCATAACATGGGTTGTAAATAAGATGTAAGGGTGCATGGTTCCACGTGTGCAACATTTTAGGCTAAGTCTCTAAGAGTTTTTTTCGCCAGGTCGATTGATAAATCTTACCTTTTTGTGCTTCCGATTGTAAGTCCTCTAGCTGAAATTGCATTGCAAATGTGGGCATCTTCCCCATGACTCTCTGAATCTTTGCATTATAATCAGCCAAAACTACAAAATATGGCATGTATTGAAGTTCAGATGTTGTGATGAGTCGCCTCAGTTTATAGGGCAGCTTTCACAATGACGGTTGAGTGTGTGTGGCTTAGATGCCTTATGGCTAATTTGGGTTTTGGTCAGTCTTCTACCACCACCATCTTCAATGACAATCAAAGTGCACTGGGAGTTGCGAGGAACCCTGTGCTCCATGCTCACACTAAGCACATTGATGTGCATTATCATTATGTTAGGAAGAGGTTCTCTACTAGGGAGATCAGCTTTGCATATGTGCCCATGTAGGAGAACATTGTAGATTTTTTCACGAAGGCTCTACCTAGGGAGAAGTTTGAAGCTTTTCGCAAAGCTTTGGGCTTACTTCCTTTTGTGGATTGATTCCACATAGCTTGGAACTTCCTTTTACATGAGTTCCAGCTCCTTGTTCACTGCATCACTCCTAGGGGGGATTTGTTGATATGTTTAGGTAGTGATATGTGTAGGAACATCGATGCATTTTTTTCCCTCTTTAGGAGCTTTCTCCCCCTCGCTTGTATATATGTCTATTTCCCAAACGGGTCACTTATCTTTTTACATTCTAGTGGTAATACATTCAGTATTGTGTGTTGTGCTGCAAGCTTCTTCCTCTTCCTTGTGTTGTTTGTGTGCTTCCGCAAACATCTAACTCCAACATGAAACATAGTATCAAATGCATTATTTATAGATGGTGCAACTTGTACAATGTTTGATGCAAAGGAATGGGAGTGGGGAATGGGGAGTGTGAATGTTGTGTCTAATAGAGAGGTGTGTGCAAGTGAAGTTGGTGGTGGAGGAATGGAGGATGGTGGAAGTGTGGGGGGAGGGGGCGGTGCTGAGGGTGGTGAAATGTCCATGCTATTGGATAGTGTGGTGTCTACCATATACATTGGAATGGTAAGTGGTGTGTGTGAGGTGGTGGTGAATATTTGTGGTGTCGGTGTTGGGAACAGGACTGACAAGGAGGTTTGGGCAGTGGCTTGAAATAGTCTAGAAAGAAGTGCATGGGCGGGTTGAAGGACTGGTGGGATGGAGGGTGGAAAGTTCAAGCTTGGAGGTGGGAATGCCATGGAAGGAGTTTCGGAGACAAGGAATCCTAGAAAAGTGGATCTCATATCTAGGTGTCCTATGATTGAGGTTGTAGAGGTAGGATGTCCTACAACAAGAACAATGAGGTAACAGTGGTGGTATGATACAAGGGCTTGTCAAAAAAATAAAATAGACAAGTGGTGCTATGAAAGCTGAAGGGTTGCTCTCAAGCATCAATGGTAGGATCAATATTTATAGCCTCGGTTCGAGGAGGTGAGGGTGGAGGTGTTGGAGGTTGTGGCTTTGTTGTGTCTTCATGGACGACTGTAGATTCATGGCGAGGAGTGCGAGCTACTTGGGATGTTTTCTCGATTGGTTCTGTTTTCACAATTGTCACCTTGATAATGGTGATTGGTATTTGAATGTTTTTGCTAGATCTTGGTCATGTTTGGAATTTGTGTGGATTGTAATGTGCAAGAGGCCTTGACAGTGTCAATCTTACTTCTTCCACTACACCATAGGTTTCACTGAGCAATAGTAGAGTTTCACTGAATTCAGAGTGGACACTAGCCTCTTCCAAGAGCTGGGCTATTAGCATTCTACTGCTCTGTTTAGAGAGTAATTATTGTGCCCACACCCTTTCCATGACTTAGTATAATCCATGGAGTTATGAAGTGTAGTGTGGGGCTTCAATAGTTTCTTCCTCTTCTCCCTCTTCTTCTTCCTCTTCTTCACCCTCTGGTCATTCTAGTTGTTGAGACAGGGTCCTTTGTCAATCGTCTTCCCAATGTACATGGTAGACTCCTCTTGATTTACCCCTTCTTTGGGAGGATGTGATAGGTCCTTCTATATAAAAAAAGAACTCTACATCTGATACTTGAGATGTCTATTAAAAAACTTTAAAGTCAAAGGTGTTAATCTCTTTCATTTCTCTAGTGGTACCCAATTTAAATTCCAAAGGTACAAGGGGTGCAGAGGGAGTTGCTTGCGAGGTGTCTCTAGAGTTGAAGCGGGGAATTCTAATCATAAATGGAGGAATTATGGCTTCCCGTTGTTGTGAGATCTCCAAGGTTGTAAGAACTTCTCGTGTTTGGACACATATAATAGTTCCCGTCATTCTCTTGGATTGGTGTGTTGAAGATTTGCATCCTTTAAACAACTGTAATTGTGAACAAGTTAGTGCACACTCGGTAGGCATACCATATGATAAACACATGTATATTATACAAGTGATTGCACAGTTCACCACTGGCTCCCTAGAGTACTTTTTGTTAACTTCATAAAGGTGCTCAATAATCAACACAAGAGGCTTAATAATGAGCATGTCTCTACTAGGTAAAGATTGGACCAGATTCTCTTGTGTGGGTGAGCGAATATATCTTGTCGTGGGAATGCAAAATGTTGCATGCATATCAAAGAGGGATGGAAACATAGGGTGTAAGTTCTACCATAACCTTTAACTTTTGGAGCTTCCTATTCTTCACGTTATTGGGTATCAAAGCATCTTTCTCTAAGGGCACATGTGTGTCATGCATGTTTAGAGCCTCACTTACCAATTCTAAGGTGAGTTCAATCTTTCTTGATTCATTGTTACCCGACAAAGAAGGGACGATGAAGATTCTGGGTCGGTCCTTTACATCACTCACATGTAATGTTGATACCAAATAGTAGAAATGTAGAAAATCCGATTTGTGTAAGGGCGCCTTGAAGTATTCAACTAGCCATGCTTATTGTAATATGGTTTGTAGCTCTAGTGTGTTTTGGAGAGTCTTGAACTCTCGTGAAAAGAATTGGAATCGTACCCATATTGTGTCATACTAATACTTGGACTCCCGTATGTAGTTTGCATCTCCTAATGGCCCTAGCATGCCATTGAATTAGTTTTGTTATTCTAGTGTGGGGTCCAGTATAGGTATTCATTATAGATGTCATAATTCCATAGTTGACTGGATTGGTGGCACTTCGATAGGTAGACTTTCAATGTTCATTGTTGATTGATTTGTCCCTGTCTGCGAACTGGTGCCTGTTGTGTCAGCCATGATGCTAGTAGTATTGTAATTTTCTTTGAATCTTCTAAAAAATAAGATCATATTAACATTGCAACAAAAATATGATGTTGTTTTGTCTCCTTTACAATAGCAACATGATACTTGAAGTGGTTAGGGGTTAGTGGGTGAAGTGTTTGTAATGTTGATGAGTGTTGGTTAGTAGGTTAGTAAGTCCCCGAGATGCATACTTGGATGTGCATTGTACTCATAATGCATCTACTATGCGCAAATTAATTTATAATTTTGAGTCAATGATTTTGTTACAAGGCTTCATTCTCCCAATTTTTATCATGGGATTCCATCTTTTGGTAGTGATGATTTTTACATGTTGCTGGCATAGATCGTCTCAGATAGGGGACTTTTTGGGTACCTATTTCTAGATAATCCTAGGTGTGATTGGAGATGTGAAGGTGTTGAGTTCAAATGTTTGCTCTCATTTTTGTGCTCTGAGTGTCTGTGAGTGACTATTCAAGCTTGTGAGCTTTTGTGAAGCCATTTGAGCTTGTAAGTAGGTCTTGGGCACCCATACTTATCTAACATTGGGGTCAACCTTCAATGACCGCTTTGGGACCCAAATAGAAATGGTCTAACTTGATTGATGCCTAGGATACTCGTTTCTTCTAGACTTTGATTGACTATCTCGTTTGGGGCATCTTTCGGATCATGTCTCTTGAGTAGGGGGTTGTTCACCCTTATCTATCCAGATCTGCTTCACTCCATAAGGTACTTTATTTTGCACCGATCATTGAGCATGCTTCTTGATTATCGGCTTCATCTACTTCTTGGGTTGCCCTGCTTGATGGATGCACCTCACTACATGAAGAGGTGTGATATTTATCAACAGAATTAGTATCTAATACACAAAGACAATATGCCATTGAAACCCATGATGGGAGGATGGGCATTCTCTAAGTGGGGAATAGACTTTGTAGGTCCTATTAATCCCCCAGCTATGAGTTCACATGTTGAGTACATTATTGGTGCCACAGACTATCTAACCAAATGGGTAGAAGTAAAGGCTACAACAAAGAACGATGCTGAGACAACCACTAAGTTCTTATTCGAGAACATGTTCACTAGATAGAGGTTACCAATCGAGTTAGTAAGTGATAGAGGCACACATGTTTTGAATGAAGTCATTGAAAACCTTCTCAGAGAATTCTTGGTGATACATAGGAAGTGTACCCCTTATCATCCACAAGCTAATGGACAAGCCGAGAGCACAAACAAGATACTATGTAATGTATTGACAAAATTGGTGAATAATGAACACTTTGATTGGGACAAACAGCTACACCATGTTGTTTGGGCATATCGAGTGGCCTATAAAAAGGTGCTCCAAGCCGCACCCTTTCAGATGGAATTTGGCCAAAATGCAGTGCTACCATTATATTTCTTGATACCTACATTAAAAGTAGCACAAGAGCATAAATGGATGGGCCATGAGCTCTCTTCTAGAATCTTTGATCTAGAACGCTTAGGTGAAACAAGATTGAGAGCAGTAGCAGGAATTTATGTGGCCAAGAAAAGACAAATAGCATATTTTGATGCCCATGTGAAGGATAAAAGGTTGAAAATGGGAGATTTATTCCTAGCGTACACCTTGAGCCAACATGCAAGAAAGCTTGAGAAGCGAGGCTATGGACCTATATCATCAATAGAATCTCCACAAGTGGAGCAATCCAATTAGCACTCTAGAAGGTGACATCCTACCTAGTTACATGAATGGATGTAGAGTCAAACTATATCAAGAAACCCTCACAAAGAAAATGCTAAACCTTCTCAATATTGCAAAAAAACCTAAAGAAGAAGAAAAGCGAATTCCAGAAGAAGCACAAACAAAAGCTTTGGAACACATCTGAGGAATGAAATTGAGAAGATAAGGTAGGGATCAGCCCAGGTCAAACACTTAGGAAGCTCCAAGATATCACATGGCCATGTGTGAAGCATCAAGTGTACATTTCCATAGAATAGTTGATCGACAACCCTTTGTGACCCTAGAATTAAGACAAGGAGAGAGTGCAAGTACCATAAGGGCTTTGATTGACTCCGAAGCATCCAATGGTGTAGTTCCACTTTCTTACTATCAAGAATTGCAATTAAAAGTTAATACTATAGAAGCATATCTTATAGGATTGGGAGGTGTTGCATGCTAGTATGTGGTATCTTTGAGATCTGACTACCTCGAGACTAAACAAAGAAGCCTCAGGAAGGTCATCTGATACTCATTGCGGGGACTCTCTCAAAGGTATTTAAAAAGGTGATGTGCCCTAAGCTGAGTAAAGTCATATTCCATTAGTAAGAGGAACCAACTTACGAATTGGACAGTATTGCATGGTTTGTTCACTAGATAGAGTAATGCTTGATAGTTTTTGAAAATTCTAAACTTATTTGCAAGCAAATAATGTCCAAACTTGATTGCATATACCATGCCTAATCCTTCTCTTTTAGTAGTGGTATAATTTTGTTAAGCCACATTCAATTGTCTATTGGCATAAGCAGGTGGAAGATCCATATTACCTTCACTAGTAGGTTGTGCTAACACACACCAAATAGCATAATTGCATTCGTGCACATGAACATGAAATGGCTTGTTCCAATCTCCCATAGTCAAGATTGGTACTGAAAGCAATTGTCACTTAAGCTCATTAAAGGAGTTTTCACATTCGTCCACCCACTTGAAGTTAGTCAAGAGGGAGTATAGAGGCTTTGCAATGAAGCATACATATGAATGAAAAGTCAATAATATCTGCAATGCCCCATGAAAGCTTGTACCTACTTGAAATATTTTTGGCCTAGGTAGCTCTGGAATAGCTCTAACTTTATCCTCATCTGTGGATATGCCATTCTTGGACACTATGTGTCCTAGAACCTTGCCTTTCATGACCATAAAAACACATTTTTCTAGGTTCAAGCAGACCTAATATTCTCTACATTTATCAAAGATTTCTTTGAGTTCAGGTATATGTGTTTGTCTAATATTGGAATGAACATAGAGATCATCAACATAGACTTTCAATTTTTTACTCAAGAACTCTTTAAACACATGGCACATCAGCCTCTGAGAGGTAGCTCGGGCATTGGTGAGCCCAAATGACATTGCTCAAAAAGCGAATATGCCCCACTCTATAGGAAAATCCATCTTATGCTGATCTTCTGGAGAAATGGCCACTTGATTGTAGCCATAGAATCCATCAACGAAGTTGTATACTTCCTTGCATACCACTCTTTCTAATAGATGCTCAGTGATAGGAAGCAGATAACTATCTTTGATTGTGGCTACATTAACCTTTTTCAGGTTAATGCATACATGTAGATTGCCATTCCTTTTAGGCACCACTACAATGAGGGACACCAATTGAGTGTGCTCAATCTCATCGATAAATCCTACTTCTACCAATCGATCTATCTCTTCCTTGATCTTGGCAGCATAGTTGTCATTATATGTGTATGGCTTCTCCTTAAAGGGTTTGGCTTTTGAGATCATGGGTATCATATGTGAGCATATGTCAGGGTCTACTCCTTTTAAGTCGTTATAACTCCAAGCAAATACATCTTTGTATTCTCTTAGCAAGTCTATGTACGTGCATTGTTCTTCACCTTCCTCTATGGCAACAATGATTTTCTCACTTTTATCTTTGTTATCATAGTCCTCTCTTGCTAGTGCTTCACATTTAGGCATCCTTATCATCACTTTTCTATCCTTTGTCTCATACTTCTTAAATTTTCAGGGACCTCAAACAAAGATTCTTCCTCTTCTAGTGAGGCTTCTCTCCTCTTTCTTTTCTTACCTTCACTTTTTGTGGTTACTTGTGTAGCTTGTCTCCCAACATTCATAAGCTCCACTTGCCCTTAAGGGTAAGCTTCTACTTCATGGAGGAATTCCTCCTTTGATGCACAAAAGGGGTCCATAAAAGTTGACTCTAAATCAGAGTCACTCAGTTGTGCAATTTCTTCCATACTATGATTGCATTCTTTGATAACCGAATCGCACATGATTGGTTCTATGGTGAAAACTAAAATATCATAGCCATCTTCATCATAGTGTGGTGTCCATTGTTCTTCATTGATGGCTACATCCATTGTCCCTAGGATTTTTGCCCAACCATGAGGTTCAAACTCTTCATCTAGAAATACTACAACTGCATAGGCTAGGTCTCAAATTGATCTATTAGTTTCCTTTGCACCTACCTCTCTGGTGTTCTCTCTTTTCTCTTCTTGTTTTGCAAATTTTCACATCCATAAGTGTGTGTCTTATTGCATCCAAGAAGATCCTGATCCTATGGAATGCACTGACTCCATATTGTCTATGGTTCTATGGATGGGATTCCATTGTATAGTGGGCACATCTCTATGAGAATAATCCTTGAGATTGACTTTGGTTGTAACACCTAAGTGTTGCAAATACAAGGAATTGGTTCCCCAATCCTACACTACCTACAATTGTCTCAGGAATGGTCTTCCCAGAATCATCTAATAGGCCTAGTTCTTGATAAAGTCACATTTGGTGAAGGTATGCTCAAACTCTACACCACAAGTAGTGAGAGTTATCCCTTCTAACAATCCTAAGGGTCTTTCTATGTGAATATCGGCCATCTATAATTTCATTCTCATTGGCCTGAGTGCTAGCTTGCCCCAACACTTCCATAAGGAAGTGGAAGTAATTGCAACTCCTCCCCCTAAGTCCAAAATAGCCTAGGTTGTAACCATGATGAGTGATAGGAACATAGGTGTTTCCTTCTTCTCCTTCACGCATATCTCCAATCTTATCCAAGGGTATTTCTAGCACTCTTTGATGTGATCCTACCTGGTACTAGAGCCTCACAAAAATGAGGCCTTGATTGAGCCTGATGTTGGAGAATCCCTCTCCTATTCGTAGTGGAAAGTGTAGAAGACCTTCTTAGGATCAAGACTTTTACCAACACCTGAACCTTCAAATAAAATCTGGTATGAAGTAAAACACCCAATGAACTTGAAACTTTGGTCCCTCAAATTAGACACTTATAGATTTCAAATGAGCTATCAAACTTTCAATTTGGAGTAGTTTTGGTTTGGAAAATCTTTGTCTCAAAATAGGCTGCTTGTTCACTCAGTTAGGCGAAAAACAAGACTTCACCAAAAACTAAATAACTCATAGAGCATAATGAATTTGATAAAACTCTTTTAGACAAAGGGATTAATCAAGATATTCTTTCCAATAAATATTTAAAATCTAAAAATGGATACATACATTGAGAGATATGACTCTCACAAGAAGGCTACCGAGAAATTGGTATGCGGCTGGACATAGTCTATAAGACTGAGGAGAACGAAATGACTCAAACCAAATGAACTACCTACAAGGGGACTTCAACACCTTCTTACCCTATGTTTGAGTATCGTCCTTGCCTCTTCTATAGCCAAGTGACCAAAAACTCTCATGATGAGTTTGAGATCTCTTCTCCATAACTCTTCCACTACTTTGAGTAGCCACTCCTCTTTTAGTTCAGCTTTTTTGGATTTGATTCTCTTTTGATTGATTTTCTTTTGACCTCCACTACTTGCTAAAGTAAATGATTCTATGTTTTGTTTTTGTATTTTACTTCCATTTGAAGAAAATCCTTTTTGCAAAAATATATACGACCTTGCTTCTTTATTTTTTAACACTCCCCCTTAAGCTCACATGTGAGATTGCACCTTTATCCATATCCTGCAAGTTGATTTCATCCTTGAACCTCTTTAGCTTAAAGCATCCAAGGACTTTGTAAACATGTTTGCAACCTAGTCATTAGTTCTAGTGAACTTTATATCCATATCCTTGCTCAAAACTTTTTCTCGAACATAATGATAATGCACTTCTATGCTTACTCCGTGCATGAAACATTGGATTGTTTGTCAAGTGAATGCTTGACACATTGTCACCATGACTTGGAATGGTCTCTACCTGCATATAAAGATCAGTCTAGATATTCTTAATCCACATAGCTTCAGAGGTTGCAAAGGCTAATGCTCTATGTTCAACTTCTGTAGATGATAGTGCAACATTAGGTGGCTTCTTCGAGCTCCATGTGATAGGTTTGCTACCCATCATGAACACATAACCTGAAGTGGATCTTCTATCTTCCTTTGAACTAGCCCAATCAACATCACTACAGCCCTTCACTTGAAATTCGTCATCATATTTATAAAACACAACATGATTGAGTGTGTGTTTCACATATCTTAGCACTTGTTTGGCTGAATTTAAATGTTCACTTGTTGGAGTTTGCATAAATTGAGAAAGAACTCCAATGATATAACACAAATCTAGTCTTGTGATCATAGCATGGATCAATGAACCTATAATACTCTTGTATGTAGTTATATCATGTAACTTCTCTCCATCATTTGAGCACAGCTTCACATTTGTGTCCATAGGTTGAGTGAGTGGTTTGCATTCACTCATTCCAAATCTGAAAAGAACATCCAACACGTGCTCTCTTTGCATCAAGTAGATGCCATCTTTCCCATAGACTACCTCAATGCCTAAAAAATATTTCAACTCACCAAGATCTGAAATTTTAGACTCCTTACCAAGTTTTCTTTTTATCTCTTGTATTCGTGCAACATTACTTCCTGTTATGATGAGATCATCAACATATATGCAGATGTAAAGCTGTTTGCCTTCTTCTTTCTTCATGTAGAGAGAGGGATCTACACTACTTAGACTATAACGACACCTTCTAAGGTACTCAACCAATCTTTGGTTCCAAGAATGTGGTGCTTGTTTCAGCCATACAAAGCTTTCTTCAATCTGGATGCTTTTTATCTTCAAATCCAATTGGTTGACTTATGTATACCTCTTCTTGAAGTTCACCATTGAGAAAAGCATTTTTTATGTCAAGTTGGTACAATGGCCATCTCCTTGTTGCACTCACTGCAATCAAGGTTCTAATTGTTCCCATCTTTGCAACCGCGCTGAAAGTTTCTTCATAGTCGATGTCGTAAGTTTGCTTGAATACTTTTGCTACTAGTCTAGCTTTGTACCTAGCTAGAGAACCATCAACATTTCTCTTTATTTTGAGCACCCATTTATTTCGAATAGTCTTCATACCTTCAGCCTTTGGAACTAGCTCCCATGTGTGATTGTTCTTGAGAGCTTTTGTCTCTTCTTGCATAGCTTCTTGCCATTCTCTTTGTGTACATGCTTCTTCATATGCATCCACTTCTTTGTCTTTGACCACCTGTGTCATATATGCAAAATGCTTTGCAATAAAACTATCATAGCTCAGCCTTTGAATTGGATACCTTGCTCTTGAAGGCCTCCTTTCATTTCCTTTTGAATATTGCTTCTTCAACCGATACAACTTTACGTTTGGGGTAATCACCTCTTCATACTCTTCTTCACTTGCATTTGAATCACTATTTTGGGCAGCACTTTCAGCTTCAAATCTTCCATAACTTGATGTTCGTGATGCGGAATGACTCCTTAGTCTCCCCTTCCATGTTGAGCTTTCTCCATGTGATGTAGAAGCTTCTGGACTTGACATTTGAGTGCTTGTTTGTTGAAATTCTTCTTGGACAACACCTCCATCATCTTCGCAATCTTCTTCAAGAATCTTCTCTTTTCCTTTGTCTCCAAACCATGGTCTTAGCTCATCAAATACCACATCTTGTGAGACTTGTGGCTCCTTTGTCACTGGATTGTAGCACTTGTATCCTTTTTGTTTCGATGAATAACCAATGAAAATACATTTTTCTGACTTTGTTTTCTGACTTTGACTCCATCTTTCTCCTTAGTTCTTGAGGGATGTGAACATAACACACACATCCAAAAACTTTGAGATGTGTAAGGTCCGGTTTTCTTACCGGAATAAACTTCCCTGAGAGTTAAATTATGCACTCCAGCTATTGTGCACAGCTTGTTCATCAAATAAAAAGCCATACTAGTTGATTCAACCCAATAGTTTAGTGGCACCTTCATCTTGTTGACCATGCATCTTGCAACTTCTGTGATATGTCCATTTTTCCTTTCAGCTATTCCATTTTGTTGAGGTGTGTACCTACATGTAAATTGTTGCTTGATGCCATTTTCATAAAGAAAATCTGAAAATTCTTTGGAGAAATATTATCCTCCTCCATCAGACCTCAAGGTCTTTATGCAGCCTCCTGTTTCCTTTTCTACATGTGCTTTAAATCTCTTGAACATGGAGAACACATGATTTATGCTTTATGCAAAACATCCATACTTTTCTTGAATGATCATCAATTAAAGTGACAAAATATAGATTACCAATGATTGATGGTTGTTGTGATGGTCCCCATACATCCGTGTGTATCAAGTTGAGGACATTCCTTGCCACATAGTTGCTCTTCTCGAATGGTTGTCGAGTTTTGTAACATAATCCTAGTAGGAGATGGTTGAACTACGCTCTAAGAGAGAGGATTAGGAAGTAATCCTCAACCATGGCTTTTGGGGCAAGTGGTTAGCCCATCACATTCCTAACCAAGAGGTTGTGAGTTCAATTCCTTACATTGGTATCAGAGCCTATGAAGTAGGCTTGGGCAAGGTGGAATGATCCAATGGCCTCTAAAAAAGGCGCTTGGGCATCCTCTATGTGAAAGTGTAGGAATTATGGAAGGCGCGCGCGTCGGTTTCAAGGATGGACCTTACAATGATTGGGGTGTATCTCTCAATCAGTAGGTCGGATTGAGGCGTGTAATATACCATTGGAAAGCTCTCGGAACGAACTTTCCAATGAGCTAGCTTGGAAGTATGAATGCCTTGGGAATCCTTGGGTGGAACTTGATCGAGTGTTCAAGATACCAAGCATGGGTGAGAACAAGGTTCAAGACTGAGGTTGAGAACAAGGGCTCGAGACACCAAGGTTGCGAACAAGAAGGTTCAAGACACCAAGGTTGAGAGCAAGGGTTGAAGAGACCAAGGTTGCGAAAAAGGTTCAAGAAACTGTGCGAGGTTGAGGGACATCAATTCAAGGGCACCTAGGGAGTTCAAGGGACTGATCACCGAGGTTAGAGGGATACAAGAGTAGATCATTGAGGACAATGATCGACCAAGGGGGGAAGAATGTAACATAATCCTAGTAGGAGATGGCTGAACTACGCTCTAAGAGAGAGGATTAGGAAGTAATCCTCAACCATGGCTTTTGGGGCAAGTGGTTAGCCCATCACATTCCTAACCAAGAGGTTGTGAGTCAATTCCTTACATTTAATGCAACAGCGTAACGACTGGAAATACTCATGAATGAATGACTCTCCTCCCAACCTTATGCCTGTATATATAGTTGCTTGAACTAATGAGGACCACAAATGTAACTAGAGTCCACAAGTGCATGTGCAATCTCCTCCACTCCTTTCATATCCACCACTAGAGTCTATTAGTGGCTGGAGTGATCTCGACCACTACTTTAGTACCTTCCACTAGAGTCCACTAGTGGTTGTTGTACTCACCTCTTGATTTAAGTCCACTGGACTCAAGTTAACTCACGTTAACTTGAGTTAGAAGGCTCTAGAGCTCTTTGGGCAAAATTCTCTTCCCATGCTCCCCATGGGAGTTGAACCCAAGACCTCTTCCTTCACAACCATGAGACTTAACCACTAGGCTAAGTGGATTACTTGAATATGAGAGCACATGACTTATGCTTGAATCTACTCTTGAGATCTTTGGTCCTTAGGACGAGTGACCAAACGGTATCCGATTTCAGATCTGTCTAAAGCCATCGAATACCTAGATCATAGACTTACTTTATTACATTCTTCCCCCCTTGGGAAAGATTTTCATCCTGAAAAATCAAGCTATATATATAACTGTAGGCAACCCCCGAGCCTCATGTTCTAAAACTTGAAGAGACATGCATTCATTCAATCAGGTTATTTACTTCGAAACTTGAAAGTAAAAAACCTTCTTTATTTGGGACCAACTTATAACTTGAAAGCTGGAAAACATCATTGGATTGTGGAAACTTTTTCCCATGTTGAATTTTCTTCAGTTCCATCCTTCCATTTTACTAAACACTCTTCGTACAAGTGGCTTCTTGTACGTTTATCTCGGGTGCGAAGTATCCTTTCAGGTTCATGAGGAACTGTTTCATTTACTGGAATAGGAAGTGTAACATGTTGTCCAACTAGATTATCTGAATCTGTTAAACTCTTCCTAAGCCGACTAACATGGAACACTGGATGAATCCAACTATCGTCTTGAAGTTGTAGTTCATAAGCCCACAAACCAACTTTCTTGGTGATTGGAAAAGGACCGCAATATCTAGGCGACAACTTCGCGCATTGACCAGTCTTGAACTTTTCCGATCTTTCAGGAATACGAAGATAAACTTGATCGCCAACCTGAAAAGTAACATCTCTTCGCTTCGGATCTGCATAAGCCTTTGCACGATCTTGAGCTTTCTTTAGGTTTTCTTTAGCTAACTTGAGCTTAAAGTTCATGTCTTGAAGGAACTCTTGAGCTACTTGAACTCGTTCATTTTGAAGTCCCACTGCATAAGGAGACCTAGGCTGGAAACCATACATCAACATGAATGGGCTAAATTCAGATGATGAATTCTTGGCACTATTATAGGCAAATTCAGCTAATGGAAGATAATCTTCCCAATCAGTCTGTTTGGAAGTAACATAAGCTCTAAGTATGTCTTCCAAAATCTGATTGACTTTCTCTGTCTGTCCATCCGTCTAGGGATGTTCAGCTGTACTTAAGCTTAGTTTAGTTTCAAGTCTACTAAAGACTGCTCGCCAAAAATGACTTGTAAATCGAGCATCTCTATCAGAAACTATATCTACTGGAAGACCATAGAGTCTATAAAGTTGATTTACAAATATTTTTGCAAGTTCTGGAGTCTTATAAGTAGTCTTGACTGGAATAAACTGAGCAAGTTTAGTCAACCGATCAACGATAGCCCAGAGTGAATCAAAGCCTTTCTGAGTGCGGGGTAATCCAGAAATAAAATCCATGGAAATACTTTCCCATTTTCCTTTGGGAATTTCCAAAGGATGCAGCAATCCTCAAACTTTAAGTCGTTCAAACTTATTTAATTGACATTTATGGCACTTGGACACATAGTTTTGCACATCTTGATGCAAACTAGGCCAATAAAAATATCTTTTTACTAACTCATAGGTTCGGTTAATTCCAGGATGTCCTGCACTTGGAGCATCGTGGCATTCGAAAAGTACTTGTTTTCATATGTCCGAGGTACTTGGAACACAAACCTTACCTTTATAAAGCAAATATTCATCTTGGAGAGAATAATGTTTAAACTTTCTCTCAGAAGTACTTGCTTCATTTTGTTCAACTTGCTCAACTGCTTTCCAAGCTTGACTGTAGCTTGGATCTTCTTTGCAGCTTCCTTTCAAAGTTGAAATAAATTCACTTTGAAGGTGTACAAAACTTAGGTTATTCAGCATAGGCATCCGACTTAAGGCGTCTGCCACTGCGTTGAACTTTCCTTTTCTATACCTCGAGTTCATAATCGAACTCTTGCAATTGCTCGGCCCACCTCGCTTTTCTACCTCTTAGATCAGGTTGGTTTGCAAACCACTTTATGCTCTCTTGATCAAAAACTATGGTCAACTTTGATCCATATAGATAATGGCGCCATTTCTTCAGAGCATTAATAATAGCGAACATCTCTCGCTCATAGGTAGAGTAATTTTGCTGAGAAGGACTTAGCTTTCTACTCTCGAAAGCTATCGGTCAACCATCTTGGCTTAGTACTGCTCCTACTGCAGATGAACTTGCATCTGTCTCTAATTGGAAAGGCTTGTTCGGATTTACGATCTATAGAACCGGGGCCGAAGCTAAAGCAAGTTTCAGTTCTTGAAAACTCTTGACTTGCTCTTCTTTCCAATTTAACTTCTGATGCTTCCCTTTGAGTTGATCTATCAAAGGTACTGCAATTTTGGCATATCCAGCCACAAACTTTCGATAATATCCTGCCAATCTGAGAAAACTTTGCAGTTCTCGAACCGTCTTGGGCTAAGGCCATTCAAGAATCGCTTGGACCTTTTCAAGGTCAACTTTGATTCCTTCCGCGGAAATAATATGACCTAAATACTTTACTTCTGGGGTAAAGAATTCACATTTTGACTCTTTACCGTAAAGTTTATTATCGCGAAGAAGTTGAAAAACTTTTTTCAAGTGCTCTAAATGACTTTCATGATCTTTACTATAGATCAGAATATCATCGAGAAAATCTACAACAAATTTTCCCAAATACGGCTTAAGCACTTGATTCATCAAAGTCATAAATGTTGCGGGTGCATTTGTCAACCCGAACGGCATCACTAAAAACTCTTAGTGACCAAACTTTGTTCGGCAACCTTAATCGCCTCTTCTAGGGATTTAGGTGCATGCCTTTTGACTTCATTTCAAATTCGCTAGTTAAGTCCTCTGACAAAACTGCGAAGATGATGAAAGTCATCTAAATTCTTTAATTTCAGAATAACATCTCTGTATTCTGAAATATACACTAATAGCGGTCTACCTTTCTATTGAATTTTATCCCATGCTTCCCAATTGCGTTCCTCCTCATTCTCGGGGAGAAACTCTTTCTTGAAAAGGTGGGAAAATTCATTCCACGTGGTAGGTTTCTTGTGAGTCTCAGAGAGACTCATCCACCATGTATAAGCTTTGGGTCCTAGCGATAAACTGGCTTCTACTACCCTCACATGATCGGGGGTATGTTTGAGTTCATGGACATCTTTCCATTTCTCCAAGAAAGTCAAAACCGCATCCTTATTCCTATCCTTATCCTCTCCAGAGAAATAAGGAGGACGGATCTCCTTTCCCAAGGAAAGATCCACGGGGCGGTTATGGCTTTCTAACATCCCTACCGAAGCAACACACAAGGGAGTAGAAGACACTAGGCTAAGACGGCTCATACTTCCCGCTAGCGGAAACATGTCTATTTGGGGGGAGGATAATTCCTTATCCTTTTCCATCCTAACAGACATTGGTGAAGTTGCGATCGTATCTGTATGACTACCTAAAATAGTCTTACTGATATCCCTAGGCGTCTGAAGTAAGTCCAGAATGGCCTTAAGGTGATCTTGGATTCCATCAACAGATTGACGGAGTACTGCAACCTCATCCGGAAAACTGGACAACCGTCCAAGCTTTTGCTCAACTAGCAACATCCTACTCTCCATATCTTTCCTCTCGATTAGAGTAGTGATTGTTTCCCCTTTTCTCGCAGAATCCTCAACGTCTAATGCTACAATCGTCGCTTCTCTATTAAATGCATCAGACGCATGACTTGTATTTGAAACCATAGGTGCAGATGGATGCAATGCACGTGCAGCTATTGGTGGTCTAGGCATGAATGAGGATGTTACTAAGATAGGAACAGAAACAAACACTGACGTACTAGTAGTACTCGTAAGCAAGACGTGGCTAGAAGTCCCCTCCAGCGCACACAAAGCGTTATTAAACTTACTAAGTATTTCTTATGCAGGTAGTGTGTGCAACAAAATCAAAAGAGCTATGCAAGAATATCACAAGAAATAGTCCCTGATGATTTGGTCCGTCGAGGTCGACTTGATTCTAGCCGAAAGTGCTAAAATTATGACGAAGTTAGGCCTCCGGATCTTCACTCCACAGCTTCCTCTTTCTTCAAACTTTGCTCAAACTTTAACTGTCCTTGCTTGTTTCTTTGGCTAAAAGAAGAATGCTCCTCGGGTTCCACGTTGCAAGAATCGGATGCTGCAAACTTCAATTCTGAGTATATTATATGTAAAGCCACTATCGTGTGAATTGGCTTGGCTCCGTGGATGGACGAGAGGGCTCCCAACTTCAGCTCCCAGTATAGATTTGAAAAAAGTAGTTCGAGAATTAGATCACAGAAAAGCGTTGAGCGCCGTGGCTGCTATGGCATTCCTTCATACTGGCCGCCTGGGTTCGAATCCCGGACGGAGCAACGTGTGGGTTCGAATCCCGGACGGATCAACGTGAGGAATACACATTTGTTTCCTCCTTATTGTAGTCTTCTCCAGCGTGGAAAACAAATTATATAATACTGCTATAGAAATGTTTTCGTGAACGCCTGTTTGGTCTCGTGGATAGAGCAGCATGCTCACATATGAGGGAAATGAGTTACGATTCCTTTGTCTTGCACAATAGAGGTAATAATCTTTTGCTAAGCTCCTTAGCTAAAAGCTGTCGCCTCTACCACGAATTCGGCACTTACTTCTGATGAGCTGCGAGCGAGTAATGGAGAAGAGGATGCATACGCAAGATTGATGAGCAAGATGATGAAAAAGAGCTATGGAGAATGAAGCTTTGATACCAATGCAACAGCGTAACGACTGGAAATACTCATGAATGAATGACTCTCCTCCCAACCTTATGCCTGTATATATAGTTGCTTGAACTAATGAGGACCACAAATGTAACTAGAGTCCACAAGTGCATCTGCAATCTCCTCCACTCCTTTCATATCCACCACTAGAGTCTATTAGTGGCTACCTTATGCCTGTATATATAGTTGCTTGAACTAATGAGGACCACAAATGTAACTAGAGTCCACAAGTGCATCTGCAATCTCCTCCACTCCTTTCATATCCACCACTAGAGTCTATTAGTGGCTGGAGTGATCTCGACCACTACTTTAGTACCTTCCACTAGAGTCCACTAGTGGTTGTTGTACTCACCTCTTGATTTAAGTCCATTGGACTCAAGTTAACGTTAACTTGAGTTAGAAGGCTCTAGAGCTCTTTGGGCAAAACTCTCTTCCCATGCTCCCCATGGGAGTTGAACCCAAGACCTCTTCCTTCACAACCATGAGACTTAACCACTAGGCTAAGTGGATTACTTGAATATGAGAGCACATGACTTATGTTTGAATCTACTCTTGAGATCTTTGGTCCTTAGGACGAGTCACCAAACGGTATCCGATTTCAGATCTGTCTGAAGCCATCGGATACCTAGATCATAGACTTACTTTATTACAAGTTTGCTTTCCTAGTTGGCATGCTTCACAAAACTCATGTAGTCCAACATCATTGAATCTTGGAAGATCTCTTACCACTTCATGGTTGCTCATGTCCTTGAGCTTTGGAATGTTGGTATGTCCAAACCTTTTGTGCCACTAATAAATTTCAGCAATCCTCTTGTTTCCAAACTGAATATACATCACCTTTCTACGTGCTTGTTGAATGTCCAAAGTGAACATCCTACATTCTTTCCTTCCTTGAACAATGACCTTGAATCCTTCTTTTGTATTCTTTATAAAACAACCTTTTTCATTGAAGATAACATGATATTCTTTCTCTACCATTTATCCTACTGAAATCAAATTCTTTGTAATAGTAGGAACATGAAGAACATTAGTCAATACCTTCTTGTCTCCAAGCTTGATATCTCCAACATGCTCAATTGCATATTGAGTCTCATCACTGATCGCCACACATCCTTTTCCACTTGGAGCTTATAGCTTTGTGAATAAATCTCCTGACATGTCATACAGTTGTTGCAACTTGAATCTATAAACCATTTTTTATCATCACCTCTCGGGTTGTTGTAAGTCTCATGCTTCATGGCAAGCATGGTTTGCTTGTCTCCTTCACTTGATGTACTCTCATAGTTATTTTGGCTCCTTTGGTTGCCTCCATTCAGCCTTCCATTCATTTGCCAATAATCATTTGTATAATGTCCTAGTTTACCACAATGATAACATGTTATACCTTTATGACGATTGTATGAACCTCAACTTCTTCCTCTATTTCTTCCTCGACCTCTTTCATGTGTGTTGTCATTTGAGTTGTCCTTGTTGTCCTGTGAGTTGTGTTGGCTACAATTTGTGTTGTTGTAGCTTCTTCCTCTACCTCTTGAGCCTCCTCTTGAGTTCCTTCCTCTACCTCGACCTGCATATAACATTTGACTATGGTTGTGCTTACCTTTGTTGCCTTCTCCTTGTTGAGCAACCTCTTCAGCCACAAAATTTGGTATAATCTCATCGAATGTTGGTAGAGGATTTCTATAAAGAATGTTTGTGATGAGGGGCTTCCTTTTCTTCACTCCTCAAGCCCTTAAGTCTTGTTTGGACAATGTCTTCCTCTTCTATCTTGCATCCAACTAATGCTAGCTGATCTGGAAGCTCCTTGATCCTCAATGTATACTCACTAATGCTTTGGTTTGAGCTTTTCTTCATGTTGTTGAGCTCGTTCTTGAGTTGCATCCTCTGAAACCTTGTTGAGGTACCATACACGTTCTCCAATGCTTCCCAAACTTTCTTGGTTGTCTCTAAGCTTTGCACATGACCAATCATAGTGTTAGAAATAACTTGTGAAATGAGGAATATCACCCTTCGGTTCCTCTCTTCCCAATCAACAAATTATCTCCTTTGTGTTGTAGTAATGTTCGGATCTTGAAGGTCCACCGGTTGTGGATCATCTCCAGTAAATAAACTCCATAAATCTCTACCTTTAAGGTAATTTGTCATTCTATATCTCCAAGACTGTAAATTATCTTTTTCTAACTTCTCAACTTGTTGTCCTAAATCATCCATTGAAAACTTTCAAGATCGAAGTTTACCTCAAATATGTTGTGGCGCTCTTTCTTGACTTTACAAAGCTCTCCCTTGATTAGTAGCTTCTCCTTTCCTTCACTTCAATTCCAATGCTTTGCCTCTTCAAGCTCCAATGCTCTGATACCAATTGTTGGAGAGTTCCTCTCCTATTCACAGTGGAAAGTCTAGAAGACCTTCTCAAGATCAAGACTTTTACGAATAGGTGAACCTTCAAATGAAGACTCGTATCAATTGAAAAATGCAATGAACTTGAAATTTTGGTCACTCAAACTAGACATGTACAACTTTAAAATGAGCTATCAAACACACAATTGGAAGTAGTTTTGGTTTGGCAAATCTTTGCCTCAAAATAGGCTGCATGTTCGCTTAGTTAGGTTGAAAACTATAATTCACTCAAAACATGCATATATAAGACATCCCACAGCTTGCTGATAAAAAGAAGTTTCAAATGCATCACTAGAATCCTCAACTCAGAACCTAAATCCTGTCTCAACTAGTGTGGAAAGTGGCTTGCAATCCCCAAAGTGAAAACACTGAAGTAGTTTTTCAACATAATTTTCTTGATGCATAACAATTCTCCCCTCAACGGATACAAACTGGATGTCATCAGCATAAAGAACAAGCACTATAAGATTAGCCCCATTTTTACGTACATAGAGTGCGCTTTCAATCGGACTAAATGTGAAGCCAAGAGCAATCAAGTGCTTATGGATTTTGTCATACCATGCACGTGGAGCTTGCTTGAGACCATACAAGGCTTTATGCAAGCGACAAACCATATGCTCTTTCCCTTTCATAGCAAATCCAGGACGTTGCTTCACATAAACCTCTTCTTGCAAATCACCATTCAAGAAGGCTGTTTTTATGTCCAAGTGATGCACTTTCCAACCTCAATGGGCAGCCAATGCTATTACGGTAAAATGGTAGTCATGCATGAAGTAGGTGCAAAAGTTTCCTCATAGTCAATGCCATATTGTTGCGCATATCCTTTGGCAACCAATCTAGCCTTGTGGCGATCAATGCTACCATCAGATTTCCTCTTAATCTTGTAAACCCACTTTGTACCAATGGCATTCTTTCCTTTTGGCAATTCACATAACTCCCAAGTACCATTCCTATGTATGGAATCCATTTCTGATTCCATAGCACTCATCCATTGTGGATCGTCACATGCATCTTCAAAAGAAAGTGGCCCTTCATCACATGTTGTAGCAATAACAAAATAATCCACAAAATTACTTGATGCATGGTGAGAGCTTGATCTTGTTCTACCAAGTAAACATGCACTTAATTTGCTGTTGTGCAAAGTTTGTTTGAGCCACTTTGGCATAGATTGTGCACTCTTGATGGACATGCATTCATTATGTAATGCATCTTCAATATGTACATCATGCATGGGCTGAACTTCATGCTGATTTTCAACCATATTTTGACCCAAATGTTCAGCCATATGTGGCTAAAAATTTCTAGCAGTTTTGATAATTTTTGGCTGAAATTTTTCATCCATGTTTGACGGCAAATTCTCTACATTTTTAGCCCTATTTGACTGGAATTTTTTAGCCCTTTGAACCTCAGTTGGCTGGTCTACATGGCCATATTCAAGTGAACCATTTTGGAACAAAGGCATGAGTGTATCAACCACATCTTGTGAGCTAACTGTTGGCTGTTTTTTTGCATTCAAGTAGAGGGAAAACAGAATTTTCAGCAAATACCACATCTCGACTCACAATAATTGTGTTCGTCAATGGATGGTACAATTGATATCCCTTACTTTCAGCACTATAACCAACAAATATACATTTCTTTGCCTTGTCATCAAGTTTGTGATGTTGTTGTGATGGCACAAGAGCATATGCCAAACAACCAAACACACATATATGACTAAGCATAGGCTTATGACCATTCCAAGCCTCATAAGGAGTGATGACTATCAATGCTTTTGTAGGGTAGTGATTCAACACATAATTTGCACACATGACCGCTTCCATCCAAAACTGATAAGGAAGATGCTTTCCTTTAACCATACATCGTGCCATTTCAAGCAGAGTTCTATTTTTACGCTCCACAACACCATTTTGCTGACGTGTATAAGGCACCGTGCATTGGTGTGAAATACCTTTTTCACGAAGAAAATCATTAAACTCATGTGACATGTATTCACCACCACGATTCGTGCGTAGAGTCAAAAGCTTTTGTGAAGAGAAATGTCCAACCCTAACAAAAAATGCTTTGAAGTAAGAAAATACCTCATTCTTTGCTGTCATAGGATACGCCCATGTATGGCGAGTAGCACATAAATGAAGGTAAAAAAATATACATGCTTCCCAAAAGATGAAGTCTTGACAAGACCACTTACATCACTATGAACAAGCTGCAATTTTCTTGTAGTGTGTGTATGAGTATCTTTTGGAAAAGAAGCACGATGCATTTTTCCAAGAATGCAACCTTCACATGCATGCTTTTCAATGGACTCAAGTGTAGGCAAACCAATAACCATGTCCTTCTTTTGCAAATAAAGCAAACTATTGAATTTCAAGCGACCAAAACGAGCATGTCAAAGCTCCATTTTAGCCATGGAAGAAGTATGAGCAACCAAGGCATTCAAGGCAGCCCTTTTATATGTATCCATGCGATACAAACCATTACATAATGTACCGGACATCATGATAACATCGCCATTGCTGAAATCATGAACCATACACTTATCATCGACAAAGCGTACATGAAGTCCAGCTTTGGCAATCAACGGAACTCAAATTAAGTTCTTCTTTATATCGGGCACATACAATTCATTTTTCAAGAGAATCACACCTCCATTTGCAACAGTAAGCTCAATTTCACCTACTCCAATGATAGGATAAGAGGCATTGTTTGCACACACCACATGTCCTCCTTTGCATCTTTCAAAGAGGCAAAAAATCTTTTGCATGATGTTATGTGCTTTGAAGCACTACTATCAAAGAACCAATCCGAATCAGCCTCACTCACAACCATATAATTAGAATGTAAAGAAGCATCATAATGACATGTAACAACACATGCCCAAAAATCTTGAGCCATGTTAGCTCCATCATTCTTTGCATTTGTTGAATTTTCAGCAATAACAAGGGAGACTCAGATGGGAGTTTTTTCTCCATATTCCTGAAAGAGACCTTTCAAAACATAGCCCTACAAATTTTCATCTTCATCAAAGGATATTTGAAGGGTCAAAGAGCACAATATCCGGTTTTCAAGATCACTGTAATCTCCTAGAATAAGAAAATTGAAGGCTTGAAGGGCTACCACATGGCAAACAATGATTGAACCATGTTGTACAGTCAAGATGAGCTCATATTCAAGGGTGGAGATGCACTAAAGCATAAAGCAAGGAGGATCCACACGTTTTTTCACCGGATAAGCCTTTTTTGATGATCAAAGATCAATAATGCAGAGTTTGTCAAAACATAGTAGCTTATCTCATCCAAATTGATGTCAGCATTGATCCAACGGTCCAAAACAGCCCTAGATCCAATGGGGGAGAATGAAGGCACCTATTTTCCTCCCCTTTGCCCTAGATATCATATAAAGAACCAATCCTAACCATCCATTTGATAAATCCAATGGTTGTAATCAAAAGAAGCTGATCTTAGGGTTCAGAGTTGATTTCTCTAGATCCAAGGGCCCAAATTCATTAAAAAAACTATGTAAACCCCCCTCCAAACTCCTAAAGCATCATTGTTAGACATCCATAGGGCCCTTTCTAGCACATGGTTTCCTTGAGACGATCACCCTCAGTTGAGCATGTGAGGATCTAAGGTGGGCTAGTAAGAGCATAGTTCCTAAATTCATTTTTAGACTTCCTCTCTAGGATAGGCTCATAAACCTATTTTCTCTTTGTTTGCTCACCCTCAGTGGAGTGTGAGAGTGAGTTAGAGTTAAATGACTCTTCTCCGTCATCAAAAATGGTTGTACCTTATATCGGGGTTTAATTTCTCCCCATCATTAAAAAAAGAACAAAAAACTTCTACAGGTTACCAGGAAGTTTACACTTTCTTCCACCCAAAAAATTGATCGTAACCATAAAGTTGTCGAATCATCATCATCAAAAAAAAAAAGAAAAAAAGAGCAAGCCAAAGAAAGATAAAGAGGCATAGTAGAATAAATCACGGGCTATAAAGGCAGATTTATGCATTAGTGGAGTTTAGTTAGATTTCCCTGCATATTATTAGATAAAGAGCATATTCATATTTATGTAGGAGAGAAGTTGATCTAAAATAAGCTAAAGATGAAAGATGTCTCTTGAAAATCCTAAATCTTTGTTTATAATCCTATTTAAGGTAGATTTCTTTATGAAAAAGGTACAATTTTTTCTTCAAGGTGAGAGGAACTGATGTCTAAAACGACTCAATACATCCACTCCCACTTCATATTGATGCTTATTTGTTTTCTTTCTTTACATGTCAATGTTGCATGTTCATTTGCATATATGTTGCTTATTTGTTCATGCATATTCATGTTGCCCATTTCAATTCTTTCTTTCATGCAAATTTTGCTTCATGTCATAATGCCTACTCATTTATGCATATGATCAATATTTTCTTCCATATGTTGCCTATAGAAGAATTTGATGCCTGAAACTTTTTTTTTCCAGAGATAGTAGAGTTAGCTTCCGGAGGAGTCATAGGTTTAGTGGGGGCGAATGTCGTTGAGATCTTGTCTCCTCTCTCACTCATGATGGCCTACAGGAAACACATTCGGTGAAGGTAGCCAGGATTCCCTGAGAAGTCCAAGATGCATCAAAGATGTCAAAGGTAGTTCACATGCAAACTTTGGAAGAAATCAGGCAAATCGAGGGTAGCGGTTAAAGCAGGTCAAATTTTGGAAATTCGGGCAAAATTTTCAATGTCTCCAAATCACATGAGAATTTATATACTTGTAAAACTTATCAAAGGCAGTCTATAGATTGGATTTCACATGTAACTAGATTTTCTAGCACATTGATATGTGAGCGTGATCCCTAATCGTCACATAGTACCCGTGTATGCAAGAGGTGAGAAACGGAGTTGTCCGCTCAGAAGTAGAGTTAGACGGTAATATCACTGGTGACCAGGACTACGCATTCCAACGTCATGTTTCATCTAGGCAAGCAGACATGGCCTCGCACAGACATGGAGGTGAAGGAAATAAAGCAACAAGAAGAAGAAAATCTACCTGAAAAAAAACATTAGGAAAAACTCATTGCACATACACATATATATACTCACACACATCATGAGCTTACCACTCTTTTTAAGTTCCTTTATTTTCTCATCCACACTTTAGCCCACACATCTCCACCAGTCTTTGACCACTCTTTTCATTTCCTTTAACTACTTTAAATGCATAATCTATTTAAACCACTCTTTTAACTTACACTCACAACTACCACACTTTCAACCTACTACTTTAACCACTTCATTTACACACTCAACTCTCACCACACTTTAATCACCACTCACATACACCATTCATTATTTATCCACTTAATTTTCTTTTTAATTGAATTATCCTAAATTGCGTAATTAAATAATTCATTTAAATTAAACTTAGCTTACGATTAGAACCTTAGAACCTTAGTATATAAATGCACACAAATAATTAAAGTAATTATTAATAGCATAGTTTAATTTTTAAATACATAAATATGTAATTTGAATATTAATGATGATAAATAATATCTATTTTAACCCTTTAAATATAGTAAAACCTTAGAAAACCTACTTGTAACCCATCAAAACCCTAATAAAATCCTTTGGAAATCACTGATAACCCATTAAAACCTTTCTGATCCCTTGTAAACCCTAACATGAACCCATTAGAATCTTTTGAGACCCTTTAGATGAACCCAATTGACATAAAATATATGAACTAGAGTTATATACCCATGTTTCTAGCATGTATAAATATAAATACTCATTAATTAAGTACTTAGGGTAAACCCTAATATGAACATATGTCCTGCTTCATCCTTCATACCTGATAACATTTTCAAAATAGTTAATCCAATTAGCACAACTGATCAACAGTGATATAAAAGAGGTTTAGAATTCACCAATAAATATTTTAATTTTTCGGGCCATCAATTGGAAGATGCAAATCTTCCCGACATCCACCGCCACCAAACCTGCACATCGTCTCGATGGGCCAACTTGCAGATTTAGGGAAGCAGCATTTTCAATGATTATCCTGAAATTAAATCATAGAACAACATCAATTCTTTTTTTAAATATATTTAATCTTATCAAATTTTAGATCTTTTCAACATGCACATGAAGTTTATTTCAATTACATCTGGCAATGAAAACATATTAAAGTATAAAGGTAAACTATTAACCTTTTCAGTCAACAAACATTAGTTTACATTTTATCCATTTATAAACTATGTAAAGATTAGTATAAAACAGAATTCATTTTCATTCATTCAAATGCAGGTTTTGTCATATATATGCATTCACATATGAGCAATCAAGCATGCCAAAGAAATCTACTAAATCTACTTGGACAGACAGCTGCCTTGTATGCCCAATTTTAATCACTAGATGTGTTTTTTCACAACTAGTTTCTTCATATAAATATGATATAAACTTCATGTCGATAATAAATGTAAATACCTTTTTGGGGTGGAAGAAGGTATAACTTCCATGTCAATATTTTTTTTTTTTTTCGCTACTTTTTTGTTTTAAAGGGGAAAGGCTTAACCCCTTAATCCGAGCTAAGGATCTAGCTGCATGGACAAGAAAGATCTAGGTTTTCACAGACATGAATCATGCAACAATATGCTCCTACACATATACAACTACTTTCGTTATCTAAATGAACTACAAATCCTTCTATTTTTAACAAATCTCACTTAATCTATAAATGTAGAAATATAAATTATGTCTATTTTCCTAATATGGTTAAATAGAGTCCTTTATAAATTAATATTCTTCATTCCAGTTTTTATCAATTAGTTTTATATGAATGCAAAGAAAATACATAAATCAAAATTTTAAGACAAAGAAAAATACGACCTAAAAATCAATTTTATCTTCAATCTGCTTCATCTTCAATCTGCTCATCTTTATGCATCTTAATTTGTTCTTCAAAGACCTGTTAGAACTCAACCAGCAACAGCTAGACACGCAAAATTATTAAATTTCATATTCAAATCTTCTCTTGGTTTTCCTGCAAAAGAAACCCACACTAAAGAAATTCATTCATACATAATTAATCATGCTCATCATCAAACATTACTTCATACATTTCATCATCTCTTTGTTTAAATAATTTAATTCTTTTGCCAGCAATTAAGTTTTTAAGAGGAGTGCCATCTAATTCACGTAGGGCATACGTTCCATTATCATAGGTTTTGACTATCACATAAGGTCCAAACCAACGTCTTTTAAGTTTCCTACGGGCATCATACTGAGAATCAAACGTACTATCATACAGTAAAACTCAATCATTAACTTGAACTGGCTTTGGCCTTAACCTATGTGATTTATCAAAATACTTCTTATTTTTCAGTCGAGAATCTTTTAGTTTAACTATAGCCTCTTCTAAACGTTCATTCCCTTGCTCTAATTGCTGGATTCGCAGAGCTAATAAATCTTCTGTTGACAGATTATTTTCCCATGGTAAAGTAGTCCAAGTAAGAATTTGCGTATGCACAGGGAATATCGGTTTCTGGCAATACATCAACTCTACCGGCATATACCCCGTTGTTCTAGTGCAGGTCATTCTATCAACCCACAATGCAAATGGCAGATATTTTGGCCAATTCTTAATTTCTCCATTACAAGCTTTGGAAATTGCTTTAATAATAGGAGAATGCCCTCGTTCAATCTTCCCATTAGCTTCAGGGTTGTAAGCAGTAGTAAGGGCTAAGCGAATTCCATGCCTAGCAAAGAATTCTCTAGCCTCCTGCGCATCTAACTCTCCCCTATCAGCCACTACCTTTTCTACATAACCAAATCGTGAAATGACATCCTCAAGAAGAAATTTGCATACATTAAAAGTTGTCTTAGATCTTAAAGCTCGGCCTTCTACATGATTCGTAAGATCTTCACGTGCCAAGACTATATATTTCATCTTATCGATACCTTTGGGCATGGTAACTAAGTCTACAACCCATTTATAATGGATGCATGGTGGATAGGTAGGATGCAACGGATCCCTATGTTTGACTGAGGAATGAATCTGACATACGTCACATGAATTCACATAATTTTTAAGAGTAACATAAATCCCTGGCCACCAGTATCCTTCTCTAATTTTTTCATATGTAGCTACAAAACCTTTATGTCCTGCCCATAAAGTATCATGCATACTCTTCATGACTTGTAACTGAAGATCCTTAGTACCTAGTACTCGTTGTGGCAATCTAATTTTTCCCCTAGCATGTCTCCAAATTAAACCTTCTTTCAGAAAAAATTTGTAAGCTCTTTTCCTAATATTCCGAAATCTATTTGAAGACCATGAAGGTGCCTTAACCAAAGTACTTAAATACTTTCCAATATCCTGCCACTCTCCTTCGTATTCTTCAATATTAAACTGTTCATATGCGTATGCTTTAGAATCATAATTAATTGCATTTATTTCTAATTCTATTTCTTCCTCATTATCAAATCTAGCTCGAGAAAGCATATCAGCCACATGATTAGATTTACCTGCAATATGTATCAAAACAGGATTTATAAACTTGATGTATGAAATCCATCTAAGCATGGCAATGTCGGGTGATGAACAGTTTGTAATCATTCCAATCAGAGGTAGACAATCTGTCTCAACTATTACATTTGCACCTATAAAATATTCTTTATCGGATTTTAATGCCGTGACTAAACCCCATAGTTCTCGTTTAATTTGCGGATAATTTCTTTGCGTATCATGTAAAATCTTTGCTCCAAATCTCACAGTATACCTATTGCCCTCTTCATCGTCCTGACCAATAACCCATCCTATTCCTATATGGCTCGTATCAACAGTTAAAATGATAGGCTTTTGATCAGTATAATCTACTCGCTTTAAAATAGGAGCTTCAAGAAGTAATTTCTTTAACTTTTTCATAGCTTTTGAGTGTTCTTCAGTCCAAAGAAACTTTCGATTCTTCCTTAGTAAAGCATAAAGACAGTTTGCAACATGTGCATAGTGTGGGATCCAGATGGCATAAAACACACAAGCACCAAGGAATCGTCTTACCTCACTAATATTACTACAGGTTTCAGAAATCTTGTTTATAGCGTCGACTTTAGGTGGATATGGCCTCCGACCATAATGTCCACATAAATGCCCAACTATAAGTACCTCATTGACACCAAAAACAGATTTCTCAATGGAGAATGTGAGACCAACCTCTTCAAATCTCTGGAAAATCCTTTCACAGTCAGAGATATGATCTACTACAAACTTCCTGCAGCCAGAGGAATCTAAAGTTTCATCTTTCGCATTCTCAATACATCCTTTAATAGGAATGTCATCAATAAATGGCATGGCTATATTAGGAATGAAGTCATGTAATATTGAATTCATGGCGTTCATTATATGCGCTACTGAATTAGTAGCTCCTTGCGGCAAAGTGCACATGCGAACTAAGCCTAAAGGAGTTTTCATGGTCGTAATGTCTCTACTTTCAATAGCAAGCTGAAATTGATCGTAGCCAGAATACAAGTCTCCCATTGAGTAAATGGCATGACCAGCGAAGGCTTCAGCGAATTCTCCTACAATGGGCCCAGTACCTACATTCCTAATAGTAACCTTGTTAACAGGTTGTAAATCTTGAATGAACCGTAACTTGCCATTTTTTTTTGGAACAGTAAACCACCTATTTGAGTAGGGTGCAGACGATGGCTCTAAAATTCGCATGTGAATCTTTTCCTTAAGAAGCCGCATTAACTCTGGTAAATGGGCTTTCGGAATAGGTATGGGTCGAAGATTCCATGGAATGTGAGGCACTGTAAAGATGATCATTGGTAGTACAATTTGTGGGTCTGCACAACCTATCTCATGGGAATATAAAGAAAATGCCTTTCCATGCTTTCTAATCACTCTTTGAAATAGTTCACGTTCCTCGGGTAACAAAAAATTTTCATCATTTCCTATCTTGATTAGCTTCAAAGTTTCTTCTGTGAAGGTATGACCTATATTTGTGCGCTCTCTTAAATAAGGATCATTGGTAACTTTCCTAAACTTCTCTTCACTCTCTCGTGGTAATGATTGGGCAATCGGTTTAATTTTTTTATCAACGGTTTTGTATTTTGTATTTACTTTTGCTTCCTTTTCATTACTCATGACAAATTTAATAATCAAATCATATTCTTCAATAGAATTTAAAAGTACAAATCTAAAATTTTCTTTTTCATGCAAAATATTTTGAAGTTCTTCAATCAATGAGTTTGAAGATAAAGTTTCAATTACGGTTTCAATGTGTTCATCAGATGAAATGAATCCTTTCTCTTTATAAAATTTTACATAATGTTTTATAATTTTTTTAGGAATTTGTTTATAATGACTGAATTGCAAATATGATGAAGGGAAATATAAAGAAAAACTATCTAAAGTATCTACAGATGGGTGCGAGACATCAAACCAAGAACCACCGTTGTCTCGCTCAACAGTGGCATCTAGGCAAAATTTTGATCATAATAAGTTCCAAACTCACGAAGAGGCATATGATCTTCACGTATCTTTTCATGAGAACGGATGGGCGTCTTCCTAATTTGCTCCCTATTTCGTACATGGTTTGGGCTGACTATCATAACTTGGAGCGATTGTAGATCATCTTTAGATCTAATTCTTGCGTATGCTGAGCCGTCATCTATTACTTTAGTCTCCATTCTGGCTTCACATATAAATGGTTGACCTAAGATAATTTCATAAGAGCAGTTGTCCTGAATGAAAAAGTGGAATGTCTCAGAGATTCCACCTATCATTAGAGGTATGTTGGCACATGCTCCTAGGAGTGATCCACAACCATTGTCCGCGGTTCGCATTATCCAGCCGTGATTTTTATCAATAGGCCATTTAAACTTATCATATAATCCTTTCGAAATCACATTGATTTCAGACCCAGAGTCAATTAGGGCTAAAGCAGAATATGATCTCTTCTGATCTCCTAAGTTAACTTTAATCTCCGATGTGCCTCTCGCCCAAAACTTTTTCTAAAATCACTCTCTGAGTTTTTTGTTTCTTCATCTGGTACAATCGGCCCTAAGAAATTTTTGTTCACATTACAGGTATTATCTTCTTCATCTTCTGAGTCTAAAGAAAGAGATTCATGAATCAAGTGAGTTACATCGGCAACATCTTGCATCTCTACCTCTTGTGACAGAGGGAATCTCTTCCTTTTAATTAGTTTAATAAAATTTTCCTTAAATTCAATTTTTGCTATTGAGAAGATTTGTTCTAAAGTCATTGTTACTGCACTTTTTAATAAGATGTCATACAATATTTCTTTCGAATCAACTTTTTGTTCAAGTTCAGAAATAAGAATAGCTTTCGGTACTCGTTTTGGTTTCTTTTCTGGTTTCTCTTCAGGTTTTGTTTCAGTTCTAGGAATTTGCTCTACTTTGTCTGATATTTGAATTGGCTCACTAAACACAGGTTGTTTACCCTCCCTAATTTCTTTTCTTCGCTCCTCATTTGTTTTAGAACTTTCGCCTTGTTCAAACTGAACTTTCTTAGGCTTCGGCTCATCTCTCATCTTACTTCTAGTCATTTGTCTACCTGAATCATTTGTATCTTGCTCCTCATCCCTCTTTCTTTTCTCTTCAACATTCACAATATGCGAATATATCGAGAATTGATCGACAGGAGAGTTCCACGCAGTTTTCTGCATAATATCATCTCTCGCCTTTATCAAAGCTTCAATTGAGTAGTTCCTCGTTTCCCTTGTTTGTTCGGAATCAGAGTCACTATCAACATATTCTAGTTTAACAGCAGAAGCAGATTTCGAAGACTCAGAAAGGTTTTCATACAGCTTCTGCATCCCTCCCTTTCCCCAATTGGCAGCTAAGGGTAAATGTGTTCTATAGTCGCACAATCGCTTGTCAATATCAATTACAAGTCTTTTCTCTTTCGCATCTTTCAATGCTTCACATGTGTAAGTCAAATGATCTGTGGCATCGCACCAGATACATCTCCTCACATTGGCATTTCTCCTTTCATTGAAATTTCTTTGGTTAAATGCTTGAGGAATTGGTTGAGGAATTGGTTGGGGTACAACTAGAGGATTAGGAGGTATAAAAGGTGGATTAGGAGGTATAAAAGGATGATTCGGAGCTACTAATGGAGGATTAGGTGCACTTACTGGTTGAGGATAAATAGTCGGATGAGCTTGCATTGCAGGTTTATCTTGTAAGTTTAAAGCATATACCACATTCTGCAAAGCCGCTACCTCTTTAGACATATTTTCGTGCATATGCATCATATTGTCCAACTTGTTAAACAAAATCTCAAATTGCAACTCGGTTGGTACTGTAGATGTGGATGTTGTAGGCTCAACTTTTGAATCTATATGTGTATTCCTAGTTGCCTGAATCGGAGGAAAACTGGAAGATGGTTGAGACATCGAATCATAAAGGAGTGTTTTACGTTGGTTCATGTGAGCAACCGCCTCAACTACAGTTTTCACTACACCCCAGTCATCTGTAAGCCCATATTTCTTTCCCCGTTCTTGAAGCCTACGCTCAACCTCTACCCTTATATCTGGAGTTAAGATTTTAAGGAAATATAAAATGATATCTGGGGTAAGGGCAACTCTATCCTGTTCAGGTAATTGAGAGAATATTTTCATAAATTCGCCATGGAGTTGCGTTAAAGAAATGTGAGGCTTAGGAGAACTAATCCATTTCAAAAATCCCTCTCTACTATGTTGACTATAGTCCTCTAAGTAAAATTCTTTATGTAGCTCTTTTCTAAACTCATCCCATTCTTTATTGTCATGTAGATCCATAATAGATTTTACTGTACTTATGGCAAGTCGTCCAAGATAGGACTTCCACTTTGTATCAGGCAAGCCGTGTAATTTAGCTAATTCCTCAAATGTGTCTAAATAGTGTGTAACATTCATACCAGTAAATTTTCCTTTATCCTTTAATAACGTTTCAACTACCTTTTGTCCTTGCGTTTCGTGCATCATAGTTTGAAATAGTTCGTCCATTTTTGTAGTTTGTTTTGATCTAGCTTGAACGATTCTAACTATATCCTGAACTTCTTTTGTTACTCTCTCCTTATGTTCAGCTATTAATTCTGAAATTCCGTTAGAGTCCAGTTTGCTAAGTTTTTACTATGCCAATGTTTTTCGAGTAAAGCTAGGATTAACTCTTAACCTATGTTTAACAAACAATTGCCTTTAACCTATACCAATAATTCAACCTTAAATAAAATTAAGTATGCAAGAATGTAAGAGTAAAGAAATTATACCAACTGCTCGAAGATGAGGCTAAAAAAAGTGCTTTTTGTGAAATTCAATACATTTATTGATTTGAATCAAAACCTAAATACATAGTTTGCTAAAATGGGTGCGAACGTTGTGTTCTTCAATTGTTGATGAAAGGGGTGGCACGACGAGGTTCTCCTACTTGCCAATCTTCGTGGAGGCGCTCAGGTCACCAGACCAGCCCTCGACACCAAGAAGATTGCAAGCTCACGTAAATGCCACAACTTCCAGGGATGAAGACGCAGCTGCACTGATGTAAAATCGTATGAATGTATATGCAATGCAAACTTTAAAATTTATACCTGAGCTGCAACGCCGTTTGTTCACGTCAGGTTCACCAATGTTGGGTCGTGAGAGATGCTCGGATGGTGGATCAAGTCATCCGCCTAAATCGTTCGGCACACGCAGGGTGTCTGTAGCGGACTCAGACTAAGGACCATAGGGACAAGCTGCTTTATATCTGGCAATAGCTATCTGTTTGGGTGTTAACAATAATGACTCTTCGGTTATCTGATCTTTAACTACCTCTTCTATTGTAGCTTCTAATGGGTTTGGTTGAGTTTGTCTATCTAAAGTTGGTGGAAATAAATCTTCACTACTTTGTGATTCAGGAGATGCACTGGAAGAAAATGCTAGGAATGTAGTTAAACATTGATCATAAGATAAAGACACTAATGATTCCGAAGTAATATTGTTCTTAATAAGTTCTTCTAACACTAATTCTACAGATTCGGTTGTATGTTCAATGATGTTATTACTACTGTGTTCAGATGCATGGTATAAATCGGAAGACATGAAAGAACTAATAGAAACAATATGATGCTAAACTGGTTTGAATAAATGAATTAATAAGCTAATACAAATGTAAAGTCTAGATAATTGGATTAATGTCTAGTCAATTGGATAGTTGACTAAATAGGAAATAAGATTTAAATGGATCTTTAGGCTGCCGCTTCACTTCAATTGTCTTCACTTCACTTTAATTGATTGTAATCTTCAATGTTTCAACACGATGAGCACAGGCAAGGCAATAATGGGCCATCGCTTTCGAGCTTCTGCGCAGATAATGTGCATCTGTCGGATGGCCATAGTTTCATATATCTCGTACTCTAGCTGCATGACCTCTCGCCCTTGGAAAGAGTTTCTGGTGGTTCCAGAGAAGGTAGCTATAGCTCCTGCCCTTGCATCTCCGACCGCATCCACATATTTTGCCAAGCTCAAGGGCTCGCTAGATATCTCTATAAGATCGTATACAGGTAGCGTTTTCTCATCGGCCATTTGACTCAGGAACGCTGAGCACGAAACCAGTCACCATTCAAACTCTACGCAGGCTCATATTCTCTGAATTGAGCGTGATCCCTAATCGTCACATAGTACCCGTGTATGCAAGAGGTGAGAAACGGAGTTGTCCGCTCAGAAGTAGAGTTAGACGGTAATATCACTGGTGACCAGGACTACGCATTCCAACGTCATGTTTCATCTAGGCAAGCAGACATGGCCTCGCACAGACATGGAGGTGAAGGAAATAAAGCAACAAGAAGAAGAAAATCTACCTGAAAAAAAACATTAGGAAAAACTCATTGCACATACACATATATATACTCACACACATCATGAGCTTACCACTCTTTTTAAGTTCCTTTATTTTCTCATCCACACTTTAGCCCACACATCTCCACTAGTCTTTGACCACTCTTTTCATTTCCTTTAACTACTTTAAATGCATAATCTATTTAAACCACTCTTTTAACTTACACTCACAACTACCACACTTTCAACCTACTACTTTAACCACTTTATTTACACACTCAACTCTCACCACACTTTAATCACCACTCACATACACCATTCATTATTTATCCACTTAATTTTCTTTTTAATTGAATTATCCTAAATTGCGTAATTAAATAATTCATTTAAATTAAACTTAGCTTACGATTAAAACCTTAGAACCTTAGTATATAAATGCACACAAATAATTAAAGTAATTATTAATAGCATAGTTTAATTTTTAAATACATAAATATGTAATTTGAATATTAATGATGATAAATAATATCTATTTTAACCCTTTAAATATAGTAAAACCTTAGAAAACCTACTTGTAACCCATCAAAACCCTAATAAAATCCTTTGGAAATCACTGATAACCCATTAAAACCTTTCTGATCCCTTGTAAACCCTAACATGAACCCATTAGAATCTTTTGAGACCCTTCAGATGAACCCAATTGACATAAAATATATGAACTAGAGTTATATACCCATGTTTCTAGCATGTATAAATATAAATACTCATTAATTAAGTACTTAGGGTAAACCCTAATATGAACATATGTCCTGCTTCATCCTTCATACCTGATAACATTTTCAAAATAGTTAATCCAATTAGCACAACTGATCAACAGTGATATAAAAGAGGTTTAGAATTCACCAATAAATATTTTAATTTTTCGGGCCATCAATTGGAAGATGCAAATCTTCCCGACAGCGCGCCGCGATGCGAAAGACCGAAACTTGAGAAGAAGCTGAACCTGCTCTGATACCACTGTTGGGTGTGTGTAGAAGTGCGAGAGACACACAAGAAGCACACACAAGTAGCACAAACGCATCAAGACACACGGAGAAGACGATGGCTGGAATAGCTCTCTCTATTGACGATGAACTAAACTAAAGTAAGAGTTGAATAATATCCCTAAGTTCAAAGTACCACCACATATGAGAGTATCAAGTATGTGGTAACATGGGGAAAAAACCTCTAGCCAACACTAGAGTAAAAAGTGCCCATGTACAGGGAAAAGGTTCGCATCAAAGCTACTCGAGGAACACATAAGTGTAACAGACTTAAGCTTTTTAACAAGATCTTTAATTTCCTCTTGTACTCTTCTTTCACAAAGTTAATTAAATTATTTGATTCCAGTTTTGCTAACATTAAAACCCTTTTAACAATTCTCGTAAAGTAGCTAATAACTTTCAAATGAAAGTTTGTTTGAAATTTCAAAAGAAAGTAGTACTATTCTAAAAAAAATCCCTAATATTTTAAGTTCTTTCTCCTAAAGATTATTTTTTAAGTCCTACTAAAATAGCAAGAAACATATTTCAAGTTTAATGGATATACCTGACGCTTGATGATGAATCTAGTGCATGTGATAAATTTAAGTATACATTGTTGAGTAGAAAAATGTCTAATACAAAAAAAACTTAATTGTTGTGCGTGCAAACATAATTTTCTCTTCAAATTCTTGATGGTAGGGGTGGCGAGACGAAGCTCAACTACTTGCCTATTCCCATGGAGGTGCTCAGAGCATAAGCGTAGCCCTCAACACCTAGGGAATTACAAGGTTTTTGAGTACTGCCACTATAAGATGAACCACTACAAGATGCTGCATCTGCTTATCCTGAACAAAACTATTGCATATGCAAAAAGGAAAAGAAATTATACCTTTCCTGCCGTGTCGTATTTCACGTCGAGTTCAAATGTGGGAGCGATTCGTGATGGCTGGTGGATCAAGTCAACCGTTTGGCTAATGGCGCATGTGGGGTTTCTATGGCACGACACATATTTTTACTAAGGACCATAAGGAAGTGTGTTTCTATACATATTAACCGCGTCTTTATAAGATGGGAGAATCAACTTTTCACTAGTTACTCTATCTTTAATAATTTCAGTTTCGTTTGAGTCTAATTGGGAACAATTAGTATTTCTATTTACGAATGGAGGAAAAAGAACTTCCCTATTTTCAAGGTCGGGTAAAATAGCTAAAAACAAAGGTAATATTCTAGACAATCGACGATCATAATCTAGCGAATACAATGATTCTTCTACGACATAATCCTTAACTAATTCTTCATTACTTCTATTATTTTTTGTATCTTGTGAAACGCTAACCTCTAGTGGAATAGGAAAAAGTATTTCTAACAAAGAAGAAGGTAAATCACATTCAATAGAAGTACTACTTGTAGATGTTTTGTCAGACATGTAAAGATAAATGCAAATAAATGGATTTTTTTCTTTTAATTGTGTTGTATAAATTATACTAAAATTTGTCCTATACATAAGCTCAGAAACAAAAACAAGCAACAAAATTTCAGCTTTGTAATTTTCGCCCAATCTTTTGTTCATCAAATTCTTCCTCAAATGATCTGCAAAATAACTACATGTGTCCAAATAGGGTTCTACATACTTAGCAAAGTTTATGCATGAGCTACCAAGCATGAACCAAAAGACACTTCTGGACACATGAGTCTCAAAATACCAAGACCAATTTGAATCACAAAAGCATGTAAATACAACAATATTGATAGTCCTTGTGATAAAGAAACCCAAGATTCTATCTCAGATAAGTAGAAAAATATACACTTAATTTCATGCAAATGATTGACATTGAGAGTGTATAAATCTTCTTATATGAGAGGCAACAAGAATGTAAGGTCTAATGATGCATACATTACTTAGGTAGCCAACACTGTGTTCCTAGGGAGTAGCATCAAGTCTATCCCCAACATCATGACTCGATTGTAAACCTATCTCCATGGGAGTGAAGATGTGTTTACAGTCCTCAAGGTCAAAACATCACAAAAGAGTATTAATATATTTGTTGGATATAAAGTGATGGCTCCATCAACTTGCATAAATTGAATATTCAAGCAATAATGTGAATTCTCCCAATATGATAAATAAAACAAGGGTATGCAGGCCAACCTTAAATTTAAATTTTCCACCTTATTAAAATTCTTGAGTAGCATCTCATCCATATAACCAATCATTTTGAGACCTACATCACTTACACACTTTAGATACAAGCTGCTTCAATTGAACTATTTTTAAATGCATGTGCTAATAAGGAGCAGATACTTTCTCATATCAAGCACTTGGTGCTTGCTTTAATCTAGAAAATGTCTTTTTCAATGTTCAGAACTTGTTTTCATATGCCGTTTTCATAAAGCATATGTTTGAAACTATGCTCCGTAATGAAAGTATCATTCAAATATGTTCAAGTAATGTACATTCCATCAACTGTGGTTTGTAAGTGCACAGATCCTATGAATGCTCATCATATATGACATGAAGGAGTAAAGATCTCATCAAAACCAATATCTTTTTCTTGATAAAAAATGTTTGCTACATGCCTTTCCTTAGGGGGATCAACACTATCAATAGATTTGTGCTTCACATTATAAGCTCATTGAATTCCAATGGTCTTTTTTCCATGAGCTATTTCACATAATGGCTAGGTACCATCATTTGTAATAACATCAAATGTTGACTAAATAACATCCATCGAATTTTCTAACTTGTATCTATCGTTGAACACAAGAGACCCATTCTCATACCAAAGGCTAAAGATATTCATTTTGTAAAAACTCAAGAAAAAGAAGCACCTTGGAAGCTTGATTCACTATGATAAGACAAAGACACATCTAACTAACATCTCTCAAAGTCTACACTAACCATTTTTAATGGAATTTTCCTCATCAATATTTGTTCTCTCATTAATGAAAATCATGAATAATTACATTAGAAATAGAATGATTTATATCCTCATTCAAAACATGCATGGGTTGAGACGTTACCTCACTAGGAGATACATTTGACTATCAACTTGTGAAAAGAGACTACATGATGTCATACACATCCTTTGAGCTCATTGGAATCTCATTCATTCATGAAAATGAAGGATGCACTATAACCCCTATAGAAGATACACATTTTCTCTGGAAAATGTGTTTACTTTTATGTGGTAGAGATGATACCTAAAAACATGCAGATTTATAATGCATTGCTTGCAACCTTGCCAAACATCATAAGAAGTAATAGATTATAATACCTTAGTAAGGCGTACATAATGCATAAGACATTATGTCGTCAATCCAAAAAATATGTGATAATGTGTGACTATCAATTAAAAATCTTTCCATTTTACATAATACATTAAATTTAGAAGACATGTCCCCTCTTGATTAGAATGGAGGGTGTCCTTTGTACGTGTCGAAATAGTTTCAGCCATGAGAAAGAGCTTATAACGTGCATAACAATTTGGACTTTGGCTTTAGTCGATAGAACTATGGATGTATTGAGAAAATATCAATAGAAGTCGTGAAACAAAAGTAATTTCTAAAATATGTTGTCCTCACAAGACAACATCTATGACTAAAACAAGTAACACTTCACATTTATTTTTTTGTTATCATGCTTAAGAAATGAATATTATTATATCTTACTCGAAAGGCCGACCTTGTATGCATGTTTAGATGGTGCATCAGCTTATTAAAAAAGAACAGCATACCAAAAGTTTTGAAGGTGTAACAAAATAGAAAAAATGCAAATGAAGAAAATACATATGCCAAAGTTTTGCATTTGAGATGGCCTAAAAATCTTGTACTTCTACATCTCGGATCTTGTAGATGCACAATGTCCAAAATTGTGTATAAAAGAGGCAAAGAAGAAGGAGGCTTTAATGGTTGTTGCAAAGCTTATACACCCAAAAAAGAGTCTAGTAATCGTGTAGAATGAAGAATGGGCATTTACCACTCTTTGCATTTATCACCCATCTTTTCATGAAAAGTGTATGTTTGTAGTAAACTCACATGTTTGGTACTTTGATAATACGGCAACCAAACATATTATCTTGCAACACAAATACTTCACTTCACTTGAGCCTGCCCCTACAAGGAATATTGTCACATGTGGCAAGAACACCTCTTATCCACCAACATCCTCCCGTGAAACCAACGGCTTGCAGATAGGATACATGATGTCCCACACAAAGTTGTACAAGAAGTATGGCAGGTTAGTGAGCTCGACCCAGAGAGGGTAGCGGAGAGGTTTTGAATTGTCAGGAATAAAATCAGGGGACCATCTGAACAGGCACAAGTAGATTACGATGGTACAGAATAGCAAGTAGATACCAAATAGTTTGAGACAATTTGTAGACTATAGCAAGTAGATACCAAATAGTTTGAGACAATTTGTAGACTATTTGAATCAGTATCCAAATAGTTATCCACGGAATCGGTACCCTTCACCTCTCACTTGTCAGCAACAAAAGTGGTATCGTTCATGTGTACCAACCACAATTATGCCACAACATCCAGTTCTCAGTGATAATGCTCACTATCAAAAACCATCTTTCACCTCAACAATAGACAAAACGATAACAGTGGAATAATTTGAATTATAATAACCTCAAAAACCATGTTTCCCCTCAACAATGGAATAATTTAAATTATAATAACCATTTTTATGGGAATAATCACAATGCTTCCTTAAGAAACGAAGCAAAGCAACAAAACACCAATCACCTGTATCGTTTCTCACCTAAATTTGTTTTTTTAATCTAAGATAACGACACTCTATTATTTGTGGTATGGAAAAGAATTCAATGCATACAGCTGCATCTTGCAACTTGAACCAACTAGACTCTACTATTTGTGATACCGCAGATCACCCTATTGTCAAATCGCTTGATCAAAGTCGGTTAGTAGCACTCACCAACCAAGTAGCCATAGATTACGCTGGTATAGAATAGCAACATTTTTCATCTTAGTAGCAAGTAGATACGCCATTGAGACAATTTGTGGACTATTTGAATCAGTGTCCAAATAGTTATCCACAGAATTGGTACCCTTCACCCCTCACTTGTCAGCAACAAAAGTGGTATCGGTCATGTGTACCAACCACAATTATGCCACCTATGATTGAACCACAACATCTAGTTCTCAGTGATAGCATCCTCAAAAACCATCTTTCACCTCAACAATGGACAAAACGATAACAGTGGAATAATTTAAATCATAATAACCCCAAAAACCATGTTTCTCCTCAACAATGGAATAATTTAAAGTATAATAACCATTTGTATGGGAATAATCACAATGATACCTTAAGAAACGAAGCAAAGCAACAAAATACCAATCACCTGTATCGTTTCCCACCTAAATTTGTTTCACATATTGAGGAAATTTGCAAACATGCATGAGAGATTAATCAAAGGAGAAGACAACAACAAGCCCCTTGTGCAAATATAGTAAAATGGACTTATTCAAAACTAGATATTTCAATTGTAACCCCTATGTGGATATGCAAACGAATTCCATATTGGAAGAACAAGAAGGTGTAGGTTAGATGGCTACTTAATAGTTATAGCAAGACACACTATATGTTGCTATGGACCAACTAAAGGCTAGTAAAATTTGTGGAGCGTCTCTCTGGTGCAAGCACTTTTGCTAGTCCATTGAGGATGTTGTTCACATCTTTTTTACTTCTCCGACTTCCAACAGGATATGATAGATTGTCGGAAAGAAAATTAGACTTCAGAAGCATATCAGCTCGAAACATGCTTTGTTGGGAGAAGTGATCGATTGCCCGGAGACTCTTTGGAATGCCATCAGAGGGGAAGTCCTCTGGAAGATCCAGTGAGAAAGATATGCTTATAACTTTGGTGAATCCCCCAAAAAGTGGTCAATTGAGAAATTGATGATCATCCTCGGTAAAACAATCACCAACTATAAGAAATCCCCCCCTTTGAGGCATCATAAAGTGCTCCACTTGATCAACAACAACCCAAGTGGGGCTTGATCTGATTAACCTTCTTGGTAATTCCATGTAAACTCTTTAAGATGTACCCCTGCTCTATGGGACTTGGGGGGTTCCGTGGGCACTAGTCCCCTTCACTTGTATTTTTCCTTTTCTTTTATATAGTACAAGTCCAAAAAAGTAGGTTAAGGCCGAACTTCCTTTATATTAAAAAAACATAAGCACCAATCTTCCTAATACGATCCAATTCTAATTGCTGAGTAGCCTTTTCTTTTGGCTTTTCGTGATTTATCACAAGAAATAGGCTCCTTTGCATCACATGGACTAGAAATAGCCGTAACATAGAAATCTAGCACAAAAGAAGAATTATGAGAGCCTTCAAGAGTACAATATGTGGAAGGTGCATGAAAATTAGTCTCTCTCAAGCTTTACACTATTGCATTTTACTATATAGGAAAAAGTGTCAAGCTATGTGAATTACTATCAATGAATGATTGTGATTTACCCCAAAGATTTGTAGAAATCTTTGAAATTTTCACAAGGCTCGGCATTTGTGGAAAGTTCAAAAACAATATCTTGTGTGGATGGATACAACAAAGAGTCTCTTCATAACATAATGATAGTGGACATCAGGTTTCTTATGATAAACATGGATTAATCAATTCGCAACAAGCAATGGTCAATTATTATTGATAAATAGAGTGGTGATAGAGATCTGACGAACACCATAATCATGAACCATAGATACACCAACAACAACTACAAAATAAGGTCTATGAACCATAGATACACCAACAATAAATACAACGTTTGGCCCATATTTAGTCATAAATCTACATGTGGCCAGAATAGGGTTCTACATACTCAGAAAAATCTATGCATGAGCTGCCAAGCATGAAGCAAAAGACACTTCTGGACACATGAGCGTCAAAATACCCAGACCAATTTGAATCACAAAAAGCATCTAAATAGGGGAGTATTGATGCCCCTTGTGATAAAGAAACACATGATGTTGTTTCAGACTAGTAGAATAATATACATTTAATTGCATGCAAATGATTGACGAAGGTCTAATAATTCATGCATAATTCCTAGGTGCTAGCATCAAATGTATCCCCAACGTCATGATTCGATTGTAAACCTATCTCTAAGGGAGTGAAAATGGGGTTACAATCCTCAAGGTCAAAACATCACAAAAGAGTATTAATATATTTGTTTGATATAAAGTAGTGGCTCCATGAGCTTGCATAAATTGAATGCCCAAATAATAATGTGAATTCCCCCGATACTATAAATAAAACAAGGGCATGTAGGTCAGCCTTAAATTTAAATTACACCTTATTTAAACTCTTGAGTAGCATCTCTTACATATAACCAACAATTTTGAGACCTACATCATTTACACTTTAGATACAAGCTCCTTTCAATCAAACTATTTTTAACTTCATGTGCTACTAAGGAGGTACATATTTTCTCATAACAAGTGTTAAAAAATAAAGAAGCAAGGTCGTATACATTTTGCAAAAAGGATTTTCTTCAAATACGAGGTGAGTATAAAAATGAAAAATGGAAGCATTTACTTTAGAAAGTAGTGGAGGCCAAAAGACAATCAATCCAAAAACTGAACTGAATGAGAAGAATGGCGGAAGAAGGTGCTAAAGTTCACATTGTAGGTATTTCATTTGGTTTTAGTCATTTTGCTTTCTACAGCCTCACAGAATATGTCGAGCTACTCACCATTTCCAGATAACTTGATTACAAAAATCATATCTATCAATGTGTGTATCCATTTCTAAAGTTTAAATATTATTTGGAAAGCTTATCTTCTAAGGTATTTTTGTCAAATTCATCATGCTCTTTGAGTTATTAACTTTTAGTGGTCCAGTTTTTAGCCTAACTGAGTGGACATGCAACTTGTTTTGAGGCAAAGAGTTACCAAACAAAAAATACTACAAATTGAGTGTTTGCTAGCTCATTTAAAAGTTATTAGTGTCTAGTTGAGTGCCAAAGCCACAAGCTCATTGTATTCTTCAATTAATACTAGTTGCCATTCTAAGGTCTTCTACACTTTCCATTGCGCATAGGAGCGGAATTCTCCAATAGTTGGTATTAGAGCTCAACAGTAGAGAGAATTAGAGCTTGAAGAGGCAAAGCATTGGAACTGAAGTAAAGTAAAGGAGAAGCTACAAATCAAGGGGGAGCTTCATAAATTCAAGGCAGAACGCGAGAACATAATTGAGGTAAACTTTCAAACTTGGAAGTCTTCAATGGCTAATTTAGGACAACAAGTTTAGAAGTTAGATAAAGATAATTTTTAGTTTTGGAATTATGTTAAATTAATTTAAAGGTAAAGGTTTATGGAGTCTATTTACTAGAGATGATCCACAACCAGTGGACCTTCAAGATCCCAACACGACTCCAGCACAAAGGAGATAATTTGTAGATTGGGAAGAGAGGAATCAAAGGGTGATGTTCCTCATTTCATGGCTTATTTCTAACACTATGATTCATCATGTGCAAAGCCTAGAGATAACCAAGGACGTTTGGGAAGCATTGGAGAAGGTATATGATACCTCAACAAGGTCTAGGAAGATGCAACTTAAGAATGTACTCAATAACATAAAGAAAAGCTAAAATCAAAGCATTAGTGAGTATACATTTAAGATCAAAGACCTTGGAGATCAGCTAGCATTAGTTGAATCTAAGATAGAAGAGGAAGAAATCATCCAAACAGCCCTAAATGGCTTGACGAGTGAAGAAAAGTGGAAGCCCCTCATCACAAAACTTCTTTATAGAGATCCTCTACCAATGTTCGAGGAGATTATACAAAATCTTGTGGTTAAAGAGGTTGCTCAACAAGGAAAAGGCAATAAAGGTAAGGACTGCCATAGCCAAATGAGATATGCTAGTCAAGGTAGAGGAAGGAACTCAAAAAGAGGCTCGAGAGGGAGAGGAAGAAGCTACAATAACACAAATTCCAGCCAACACAACTCAGAGGAGGACAAGGACAAATAAAATGACAACACACATGGAAGAGGTTGAGGAAGAAATAGAAGAAGACGTCGAGGTTCATACAATCCTCATAAAGGTATAACATGTTATGATTGTAATAAAGTAGGACATTATGCAAATGATTGTTGGCAAAAGAATGGGAGGCCGAATGGAGGCAACCACAGTAGCTGAAATAACTATGTGAGTACATCAAGTGAAGGAGAGAAGCAAACCATGCTTGCCATGAAGCATGATTACAACAGCCCAAGAAGTAATGACCAAAAATGGTTTATAAATTCAGGTTTTAGCAATCATTTGACATGACAAGGAGATTTAGTAAAAAATCTACAAGCTCCAAGTGGAAAAGGATATGTGGAAACTGGTGATGAAACTCAACACACAATTGAGCATGTTGGAGAAATCAAGCTTGGAGACAAGAAGGTATTGACTGATGTTCTTCATGTTCCTACTATTGCAAAGAATTTGATTTCAGTAGGACAAATGGTAGAGAAAGGATATCAACTTATCTTCAATGAAAAAGTTTTGTTTATCAAGAATCCAAAAGAAGGATTCAAAGGAATTACTCAAGGAAGGAAAGAAGGTAGGATTCTCACTTTGGACATTCAACAACCACATGGAAAGGTGATGTACATTCAGTTTGGAAACACAAGGATTGTTGAAATTGATTTGTGGCACAAAAGTTTTGGACATATCAACATTCCAAAGCTCAAGGACATGAGCAACCATGAATTGTTAAGAGGTCTTCCAAGATTCAATGATGCTAGACTGCATGAGTTTTGTGAAGCATGCCAACTAGGAAAGAAAATCGAATAACCATTCAAGAAGAGGAACTATGTTGCAAGGAATGTCCTTGACTTAATGCACATGGATGTATGGGGACCGTTGCAACAACCATTGATAGTTGGTAATAGATATTTCATTACTTTTATTGATGGCCATTCAAGAAAAGTATGGATGTTTTGCATAAACAAAAATGAGATGTGTTCTCTATATTCAAGAGATTTAAAGCACAAGTACAAAAGGAAATAGGATAATACATAAATACCTTGAGGTCTGATGGAGGAGGAGAATATTTCTCCAAAGAAGTTTCAGATTCTCTTTATGAAAATGGCATCAAACAAAACTTTACATGTAGGTACTGTTGGTGCGAATACCAAGCCTACACACTTTGCTAGATATAAAGACTTTATGTACAAATGTCTGAAGACTCATGAGAACCATTGCTATAGATTCTTTACCTTTTACCACTTGTAAAAGTCTATTTGACTAGAGGAATATTTCTAGCTACCACTAAACTTGTGGAGGTTTTTCGATGAAAAGCTATGTCTTTATTTGGAGAGAATTTCTCCTAGATTAGAGGACCACTTTTCTAGAGAAAGCCAATGATGAATTCAAATTCAAAATTCAAATGAATCATCTATATAAATTGAATGTAAGACTGCGGGATAGAGGAGTCCATATCCGAGTCCTTGTTGATCTCATTGTAGGAGAGTGTAGCTTACATCATAGCCTACATCTCTTAGTATCATTGAGCATTGTCTATCATGCCAATGATCATGTACAACATTTTTTCATAATACAATAGATCATTCATTATATCTGTTGGTCTCTCTGCCATTATCATTTATAACCGCCATTTTGTACTGCTCATATCTCAACCATTTCTCCACCATTTTCAATGTTCTATAGCTTGTTGGAATCAACTCTAAGCTCTCTACATGTTGTCAAAGTTTGAAGACTTTCTATTTAGTGGATTCATATAAAAGTCCATTGAGGTGATCACTGGTTAAACTCTATAGAGGTCCAAAAAAATCGGGGTTAATGATTTGATTGCTAAATTGATTGCTCTGTGTATAGTGCATCATTTCAAGTGATTCCACTTGGAATCATTAGCTCATTAAGCTAATTTAATATCTTCAAAATGAATGTTTATAATTCTTACTATACTGGAAGCACTAGGCTTAACAAGCAGCAGATGTGTGAACAAAAATAGAAGTTTTCCATTGATTTTTGAAGTTGGAAGTAGTCTGTCTTGTATCAATCATTTCTCACATCATTTCCAAAGCACATAGGCACTTGTTTAGTGTCATTGGAAAGCTAAGAGGGCCTAAAACCCAAATCTAAAGCAAAAAGGGGCTGGTACACAACAAGGATTAGCAGTACCTGCTCATTTCTTGGAGTGTCCATCCATCTTTTCCAACAGTGGTATCAGAGCAAAGTTAAGGTAAAATGGGAGATGTTTTTCCTTCTTTCATTGAAAAATTGGACAGGAACAACTATCAAGCATGGTTCTTAAGAATGAAGACATACTTGCAAGGAAGGAGTCTCGGATACATCTCAGGAGATGAGGAGATGCCCATTTCAGAAGCAAAGGACAACCTACAAGAGAGGAGCATGAAAGACTCAATTCATGGTGTGCCAAGGAAGCATTAGCAAGGTCATACTTACTTAACTCAATCTCTGATTTTCTTCTTCCACACATTAGGAACTCTAAGACATCCCAAGAGACTTGGGAAACATTGTCTTCCTATTTCTCTTCCAACACAAGGGCAAGGAAGAACCAATTGTGGATTGATTTTACCACTCAAAGAAAGCAACCCAAGCAAGGCATCTCAGAGTATGTGACCAAAGTCAAGGATGTAGCTGATCAATTGGCAAGCATAGGAGAAGAGATTGAAGAGGAGCAGATTGTAAGACAATTAATCAATGGTATTAAGGCAGATGACAAATGGGAGAGCTTCACAACTGCCATGGACTTGTACATGGACATGCATATTCCACATCTTACCACACTCATGGGGATTGATCAAGAATTGAGATTGATCAAGAGGTAATAGCTCTTTTGCCCTATGCACAGCTAAAAGTAAGTCTAAGGAGAAAGGAAAAAGCAAGAATATTGCGGATGAAGGAGCTACCTCACAAGCCAACTATGCAGGGAGAGGTAGAAACTCAAGAGGAAGGGGCAGAGGAGGTAAGAAAGGTAGGGGGAGACCTTATAACTCCTCACCGTGTAATATTTTTGGATTGTCAAATCATAGTATAGATGAGTGTTACAAGAACTTCAAGAATCAACGAGGTAGAGGATTTCAAAGAGGTGGATATACACAATCAAGAGGAAGATTCAACCATCATCAAGGTTACAATAACAACTACAACAACAACTACAATAACAAGTACCAAGGAGGTTACAAAGCAAGGAAAGACTACAACAACTATACAGAGGAGCAAGAGGATTCTCTTCTGATTATGAATATGACTTCAAAACCAAGTATAAATGATGACCATCTCTTCTACATTGACTCAAGATGCTAAAACCATGTGGCATGCAATGTAGCTCTTATCTCTGACCTTGAGGAACCTAAGGGTAAACATCAGGTACAAACAGGTGATGAGACCAAGCACTCAGTGATCAAGGTAGGGAATGTTAAAACCTCTGATGGAAATAAAAATCTATTGAGCAAGGTTCTATATGTACCTATAGTTACCGAGAATTTGATGAGTGTTGGACAAATTGTGGAAAAGGGTTTGCAAGTCATGTTCAACAAATATGGAGCATTTGTGCAGGATCCCCAACATGGATTCAAGAGAATTTCCAAAGGAGAAAAAACACGTAGATTATTTACTTTTGAACTTGAAGATACAAGGAATATTGCACTCTATAGTTACAAAGACCAAACACTATCAGAGCTTAGACCAAACACTATCAGAGCTTGAAATATGGCATAAGAGATTAGGGCATATTGGTGCGAGAACTTTAAAGCAAATATGTAGAGATCAATGTGTACTTGGGATACCTAATGTATCCAAGCAACACATGATCTATAAATGTGGTGCTTGTCAGTTTGGAAAATCTCATAGGTTTCCCTTCTCAAGGAAAGGCTACATGCATGAGGAATACCTATAGCTTGTCCATATAGATGTATGGGGACCAAGCAAGGATCCCTCAATTTTTGGATCAAGGTATTATGTATTGATGATTTCAGTAGGTGGACTATCTTATATTTTATGAAGCACAAAGATGAAGTATTCAGTTGCTTTAAAAAGTAGCTTGCACTTGTTGAGAACCAAACAGGAAGAAGTTTAAAGAGACTAAGGTTAGATGGAGGAGGTGAGTACTTCTCAAATGATTTTGATGCATTCTTGCAGGATAGAGGAATCGAGAGAGAAATTACAACAAGGTATACCCCTGAGCAAAATGGGGTGGGAGAGAGGAGAAATAGACTAATTGTTCAAACAGCTAGGTCAATGTTAAATGAGAAAAAATTACCTAATTACCTAATTACTTGTGGTCAGAGAGTGTATCTACTACCACTTATCTTGTAAACAGGCTGCCATCCAAATCTCTTGATGGGTTGACCCCATATTAAGCATGGCATGGTAGAAGACCTTCACTTGATCATTGCAAGATCTTTGGATGTGTTGCTTATGTGCGTATCCCTTCCCAAATCAGAAGTAAGCTAGACCCTAAGGGAGACAAGTGCTTCATAGGGTATGACTTGAATCAGAAAGGATACAAGTTCTACAATCCTTCCAGCAAAGAATTTATGGCCAGTAGAGCTGTTGTCTTTGATGAGAATGACTCTTGGTTTGAAAATGTATGCAGGAGAGTAAAGTTTCCTTATGACTTGGAAGAGGAATTTCCAAGCCTCACCAAGGAGGATCCAAACCAGATTGCAGACATCAATTCAAATGATGAGGAAATCATCAACCTAGAGGAATTAAAGGCATGGAAATCCAAAGGCAAAGTCAAGATGATGAAATTGGAGGATATACCTGAATCATCCAACCAAGCAATCAGAAGATCACAAAGGGAGAGCAAGAAACGAATCAGATATGGGTATGACACTTCTTTAGTTAAGAATTGGAACATGTATCAACTGGATGTAAAAAATGCATTTCTAAATGGCTGGATTTCAAAGGTGGTATACATGTCTCAACCTCCTGGCTATGAGGACCTAGGCAAGGTGACATATGTGTGTAAATTGAACAAAGCTCTTTATGGATTAAAGAAGGCACCTAGGGCATGGAACCATAGGTTGACTACATATCTTCAGGATCAAGGATTCATCATGAGTAAAGCAGATAATTCTCTGTTTGTTAAGAGGAGTAATTCACAGGTAATATACCTATGTGTATATGTTGATGAGATCATACTCACAGGTAATGATACCAATGGCATCAAGAAGATTAAGAATCAAATGATGCAGGAGTTCAAAATCAGTGATCTAGGATCACTAAAGTATTTTCTTGGACGAGTTAGTCTATACTAACTGTGGAATTTATATTACTCATAGAAAGTATATACAAGACATGTTAAAGAAGTTTCATTTGTAGGATGCCAAGGTAGCAAGCACTCCAATAGAGGTAAACCAAAAATTAAGTGCTCATGAAGGTGACGAGCTTGAGAATATTGCAGGTTACCAAAGCATAGTGGGAAGCTTAAACTATGCTACATTCACAAGGATTGATATTTCTTATGGAGTAAGTGTCTTAAGTCAATTTATGCAAAAACCTAGGGCACCTCATTTGGAAGCTTCCAAGTGGATTTTGAAGTACCTTAGGGGCACTCAGATTCAAGGATTATACTTTCCTTATACCTCAGATTTGGTCAAGATATCTTTAGATGTAGATTGGGCAGGTTGCAAAGATGATAGAAGGAGTACCTCAGGTTACCTATCTTTTGCAGGTGACAAACCTATATCATGGTCTTCAAAGAAGCAACCTACTATTGCTTTATCATCTACAGAGGCAGAGTATAGAGGTTTGGCCAATGCTACTCAAGAGGACATATGGATCAGATTGTTATATACAGATGTAGGTTTGCATACTACATATCCAATGATTTTTTGGAGATAATACAAGCTCACTACATCTTGCAGCAAATCCTATTTATCATGCTAGGACCAAGCATATAGAGGTCTACTATCATAATGTGAGAGAGAAGCTATTGAGCAAGGAAATCCAGTTGGCATATGTATCAACTAATATGCAATATGTAGACTTATTGACTAAAGCATTAGATGGTACAAAACTTTTCAGGTTTAAGTCTCTGATTTGATTGTAGGACATTCAAGAGGAGTGAATAAGAAGGCCAAGCTAAGATGTTTGGCTTGAGTGGGAGCTATTGGTGCAAATATCAAGCCTACACACTTGGCTAGATATAAAGACTTTATGTACAAATTTCTGAAGACTCATGGGAACCATTGCTATGGATTCTTTACCTTTTACCACTTGTAAAAGTCTATTTGACTAGAGGAATATTTTTTGCTACCATTAAACTTGTGGAGGTTGTTAGATGAAAAGTTATGACTTTATTTGGAGAGAATATCTCCTAGATTAGAGGATCACTTTTCTAGAGAAAGCCAATGATGAATTCAAATTCAGAATTCAAATGAATCATCTATATAAGGTGAATGTAAAACTCATGGGATAGAAGAGTCCATATCTGAGACCTTGTTGATCTCATTGTAGGAGAGTGTGGCTTACTTCATATCCTACATCTCTTAGTATCATTGAGCATTTTTTATCATGCTAATGATCATGTACAACATTGTTTCATAATACAATAGATCATTCATTATATCTGCTGGTGTCTCTATCATTGTCACTTATAACAGTCATTTTGTATTGCTCATATCTCAGCCATTTCTCCACCGTTTGCAATGTTTATAGCTTATTGGAATCAACTCTAGGTCCTCTACAAGCTATCAAATTTTCAAGACTTTCTAATTATTGGATGTAGAGAGAAGTGCATCGAGGTGATCACTAGTCAAACTCTATAAAGGACCTAAAAAATCGAGGGTAATGATTTGATTGCTAAATTGATTGCTCTATTTATAGTACATCATTTCAAGTGATTCCACTTGGAATCATTAGCGCATTAAGATAATTTATTATCCCCAAAAGTAATTTTTCTAATTCCTATTGTATTGGAAGCACTAAGCTTAACAAGTAGCAGGTGTGTGAACAAAAATAGACGTTTTTCATTGATTTTTGAAGTTGGAAGTAGTCTGTTATGTATCAATCATTTCTCACATCATTTCCAAAGCACATAGGCACTTGTTTAGTGTCATTGGAAAGCTGAGAGGGCCTAAAACCCAACTATGAAGAAAAAAGGGGTTGGTACAAAGCAAGGATTAGTAGCACTTACTTATTTCTTGGAGTGTCCATCCTTCTTTTCCAACAGGTACATGCCTTAGCAAAATGGAATTGTTGAAAGGAAAAATAGACATATCATAAAAGTTGCAAGACGCATGCTCAACAAGATGAAGGTCCCACTAAACTATTGGGCTGATGTAGCTAGTATGACTTTTTATTTGATAAACAAGTGCATAACAACTAGAGTCCATAATTTAACTCTTGAGGAGGTTATTTCGATAAGAAACCTGATCATACACATCTCAAAGTTTTTGGATATGTGTGTTATGTTCACATCCTTAAGAACTAAGGACAAAGATGGATCCAAAGTTGGAAAAATGTATTTTCATTGGATATTCATTAGAGCAAAAAGGATATAGGTGCTACAATCCGATGACAAAAGAGCTATGGATCTCATGAGATTTGGTATTTGATGAGCTGAGACCATGGTTTGGAGACAAAGGGAAAGAGAAGATTCTTGAAGAAAATTATGAAGATAATGGAGATGCTATCCAAGAAAAATTTTATCAAGCAAGCACTCAAATGTCAGGTCTAGAAGCTTCTAAATCACATGGAGAAAACTCAGCATAGAATGGGAGACTAAGGAGTCATTGCTCATCACCAACATCTGGTTATGAAAGATTTGAAGCTGAAAATGTTGTCCAAAATAGTGATTCAAATGCAAGTGAAGAAGAGTATGAAGAGGTGATTACACCAAAGGTAAAGTTGAACCAGTTGAAGAAGCAATATTCAAAAGTAAATGAAAGGAGGTCTTCAAGGGCAAGGTATCCAGTTCAAAGGTTGAGCTATGATAGTTTTACTGCAAATCATTTTGCATATATAACATAGATGGTGAAAGACAAAGAACCGGATGCATATGAAGAAGCATGTACACAAAAAGAATGGCAGAAAGCTATGCAAGAAGAGATAAAAGCTCTCAAGGACAATCACACATGGGAGCTAGTTCCAAAGGTTCAAGGTATGTAGATTAATACAAATAAATGGGTGTTTAAATTAAAGAGAAATGCTGATGGTTCTCTAGCTAGGAATAAAGCTAGACTAGTAGCAAAAGGATTCAATCAGACTCATGGTATCGACTATGAAGAGACTCTAAGCTCAGTTGCAAAGATGGGAACAATTAGAACCTTGATTGGAGTGTGCCGCAAGGTGATGGACATTGTACCAACTTGACATAAAAAATGATTTTCTCAATGGAGAACTTCAAGAAGAGGTATACATGAGTCAACCAACTAGATTTGAAGATAAAAAGCATGGAGATTTTGTTTGTAGGTTGAAAAAAGCTTTGTATGGGTTGAAGCAAGCACCAAGCGCTTGGAACCAAAGATTCGTTGGGTACCTCACAAGTTGTGAGTATAGTTAAAGTAGTACAAATCCTTCTCTCTACATGAAGACAGAAGAAGGCAAGCATGTATACATTTTCATATATGTTGATGATGTCATCATAATAGGAAGTAATGTTGCACGATTAAAAGAGCTCAAAAGAAAACTCATTAAGAAGTTTAAAATTTAAGATCTTGGTGAATTGAAATTGTTATTAGGCATTGAGGTGGTCTATGGGAAAGATGGAATCTACTTGATGCAAAACCTATGGATGTTCCTTTCAGATTTGGAATGATTGAATGCAAACCACTCACTCAACCTATGGACACAAATGTGGAGTTATGCTCAAATGATGGAGAGAAGTTACATGATGTAAGTACATATAGGAGTATTATACGTTCATTGATTGATCTATGCTAGGATCACAAGACCATATTTGTGTTATATCATTGGAGTACTTTCTCAATTTATGCAAATTCCAACAAGTGAACATTTAAATTTAGCCAAATAAATATTACGATATGTGAAGCACACATACAATCATGCCTTGTTTTACAAATATGATGAAGAATTGCGGGTAAATGGCTTTAGTGATGTTGAGCTAGTTTGAAGGAAGACAAAAGATCCACTTCTAGTTATGTGTTCATGATAGGTAGCAAATTTATCACATGGAGCTCGAAGAAGCAACCCACTATTACACTATCATCTACAAAACTTGAATATAGAGGATTAGCCTTTGCAACTTGTGAATCTATGTGGATTGAGAAGCTCTTGATTGATCTTGATGTGAAGGTGGAGGCTACTTCAATTTATGGTGACATGTCAAGCATCCACCTAAAAAACAATCCAATGTTTCATGCACGAAGTAAACAATAGAAGTTCATTATCATTATGTTCGAGAAAAAGTTTTGAGCAAGGATGTGGATATAAAGTTCATTAGAACTAATGACCAAGTTCTAGAAATGTTTACAAAGTCCTTAGATGCTTCTAAGCTAGAGAGGTTCAAAGATGAAATCAATTTGCAGGTGAGCTTGAGGGGGGTGTTAAAAAATAAAGAACTAAGGTCGTATATATTTTGCAAAAAGGATTTTCTTCAAATAGGGGGCAAATACAAAAATGAAAAATGGAAGCATTTACTCTAGCAAGTAGTTGAGGCCAACAGAGAATCAATCCAAAAACTGAACCGAACAAGAAGGGTGGTTGCTCAAAGTAGTCGAGGACTTATGGAGAAGAGCTCATGAATTCGTCATGAGAGCTCATGCTTACATGGATACAAAAGAGGCAAGGGAGGACACTCAAGTACAGAGGAAGAATGTTCTTAAGTCCCCTTGTAAGTATTTCATTTGGTTTTAATCATTTCATTTTCTATAGTCTCACAGACTATGTCCAATCGCTCACCATTTCCAGGTAGCCTAATTGCAAGAGTCATATCTATGAATATATGTATCCATTTCTAGAGTTTGAATATTCATTCAAAAGCTTGTCTTATGTTATTCCTTTATCAAAAGCATTTTTGTCAAACTCTTAATGTTCTTTGAGTTGTTAAGTTTTTAATGAAGACCAACTTTTAGCCTAATTGAGTGGACAAGCAACCTCTTTTGAGGCAAAGAGTTTCCCAACCAAAAGCACTCGAAATTGAGTGTTTGGTAGCTCATTTCAAAGCTATTAGTGTATTTTTTGAGTAGCAAAAGCCACAAATTCATTGTAGTCTTCAATTGATACTATTTTTCATTCTAAGTTTTATTTGTAGGTAAAAGTCTTGATCCTGAGAAGGTCTTCTACATTTTTCATTGCGCATAGGAGAGGAATTCTCCAATACCAAGCACTTGGTGCTTGCTTTAATCAATAAAATTTCATTTACAATGCGCAAAGTTTCTTTTTCATTTGCGTTTCTCATAAAACATAGGTTTCAAACCACGCTCCATAATGAAAATCTCCATTCAAAAATGTAATTAGGATGTCCAAGTAATGTACATTACATCAATGGTGGTTTGTAAGTGCATAGATCCTACGAATGCTCATAATATGACATGTAGGAGTAAAGATCGCATCAAAATCAATGTCCTTTTCTTGATCATAGATGTTTACTACAGGTCTTTCCTTATACAGGTCAAGATTATCATTATATTGGTGCTTCACATTATAAGCTCATTGAATTCCAATGGTCTTTTTTCCATGAGGAAAATGACATAATGTTTAGGTACCATTCTTTGTAATAACATCAAATCTTGATTAAATAACATCATCAAATTTTCTAACTTGTATCTATCATCGAACAAAAGAGGCCCATTCTCATATCAAAGGCTAAAAGAGAACCTTGGAAGCTTGATAAGCCAAAGACACATCCAACCTAACATCTCTCAAAGTCCAGACTAACCATTTTTTAATGGATTTTGTTTTAAGGAAGTTTGGCCTTGGCCTACTCTTCAGACTTTAATTAACTAAAAAGAAGAAAATAATACAAGTGAATGGGCCTAGTGCCCTTGGAACCCCCCAAATCCCACAAAGTAGTGGCACAACTCGCAGATCTAGAGAATGTTACAAAGGAGGTTAATAACCCTCTTGTCCCGCTCATGCGGCCCACTTGGGTTTAAGCTACAAATTTGTTCCTCATCAATATTTGTTCTGTCATCAATTACTACATCATGAATAATTACATTAGAAATGGAATGATTTATGTCCTCATTTGAAACATGCATGGGTTGAGACGTTGCCTGAGTAGGAGATATATTTGACCATCCACTTGTGAAAAGAGACAACAAGATGTCATACACATCCTTTGAGCTCATTGAAATCTCATTCATTCATGAAAATGAATGTTGCACTGTAACGTCCATAAAAGATACATATTTTCTCTCCAAAATATGTTTACTTTTTAGGTGGTAGAGATGATACCTTTAATCTCAAAACTCTACACAATTAGAATTCAATCTGCATTCTATAGGCACAAATGCATATGCCAAGCAAGCAAAACGATGGAGATCTACAATGCATTGCTTGCAACCATGCCAAACAGCATAAAATGTGATATATTATAATGCCTTAGTAAGACACTTCTTAAGTACATAATGCATAAGACATTATTGCCCCAATCCGAAAAATATGTGCTAATCTATGACCATTAATTACAAAACTTTCCTTTTTTATTGTTTTTTATCCCAAAATCATTCAAAACTTAGAAGACATGTCTCTCCTTGATTAAAACGGAGGGTGACCATTCTATGTGTTGAAATACTTTCAACCACGAGAACGAACTTTAGGCGTGGATAAACAATTCGAAATTTAGCTCTCTTGTGCCACGTTTAAGGAATGAATATTACTCAAAATGCAGCCTTTGTATGCATGTTTAGATGGTGCATCAGTTTATTAAAGAAGGACAACATACCAAAACTTTTGAAGGTGTAGCAGAATAGCAAAATGGAACTGAAGAAAATTTTCCATTTGACATGGCCTAAAGATCTTGTACTTCACATGTATAATCATCCATAGATGTTTTCTAATTTGTGAAAGCATATGAACCATGACATAGCATACCAAATGCAATCATGAGTTTATTACCATAAGAGAGAATATCATTTTTACGGACCATCATCAACAAACTTTACTACCAAGCCAATCTTAACTAGCACTAAAACCGATATTATATTTTCCTTCATCCTTTGAATATCAAAAGCGTTTCGTAAAATTAAATTAGGATATGTCTCTTTGATAGACATTCGCATCATCATACATACTTCTACATGACCATGTGGAGAGTACACCACGAATACGATCATTTTTATAACCTTTCGAGGAAGCATGAACTCTTTCCACTAGAATGATTTATTTGCAATATGAAGATATGTTTCTCCTCTTGAATGCAAATTGTCCCTCCTCTAATGCCCATGCTTTTGCATTTTTAATTCCCTCTAGGTGCTTCTTTTCCCATACAAAATCTTTATTATTGGATAACACCAATAGCCGACTCACCATTAGTAGAAAGAGTGCCCTAATTTTTTTCCTCTCTCAGAATCTCTCCACGTGTGAAAAATACACATCTAAGTGTGTAAACCCAATAAATCTATTAAGGAATATAACTCCAGTTCCTCCAACTTAACGTTGCTAGTATCTTACGTTATAAGTATTTTGCAAGGGAGTTGTACCATACATTTCACAAGTCGTTCTATACAAACCATTTTCCAAGTCATTCTATAACGGTATGTGTGATACTATCCTTTGTGGGTAGTTCAACAGATATTGATAGGCAGTGAATGACTATATCTTTGTATGAGACTCCGAGTAATAGTCTACCATACCTAAGTAGTGTCACGGTCAAAGTTGAAGTTTCTCAAAGATATAGACGGCCTACACCTCAAAGCTCCCCAGTTTTTTGCATTCATACCGACTACTAACTTCACATATCTTCAGTCTGAAAATTGACCTTTGGCGAAGAAATGCTCACAAGTGGCTGGCTAACCTCTTCACTAGGAAGTCACAAACCTCCCAAACCATAACCTGGTGGTGATTTCAATGTGGTAAGATAGATAATCTATAGATAGATATGCAAGTGCACTTGCTCTGCTAGGAGAAGCAATTGGCTGCTTGGCGACTCTCTGGAATGCCATTAAAGGGGAGGTCCTCAGGAAGATCTGGTGGGAAAGATGTGCTTATAACTTTGGCGACTCCCCCCAAAGAGTGGTCGATTGAGAAATCCTCATTCCTCCTCGGTAAAATAATTGTCAACTATAAGAAATCCCCGCCTTCAGGCATCATAAAGTGCTCCTTTTGATCAACAACAAGCTTAAGCCCAAGCGGGCCCCGCATGAGGGTGATGAGAGGGTGATTAACCTTCTTTGTAATGTCATCTAAGCTTTGTAACATCTACCCCTGCTCTGTGGGATTTATAGGATCCTGTGGGCACTAGTCTTCTTCACTTGTACTTTTCTCTTCCATTCATTTAATACGTCTGAGAGAGTAGGATAAGGCGGAACTTCCTTCATAAAAAAAAAATTATTTCCAATATGACATCTCTATTCATTTGAAAGGTGCAGATCCAATCACAGACGCGATAGAAAAGCCCACTTAGTCTATCGGATTTTCAAGGAGATTCGCACACTAGTGAAGAAAACGTTGAAGCTACTCCGCTAGCATAATTATACTAACATACTCCGCTATAAAAATTAGTTTAGTCGAATCATGTTTATTCTAGCAAGGCTTTGAGCACTAAAATCCAGGAATGGAAGTCCACGAACTCAATACCAAAGATTTGTAGCAGCCGCGTAGGTGTTCAGAAACAAGATTTCCATAGAGTTGCATCATTGGGATCCATTATAATACGTTTGTAGGTCGCTAAAAAAGTGAATAGGACACTCATGTTTGTATGTTGAAAAGTTATTATAGAATTTCGGATGAAATAGAGACCATGTGCATAAATACAGAGCCTTTGAAGCCACACTTGCTCAGGAGGCCATAAAAGACCTCACTGAATTTGATTCCGATGAAATCTCTGACTTTGAAGCTTTGCAAAAAGAGCTTCTACCAAGCTCGAGTCACACCAAATCCCCTTTTAAACAATTACAACATCCAATAGGAATTATGATAACAACCACATCAACGAGTGCTGAATTGTGTGGATCTATGGCAACTCAAGATGATGGTATACCTATTCCACAAAAGCTAGAACTAAATTGGGATTGTGAATCAAAAAAGGGGAGACTGGTGAATTAAACAAGTAATTTGTTCCTTTGGAGCCGATGTATCCTTAGTCTACACTCAGCCTCTTTGGACGTTTTACTAGAATTGGTGAAAGAATTCAATGTATACAACTGCATCTTGCAAGTTGAGCCAACTAAATTCTACTATTTGTGATACCTCACACCACCCTATTCTCAAATTCCATGACCAAACTTGGTTAACTAGCACTCACCAAGTAGCCATATATTACTATGGTACAAAATATCAACGTTTTTCACCCAAGTAGGAAGTGGGTGCACCATTGATACAATTTGTAAACTCGTTCCATCAGTATCCAGATAGTTATCCACCAAGTTACTACCCTTCACCCCTAACTTGTCAACAATAAAATTGGCATCGTTCATGTGTACCAACCACAAATATGCCACCTATGATTGAGCCACATCATCCATGCTCAGTGATAATGCTCACAATCAAAATTCATCATATGGATAACATCCTCAAAAGTCATCTTTAACCTCAACAATGGAGAAAACAATAACATGAATATCAATTTCAAAGGAATAATTTAAATTTTAATAACCATTTTTATGGGAATAATCAAAATCCTTGTAAGATAGTAGTTACGCAATATCACACACCAGTAGTAGAAGAGAAGATAATAGATATAGTAGAATCTCAACAATTTTCTAGTAACAACAAGTACAAAATTGATGGTGTCATCCACCCATGCACTCTCAACGTAGAGCTTAAATGGTGATCTAGACAACTTTAGATAGGGGTTACAAGGTAGAGATATGCTGGCACGATTTGCTATATGGGGTAGTGCAGAGGTCATGTATATATAGGCTAATGGGTGGCCTTCCGTGGATGGCCATACATGGGCAGTAGAATGTGGGCAGCCACCACCCCCTCAATCACCTTATACAAACCAACCTAACAAATATAAATGATTTTTGACTTCAACATAGAATACTCCATTGAATATTGCCAAGAACCCACAATCGGGGACCTTAGTAACTCTCTTTAATACCTTACATTGTCCAATTTGACCTTCCAACATGCGAGTTGGGATTCCTATCCATTGGGTAATGCACACTTAGCTCTGCCCATAATGGGGGCCTTAGAAAATGTGCATTAGTACATAAAACCATGAGGGGTAGACATTGATCATATACTAATACCCCTACTGAATGTTTACTCAATGATAAGTCAAGTAGGTCTGGGTCCTATGCCCACCTGTTGAAGATGCCTATTGAGCTGCTCTTTGCCAAGTACTTTAATGAATATGTTAGCAAAATTGGCCTCTCTCAGGCAATATGCTAGCTCCATAATTTCATCTCCAATCAACTTAGAAACATAATGGTATTGTGCTTCTATATGTTTGATGCGAGGATGAAATGTTGGGTTCTTTGCAATGGCCATAAAAATTTGATTTTCACACTCAAGTACACTGACCATTTTTTTGGAAAACTTAGATAGGAGAATTCTCCTTAACAAGACTGCCTCACAAGAAGCAAAACAAGCTGCTTTGTACTCCTCTTCTAATGAGGATAGTGCAAGTATATTATCATAGTTAGACTACATTGTGGCTCTCCATCCTGGATCATCAAGGGCTTCTTCAATGGTGATAGGTTCCTTTATTGTGACCATGATATCTACTACTAGAGCCATGTTAAAACCTATTTGGAGAAGTATTCTTCGCCTCCATCCTATATAAGCTTCTTGAGTGATCTACCTCTATGATTCTCCACATGTGCTAGATACTTTTTGAAGCAATTGAACACTTCATTCTTACTCTTGATAAAGTAGAGAATAGTCCATCCATTATGGCCATCAATAAATGAGACATAATACCACCTTGATCCTGACAATGAAGGTTGTTGGCTTGGCCCCCATACATCTATTTGTACTAGGTCCAATACGTTGTTGTGCATGTAGTCTTTGTGGTTGAATGGTTGTCTTCATGACTTCCCAATCAGACATGCATCACATCTATTGATCATGTGTTGCTCTAATGTGTTTGGTAAGCTAAGAACATTTTGACCCCTACATATATCCTTTAAGGTTCTTTTATTCACATGAGCTATCCCCTTATGCCAAACTTCAAGCTCACTTAGGGTTTGAGACCCAAAGTTATATAGAGCTATGTTTTCGGTTTCTCCTACTTCAAAAGTAAACAACCCACTATGCTTGTCACCTCTTGCTATCTTCTTGAAGCCTTGACATGGATCTTCTACCAAAGCTCCATGTTGGGTTAGCCTTACTTGCAAGCCTTTCTCAACTATTTGGCCTACACTTATTAGGTTTTTTTGTAATAGTGTGAACATAGAGTACCTTGCTGAGAATATTTGTCTTGCCATTGGAATCTTTGACATTACCAATCTTCTCCACACTATGCTTTGTGGCATCCCGTGTTTGAACTTCATGTCTATGCGTTGGACTCTCCAAATCAGATAAGAGAGCTATGTTTCCTGTTGCATGGTTTGAACATCCTACATCTATGTAGAAGAAATGATTATCTTCTTTACCTTCGTTTTGGCTTAGATTCATCAAAAGAAATGAGTCTTCATGTTTTTTATCTTCAAAATAATTGTTGTAGTCCCTTTTATTATGGCGTCTATTGTTATTGTTGAAGTTGTGTCCACCTCTACCTCTATTACTGCCATATCCAGCTCTTCCACTTCCTTTCTAGGTCTTCTAGTTGAACCAACAATTATGAATGGTGTGGTTGGTCTTATCACAAATGGAACAAGGTTGAACATTCTCACCTTTGTTCTTGTCATGCTTTGGTTCTTTCTTCTTCTGTTTCCACTTGCTCTTGGCTGCATGGCTTGGGAAGTCGCCTCTGCATCTTCTTTCTTCTTCTTTCCTTTCAACTTCTTGTCATTCTTATGTGCATATAGAGCACTATTTGAATAACAATGATAGGGGTTACCTTCCTTTATCCTATTTTTGGTCTCTTGATTCAAGATTTGTCCAAGAAAGATGTTCAATTCTGGAGTTTGCATATCCATGATGAGATCATAGGCTATGGTGAAAGATTTCCATTGCTTGTCACCTCTAATCCCATTGAGAATTTGCCTCATGATGGCCTCTTCTTCAATTAGTGCTCCAATGGATGCCAATTGATCACCAACCTCCTTCACCTTTATAACAAACTATGTGATGGTTTGTGTTGGAGTCTTCTTCATTTGGTTGAACTCATTCCAAAGGTGGTTCTTTCTTGCCTTTGTAGTAGTAGAAAAGATAATCTAAAGAGCATCCCAACCGTCTTGCAATGTCTTGCATCCTCTAATATGTGGTAATAGAAAATCAGATTAGATTTGAATATGTACGACCTTACTTGAGCATCCCTTGCACACCAAAGTGTAAGCCTATCAGTTCCCTCTTGAGTAGGTCCTCCTTTGGATCTTGGCATTAGGGCGAAAAACGGCCAAAAAAGGGCCGTGTAAGGATTCCAATTAGTTGTGCTTAATCTGGATTAAAGTTGTCAACTCATTTTAAAAAAATCCGTGTAAGCGCATTTAAAACGTATCTTGTGCAAATTTTGAAGAGAGAGAAACTCGTGTGATAATCATGAAAAGTATGTGTGATATCTTATGCCTCAAAGTTTGTGCTCATCGGGCGTTCATGAAAATTTGAATTTTCCTCTTGTTCACGGACCTATATAATGTGTGCTTATGCCGTTTTGCACTTTTTTACTCTACTTTCGATAGCAGGCTTGTTTCTCTCTTTCATGTCATTTTAGACACTTTCGCGTCACTCTTCGTAGTAGACCATGGAGAACCTCAACCCAAACACTCTCACTCACCTTTCAACCAGCCAAAATCATTGTGATAAGTTCCACATCAACATTGCAGTTAGTCATGAGTATGCAACGACAAGAAAGGTATGCCGAAGGGCTCTTCAACATTCTAAAGTGGTTGGATTGCAGAAAGAAGGAAAAAAACATATCGACATATGGGCAGATGGATTTGTTTATCCAATTGATCCACAAACTGGAAGGTATACCCCTTTTCATAATCTTCATGATCTAATTAGACTTTTAGGAGAAACATGGGCATCCCTTCTTATGTAAAAGAAATATCACAGGCAGTGGAAGCTACATTTTAGGATGGCGACTGACTTGCGTACACTGCTCCTACCACTTTTTTTCGGAGCCGTTATGTGGAGAGCTACACAAGCGATTGTTCTATTTCATAACACCAGAACTGTCACGAGCTGGGACTCCATCAATCAGGTAATCACACTTCCTCTGCTTCGTCCACTCCCGTGATGATAGCGGCATCCGTTGAAGTAGTGCCCATCTATCTATGTATGTGCAGGAGCACTATGGCACCGTGCAGGAAGTGACCAATGTCGTCTACAAGGGTAGCACTGCAATCAAGTGCACGCAAGTCTACGTTCACAAGGCTATCATTCACCTTTTCATTAAAAAATGTGAATCTCTACTTTCATAAATGGGATTTCTTGGTGGTGATGTTCATCTAAGAAAAGATCCAAAGCTTCTACAAAATATAGGTAATGTACAAAAGAGCTTGGACTTTGGATAGCTTGGACTCAGAGGAGAGCTATCCTGAAGTACTGATTCATCCAGATTTTCAATCTAGGAAAATAACTGTCACAACAAATTGGAAATTTAGAAATGTAAGGGAGCTCCTAGAATACCTTAATGAGGCATCATCATAGTTCATATTCTCAATTGATGATGCAATAGTTAACATTGGATCAGAGAAAACATTATCTTGCATAACTTGCCTGCCACCCAGGGTGATCAAGCTCCAACCCTTTAGATTGTAACAAGTCTCCTTCTTTAAGAAGATTTTTTTTCAAACTTCCATTGATTTTTCTTTGCAAGATGGTGACTAAGAATGTGACTGATTACATCACTTCAATTATGTCTTTTTATGGACTATATTCATCTTGGCATTTTTTTGTTTATTTTCAAGATTGTGAGGAGGTTTCAATGGTGCAATGATTATACAGGAACTTGCATATGACAAAATGGATGGTATGACAAAATGGAAAAGATTGGATGACACGACCAATACAAGCGATATGGACCATCTGAAATTATCTGATTGCCCATATCGCTTGCATCGGTCGTGTCATAAAAACTTCTCTATCCTCTTCACATTTAACTTTTCTGTAGGATGGTGACTAAGAATGTGACTGATTACATCACTTCAATTATGTCTTTTTATGGACTACATTCATATTGGCATTTTTTTGTTTAATTTCAAGATTCTAATGAGGTTTCTATTGTGCAATGATTATAAAGGAACTTGCATGAGTAAATTCTAGGTGATTCAAGAATATAAACCAAGAAATTCTTACATAATATATCTCCCCTTTTAGAACCTTTTTCCATACTTCCATTGATTTTGCTTTTGCAGGATTGTAAGTAAGAATGTGACTCATTACATCACTTCAATTATGGCTTTTTATGGACTATATTCATATTGGCATTTTTTTTTAATTTCAACATTTTGATGAGGTTTCAATGGTGCAATGATTATACAGGAACTTGCATATGACAAAATGGATGGTATGACAAAATGGATGGTATAACAAAATGGATGGTATGAAAAAATGGAAAAGACTGGATGACATGACCGATACAAGCGATATGAGCCATCCAAAATTCTCCGATTACCCATATCGCTTGCATCGGTCGTGTCATAAAAACTTCTCTATCCTCTTCACATTTAACTTTTCAACATGAATAAAGCAAAAAGCACCCAAAATAGACATTTTGATGATAGAACCAATTCAATTTTTTTGGAACCATGAAATGAAGTCACTTTTACTTAGTTCTCAAGAGGATCAATTCAACATTACATTACTCAAGGCATATAAATATAGTTACAATGACCATCTTCCAGATGAAGACTGGCATAATTACATACAATTTGTACATCAATAAATCTTCCAACATATGTTGGTTACACATTAGATTACAATCTTACATTCCAAAAATATAAGGGCATATTGCATGTTCCATAATGGCATTTATTGCTCTCTCCTTGATCAAGATGACCCAAGCATATGGATAGTCTGACAAGTTCAACTCAGGGTTGTAAAACCTGCTTTCCAAGAACCTTACTCCATTTGCAATCACTCTCCAGTCACACGAGGTGTTGTATTTCTGTAATGGCACATGTATTTGAGTGTATCCAAACCTTTTTTCTTCTTTCAATGAAGGAATTCCTAGAATGTTTTGATCAATATGCATTTCGAGAAGCTTAGCAGCACTGCAAGGTAAACTTAAATTTAGAATGGATGGCAAGGCTTTAAAATAGAACACAACAAAATGTATGGCGAGGCTTACACTTTGGAGTTTCCATGTTGTGATTGGAGAGAATTCCTTGTTGTCTTCTTTGTCCTAGCCATAACCTACAAAAAAAAGATTATTATCATCAGATAAATAGGACTTTTACTAGAGAAAAACAAATCATGGATCAGTAAGGATTAATATTAGGACATGGATCAATTACACAAAAAAAGATTACATCCTTCATATTTGCAATGTCTTGTACCCCTTTGGGCAATAAATATGTGTATCTACGTAATAAGCTTTGAAAAGAAATATATTTAATAGAAATAACTCGAAACACAAGCAGAAACAAAGCATGAGACACGACCAATCCAAGCGATTAGGGTCATCAAAGAATATCGGATGGGTCTAATCGCTTGCATTGGTCCTAGTTGCTTGAATTGGTCATGTCCAAAGGAGGTCATCTTGAAGCTTAGATTGCATGTGAACTTTTGTATCTTATTATTGGTTAAGAATTTTAAGAAAATAATGCAACCATTGCGTCCGGAACGTGCCAAAACCCTAAGATTGACTGTCTATTTGCATGATTTTGATACCCGGAGGTCTCGATAAGCCTTTTTGTATTGATTTCAAGACACGACCGATGCAAGCGATTAGGCCCATCCAACATTTTCAGATGAGCCTAATCGCTTGCATTGGTCGTGTCCTACATTCATGCACAAATAGGCTCATCAAGACCTCTCAATATCAGAATCATGCAAATAGACAGTCAATCTTAGGGTTTTGGCACGTTTCGGATGCAATGGTATCATTAGTTTCTTGAAATTCTGAGCCAATAGTAAGATAGGGAAATTCATGACCGATGCAAGCAAAATAAGCCAACTTGCACAAAAAAGAGTTTAAAAGCTTGGAACAAATTTTAAACGCAGAAAAACTAATTAAAAAAGCTTTCACAAAGCACTCAAGAAACATGACCGATACAAGCGATTAGGGTCATCGGGAAATCCTCGAATGTCCTTAATCACGTGTATCGGTCGTGTTGTAAAATAATTGATCATGATGACCCTAAACCCTCACACAAAATGTGGTCTATGGAAAGTTTTGAAAAGCATGTAAAAATGCAAAGACAGCGGTAAGTTGATGGTAGCAAGGAGTTTCACAAAAAATGAAAAAAGTGAATAGAAGAGCTTAAATAGGTCTCTAGGATGATTTGACCGTTGGTGACACGTGGCAATGTGTGATTGGTCCATGTCATCTAGCCGTTGCGAATCCCAACGTTACAATGCCACGTGGCATCATTTGAGTGGGCCACGTCATCTAGCCGTTGTGATTCCCAACGTCTTTTGCCATGTGGCACTCACTTATTGGTCCACGTCATGTGACCGTTACCCGGTCCTTCTCGACTATAAATACGGGTCCCGTTCACCATTTCACATTTTCAACCTTCATAGAATTTCTCTCTTCATCACCCATGCATACTTGTGCTACATACCCGATACGACTGATACAAGCGATTACACGCGTTTGACCTACCTTTGACTAGCTTATTTCGCTTGCATCGGTCATGAACTTCCCTATCTTACTATTGGCTCGGAATCAAGAACCTAATGCTACCATTGCATCCGGAGGAACATGCCAAAACCCTAAGATTGATTGTCTATTTGTATGATTCTGATATGGAAAGGTCTTGATGAGCCTATTTGTGCATGAATCTAGGACATGACCAATGCAAGCGATTAGGCTCATCTGGAAATGTTGGATGGGCCTAATCGCTTGCATCGGTCGTGTCTGGAAATCAATACAAAAAGGCTTATCAAGACCTCTGGGTATCGAAATCATGCAAATTCTGATATGGAAAGGTCTTGATGAGCCTATTTGTGCATGAATCTAGGACATGACCAATGCAAGCGATTAGGCTCATCTGGAAATGTTGGATGGGCCTAATCGCTTGCATCGGTCGTGTTTGGAAATCAATACAAAAAGGCTTATCAATGACTGTCTATTTGTATGATTCTGATATGGAAACGTCTTGATGAGCCTATTTGTGCATGAATCTAGGACATGACCAATGCAAGCGATTAGGCTCATCTGGAAATGTTGGATGGGCCTAATCGCTTGCATCGGTCGTGTCTGGAAATCAATACAAAAAGGCTTATCAAGACCTCTGGGTATCGAAATCATGCAAATAGACAGTCAATCTTAGGGTTTTGACACGTTCCGGACGCAATGGTAGCATTATCTTCTCCAAATTCTTAACCAATAATAAGATACAAAAGTTCACATGCAATCTAAGCTTCAAGATGACCTCCTTTGGAGACAACCAATTCAAGCAATTAGGACCATCCAAGCTTCCTTGATGGGCCCAGTCACTTGAATTGGTTGTGTCCAATCAAGTATCATATTTATAGCTATATGAATGAATGCTCCATATAGAACAACTAAATGTGTTTATAAATATTATTTTCAACATTAATTATATGTTTCTATAAAGTTAAGGATGATAAATCAAACATGACTGATGCAAGCGATTATGCCCATCGGATATTCTCTGATGACCCTAATCGCTTGGATCGGTCGTATCTCATGCTTTGTTTCTACTTTTGTTTCCAGTTATTTCTATGACTTTAAAAGATCGTTTACTTTTTCTAACCTAGATTTTCAATTTTTTCCACAGATATCTATATTGGATGAAGGCAACTACATTGGGAGGGAGAAGGGAACAAGGAAAACCATAGAGAAGAAAGGAAAGACAAAGATGGATATTCATTCAGTGATCCACTATCTTCCAAAACTGAATCCAAAATTATTTTGTGTGATTCATAAGCAGTATAGTGAAGAGGTAGATTTTTCATTATTCTCCTTGAGGACTCTTTCAAGATACATGGGTTTTACTTCAATACCCTTTAATGCATACATAGTTTTTCTACTTGAAAGAACAGGTGCATTAAGAATTTTTGGATATGCCCAGGATTCAATGCTTCAAGGGCAGGCTACTTCCTTTGTTACTAAAGCTATGCAATGGCTGTAGGGGTGTCATATGTTCAAAGTATTATTGTCTACAGGAGAAAAGAGTACCTCAGATATAGAGGAGATTTGCTAGAGACAAGTTCATTCAAAAGGCTCAAGAAGGATTAAATATATTTCTATTCAAAGCTTATTACTCATGAAATGTACATAGATACATTGTAATATATTTATATGCCTTGAGTAATGTAATGTTGAATTGATCCTCTTGAGAACTAAGCAAAAGTGACTTCATTGCATGGTTCAAGCAAAATTGAATTGTTCTTATCATCAAAATGTCTATTTTGTGTGGTTTTTGCTTTATTCTTGTTGAAAAGTTAAATGTGAAGAGGATAGAGAAGTTTCTATGACACGATCGATGCAAGCGATAGGGGCAATCGGAGAATTTTGGATGGCTCATATCGCTTGTATCGGTCGTGTCATCCAGTCTTTTCCATTTTTTCATACCATCCATTTTTTCATATGCAAGTTCCTGTATAATCATTGCACCATTGAGACCTCATCAAAATGTTGAAATTAAACAAAGAAATTGCCAATCAGAATATAGTCCATAAAAAGCCATAATTGAAGTGATGTAATGTGTCACATTCTTAGTTACCATCCTGCAAAAGAAAATCAATGGAAGTATGGAAAAAGGTTCTAAAAGGGGAGATATATTATGTAAGAATTTCTTGGTTTATATTCTTGAATCACCTAGAATTTACTCATGCAAGTTCCTTTATAATCATTGCACAATAGAAACCTCATCAATCTTGAAATTAAACAAAAAATGCCAATATGAATCTAGTCCATAAAAAGACATAATTGAAGTGATGTAATCATTCACATTCTTAGTCACCATCCTGCAGAAAAGTTAAATGTGAGGAGGATAGAGAAGTTTTTATGACACGACCGATGCAAGCGATATGGGCAATCGGAGAATTTCGGATGGCCCGTATCGCTTGTATCGGTCGTGTCATCCAATCTTTTCCATTTTGTCATATGCAAATTCCTGTATAATCATTGCACCATTGAAACCTCCTCAGAATCTTGAAATTAAACAAAAAAATGCCAATATGAATATAGTCCATAAAAAGACATAATTGAAGTGATGTAATCAGTCACATTCTTAGTCACCATTCTGCAAAGAAAAATCAATGGAAGTTTGAAAAAAAGCTTCTTAAAGAAGGAGACTTGTTACAATCTAAAGGGTTGCAACTTGATGCAAGATAATGTTTTTTCTCTAATCTAATGTTAACTATTGCATCATCAATTGAGAATTTGAATTGTGATGATGCCTCATCAAGGTATTCTAGAGCTCCCTTACATTTTTGAATTTCCAATTTGCAGTGACAATTATCTTTCTAGATTGAAAATCTGGATGAATCAATACTTCTGGACAGCTCTCCTCTGAGTCCAAGGCTATCCAAAGTCCAAGCTTTCTTTTCCACCTTTTGTTGAATGATCAGAAGCATCCCAATCTAATGAAGAGATGCAAGGACTAGGCAAATGTATAAGATTTCCATAAGAGCTCCTCCCTAATGGCACCTGATAATATGCAAAATGGACAAATAACTCTGTGCTATTGAAAACTTGAGCGGATTTGTCTGCATACATAAGCTCTTCATATTCCTTACGAAGAACTCTGAATGTTCGTGTTAAACATTCAAGAGGTTGCCACTCTAAAATATTGGAAGGAAAAATATCTGCAATACAAAAACATATATGTTGTTATACAAAACCAACTGAAATGATAGACGATCATTGTAAAACTTCACTTACAGTACAAAGGGAATTGCATATGCTTTTCCAGAACAAGATCCTTAGCGTTGTACACATGTTGTACTCTTGCAAACCAACCGCATCTCTTCAATTTGAAACTAAGAATAAGTCCCCTGCAATGGTTTCTTGTGTCGTCTCTTTTAGCATGCTTGACTTTATGGGCACCTCTATAGCTAGGAAGCATAGTTACTCATTCATTTAACTTCACAGAAAGAGGTTTCCATAAAGAATCCTCTCTTCTGTTGTAAACCTCACATGAGGTTACACGACTGGAAGGACGACAAGAAGAAGAAGCCATTAGAATCGAGAAGAAGAAGAATGCTCAAAGCGAGAAACCGACATTCACAAACTTTGCCAACATTTATAGATAAAAGGGCTTTGTACACGTGGAAACTTTTGATTTGATGTAAACCCTGTCGCGGAATGACCATGGAATTTCGTGAACCCAAAAATATTTCGTATCTTCAAAAATCATTTCCTTCTTGGAACTTTAAAGATATGCATTGTGTGATGTGCAAAAATATCTTTTTTTGCATCAAACCAAGAAATTGTACACTGAATACAAGAATCTTCATCACTTTCGCGGCGCTTTTAGATCATATTCTCTTAAAAAAAGAATTTCTTTATACGGTTAAAGGAGACAACAATGTTATATTCTTGTACACGTGGAAAGACTCTATTTGTCAATTTCCTTAATCTCTCATTAGCAAACAGCCCCTTTTCGGCCGTTTTTCGCCCTAATGGAATAGGCCTAGCTTCATCACCGGATACAATCCCATATAGATTTCTTCCTTGCAAATAAACCTCCATTTTGATTTTCCAAGCATCATAATTCTGTCTATTAAGCTTCTCAATCATTGATGGAAATCCATCTCCCATCTTCAAGTTGCTATGATACCACTCAAGAAGTTGGAGAAGCTAGCACTCAAGAAGTTGATGGAAAGCCATCTCCCATCTTCAAGTTGCTATGATGCCACTCAAGAAGTTGAGTTCTCAAGTGGTGAAGTTCATCTAGCAAATTAGCATAGGAACAACCCTAGCACTTTGGATATGTAATCTAGAACTTGTAGGCTTGTGTTTAGTGCAATAAAACCCAATAGGTACTTTGGAACATCAATGAGAACAAGTTGATGCAAAACAGATAACTTGCACCTTGACTAGCTCACAAAAATCTTCTAAAAATGGATGGATGTTGTGACTTCAAACACTTAGAGTAACCATCACAGTAACCATTTGCAAACTTCCTTTTAGGGGAGTGTCATATATAGGGCTCGCTTGCTCAAAAGCATAAAAGCCCTAATTTATAAAAATTATTGGAGCAATCACCTTAACACTGAACTTATGTTATCATGATTTTTTAGGGATGTGTAGAGAATGACCCCAAAACTGAAAAACTTGAACTTCTTTGCAAGTAATGAATCAAATGACTTGAAATTTGTACACATAAACTATACAGTTTCAACTTTCCAATCAATGCTTAAACATAGGATTTGAAGCTCTATAGAGAGAGGAGAAGTTTTTGCAAGTTGCTTGATTCTAAGGAAGAAGGAGTGGAGAACATAAATGGCACCAAGCAATGATCAAAGAGTATATCTATTGCTTCAAATCAACACTCTATTTAATGTACAAATGTTTTGAAGTCTTTATATAGACCCTTGAGGATATTGTCATGCCTTTTCTTCATGGTTTTGGATTTGAAATGACGTGGGTTTGGTAGTTTAGATTGATGAGAATCTTTTCCTACAATCTAGGAAAAGATAACACTGAAGTCATATCTAGTTTTTGATTGATTGATTGAGAATCAATCCCAAACACTTATAACTCTTGGCTTTGAGGCCTTTTACTCTTTCCTTTTACAAAGATAGATATTTTGGAACTAATTAAGAAGGTGATCCTATGATCAAAATCTTAATACAGTAAATGAATGCAAATAAAACTCTACAAGGAGTATATGTGGCATCATTCAAATGATCGATTTGATGAAGACCATTTCCACTTCAAGCATAATGAAAGCTTGATGTTCCAACATGAGCTACCTACTAGTCTCTCCATACCATATGACATCTCTGACTCCCTGGATTAACACTAGCTTGAGAGGATTGAATGCTTTGTCTATCCCATCCTACATGTCTTCCTCACCTAAGTTTCATAAACCTTCGCTAAGGGTCCAAAATTTCCCAAGTACAACCTCATTGCAATGTTCTTTTGTAACAACTTCTTATTATTTTTAATTTCCCTTTTGTGTGAAAGATCTTTACCAATATTGCATCATTAGGAATACTTGAGTTATATCGCAACTTGATGTGTGATTGTTCAATTTATGTTCTTTTTTATTAGGTTTTTTCGCAACAATATCCTAGCTATGCTTGAACTTGAGCGATTAGGGTTTTCTTGGACTTGATTTATACCTATTGTAGCCATATTTAATCAATTTCACTATTCATATTTAGCTTAAGCTAAGAATTGATTGAGGGGGTTAAGAATGCTTCAAACATCAAGTTGCTTATCCCTTGACTGTACTTGAATGCCCAGGATACACATTCCCAAGCTTGCAAAACACTTGTTGTCAGGGGAGGACTAGATTGTGCTCTCTGACTACACTAGACGAGATTTTGGAATTACACTTCTGATTACAAGAGCACCCATGTAGGGAAAATGATACAAGAATATGTAAATGATAGAATACATCCCACAACCCAGGACTAATAGGTATGGAAAGCTGAACTAGAGATAACATAGGAGATCCCACAATCCGGGATCGTAAGTATGGAACAAGATATCTGGATTACAAGACCTCCCTTCTGGGAGATGAACTAGATACAAGAAATAACTCGACAAGATCTTGTACTACGAGATTAGAAGAGGACAAGATAGGATGTCCAAGAACTAGACTAGATAAGACTAGAACAAGGAATAAGATAAGAACTGGAACTAGGACTTGGAGAGTACTTACTTGGTGATCACGACTCCTTGAGCTCCCAAGACTCATATCCACAAGACTGAGAATGAATGTGGCCAATCCTTCCTTTTATAGGTGTTCAAAGGCGGTGCTATATGGCGGTTATGACTTGATGATGTCATCATGATATCATTGTCTTGAAACAAGACCTCTTGATGTGAGAATTCAGCAAGTAGACAATTGATCTTGGGGTTTTGGAATGTCTTGGATGCAATGTCAGCATTAATTTATCCAAAATCTTAACCAAACATGAGATCTAGTAAACTTACATGGAATCTAAGGTTTAAGATTCTTTTCTTTGTGTCTGTGACATGACCTCCCCCTTAAGCGACGAGTTCCACGATGAGTGGCCATGTTCTCTAACTTGGGCTTCATTTGATTCTTCTTATGGAATTCACGAACCTTGATTTTTGCTCTCTGAAAATTTTATAGAAGCTCCCAAGTACGATCACGGATGTCATACATTTTCCAACGAATAAAGTATTCCAATCCTCCTCGAGAGATTCTTGAATCTAAGACATGATCAACCCCAAATTATTCATGATCCTTAATCTTGAAAGGTGGTGAAGGACTAGGTCTCCCTTGAGCTTCATTAGGTTTGTCACAAGATAATCCTTTAAGCTTTTAGTGGTACGTTGTAGTGGTTCCAAGATCTTTGATGGAGGGCCTTGAGTAAGCACACCTCATTGATTAAATATGAACTCTTTCTTGTCCTTTATCTTCTTGTTATCTTCATAATTCGTATGCTCCATAGAACTCGTGATAACATCTTGGTCTTCAAATGTTCTTGATTTGAATTTTTGAGGAATAGCATCATGATTATTCAACACTTCTAGCTCTTGGACTTGGCTTTCTTTGAATACTTGATTCTCACATTGAACTGCATGATTGATAACATCCTCCAAGGTATGTGCTTGAGGGATGGATAGCAAGAGATATTTGACTTCAGGATTGAGGCCACTTCGAAATTGATTAACCATGTAGTCTTTGTTGGAACATCAAGCTTACACTATGCTTGAGGTGGATTTGATCTACATCAAAGGCTATCGCGTCGAAAGAATATCCGTTGGAGAGTTTTTTTTCATATGCTCATTTATTGTATTTTTTGAGAAAATTTTGATGGCTCATTTACCGTTGTAAGAGCCTTGAGTTGTACACATGTAAAGGTACAAATATAGAGCCCAAATCCCACGAATTTGTGGTGGTTGAAGTTGCATTCAATCAAGCAAATCAAGTCACCTAAAAGTAGATCAATCAAGATCTTCACTTTTCCTAGATTATACGAAAGTGAATTGATTCCCTCCAACAACCATTCCCACCTTCATTTGAATTCAAATTCAAGTTGTAAAAGTCGTGGAACACTCCTAGAGGCTATATAAGGAGTTGAAATCACTTGTATTATACATGGAAGCAATATACATATACTTGTGACCATCATTGTCTTGCTCCTTCAATTTTCTGCATCATCTTCTTTGCCAATAGTAATCTTGCAGAGGCTGCTGATATCTCCTCAGAGCTCCAAATTGAGTGAAAGAATACTCATTGGAAAGGTAGTAGTGTCTAGTTTATGCCTGTAAATTTTCAGAGCATTTGGTTCAGCAGATTTGGAGAAATTGCAGTTTTTCTGCCTCAGGGTCAATCTCTGCGTATTCCTGAAAAATAGGAAGTACCACCGGTGAATGTCGCATTCATTCCTATAGCATATTTTTCTTATTCCTTATATTTTTGTGCATTCCATACACTCAACCCTATGTTTATCACTCCCATAAAAGGATTTTTTCTAATTGTAATCAGGCTGGTCGCTATGGGCATTTGAAGTTCATTGTCTCTTCCATAGATAGTAAGTTTTTTGAGCTAGTCGACCCGCGAACCTATCTGTTTTGTATCGACTCATTCTCCTTGATGCTCTATGGTACATAGTGTGTTTCTTTGCACTTATAACATGCCTATAAGGTCTATTTGAGTCTCCAAAAGCTCAAGGGCTGGTCTTGTGCCGGTTGGCTTGACCAAACTTCATCGCTTCAAAACACACTTTTCTACCTTCGACAAGCTTCTCCAAGTTCTTTCAGTGGTATCAGAGCTAGATCAAGATGGGTGATGGCTTTCCCTCAATGATTGAGAAGTTTGATCGACACAACTACGCGGCTTGAAAAATCAGAATGGAGGCCTATTTGCAAGGTAGAAATCTTTATGGAATTGTAGCAGGTGATGAAGTTATGCCTATTCCAAGATCCAAAGGAGGATCTACACAAGAGGAGACAGATAAGCTCACACTTTGGTGCGCAAGGGATGCTCAAGCAAGGTCCTACATAATAAACTCTATCTCTGACTTTCTATTACCACATATTGGAGGATGCAAGACATCTCAAGAGACTTGGGATGCCCTGGAGACTTTCTTTTCTGCTAGTACCAAAGCAAGAAAGAATCATCTTTGGAATGAGTTCAACCAAATGAAGAAGACACCTAAACAAACCATCACAGATTTTGTTATCAAGGTCAAGGAGGTTGCGGATCAGTTAGCATCCATTGGAGAGCTGATTGAAGAAGAGGTCATCATGAGGCAAATTCTCAATGGCATTCGAAGTGATAAGCAATGGCAATCCTTCACGACGGCTTACGATCTCATCATGGATGTGCAAACTCCAGACTTCAACATCTTTCTTGGACAACTCTTCAATCAAGAAGCCAACAATAGCATAAAGGAAGGTAACTCTTATCATGGTAGTTCAACTAGTGCTCTATATGCAGATAAGAAGGATAAGAAGCAGAAAGGCAAGAAGAAGGAAGAAGATGAAGAAGAGACTTCCCAAGCCAACTTCGCAAGCAAGAGCAAGTGGAAAGGGAAGAAGAAAGGATCAAAGCAAGACAAAGCCAAAGGTCAGAATGTTCAACCTTGTGCCATATGCGATAAGACCAACCACACCACTCAGAATTTGTGGTTCAATGGGAAGACCCAGAAAGGAAGTGGAAGAGGTGGATATGGCAGTAATAGAGGCAGAGGTGGACACAACTTCAACAACAACAATAGAAGCTATAATCGAAGGGACTACAACAATTATTCAGAAGATCAACCACATGAAGACTCATTACTTCTCATGAATCTAAGCCACAAAGAAGGTAAAGAAGATGATCATTTGTTCTACATAGATTCAGGATGTTCGAATCATGTTGCAGGCAACATTGCTCTTCTATCTGACTTGGAAAGTCCAAAGCATAGACATGAAGTGCAAATAGGGGATGACACGAAGCACAATGTGGAGAAGATTGGTAACGTCAAAGCTTCCAATGGCAGGACAAACATTCTGAGTAAGGTTCTCTATGTACCCACTATCACTAAAAACCTAATAAGTGTAGGCCAAATAGTTGAAAAAGGCTTGCAAGTTAGGTTCACCTAACATGGAGCTTTTGTGGAAGATCCATGTCAAGGCTTCAAGAAGATAGCCTGAGGTGAGAAGCATGGTAGGCTCTTTACTTTTGAAGTAGGAGATACCAGGAACATAGCTCTATTCAACTTTGGGTCTCAAACCCTAAGTGAGCTTGAAGTGTGGCATAAGAGACTTGCTCATGTGAATGAAAGAACCTTGAAGGATATATACAGGGATCAAAGTGTTCTAGGACTGTCAAACATATCAAAGCAACACATGATCAATAGGTGTGATGCATGTCAGATTGGGAAGGCACAAAGACAACCATTCAACCACAAAGGCTACATCCACAACAACTTATTGGACTTAGTACATACAGATGTATGGGGACCAAGTCAAGAACCTTCATTGGCAGGATCAAGGTATTATGTCTCATTTATTGACGACCATAGTAGATGGACTGTTCTATACTTTATCAAGAGTAAGAATGAAGTATTTGATTGCTTCAAGAAGTATCTTGCACATGTGGAGAATCATACAGGTAGATCACTAAAGAAGCTCAGATCTGATGGAGGGGGAGAATACTTCTCCAAAGAGTTTGATGACTTCTTGCAGGAAAAAGGTATCAAAAGGGAAGTGACTACCAGGTACTCTCCTCAACTAAATGGAATTGCAGAGAGGAGAAACAAGACATTGGTTGGATCAGCCCGAACAATGCTTGAAGAGAAGAAGTTGCCACATTATCTATGGGCAGAAGCTATTTCAATTGCAGTGTACCTTGTCAATCGGCTACCATCCAAATCACTTCAAGGTATGACTCCTTATGAAGCATGGCATGGAAGAAAACCTAGTCTTGGACATTACAAGGTTTTTGGTTGTTTAGCTTATGTTCATGTACCATCACAAATAAGAGGTAAGCTAGATGAAAGGACAACAAAGGCAGTGTTTATTGGATATGATTCAACTCAGATGGGTTACAGGTTCTTCAATCCTTCAACCAAGCAATTCACTACAAGTAGAGATGTTGTGTTTGAAGAACACAGGTATTGGTATGATGAAGATAAACAAAAGGTAACACTACCATATGATCTTGATTCTGACTCTCATCAATTAGGAAGCAAGCATGATACACAGGTCTAGGATCCAAGAAGTGATACAGACAATGACCAAGATGAAAGAGAAAGGGATTACAAGCTATGGAAGTCAAGAGGCAAAGCAAAGATGCAAGAGGTTGGAGAATGCTCCAAACAAGCACCTAGAAGATCAACAAGAGAGAAGAAACAACCAGAAAGGTATGGATATGATTCCACATTTGTTACAAAGCATTCAATCTACTTGGCAAAAGACTCTATTTCAGAGGAACCCTCAACCTATGAAGAGGCAAAGGGAAACCCTAATTGGGAAAAGGCCATGAACGAAGAGATAGATGCATTGAAGGAGTTGGACACTTGGGATTTGGTTCCAATGTCGCCGAATCAAAAGGTAATTGGTTGCAGATGGGTATATAAAGTTAAAAGAAATTTAGATGGATCAGTTTGCAGGTACAAGGCAAGATTAGTTGCCAAAGGATGCTCACAAACTCATGGTATAGACTATGAGGAAACATTCTCACCAGTTGCAAAGATGACTACAATCAGGACAGTGTAGCTGCTGCAAGGAATTGGAGACTCTTCCAACTTGATGTGAAAAATGCATTCTTAAATGGTTGGATAAGTGAAGAGGTATACATGTCACAACCACCAGGTTTTGAAAACCCTAATCATCCATCTTATGTTTGCAGACTTAAGAAAGCATTGTATGGATTGAAACAAGCTCCAAGAGCTTGGAATTACAGGTTGGTTACATATCTTCAAGATCAAGGGTTCAAAGCTAGCAGCTCAGATCCTTCTCTATTCATCAAAAGATATCACAATGAGGTTATCTATCTATGTGTATATGTAGATGATATTATTGTGACAGGTGATGATCTAAATGGGATTCAAAGGATCAAGAGACACATGCAAGAGGAGTTCAAAATCAGTGACCTAGGTGAGCTCACATATTTCCTAGGTATGCAGGTGATATACACAGATGAAGGAATGTATTTGACTCAAAGAAGATACATTCAGGATCTTCTTCTCAAGTTCAAAATGAAGAACACTAAACCTGCAGGTACACCTTTGGAGATGAATCATAAATTTAGTGTTTATGAAGGTGAGAAAATTGAAGACATTAAAGAGTATCAAAGCTTGGTAGGTAGCTTGATATATGCTACTCATACAAGGGCAGATATCTCATATAGTGTGGGAGTGCTTAGTCAGTTCATGCACTCACCGAGAAGACCACACATGGATGCGGCTAAGAGAGTACTTAAGTATCTCAAAGGTACAATCAACGAAGGCATATTCTATCCTTACTCTTCAGATTTGGATATCAAAATCTACTCAGATGCAGATTGGGCAGGAGCTAAGGATGATAGAAAAAGTACATCTGGTTACTTAGCATTTGCAGGTTCAAAGCTAGTGTCATGGAGTTCCAAGAAGCAACCAACAGTTGCTTTATCCTCAACTGAAGCAGAGTACAGAGGCTTGACCATAGCAACTCAAGAGGCAATATGGTTAAAAGCATTGTATACAGATTTGGGACTTGTGAGTTCCAAACCTCACATATTTGGAGATAATGTAAGTTCCATGCATCTAGCGGCAAATCCTATTTTCCATGCGAGAACCAAGCACATAGAAGTCCATTATCACTTCATCAGGGAGAAGCTCATGGCAAAGGAGATTGACATTTCTTTTGTTCCGACTGAAAAGCAAGTAGCAGATATGATGACGAAGGCACTTGATGGAATAAAGCTTTGTAGATTCAAAGCTATGGCAGGTATTCAACCTATCAGAGAATGAAGACTCAAGCATACTTTAGCTTGAGGGGGAGTTGTTGGAACATCAAGCTTACACTATGCTTGAGGTGGATTTGATCTTCATCAAAGGCTATCGCATCGAAAGAATATCCGTTGAAGAGTTTTTTTTCATATGCTCATTTATTGTATTTTTTGAGAACATTTTGATGGCTCATTTACCATTGTAAAAGCCTTGAGCTGTACACATGTAAAGGTACAAATATAGAGCCCAAATCCCACGAATTTGTGGTGGTTGAAGTTGCATTCAATCAAGCAAATCAAGTCACCTAAAAGTAGATCAATCAAGATCTTCACTTTTCCTAGATTGTAGGAAAGTGAATTGATTCCCTCCAACAACCATTCCCACCTTCATTTGAATTCAAATTCAAGTTGTAAAAGTCGTGGAACACTCCTAGAGGCTATATAAGGAGTTGAAATCACTTGTATTATACATGGAAGCAATATACATACACTTGTGACCATCATTGTCTTGCTCCTTCAATTTTCTGCATCATCTTCTTCGCCAATAGTAATCTTGCAGAGGCTTTTGATCTCTCCTCAGAGCTCCAAATTCAGTGCAAGAGGACTCATTGGAAAGGTATTAGTGTCTAGTTTATGCCTGTAAAGTTTCAAAGCATTTAGTTCAGCAGATTTGGAGAAATTGCAGTTTTTCTGCCTCGGGGTCAATCTCTACGTATTCCTGAAAAATAGGAAGTACCACCGGTGAATGTATATATATATATATATATATATATATATATATATATATATATATATATATATATATATATATATATATATATATATATATATATATATATATATATATATATACATATGTATATATATACATATGTATATATATACATATGTATATATATTTTTGCTATAGCATATTTTGCTTCTTCCTTATATTTTTGTGCATTCCATACACTCAACCCTATGTGTATCACTCCCATAAAAGGATTTTTTCTAATTTTAATCATGCTGGTCGCTATGGGCATTTGAAGTTCATTGTCTCTTCCATAGATAGTAAGTTTTTTGAGCTAGTCGACCCGCGAACCTATCTGTTTTGTATCGACTCATTCTCCTTGATGCTCCAAGGTACATAGTGTGTTTCTTTGCACGTATAGCATGCCTATAAGGTCTATTTGAGTCTCCAAAAGCTCAAGGGCTGGTCTTGTGCCGGTTGGATTGACCAAACTTCATCGCTTCGAAACACACTTTTCTACCTTTGACAAGCTTCTCCAAGTTCTTTCAGTCTTCCTGATATGTAGTTCCATGAAACAACATCTTAATATTCAAGTCATAGCTTGAAATTGATCGATCATCTTGTTGTAGCAATCTTTTCATCTCTTGGACATGCTGGATCAAGTCTTTTATGGTGGATTGAATCTCCTTGCATAGGAATCCATAGTGCCTAGTCTTGATGAAGATAGTCTTGCTAAAATGTCAGGGTAGCACAAGATTGTGCTCTTTGACTATAGTAGACAAGATTTCAAAAATATACTTTTGATTACAAGAGCACCCACATAGGGAAAATGGTACAAGAATACGTAATTGATACAATATGTCCCACAACCCACGACCGATAGGTATGGAAAACTGGACAAGAGATAATACAGGAGATTCCACAACCCGACATCCTAAGTATGGAACAAGATAACTGGATTACAAGAACTCCCTTCTGGGAGATGAACTAGATACAAGAAAGAACTCGACAAGATCTCGTACTATGAGATTACAAGAGGACAAGACAGGATGTCCAAGAACTAGACTAGACAAGTCTCGAACAAGGAACAAGACAAGAACTTGAACTGGAACTTGGAGAGTACTTACTTGGCAGTCACAACTCCTTCAACTCCCAAGACTGGTATCCACAAGACTAAGAATGAATGTGTCCAATCCCTCCTTTTATAGGTGTTCAAAGGCGGTGCTATATGGTGGTTACGACTTGATGATATCATCATGATGTCATTGACTTGAAACAAGACCTCTTGATGTCAAAATTTAGCAAATAGACAGTCGATCTTGGGGTTTTGGCACGTTTTGGATCCAATAGTAGCATTAGATGGTCCAAAATCATAACCAAACATGAGATATAGTAAACTTACAGGGAATATAAGGTTTAAGATTGTTTTCTTTGTGTCCATGACACTTGCTGCCTTACCTTGTTTTGCACTTTACCTTCCTCTTGACGCTCATGAATGGCTCTTAATGGGCCTGTAAAAGAGCCAAGTTTAGATCAAGCTTAAACTTTAATTTATTTGACAAAAATTTTCAATTCAAACATTTTTTTAAGACTCCTTTTCCCCCTTATATTGCTAAAAAATACTATGGAGCTCCCTTGGCTTCCTAATCCCACTTGAAGTTCAAGTTCAAATTACTCTTTCTAAAAATCAACACATTATTTTTAAGAGCTTTCCAATGCACTCTAGAGCTCAAAATCAGATTTTGGATGAGAAAGTTATGTCAATTCAGGCTGTTGGGGGTCAAATAGACAAAGAGAACCTATTAGAGTATTGTGATTTTTTGAGAGTCAGAAAACCAGAACATCATGATTTTTTTGAGTGATTTAGGTAGGTTCAAGGCAATCATGATATTAGAAAATTTTGAATTTTCCACAAGTTCATGATTTTTTCCAAAAAGTCATAGTTTTTTGAGAATTTTAGTGGGAACTTCAAAATTGAGCGCTGAGTGGTGGCGAGCTCTATACATGCAAAAAATCATGAAAAGACAGAGGCTAGTGCACATAAACACTTTCTCTCTATGTCTTGCACAACCAGGAATGAGAAATGAGGTGAAAATAGTGAATATATAGTCAAAAACAAAAAAAATAATGTGAAGATGAAGATGGGAGAAGATGTTGATAATGATGATGAAAGAGAAAAAAATCAAAAACTTAACAAAAAATGACTATTTTTTACCCTTGATCTCAAATCTATGATCTTACCATCACAACGCTCGTGCTTGAGCAACGCTCGCTGACAACACTGCAAAATTTTTGTCTAGCCCAATCATGAGCACCACCTCCTTTACTTGTCAATGCGGAGATGTGAGGAGGATATGAAGACCGTGAGCAGTTGTGGTGAGCAAATGTGAGGGACAAGCATATACATGCATGCACACACACATGCACACAAGGTAGGATCATAAAGATAAGAAAAATGGAAGTTTTGATTCTCAATAATGTGATTATAGTCTTCAAGAAGATCTCTTGCTAACTCGCTCCCCCCAAAAAATGAGCTTTCTAGCTCCATTTATAGTTTTTCACTCACTTTGGCCCTGTCTAGACTAGTGTCTGACCTAATTAAAAATTAATTTCTAGGGCTTATTTGAGAGGTCAAATAGAGTCTGAAAATCATAAAAATTGATAAGTGGATACTTCTAACACTCATCAAGCTCAAGGACTCCTTGGCTTGAGCAAAATGGAGTCGCAAAAATGTGAAATGATATTTACCATGGTTTTTAGTGATCAAAATAAATGTTTTTATAGGGGTTTCTTCTGAAGATTTGACATATACTTCTTGGATCTCCCTACATGCTCCCTCTTCTTGTGTGTCCACTTTTTTGACGAGTTCTCATGCATCATGCCTGACCTTGAGTGCCAAAAACCCCCTTTGACATGAACAAAGCTTTCTTGAAATATGTAGGAGCTTCCATCCTACCCATTAAGAAGTATAAAGATTTTCAAGTATCCAATGAAAAGAACAAGAGAAAACATCAAGAACAGACATAGAAGGTTGAAATAATCGAGAAATAGAGAATGCTACAAACGGAAGAAAAAAATAATGAAGATGAAAAATCAAGAGTGTTTTAGGCTGTAGAAAGTTTCAATAAAATATCATGTGAAAGACAAGAAGATTGCAATGAAATATGCATTTGAGAGAGAGCCTACCACGTGAAACAAAAAAGAAAGAATTGAAAATGAAAGTCGTCATAGCCATGGAGAATTATTAGGAAATGTGTGCATACATAGGTAATGGTGTGTCAAGCTTGGATGAAAGAGAATTATCTCCCACGTCATCAATGATAACTAATATCTGCTTTTAAGCAATGGTTAATCTTATTCCCTCTCAATCATCTAGAAGCTTTCTCCTCTAGTCCCACATACCCCCAAATCCAATTTGAGTGGATTAATTCATCCTCTTAGAATGCCCAAGTGCTCCCTTATTTTGCTTTGTAACCTCTATAACATTTTATTTTACACAACCTAATACTTTTTCTATAGTTAATTCATTTGACACTCTTCACTTCTTTTGTAATACTTTCCATCCATTAAGGAACTGAAACATTGAAAAAAAAACTTTATTTGGTACATCCACACAAGATCCATGCACTTATCTTGCTTCCAATAGGATGGTTAGCATGAGATAAGATTCCTAATGCAATCGCTTCCCCAACAACAATGTCATAAGTGTTGTCCCCAACTCTACTAGAGGGATCAACACTAATACTTTCTCAAACTTATGATAGGACACAAATAAGTTATAACTAGATGCATGTGGCAGATGCTATGGATGACCTGAAGATGTTGATTAACGATAATCACCATTTTAGTTAGAGTGAGACACATATGACTTATAGACCATGAGTGAGTATCATAAGGAAGAAAGGATCTAAAGGAAGTCTTGGTGTTCTCTAAAATTAACCCTACTAGAGGAATTTGGGAAATTCCTAATGGCCTAGAGGAACAAAACTTTTATTTTTTGCTAATTCATGCCAATGAAAGGTTAATTCTTGAAAAAACAACCTTTGAGATATAAGATTGATTAGTATGTGGGGTACATGTTAGTCCTTGATCTCATGGTGCCACGGAATTCAAAGATGGAATTCTAAATCATAGAGAGGACAAAGAAGGTGGAAATATAGAGGATATAGTTTTACATATTAAATTAAGAAACCAATGGTATAGGATAGTGGGAAGTGAATCCCTATGAGAATATTCTCTAATTCTCAACATGCTCTTTGCTAAATTTAAATGTTCACTTGTCGGGGCTTGCATAAACTAAGAAAGTACACCAACAACATAAGATAAATCAGGTCTTTTAATGTTTGCATAGATTAATGATCCTACAATGCTTTTGTATGTTGTTAGATCTTCCAATAGTTCTCCATCATTTGAGCAAATCTTTGTATTTGTGTCCATGGGTTGACTGAGTGGTTTGCATTCACTCATTCCAAATCTAAAAAGAACATCCAACAAGTACTTCCTTTGCATCAAGTAGATGCCACTTTTTCCATAAACAATTTCAATTCTTAAAAAAAAAAAAGCTCTCCAAGATCTGAAATTTTAAACTCCTTACCAAGCTTCCTTTTGATATCTTTTATCCCTGCAACATAATTTCTTGTTATGATGAGGTCATCGACGTATATGCAAATATATACCTCTCTATTTTCTTCCTTCTTCATGTACAATGAAGGATCTAAGCTACTTGGGTTGTATTCAAACTTAGCTAGATATTCTACCAATCTCTGATTCCATGCTCTAGGTGCTTACTTTAAGCCAAAAGGTGCCTTTTCCAACCTGCAAACAAAGTTTGGATGGTTGTCATCTTCAAATCCAACTTGTTGACTCATGTATACCTCTTCTTATAGTTCTCCATTGAGAAAAGCATTTTTTATGTCGAGTTGATACAATGGCCATCTCCTTGAAGCACCAATTGTTATTAGTGTTATGATTGTTCCCATCTTTGCAACAAGGTTGAAAACTTCATTATAATCTGTGGATTGTGTTTGTTTAAATCCTTTGGCAACTAATCTAGCTTTATATCTAGCTAGTGAACCATCAACATTCCTCTTTACTTTAAACACCAATTTGTTTGGAACAATCTTCATACCTTCTTTCTTTGGCACTAGCTCCCATGTGTGATTATCTTTGAGAGATTTGATCTCCTCTTTCATAGCTTGCTTCCATTCCTTTTGTGTGCAAGCTTCTTCATATGTCTCAGGTGCTTTGTCTTTGAAAACTTGCATCATGTATGCAAAATGTTTTGCCATGAAACTATCATAACTGAGCCTTTGAGTTGGATACCTTGTCCTTGAAGATCTTCTTTCATTGCCTTTAAAAAGTTGCTCTTTTAACCTATTCAACTTTACCTTCGAAGTGATTACCTCTTCATATTCTTCTTCACTTGCATCTATCTCACTATTTGGAGTAGCACTTGCTTCTTCGGCTCTACTATGAATTGAATTTGGAGACAAAGAATGACTCCCCCTGCATGTTGAACATTCTTCATTTGATGTAGATGCCTCTGGACCTAAAACCTTTGTGCTTGATTGTTGAACTTCTCTTTGATTTGTTCCTGCATAATCATCACAATCTTCTTCAAGAATCTTTTCCTTTCCTTTATCTTCATACCATGGTCTTAGTTCATCAAAGACCACATCTCGCGAGACTCCTACTTCCTTTGTTCTAGGGTTGTAACACTTGTATCCTTTTTGCTCTATCGAGTAGCCGATGAAAATGCATTTTTCTGACCTTGGTTCAATCTTTATTCTAGCTTCTTGTGGAATGTGAACAAAGCAAACACATCCAAATGCTTTGAGGTTTGTAATATTAGGTTTCATATCAGAATATACCTCCTATGGAGTCAAGTGATGTATTCCCGATGTTATGGGAACCTATTCATCAAGTAGATTGCGATTATGGTAGCTTCATCCCAATAGTGCAATGGTACCTTCATCTCATTGAGCATGCATCTTGAAATTTCAGCAATTCTCCTATTTTTTCTCTTAGCTTCTCCATTTTGTTGTTGTGTATACCTATAAGTAAACTTCCTTTTGATCCCATTCTCCTGTAGAAAATCTAAAAATTCTTTGGAGAAGTATTCTCTTCCACCATCGGAACTTAAGGTTTTGATAGACCTTCCTATTTCTTTTTCAACTTCAACTTTGAATCTTTTGAATATAGAAAACACCTCTGATTTTTGCTTCATACAAAACAACCATACCTTTCTTGAGTGATCATCAATGAAGGTGACAAAAAATCTATTACCAGCCATTGATGCCTCTTGGGTTGCTCCCCATACATCTATATGTATCAAGTCCAAGACATTTGGGCCTGCATAATTCCTCCTCTTAAATGGTTGCCTCAATTGCTTTCCTAGTTGAAAAGCTTCACATAACTCATGTAGTCCAATGCTATTAAATTTTGGAAGATTCTTACCACTTCATGTTTGCTCATGTCCTTCAGCTTTGGAATGTTGGTGTCCTATTATTTTATGCCATAAGTTTAGCTCTGAAATCTTCTTGTTCCCACATTGAATGTGCATGACCTTTCCATGTCGATGTTGGACATCCAAAGTGAACATCCTTCTCTTCTACCTTGAGCAATGACCTTGAAGCCTTCCTTTGGATTCTTTATGAAGCACCCATTCTCATTGAATATGATATGATAACCCTTCTCTACCATTTGTCCTTCAGAAATCAAGTTCTTTGAAATTGTAGGAACATGAACATTAGATAGTACCTTTGCTCTACTTGTATCTCCAAGCCTTATATCTCCAATATGTTCAATCATGTGTTGAGTATCATCACCTATTTCAACACATCCTTTTCCACTTGGTACCTATAGATTAGTGAACAAACTTCCTTGGCATGACATATGGTTACTACAACCTGATTCAATGTACCATTTTTTGTCATCTTCACAAGAGCTTCTATACTCATGTCTCCTTGCTTCCTTCACTTGAGGTGCTTGCATTGTTTCTTTGGCTCCTTTGATTTCCTCCAATTGGTCTTCCAATCTTCAACCGACAATCACTAGCATAGTGTCCTACTTTACAAAAATGATAGCATGTTATAACTTTATGAGAATTGTAGGAGCCTTGGCCTCTTCCTCTACTTCTACTTTGACCTCTTCCTTGTGTGTTGGCATTTCATGCATCCTTGTTGTTTTCTGAATTGTTTTGATTGTACTTGGAGTTGTTGTGACCTCTTCCTTTTCCTCTTGAGCCTCCTCTTGAGTTCCTTCCTTTAGCTCAACCTGCATATAACATTTGGTTGTGGTTGTCCTTTCCTTTGGGGCCACCAAAGCTAAGATCTTTTGTGACAAGATGAGGGATTAGTTGTTCAAAACCTGGATATGCATCTTTCAAGATAATGGAAGTTATAAAAGGCTTCCATATTTCATGTTCTCTCAATCCATTGAGAGTATAACACACAAGATCTTTGTCTTCAACCGTTGTGCCAATAGACGCTAAAGCATCACTTAGCTCCTTAATCTTTAAACTATATTCAGCTATGGATTGACTCAAACTTTTCTTGATAGTGTCCAACTCATTCTTCAATTGAAGTTTCCTAGCTTTGGTATTTGTTGAATACATCCTTTCAAGAGCTTCCCAAGCATCCTTAGCTTTCTCTAGATTTTGAATATGTCCTACCATGGCATTAGTAATGACTTTTGAAATGAGGAACATGACTCTCCTATTCCTCTCTTCCCATTCTCTTGCTTGCCTCCTTTGGACTTGAGTGGCCATAGCTTGATTGATTTGAGGTTGAGCATCATAGTACTCACAATACCCCACAAGCCTTTTCTCATTAGGTAGTTGATCATTCTAAACTTCTACACGTTGTGGGAGCGAATCGTGACGACTGGTGGATCAATTCAATCGTCTCGCTAATAGTGCACGTAGGGTGACTATGCAAAACAAGTATTTTTCTCTTCCTAAGGACCATAAGGCAAAGTGTTTCTATATCTATTGACTGCGTCTATATAGGATGGAAGGATTAACTCTTCACTAACTACTTTATCTTTTATAATATCTATTATGTTTGAATCTATTTGACAATTATCAGTACTTCTAGCTATAGATGGATATTTTCACTATTTTCAGAACTAGGTAGAACAATGAAAATTAATGGTAATACTCTAGATAGTCTACGATCAAACTTTATTGGATGTAAAGTTTCTTCTACAATTTTTATCCTTAACTAGTTCTTCAATTTCTGTATTTTCAGTATCATTAACTTCTACTAGACTAGCAAATAGTAATTCGAATGTAGATGGAGGTAAAAAGGTACTACTAGATGAAGCTTCTTCAGACATATAAGATGAAATGCAAATAGATTAATTTTCTATAAACCGCTTAATTGAATGATTTCCTATACAAAAGCTATAAAATACTGTTTATAAAAATGATATCCTATACAAAACTAAACAGTAGAATTTCAGCTAAGTAATATTTCTTTTCCGCTTTCCAGTTCTTCAGTTTGTCTTCAGTAGAGGTTGCATATCATATGAAAATTAACATGAGAACCATAAATATACTTTCATAAAATAAAAAACACTCATTAAAACTTAACATATTAAAAATCAAGTTAATATAAGTTAATTAACTTTTCTAATATATATATATATCATAAGTACATACATTCATTTTAATATACACATTGTAATATACATAACTCATTCATGCACACATGAACACTAATCAATCATGTAATATAAACTTGTACATGCCTCAAATATTCCTTTATACATAACTTAAGCATACATCTTATAATTCATATGCATACATAGGATTCATACACTTTAACATACATATACATATATACTACATATGCTAACATTCATCACATGCATACTAACATGCATACACAAAAATGAATATGCATTTAACTAACATTCATAAACTTACATGCACTAACACACATGCATGATCATACATGCACAAACATAAATGAACATGCAGACATACATGACATGCATACATAACATACAAACATATCTTACATGCATACATGCACATGCATACTTTAACACACATACACGCATACATACACATATACTAACATACATACTAACATGCACTAACATGCATGAACATACATACACTCATACATGAACATGCAAACATGATATTCAAACATAAACATACATGCACATGCATACCAACATGCACTAACACACATGCATGAACATGCAAACACTAACACACATACATGCATACATGCACACACATACATGCATACATAACATACAAACATATCTCACATGCATACATGCACATGGACACATGCATGAATATACATGCACAAACATTCAACATGCAAGCACTAATATATAATATACATGCATTAACTATGCATACATTTACTAACATCTAACATGCAATAACATATGCATGCACTAACATACATCTAACATTCATTAACATACCTAACATTTATCATGGGTGCATGCACTAACATTTAACATACATGCATTAACTATGCATTTATAACATATCTAACATTCACTAACATGGGTACAAACATTCATTAAATCTAATGCATTTCTAATATGTTTCTATCCTAAGCTAGAAAGTAAGGGTTGAAGAAGCTTGACTAATGGATTAAGAAGGTAATGAAAAGTTATGCTTAGATAGGATAAATGATTGGATAAGGGAAAAACTGTATAATATATGATGAAATCTTTGAAAAAGATAAGGGATAATGGCTAAATGGATCCTCCTTTTGGGAACTTAGAAATCATGAAAGAAGTTTAGGAATTCAAATCATATACATGTAAACAATTTAGATAAATAAACACACACACGTCCTTCATACCCTCCATTTCATACCAAATATACTTAATAAATTCATTATTCATTCATGTCATTCATCTCATATTTAATGCATATGCATTTCATAAATTAAATGGAAAAAAACATTAACACTTAGTACATAAAATAAAAAATATAATGATCCTAAAATAGTTTACTAATTAAAACATACACACGTAAGTACATACACACACACACATACATAAATTCACACACATATATATATTTTCACATATACTTTCATACACAAACATATTATAAAATCTAAATTTCTCTAGTATATATAATTAATAAAATAAAATGAAAAATAAACACATAAAATATATATATATAATCTAAATCATATAATATTTAAAAACATAAAACAAAAAAGAAAAGAAATAACATAAGAATTAAGAAACAATAATAATTATAAAAAAAACTCTCTCAATCTCTCTCTCTCTCTCTCTCTCTCTCTCTCTCTCTCTCTCTCTCTCTCTCTCTCTCTCTCTCTCTCTCTCTCTCTCTCTCTCTCTCTCTCTCTCTCTCTCTCTCTCTTTCGCACCCGCTGTCTGCTGTAGGGGAGGGAGGAAAGAATTAAAAAATAAAAAAGAGTAATATATTTATATATAAAAGAAAGAAAAAGGAAATCTCACTCTCTCATCCTCTCTCTCTCTCTCTCTCTCTCTCTTTCTCTCTCTTCTGTGCCCATCTACCTCTGCCGGTTGGCTACAGGGAGGGGAAATGGGAGAGTTGAAAATAAAGAATAGTAAAAAAAATAAAAAGAAAATGTTTTTAAAAGAATCTCCTCTCTCTCTCTCTCTCTATTGTGTGCGTAGTGCGCTGCATCCTCGACAGAGAGGAGAGGGAAAGAGAGGAAGAAAGAGAGAGAAAGAAGGAGGAAAAAGAAGATAAAGAAAGAAAAAAAAGGAAAAAGGAGAGAAAAAGAAGGGAAAAGGAAAAAAAAGGGGGAGGAAATAAAAGAAGGGAAAAAAACAAACAACTCTTTTCATTTCTATGCATAACCTGAGCCAAAAGCAAAAAAATTTGCTTTACAATAAATGAAATGCAAAAGTAAGAGAGATGGCCTTCTCTCTCCTCCTGCTAGGAGGACAGTCATGGAAATGAGTGCACAAACAACCATAGCCTAGAGCATAGAGTAAATAGAGTACCTGAAAATTAACATGGGCTTGTGAATATGACTCCCTTCCTTATATAGATGAGAGTAGCCCACCATAGCCCACATTTTCCCTAAGATAACTGAACCATGCAGCCTACAATTAACTCCTCATTTACTCAACATATCTGAACCAAAATTTAGGCATGGAAAATTCATCTTTTCTTTTCCCAAGAAACCTACATTTGACCCTTAAATATCCTTGAATTTACTTTCAAAACTTAGATAAACCCTTGACTAGCCCTTAATTTTTAATCTATACCCACAACTTCATTACAAAACACATTTATAAATAATTCCCATTTTTGTACTAATCATCAAAGATTAAAATCAAACATAAGTCAAAATTTTTATAAATTATTCAAGCTTAATGTAAACAATTAATCTTTTAATTTTTAATAATATTTTAAGAGAAATAAATCTTTCAGACATCTGCCCCCACTAAACCTACACATCGTCCCGATGGGCCAATCTGCAGATTCAAGTGGAACATATAAAATTCTTTATAAATAAATTTTAAAATTTCAAAGTTTTATTTTATCATGCATTCATACTTTGTGCAATTAAAAATATTAGTACAAATCTTAAAAAAAAAAACAAAGTAGATATAAGTCCTATAAATATCATGTTATATCTCTGAATCCACATTTAAACAAGCATTTATAGGAATAAATCATAAGTGTCATAGTCCTTTTGTTCATGTAACTTGCTTGGAATAAGTAACTTATCCTGCATAATAGCATATACCAAAACTTTTTCATCAGTTAATAGAATTATATGACTCCTACTTTTATTTCCTATGGTCTGACTCTCCATTCATTCCTTTTTTTTATTTCATTTTTTTTCTTGCTTTATTACTTCATCCCAACTCAGCTCTTTATTTATTTTTAACAAATTGGCCTATACGAAAATTGGGTGCGACTCTTGGACTTGTCCACCCAGCCAAGTTTATTCCACTTGTCTGCCAACCTAGCATAGCACACGACAAAACTATGTCAACTCTACATGAAATCGATGTCAGCTCGTGGCTCTAACCACCCGACCAGAGTGACTCCACCCGCCTACTGACCCATGCAGGTGCAAGAAAACATAAAGGTTAGGCCTATGATGAAACTAGCATCAGCTCGTGGCCTTGATCACCCGATCAAGGTTGTTCCACGCACCTACTAGCCCAACATAGCACACCAACTACAAACACATACATATAGGCTAATTGGGTATGAAGTTTTATTTTTTTTATTCATTTAGAGGTGAGATCTCATAAGGAATAAATAGTAAGATACAAAAATCCCACTTACTAATGGATAAAACTTTCAGCATAATATACATGTATTCATAATAAGGTTACCATTTCTTCCACAAGCTTCTAATTCCAAAAGTTTCTATTTAACTATCAGATTCAATTCATATAAATACACGTTTTTCATGCATCAATCATAAATATATAAGATATTTAACATCTTAAATTCTACTTGATTTTTTTTTTATTTGAACATATCCTTTTAACTCACTCAATAATGCCGTGTATATACACAAAAAATCAAAGAATCTTTAATTAAAAGTTTTTCACCTGATTTAAAACTGATTTTTTAAATCTTCATCAACATCTTCATCATCATCAGTATCAATCTCATCAATCTTATAATCTTCATTATTTCGCATCTTGATCAGTTTAACTCTTTTCCTTGCAATCAAATTTCTCAACAAAGAACCATCAAATTCTCTAAGTTTAAATGTACCATTATCAAATACAGTTACTACTACATACGGACCAAACCATCTTTTAATAAACTTCTTCCTAGCATCATACTGTGAATCAAAAGTACTATCGTAAAATAATACCCAATCATCTACTTCTATAGTACAAGGCCTAAGTATATATTTTTTATCAAAATAGATTTTTCTGGGTCTGGATAGGAAAAATTGGCTTTTGACAATACATTAGTTCTGCAGGCATAAATCTCGTAGACCTAGTATACGTCATCCTATCTGCCCATAGTGCAAAAGGAAGGAATCTAGGCCACCCTAAGTAGATCATACAATGGATTAGCTACATGGGCATAATACGGAATCCAAATAGCATAAAAAACACATGCTCGTAAGAAATGTCTAACCTCATCAATGGTCCTACAAGTTTCAGATAATTTATTTATAGCATCTACTTTTGGAGGATAAGGCCTACGACCATAGTAACCACATAAACGTCCTACAATTAAAACTTCATTAACACCAAATACTGATTTTTCTATGAAAAATGTTAATCCTACTTCTTCAAATCTTTTAAATATTTTCTCACAATCTAAAATATGATTAGATACAAACTTCCTACATCCTAAAGAATCTAGTGTTTCATCTTTTTCTTCACAGCCTTTAATTGGAATATTATCTATAAACAACATGGTCACATTAGGAATAAAATCATGAAGAACCATATTCATTGCATTCATCATATGTGCTACCGAATTTGTAGCTCCTTGAGGAAGAGTACACATACGAACTAATCCTAAAGGAGTCTTCATCGTGGTAATATCTCTACTCTCAGTAGCAAGTTAGAATTGATCATAACCTAAATATAAATTACCCATAGAATAGATAGAATGCCCAACAAAAGCTTCAGCAAATTCTCCTACAATAGGGCCGGTTCCTACATTCCTAATTGTAACTTTATTTACGGGTTGTAAGTCTTGGATAAATCTAAGCTTACCATTCTTTTTAGGAACAGTAAACCATCTATTAGAATAAGGTGGAGAGGAAGGTTCTAAAATTTTCATATCCATCTTCTCCTTAAGCAGTTTCATTAGCTCAGGTAAATGAGCCTTTCGAACTGGTATAGGACGAAGATTCCAAGGTATATGGGCTACGGTAAATATAATCATCAAAGATACTATTCTAGGATCAACACATCCTATTTCATGAGGATAAAGAGAAAAAGATTTTCCATGTTTTCTTATCACTTGACGAAACAATTCACGTTCAGTAGGCAGTTTCATCAGTAAAATTATGTCCTATTTTTGAAATATCACGTAAAATGGGATCGTTAGCTAGTTGTTTTATTTTTTGGTCACTTCCTTCAGGTAAAGCTTGAGCTACAAGTTTCACTTTTTTATCTACTATTTTATACTTTGTAGTAATTTTAGCTTCATTATGAGAATCAGAAACAAATTTTAAAATTAATTCATATTCATTTAATGAGTTCAAAAGTATAACTTGCATTAATTTTTCATCATGTAAAGTTTCATTAATTTCATCAAGTAGAGAAGAAGAAAAAGATGTTTCAATTACATTTTCAATCTTTTAATTTGTAGACATATAACCTTTATCTTTAAAATATTAATTTTCATGTTTTTTCATTATTTTCCTAGGAATATCTTTCCTATTTAAAATATGTAATTTTGAGGATGTAAAATAAACAGAAAAAATTTCTAATTTATGTACACAATTTTACGAGATTTCAAACCAGTTACCACTATTGTCCCGCTCAACAATGGTGTCTAGTAAAAATTCTGATCAAAATAAGTCCCTGAATCACTAAGAGGTAGATGACTCTCATACAATTTCTTTTATAATCCGATTGGTGTTTTCCTAATTGTTTCTCTATTTCTAGTATGGTTTGGATTAACAATCATAACTTGTAAGGATTGCAAATCATCTTTTGACCTAAATCTAGCATATGCAGAGCCATCTTCCATCACCTTTGTTTCCGTTCGTGTTTCACAAATAAATGGTTGTCCTAAAATGATTTTGTAAGAACAATTATCTTGTATAAAAAAATGAAATGTTTCAGTTATTCCTCCTATTGAAATTGGAATGTTTGCACAAGCTCCTAAAAGTGCACCACATCCATTGTCTGTTGTTCTCATAATCCACCCATGTTGTTTATCTATTGGCCATCTATATTTATTATATAATTCTTTTGATATTACATTAATTTTCGAACCTGAATCTAATAAAGCTAAAGTTGTACATGAATTTTTTCTATCTCCTAAATTTAATTTGATCTCAGGTGTTCCTCTGGCCCAAAAACTCTTTTTGAAATTACTTTTAGATTTTTCATTTATATTGTCTCAAAGAATTGGTCCTAAAAAATTTTTATTAATGTATCCATCACTTTCTTCCTCATCATCAGAGTCAGAAGAAAAGAAATCTTTAGAAATATGAGATACATCTACATTGTATGCATTTCAATATCAGTATTTAGTGAAAATTTTTTTCGTTTAATCATTTTAATAAGGTTATCTTTAAATTCTAGTTTAGCTATAGTAAATAATTGTTCAAGTGACATAGTCACTTGAGTTCTTAAAAGTATATCATACAGTATTTCTTTTGTATAATTTTTTTGTTCTAGTTCTGAAGTTAAAATAGCTTTTGGAATTCTTTTAGGTTTCTTTGTTTTTCCCTCATTTTTTTTCTGTTTCTTCACTAGTCTTTGAATTTAATTCACTAGTCTTTGAATCTAAAGGTTTATTTGATGTCACAAGTTGTTTACCCTCCCTTATTTCTCTTCTTTTCTGCTCATTTGAGTCAAAATTTGTCTTCTCACTAAATTGTACGTTTTTAGGTTCTTTTCTTCATTGTTTTCTAGTTAATCTTTGGTTATTTTCATCTAAATCTTGAATTTCATCTGTTTTTCTCTTTTCTTCCACATTTGCTATATGTGAAAAGATAGAGAAATGATCTACAGGTGAGTCCCATGTTGTCTTGTGCATTATATCATCTCTAGCTTTTATTAATGCTTCTATTGAAAAATTTGTAGTCTCATTTGAGGTTTCATCATCTAGATCATTCTCATCACATTCTAACCTAACCCCAGATGAGCTTCTTTGTGCTTCAGATATATTTTCATATAGTTTTTGCATTCCCACTTTTCCCCAATTTACAGCTAGTGGGAGGTGGGTGTGGTAATCACATAGTTTCTTATCAATATCAATTACTAGTTTTCTTTCTTTTGCCTCTTTTAAAGATTCAAAGGCATAAGACATGTTCTGTAGAGTCACACCAAACACATCGCTGAGTGGGTGCGCCTCGTCGTTCATTATTCTAAGCTACTGGTTGATTTACAAAAGGTGCTATAGGTATAGGATTTATTTGTGGGACATGAGTAAATTGAGGTCCTAAAATTGTCCTATCTTGACTAGTTAATGAATGAACTGTATTTTGAAGTGTAGCCACTTCCTTAGATATATTCTTATGCATCTGCATCATATTATCTAATTTATTAAATAATATTTCAAATTGTAACTCACTAGGAATTTTAGATGTAGAAGCTTGTTCAGTTGTACTAGAATTAATATTAATTTTAGGATTTTGAGTAGTTGGACCTACTTTTGGAAAAGTTAGATTCATATCATATAGTAATGTTTGCCTTTGTTTCATTTGTGCTACTACTTCTACTACTTGTTTTAATACACCCCAGTCCTCCATTAAACTATATCTTTTCCCAGGTTCCTCTAGTCTCCTTTCTACTTCACTTCTAATGTCTGTAGGTAATACTTTTAGGAAATATAGAACTATATCAGGTGTAAGTGTAGTCCTATCTTGCTCTGGCAATTGTGAAAATCTCTTCATAAATTCTTCATGCAATTGTGTAAGGGATATTTGGTTCTTAGGAGTGCTGAGCCATTTCATAAACCCTTCCCTACTGTGCTGACTATAATCTTCTAGGTAAAATTCTTTATGCATCTATTTTTTCAATTCATCCCACTCAAGCTCATTATGAGGTTCTATTACACTAATAGTTGATCCTATGACAAGCCTCACTAGAAAAACCCATTTAGTTACAGGCAAACCATGTAACTTTGCTAGGTCTTCAAATGTGTCTAAATAATTAGTTGCATTAACTCCAGTGAATTTCCCTTTTTCTTTTAACATTGCTTCAACTACTTTTTGTCCTTGGGTTTTGTGACATCATATCTCTAAATAATTCATCCATTTTATTATGTATGTTAGAACTATACTTAAGTTCTTTAATAAAATCTTTAATTTCTTCTTGTACTTTAGTTTTTTGTTCTCTTACCAAGCTAATTGATTTGTTTGGTTCCAATTTTACCTAAGTTTAAATCCTTTAAACAATTCTTGAAAAATAGATACTAACTTTCAAATGAAAATTCTTTTTGAATTTTCAAACTAAAGTCGTACTAATCTAACACTCCTTAATATTTTAATGAAAAATAGATACTAACTTTCAAATGAAAATTCTTTTTAAATTTTCAAACTAAAGTCGTACTAATCTAACACTCCTTAATATTTTAATGAAAAATAGATACTAACTTTCAAATGAAAATTATTTTTGAATTTTCAAACAAAAATCGTATTAGTCTAACAATCCCTAATATTTTAAGTTCTCCTAAAGTCCTACGTAAATAGTAACAAACAATTTCAAGTTTAGAAAATATACCTGACAGTTGATGAAGAAGCTAGAGTGCTTGTGATAATTTCAAGTATACATTTGTTGAGCAATAAATGCCTAATACAAAAAAACTAAATGCTAGGTGTGCGAACATAATTCTTCAATTTCTTGATGGTAAGGGTGGCGAGACGAAGCTCAACTACTTGCCTACTCCCGTGGAGGCTTTCAGAGCATAAGCCCAACCCTCAACACCCAGGAAATTACAAGGTTTGTGAATTCTACCTTTGCAAGATGACCACCTCAAGCTGCTGCAACCACGTAACCTAAACCAAACTATTGCATATGCAAGAAGGAAAGAAATTATACCTGTCCTGCTGTACTGTTGTTCACGTCGGGTTCAAACGTGGGAGCAAATCTGGTGGATCAATTCAATCATCTCGCTAACGGCGCATGCAGAATGACTATGAAGAACAAGTATTTTTTCTTTTCTAAGGACTGTAAGGCAAAGCGTTTCTATATCTATTGACTGCATCTATATAGGATGGAAGGATTAACTCTTCACTAACTACTTTATCTTTTATAATATCTGTTATGTTTGAATCTATTTGAGAATTATCAGTACTTCTAGCTACAAATGGAGGGAATAGATTTTCACTATTTTCAGAACTAAGTAGAACAATGGAAATTAATGGTAATACTCTAGATAGTCTATGATCAAACTCTATTGAATGCAAAGTTTCTTCTACAATTTTATCCTTAACTAGTTCTTCAATTTCTGTATTTTGAGTATCATTAACTTCTACTAGACTAGCAAATAGTAATTCGAATGTAGATGGAGGTAAAAAAGTACTACTAGATGAAGCTTCTTCAGACATATAAGATGAAATGCAAATAGATTAGTTTTTTATAAATTGCTTAATTGAATGAATTCCTATACAAAAGCTATAAAATACTGTTTATAAAAATCATATCCTATACAAAACTAAACAATAGAATTTCAGCTAAGTAATATTTCTTTTCCACTTTCCAGTTCTTCAGTTCTTCTTCAACAGAGGTTGCATATCATCTGAAAATTAACATGAGAACCATAAGTATACTTTCATAAAATATTAAACACTCATTAAAACTTAACATATTAAAACTCAGGTTAATATAAGTTAATTAAATTTTCTAATAGATATATATCATAACTACATACATTCATTTTAATATACACATTGTAATATACATAACTCATTGATGCACACATGAACACTAATCACTCATGTAATATAAACTTGTACATGCCTCAAATATTCATTCATACATAACTTAAGCATACATCTTATAATTCATATGCATACATAGGATTCATACACTTTAACATACATATACATACATACTACATATGTTAACATTCATCACATGCATACTAACATGCATAAACAAAAACGAACATGCATTTAACTAACATGCATAAACTTACATGCACTAACACACATGCATGATCATACATTCACAAACATAAATGAACATGCATACATACATGGCATACATGACATACATGACATGCATACATAACATACAAACATATCTCACATGCATACATGCACATGCATACTTTAACACACATGCACGCATACATAAACATACACTAACATCCATACTAACATGCACTAGCACACATGCGTGAACATACATACACTCATACATGAACATGCAAACATGATATGCAAACATAAACATACATACACATGCATACTAACATGCACTAACACACATGCATGAACATGCAAACACTAACACACATACATGCATACATGCACACTCATACATGCATACATAACATACAAACATATCTCACATGCATGCATGCACATGCACACGTGCATGAATATACATGCACAAACATTCAACATGCAAGCACTAATTAACTATGCATACATTTACTAACATCTAACATGCAATAACATATGCATGCACTAACATACATCTCACATTCATTAACATACCTAACAGTTATCATGGGTGCATGCACTAACATTTAACATACATGCATTAACTATGCATACATAACATATCTAACATTCACTAACATGGGTACAAACATTCATTAAATCTAATGTATTTCTAATACGGTTCTATCCTAAGCTAGCAAGTAAGGGTTGAAGAAGCTTGACTAATGGATACAAAAGGTAATGAAAAGTTATTGTTAGATAGGATAAATGATTGGATAAGGGAAAAATTGGATAAATATGATGAAATCTTTGAGAAAGATAAGCGATAATGGCTAAATGGATCCTCCTTTTGGTAACTTGGAAATCATGAAAGAAGTTTAAGAATTCAAATCATATACATGTAAACAATTTAGATAAATAGACACACATACACATCCTTCATACCCTCCATTTTATACCAAATATACTTAATAAATTCATATTGGTCTTATCAGCATAGTTATCATTATATGTGTATGGCTTTTGCTTAGAGGGTTTGACATCTGAGGTCATGGGAATTGTGTGTGAGCATATGTCAAAATGGACACCTTTCAAGTCCTTGTAACTCCAAGAAAAAAGTCATGTCCTATGTACGTGCATCTTTCTTCTCCTTCTTCCATAGCTACAACAATTTTCTTGGTGGTTTCTTTGTTTTCAGAGGCCTCTCCAGATTCTGCATCGTATTTAGGCATTCTTACCATGACTCTTCTATCTTCTATCTCATACTTCTTAAAATTCTAAGGGACCTCAAACAAAGAATCTTCCTCTTCTGGTGTAACTTCTCTCTTCTTCCTCTTCTTGCTCTCATTCTTAGTGGTTACTTGTGTGGTTAACCTCACATAATTTTTAAGCTCTTCATGTCTCTAAGGGTGAGCTTCTAATTCGTAAAAATATTCCTCATCTGATGCAAAAGGTGGGTCCATAATGATTGACTCTAGATCAGATTCACTTGCATCCTCGAATGCATCACTACTAGATTCACATTCTTCAATAACCAAATCATACATAATTGGCTCTATCGTGAAGACTGAGATGTCATAGCCATCCTCGTCACAGTGGGGTGTCCATTGTTCTTCATTGATTTCTACGTCCATTGTTGCATGATCCTATGGAATGCACTGACTCCGTATCATCTTTAGCTCTATGTATGGGATTCCATTGAATAGGCAGTATGTCTCTATGAGAGTAATCCTTGAGATTGACTTTGGTTATAACACCTAGGTGATTTAAACACAAAGAAATGGTTCCCCAATCTTGCACCACTTGCAACTGTCGCATAAATGGTCTTCCCCAAATCATCTCATAGGCCTGATTCTTGCTAAATTCACATATAGCAAAAGTATGCTCAAACTCTACACAACATGTGGTGAGATTTATCCCTTCTAGCAATCCTAAGGCTCATTCAATGTGACTATCGGCCATCTGCAATTTCATTCTCGTCAGGATGAGTGCTGGCTTGCCCCATTGCTTCCATAGGGAAGTGGTAGCAATTGCAACTCCTGCACCTGAATCCAGAATTGCCTTGGTGGTGTATCCTTGATGGGTAATGTGAAGATAGGTGTTTCCTTCTTCTCCTTCACTCATGTCCCCTATCTTGTCCAAGGGTATTTCTGGCACTGTTCTATGTGAACCTAGCTAGGAATGAGGTTTTGCTACTTCTGGCACTTGATTGGCTACATGTTTCCATAGTTCCAGCCTAGCCTTGAGTAGCTCTTCTAAAGTGAGATTGTACTACACTTTAGTGTTTTTCACTACCTCTGTGTTCCTAGGTACGACTGAGTCTTTGTTTGTTATCACTACCATGGGTGCTCTCATACAAGTAGACTTTGCTTCCCATGGGCCTGTAAAATGGGGCACATCCTAAAAGGAATTAGACTCAAAGTCTAATCGCTCCTGGGATTGGGCACTCTCCTGCTCTTCATAAATAGATGGAATGTCTTGTGGGAATTGATCATGCACTTCATCCACAAGTTCAATGGGAGGAGGGGCTCCACTTTCTTTAGCCCATTTCTCTTCTTCAATTTCTCATAGAAATTTTGGTGAGTACCTATTCATCGAAGAAGAGGTGTCTGGTTCAGTGGAGCTAGGCACATAAGCTTCCTAGGGGAGAACGCTTATTCTTTCAATTTCCTTGTCTCTTCCTTGGGAGGTGGCTTCCTTGCCCGATCTTGCAATCATGCTCTCTAACTTCTCCAACAGTAAATCCAAGTGCAACTGTGCCTTAGCTGAGCAAGAGTAATTTAAGAGGCAACTGGCTTCAAACATGGTCTGAGCCAATGCTACTATTTTAGCACAAAGCTTGGTTCTCTCTATCTATAGATCAGCTCTAGGGTAACATTTGTCATGATCTATCACATTTGGCCCTTCTTGGATTCTGGCCTGATATGCTCTAAGCATCATGTCTATGTCATCAGGAGTGGGGTCAGCTAAGACTGATCCTACTCTAGGTGATGGTGGAATTGTATGAAGTGGATTGGAAGGTGGTGGTGGTGGTATGTGAGAGTTTCTTTGAGAGATGAGTTCAACAATTTTGGCTTTTGTTTCTCTTATGCTTTCTTCTAATTCATTCATCTTCTTAGACCATTGTCTTTTCATCCTTTCTCGGCTATCCTTCCAGGCTGTCATCCGTTTCTTGGTTATGCTCTCAATTTTACTAACCTTTTTCACTCTTTTCATGGCCTAAACCTTGGTTTTGCTGCAAAGCTTGAGCTCTGGTGACCACTTGCACTGGTGCAGTGGAAGTTACACTTCTTGTAGAGTCTACTACTAATCCAATAATGATGATAGGAGTGATTTTTGGGCATGTTATTGAGGTTCTGTGGGCAATCTCGCAAGAGATGCTCTTTCCCACAATCAGGACAAAAACCCTAAATTGTCACAGATTTGGTTTGTGTAGGTGTAGTAGAGGGAAATCATGAATGAGGTGATCTCCCTGACATATGTAGCATGGTCCTCTAGGAAATGGGGGTCTTATCTGCCTAAATTGAGGTCTAGGTGTAGGGTTTGCGTACATGAAATTTGCATACTCTAGCTCCCAACTAGGGTCACTTGGTTCTTCACAATAGTAGGACTCATTATGCTTAGGTGACTGCATGTAGTAAGCATGGGGGCTATCAATAGGTGTAGAGTCCAAACTATGATCACTGGGATCACCTTCTGAAAGTAATGGAGTTACTAGCACTATAGCTCTACTTAGATTTTCTTCTGCAGTTGCGTATTTCACTAGAATCACATTAGCTAGAGCAGGGGCTTACTCTGCTAGAACTGGTTGAGGTCTCTGCTGCCCTTGATAGGATGGTTGACATGTCTGGTGGGGCCTATCATACTCTTGTGGTGGGTACTGGTTCTGGCATCTACCTTGTTGTGGGATGGCTCAGGGTAATTTTGTCTGACAGTTTGTTTGTTATAAGGGCATTCTTGTGCAGTGTGGTTGGTGTATCTTTGCTCTATGGTACAGTACTGGCTACTAGGATTCACTTGGGTTGAGCCGTAATGGGACATACACTCGCCATATGGTCACCTCCACAAGTATAGCACTGCCTCAGTGGGGTAAATCCGGGTATTTGTTTGCTTGAGACGCCTAATTTCTGAGCTACCTTCTCTGCGAGTTCCTCAATTGATGTGGATTGTCTGGAGGAGAGGCTAGGAGAGCTATTTGAATCTTTGTATATCTTTGAAAGCTCTAATTCCTCCCCTTGATTATCCTCTATGTCTATGCATATGTGTATGCATTCTTCTATGGTTCTAGGGTCCTTCAGGTACACGTATGATCTCAATTCGGTACTCAACAATCCATCTAAGAATAAATCCACTTGTTTGGCTGGAGTGGGTAACTCAGGAACAAAACATCTCTCTAGATATTGTCTAAACCTTCTTCCTGACAGTGTAACCATCTCTTGAGGTGTCTGCTTGAAATTATGAATCAGAGAGGAAGTATTATGCCATATACCACTCTTAGAGAATTTGGTAATGAAAGCCTCTGAAGTTGATCTATGTTCCTGAATTGTCTCTCATTTAGTGGTTGAAACCATGTAAAGGTTGTGTTCCTAAGGGTTAGAACAAAAGCATTGTATTGCATGAATAGGTCCTCAACTTGTTCAGCCCTCAAGACTTGCCTAAACTTGGCCACATGATCATATGGGTCTCTAGTGCCATCGAAGTAATTCTTCATGGACTTAACGAGCTGGGTTGGCCTCAAGGTTCTAGCATGTTCTCTAGGTCTTGGCAGAGGGAAATCATTAGAATTTCTTTGGTTCCTTGGGTCTCAAGGTCTCTCAGTTTCCACTCTATCCATTTCTGTTCTCATTCTTTCTCTTCCCACTAGGTTGGCAAAACTTACTTTTGGCCGATCTCTACTTCTGTCCCTATGAGCTCCATGAGCTTGGGATATTGCCCCAGCTCCTAGGTGACTGTAGGAGACATTAGACCTTGGATGGGGAAAAACAAACTCACCCTTCCAAGTGTAGGCATGCCTTCCATGCTCTGTGACCATGAAGACCCTCTCTGTAGTATTGTCTAGGTAGGTTACTGCAAGAGAATGACTATAACGACCACCAAATGCTAGAGAGATGACTCTCCTCCCAACCAAATGCATCAATATATAGCTCTCTCCAAGGGACCGCCTTCTTGGGCAGGTGGACACTAACCATCCATGTGTCGGCTGTCACGAGGAAGGAGATAAGGAAGAGAGCTCACACACACAATCTCACTCTCAAGGAGAAGCACAAACACACAGATTGCGGCAAGGAAGAATGATCTTCTTCTTCTTCTATTACATAAAAAGAAGTGTACAAGAATGACATAAAAACAAGAGTACAACAAGTGCAATATATAGAGATTAGTACATAAGGAAAAACCTAATGTCCGCGAATGAGTGAGCTGGCAAGGAACAAATGTGCCATCACTCTCGGTAGATAAATCTAATAAAGCTCAATGAAGTATCCCTAACAGATACCGGCATGACCACTATACATGTCAGAGAAACAAAATATTGGTACGTGTCATCCTGGATCATCAGATGTTGAGCTTGATATCTCAACACTCCCCCTCAAGCTCAACGCCATATCCTGCAATCCAAGCATCTCCGGAAACTTCTTCAACTTCTCAGCTCCAAGTGCTTTGATGAAAATATCAGCAACCTGCTCATCTGTTCTCACATAAACAAGATCAATATCACCTGCTAATACCTTCTCTCTGATGAAGTGATAATGTACCTCGATATGTTGTGTTTTAGCATGGAAAACAGGATTCTATGCTAACTATATGCTGCTAAGCTTATCAAAATAAATAGTGATAGGCTTTCCCACTTCCACACCTAAATCTGCAAGTAGCATTTCTAGCCATGATGCCTCACATGCTGCCATTGCAGCACCTCTATACTCAGCCTCTCGACAAAGCAATAGTGGGTTGCTTCTTACTACTCCATGTAACAACTGCACTCCCAAGTGAGAATAGAAAACCACTAGTAAATCTTCTATCGGGAATGCTATCAGCCCAATTTGCATCTGTGTATCCATAAACCTGCAAATCTACACCAGCCTCATAAAACAATGCATAATCCAAAGTAGCACTCACATAACGTACAATGCGCCTCAGAGCATCCAAATGTGGCTTCCTGGGAACCTGCATAAACTGACTTTCAAGTCCAATAGTATAACTTAGATCAAGCCTTATAATTGTGAGATATATAAGACTTCCGACAATTTTCCTGTACATAGTATCATTTTCCAGTGCTTCACGTAATGTCATACCCAATTTCAAATTCGGATCTAATGGCATAGAAATTGGCTTACAATCAGCCATACCATACTTTTGCAGCATATTCAAGGCATATTGCCTTTGCAACATCCTTATAGCTATTTCTGTATGTATAAACTCAATGCCCAAGAAATAGTGCAGCACACCAAGATCTTTCATGTCAAATTCTTGCATAAGAAGTTTCTTTAACTCTTTGATGCTTCCTTCATTATCACCACCTACAATCACATCATCAACATAAATAGCCACAATAGTGATGCCATCATCAGCCTTCCTTGCATATAGTGAGTGATCTGCATCACACATTGAAAACCCAATGCTGGTTAAGTAATCAACAATTCTTGCATGCCATGCACGAGGGGCTTGCTTCAACCCATACAAAGCCTTTTACAACCTGCAAACATATTCTTGATGCTTTGAATCTTCATATCCTTGTGGCTTGTCCATATATACTTCTTCTTGTAACTCACCATGTAGGAAAGCATTCTTCACATCCATCTGATGCAAAGTCCATCCTTTTGCTATAGCTAATGCAACACGTGTTCTGACAGTAGAAATTTTAGCTACATGGTTGAATGTTTCCTCATAATCAATGCCATATATCTGTGCATATCCTTTAGCTACCAATCGTGCTTTATACCTGTTTATGCTACCATCAGCATTCTGCTTTACCTTGTGAACCCATTTGCAGCCTATGGGTTTCTTTCCTTGTGGCAATGGAACCAGCTTCCATGTATCATTTCCATAAAGTGCAGCCATCTCCTCATCCATAGCTTTTTCCTAATTTGCATTACCAATTGCATCTTCAAAAGAAGAAGGTTCAACATCTTGTATTACCTTTGTCATGTAGGCACAATGGCGAGCCATGTAACTATCATATGTCAATCATTGCACTGAATTACGCATCCTCCCAGATCTTCTTGGTCCTAGGTCACTTCTCCTTGTATCATCCGTATGTGCCCTTCTTAGTCTTGGAGTCTTCAGAGAGGGCAATCCAAGTTCCTTATCAAGACTCTTTTTTGAACCACTTGAATCTCCATCAACATCTTCAAAACCTGCACATGTTTTACTACCAGCGGAAATATTTTCTTTACCTTTCTTGGATGTATTTGATGAACTTGCTGGACTGAAGTTTCCATGCAATCTCCCTCTCCATGGATTTGAGTTGGAACTATTGCTTGGTGATGCATCCGTCCACTCAAAACTTGAGATTCTGCACTTGATTTTTCAGCATTTTCTTTGTCATTTGGTTCAAGATTCAGTCCTTCTTTGGCATCTGCATAGAAGCTTGACATTTCATCAAATACCACATCTCTGCTAACCTTCACCTGTCGTGTGAGCAGGTTATAACATTTGCACCCTTTTTGCTCAGGGGAGTATCCAATGAAGACACAATTTTTTGCTTTCGGATCACTTCATCCTCAACTCATCTACAACATGTACATATGCAATACAATAAAAAACTTTTAGATGTGATAAGTTTGGCTTTTTACCTGTAAAATTCTCTTTAGGTGTAACTTGATGTACAACAGTAGTCAGAGTTGTATCCATGATGTATACAACAATATGCATAGCTTTTGCCCAATAACAATGAGGCATATTCTTCTCAGCCATCAAGGCTCTTGGTATTTCTGCAATATGTTTATTTTTGCGTTCAGCAATGCCATTCTGTTGTGGTGTGTACCTGCATGAAAACTGACACCGAATTTCATGATTGTTTAGAAAACTCTTGAACTCATTTGACATGTATTCACCTCCTCCATCAGATCTTAATGTTTGAATGTACTTCCCTGTCCGCTTTTCCACCATAGCTTTAAAATTCTGGAAGTGAGTGAACACCTCACTCTTCTCTTTCATGAAATATACCCATACTTTGTGTGTAGAGTCATCAATGAAAGTAACATAAAATCTACAACCGCCCATAGATGTGGTCTTTGCTAGACCCTAAACATCTATGTACTACTTTTAGTACATTCTCACTAACATGCTTGTCATGTGGAAATGATGCTCTTAATTGTTTACCAAATTGACATGCTGCACATACCTTTTGCATTTTTGCAACTTTTAAAATTTGGTAGTCCATGGACAATCTCCTTTGACTATATCAATTTCAGCCTTTGCAAGTTTGCATGTGCAATCCATTTGTGCCACATCTCTATATCTGCAATAACTCCTCCACCTTTTGCAAACATGGCTGCATTCATTTCAGGAATCTTCACATTTAAGGTGAACATCCTACCCACTTTGTTTCCTTTGGAAACCAATCATCCATCCTGCTTGTACTCTTCTACATATAATCCATCAGCATTGAACCTGACTTGTAATCCCTGGTCAACCATTTGTCCAATAGAAACTAGATTCTTTGTTATATTTGGAAGATGCAGCACATCAGCAAGATGTTTTACCTTTCCATCCTCCATCGATAGTTCTATGTTTCATGTATGCTCAATAGGATGTGATGTGTCATCACATGTTTCAACATATCTAGGAACTGGCAATTTCTGCAAAGTACTAAATCATTCAGCATGACTGGTCATGTGATTTGAAGCACCTAAATCAACATACCAGACATTATCATTCGATTTTGAAACACAACGAGATATCATATTCATCATGTGATATTGAACCATGAAGAGCTTCTCGAAATCATCTATACTTGTGGATGCATAGTTGTTTTTCTGCCTTTTGTTATTTTGATGCTTCAACGTGTAATCACGTTCAAAGTGTCTAGGTTTACCACAATCCCAACATCCTTTACTATCATTACCTGAATCATTTCTTTGGAAATTCGTGCGACCTCTTTGGTTCCCCCTGCCTCAAAACTGTTCTCTTCCTCCTACATGATTCTGTTGTTGACATTGGTCTTGGCTACTCTTTCCTCTTCCATTTCCAAAACCTCTACCTCTGTCTCTTCCTCTGCTAGAGTAGAATACCTGCTCAGAACTGGGCTTTCTTTGGGAGTTTGAATCCTCACCAAGATTCTTTTCTTCAATAATCAGCATGGATACCAAATCAACAAAATTCGGAATATTTTCCTTGGTCTGTACAGAAAATCTGAACTGCCTATATGCAGCTCCTAAACCACGAAGGCACACTTCCACCTTATCATCATCATCTACATTCACGCCAATAGATCCAAGTGACTCACATATGGTGACTCACATATGCTTTTTATTTTCAGATTGTAGTCACTTACCGACATGCTCTTTTTCTCCAATGTATGCAGCTTGTTCTTGAGTTGCAATTTCTGTGCCTTTGTATTGGTCTCCTACAATGTGACCAAACTGTTCCAAGCCTCTTTCAGAGTCTTGGCATCCTGTATGTGCCCAATCATGCTATCTTGTATGCTAACAGATAGCTCGTACATTACCTCTCGTGCTCCTTGATTCCATTCCTCATATGCTCTTATTTGTTCTGCAGTCTAATTCCTCTCTAGTAATTGCGGAGCATTTTCGTTCTCTCCTTCGATGTACTTCCAGTAGCCTTTTCCCATCAGGAAATTTGTGATTCTGAATCTCCAAGCATGGAAGTTGTTCTTGTCCAACTTATCACTCATAAACTGACTCGTTCCATCTGTGTTTGCCATTTCTATAGCAATTCACAACACTGCAAAACACTACAAGCAGCACTTATGCTTGAACACTGTCGCACTATGACGTGACAGTTCGATCTCAAGAAAACACAATTTTCGTGTATCAGCAATACAGAGAATCGCTTGAAGTTCTGGATCAAGAATATATGAGTGTTGTCAAAGACAACGCAAGTTCCAGTTTCTGAAACTGGACTGCTTTTTTTGCAGGCCCCATCTTGTGGGCTCAAAATGGAGGTCGTTTGTGAATCACACCGGTTTTCGTAGCAAACAGAGGTCATTTATGAATCGTGTTTTCTCCACGCTTTGATGCATAATCTTCACAGTCGCCTTCTCCACGAGCTCTCCACAGCCATGCTGGCTCTGATACCATGTCATGAGGAAGGAGATAAGGAAGCGAGCTCACACACACACTCTCACTCTCAAGGAGAAGCACACACACACACATATTGATGCAAGGAAGAATGATCTTCTTCTTCTGTTACATAAAAAGAAGTGTACAAGAATGACCTAAAAACAAGAATACAACAAGTGCAATATATAAATATTAGTACATAAGGAAAAACCTAATGTCCACGAATGAGTGAGCTGGCAAGGAACAAATGTGCCATCACTCTCGGTAGATAAATCTAATAAAGCTCAAAAAAGTATCCCTGACAGATACGAGCATGAGCACTATACATGTCAAAGAAACAAAAAACTGGTACGTGTCATCCTGGATCATCACATGTTGAGCTTTATATCTCAACATCGGCCATGTAACTGCATGTGTGCCAAGTGTCCCAATTAACTTGCGTTAACTCAAGTGGATGCTTCTAGAAGGCTCTAGATCCCTTTGGGCAAAATACTCTCCCCATGTCCCCCATGGGGATTGAACCCAAGACCTCCTCCTTCACATCCTTGAGACTTAACCACTAAGCTAAGTGCATCACTTGTTCACAAGAGCACAAGACCTTCTAGTAAGTCTAGACTCGAGATCTTGGGTCATACACATGGGTGAACAAACAGTGTCCGATAACAGATCTGTCTGAACCGGCTAGACCCCTAGATCATAAAATTACTTTATTACATTCTTCCCCCCTTGGAAACTATTTTCATTCTCGAAAATAGAGCTATATATCTATTGTAGGCAACCCCCGAGCCTCATGTTCTAAAACTAGAAAAACATGGTCATGTTCTAGAACTGGAAGAACATGTCTCATCTCTATGGTGGCATCCCTATCCAAATGATTCAAAAAACTCTCTCGCTTTGCACTTGATAAACTGGTCAAAGTACAAAGTAGTGAATGAATAATAAGGGTGGATCTAAAAACATCCCTAGCCAATTCATAGTTTCTCGATGTGTGATCTAGGCACAAACATGTGAACTGGATGATTCAACTTACTAGTCCATTTTTGGGCATGACTGGTGCATGGACTTAGTAATGAAGGTGGGATTCTTATACCTCGCAAGACTTTGAGAACTCTTGATTCACTTGAATTTAATTTGGAATACTTAAATTTTGGTTGTCTCAAACATCTAATGTGGATGTTTGTGCAATGGTTTACTCCTTTCGAACAGTTACTTGATTTTTTTACCCAACTAGAGGACTATTTTTTCCTAATGAGTTTAAAAATCCTATGTAAACTGTAAGAGAAAGTTTACCTTTTTCTTTGATTCAACCATACTAACTTGACCAATTCAAATTCAAATGAAAATTGTCCAGCGTAGGACACTTTTATCAAAGACTTGAGCTAAAAAGTTCTTAGGAATTGTCAATCTAATGCGCAATTTCTAACTTTTGTATTCTAGAGTGCACTAACTCTAGAAAATCATCTATGCTATAACTTGAAGCAAACTCAAATGAATGTCCACTTAGACTTATTATCTTTTGAATATTGAAAAGATTCTTATATAGAACATATGTCTAGGATATTTAATTTAGTAACCTAGTTCTAACCGGCTAACCCTTGACTTTTGTAAAAGAATCAGATACCATATCTGAGTCAAATCCAAAAGATTCTGAAAGCAGAAAGAATGAACTAAAACTCTATTCAACCAATTCATACTTGAAGATACGTAAACTTGCTATGAGTCAAAATCTAGATGACTCAAGACTTTAACTTTTCAAAGATCTCTTTCAATAAGGTATTGAAGCATTCTCTTTATCGTTAAGAAAAATAAGCTAGATTCTCAAAAAGATTCAAAGCAACTCAAAAACATCATCCAACCACAAGATACTAGTGTGGTTACCAACATCAGTGTGTCGACCCACTGAGGTCCTGTTGATGAGTTTAGTATTCAAATAATGCTTCTCTTGAGACTAAGTTCAGGTCATATTCATTCTTTCTGACTCCTTACTGGGAATGCAATTCTTGTGCATTTCTTTGAGTCAAAAGAGTGAATTTACCAAGTTATACTAGGAACTTGATGCCTTAATTAGTCAATAAAATCATTGGTTGAAAAGATCAGCTCAAAATCAAATTCCAACTTTTTGCAGAAATTTATCAAATATTTTTGACCAATCAACACTTAAGCTTGAAGTGTTCTAAGAAGATCTTGGAAGTTACTGACTTCATATCTTCTGCTTCCTTGATCTTGAAGTTATCTTGAAGTACCTTGAGATACTAATCTTTATCCTTCTTGAATTAAACTTCTTCTTTGAAGTTTTAATTCCCTTGAGGATCAAACCTAACTTCAAGATCCAAACTAGGACTAAAAGATAATTGACATCCCACGGCCCGATGTCCCATACCATCTTTCCTACATCAATCCGAGTATAAAATCTGGTGTCCCATACCATCCTATTTTATACTCACATTGATGTGTGAGTGAATATTATCCTAAAGTCTAAACATCTCTTGATAGAGTACCTTCTTACTTCAATTCTTTCTGAGAGATTTGAAGTTTTCCATATTACCTCTAACTAGATTTTCTAGGTTTTTGATCCCTTCACATGATCGTTTCATGATCTTGTGCTTTCCTTGGGAAACTTGAAAATCTTTTGATGGAATATCCATCTTTCTTTGCTAGGTTATTCAAATGAAAACCAATAAAAATTCCAAGTACTTGAATTTTCACAAATTCAAGTTCAAATGGTCTATCCTTGACCAATTTGTAGTGACAAGAGCTGTTAACTTCTTTTCTTTAGATTCCTTTCTTACTTATGCTTTAGGTACCTATCCTGGCCAGGACTTTATAGGAATCTCTCTATTGCTTAATTCTAAGTATTCGCTCATGCTCTTTGGATTTGTACCAAAATCCCTTGAAGGATAGGCAAACGTTTATGTTTTACCTTCCATAGACTTAAGTACCGTCTTCACTGTTGCAGACTACATTCTTGGAATTGCTTCACTCTGTTCAGACTTGGAACATCTTACTCTTTTCACACTTTTCCATTCGATAAATGGAACCTGAGTGAATAATTCCCAAAAGGAATTTTTATTGCCAATGCTTGGGCAATCTACAAAGTAGTTCTTATCGCACGTTCTTGGACAATCATGGCAAAGATTGATCAAGTCTAGTTGATTTTGCCACTAAAATAAAAACTTATTCTTTATTATTAAGATCTCTTGAACTAGCAAAAGCGTCTTCGCTTATCCATGGGCCTTTAGAGATCTTTTCCTGTCTCAAGTCAAGACATACACTGATGCCCCTTAGATTCCAAAGCTAAGAATCTTTGATACACCTTTAGGTTATATCAATATTTGGACTTAAGTTCCAATACAAATGGTTTGGAAACTGCTCGGAACTCCTTGCTATCAAACTTACTTGAAAGATTCCAGTCTCACATCAACGGAGATTTTTCTTTCAAGAACTTTAGATTCTTGTGAAGGAATCAATTAATACTGAGCAAGTGATTCATCTTGGAATCTTTTGCTTTCTAGTCCAATGATTAATCTTGGAATCCTTAATTTTACTAGAATAATCTCTCTAAAAGAAATCTTGACTATTGAACAAGAAAAAGACTTAAGGCTTTATTGCTTGTCGAAAAGATATTCCTTTTTAACTAAGGAAATAGTTAACTAGGCTATTTCCTTTATTGGCTTAGCTTTTAGGAAGTAGCCTAATTCCTAAAGATTACTTTGACATATCTTTTAGAAAATATCTTGATTTCCAAAGATTAATTTGACTTGGGTTTCTTCTTTAAGCTCTAATTAGCTTTAAACAAAACCAAGCTAAATTTTCTTATCCTCAGAAAAATACTTAATAAAGTTTCCATGTTTTCATGGCCCTATGCATCATTACCAGAGATGCAAAACATGAATGAAACACAAATCTATTGAACTTGAAAGTTCATTTTGTATTTAAGTTCATTGATTTGGTTGTTAAGTTCTACGGAAACGAAGAGTGCTCATGGAACTTGGAAATATAGTTGAAGATATCATCCAATATTGGGATGCTTGAGAAGTTACATAAATTACGTAACTAATCAACTAAAGCTTATCTGCATGACTTTCTAAATATCACCTATACTTAGAGTGATTATTATAAGCTTATCTTCATGACTCCCTAAGTACATCCGGGACTTAGAGTCATCATACATCACAAAATGTTTGCAAGTAATTAATTTTTCTTGGTCATCGAAAATTCAATACTTAACTTTCTCCTAGTGCCTAATTATACTTAGTAAGACATCAAACATACTTAATTGTCATTAAGTATTTATTTTTGATAATAGAGTGTCAACTTGGGAAAGAATCCACTAATTACTTGAGCTGCAAACTAGAACTAACATGTCTTTGCAACTAACTAGTCCTCTGTCTTCCCTAATGTCAAGCTATGAGCTTTATAAAGTAAGGTAAATACTAAGAGAGTACATTTTCATATCTAATTGCAAATAGCATCCTGTTCTATCATGCAAATGCATGTGCCTACACGCAAATCCATATGCTCACATGCATATGCATGCATGTTCTTTGCATGCCTAAAAAATAATGGAACAATCATGCTTGAGCTTGATGCATGACTTTTCCTTGAACTAAGAATGTATATCATGCAATCATGATGCATGTATATCCTTTCCTACGTCCTAATGCACTAAGATATAAAAACATATCCTTGTAATAAAAAACTTAATGGAAAGGAAATCTGGAATTAAATTACCAAAATATATTCTTTGATGTAGAAGGATCCTTTTTTAAATCAAGCCTTTCCTCAATGCAAACTAATGCTTGGAATGAGAAGTGGATTGTTTCATTATCCTAATCTAGACGTAATAAAAAATACTTAGCTTTGATCATAGCTTCGTCCATCCTCTGATTCTCGCGAAGAGCCAACCTTAATAGCCATGACAAATAGGAGATGGTTGATGTTATAACTTATGGAATATGTTGAACAATGCATTGTTGGAGTGTTAAATTATTAATGTATTTTTAATATGTTTTTGATATTTTTGATATAGCAGCTGAAGGTTGGTGAGGAGCGTCCAAGGCGTTGTCAACGCGGAAGCGACGGTCGGAGGATTAGGTCGACCGCTGAAAAACAACGATGCACGCGGGGTGCTTGGAGCAATCTCAGGTATGATGAAGACTCAAAGAGCAAATCAAACTCAAGAAACCAATTAGAGTCAACAATTTCAATTCTTATTCAAATAGGAATGCTTTCTGGTCATAAGTTTTTGTCAGATCATAATACATCAACCTTTTCGTTTACGAATTCTAATGTAATTCTCAAAAATAGCTCAACATCTCATCATAAATGCAACCAAGAATATTTCAAACTTTTCTAATCAGTACCTATAATTGCTATCGAGTTTACATTAGGGATGAAACGCGCATGTCGTCTGATCTAAAGAAGAATTTTCTTTCATAAGCGTCTAAGAATCAATGCATAAGAAACAATTTGGAAGCATAAACGTAGGGCAAAGTCATGTTTCTCCATAGGTCGTATGTTATAAATAGCTTCAGCCATGTCAACAATATAATCAAATACAATTGTTGTCTTTTCAGATAACGCAGAGATCACTAATGATAAGCATAAAATATTCAGTATAAGCTAAACTCATCATAAAAGATCTACTTCTGTCTCACAAGTAAATTGTCTAAAGAGCTTTCAATGGTCCTCTTCCAACAAATCACTAATTCGATCGTGTTTTGACAGTGAGCAAGTTAATGCAAGCATTGACATTATCGGTAATTGAGATCTATTCTGTCATCAGCAAATCAATGGCATCTGAGAAATAATAAGTAGAAGATTTGTTATGAAAGGCAAAATCATCTTAACAAGTTTAGGTGAAATCTCGGCTGTGATGTTGTATACATCGTATTAAACATACTTTTCAATGTGTAAAGATTCACTATCCAAACACTTGTTTACGTATAGAAACAATGATACATATAGCCAAAACTTTGGCGTTGATCTCAGTTTTCAGAAAAAACACAAGAACGTAAACGTTTTGTGATTCTAATACATCGAGCTTGATAGAATGAGTTTCGCTAGTAGGATTCACATGCATAAACAATTATTGAATTATCACATATATCCGGAATATAACATACAAGCAGCATATCGACTCCAGCAGCAGTGTCTTGCTAACATAAGTACAAACATAAAGGGAATAGATGAATGATATATCAGCAAACTACGCAGAGTCCTCTCCTCTTGTCATCTATAATTGATGTTATCATCTCAAGCAAAAATCATTAGTAAATTCAATCATACAGGTTTCGATCTAAATTTCATAGTCATCCAACACAGTACGAATCCACAAACATTATCTACTCGCTTGAAGATTAGGGACCTCATATAAATTATTTTAAATACAAATAACAGATTCTGTAACAACCAATGCTTCGCTTTAGCGTCTGAAACAGAGGTTTTACACTAGAAATCTTCTGAGAAGAGAGACGCGCGTGAACGATGCAGGCATGAGTTAGTTAGAAACTTCTCCTATAAAGCTTCTACTGCAAATTAATTCTTGAGATTCGAACTCTCTGTTTAAAGCATAAACTTGCCAAATAAAATGCGCACTGAAAAATAAACAGTTATGGCTTCACCCGTTTAATGTATACATGATAAATCAAAGAAAATAACCACAGACGCAGCTCGTAACCTATATTTTTTTTGAAGCGGTTGCAGGTGTTCTCACTGTCGAAGAAAGCGAATGCTGATAATTTGATGGAGTCACGAAAATCAAACGAACGGTGATGTGGGACCTCCCCTTTAGAAATTTACCAGAGCATCCAAAAAATCTTTATCTGTCAGAGCTGCCGTTAGTTCAAATAACCGTAGCACCTCCCCTTTTCCTATCATGCACCACCTTCTTGACTGTAATCAAATATTGTGCTGATCGATTACCTCCTCTCCACGGTTGTCAGATCCTCTTTCAAATCGACCTTCCCCTCTTGGTATGCCTTAGACTAGCTGTGTTATCTCTTCCTTCTCCCTCAGAGGTCTACAGCGCCATTAAAGCCTTCCTCTCTCTGTGAGTATCCCTGCCTAGAGATGCTGCCACCTCTCTCCAGATATGAGAAAAAGGTTCCTCTATTCGCGCTCGTCCTTCCTTCTTAGGTCGTGATTTTCCCTTTCAGCCCGAACTCCAGCCTTTCCTTGTTATGCATGCGTTTTTTAGATGATGCCCACTTTGCATTCTTTTCTCCTAGATAAGCGTGCCTTTCTCCTATAACCGAGAGTACCTATCCATGGCAGGAAACTTCCCCCCCAGATGCATGTCCCGGATGTTCGAACTTACGGTGACTCCATGTTCCAGCTGCCACCACCTTCTCTCAGACTGGCCGTCCTTCTATCTGCCACTCTGCATGCGTACTCTCCTCCAAAGATCTCAACCTCTTCTTTTAATTTAAAACAAAAACTCTTTATTTATTTAGAGTTGGTTCATAAAAAAAACGTACGCCCATCCAATATATGCTCATATACAATAGTCGCTTGTATATATTTTGGTGATGGCATATACATATCTATACATCTTAATGAGAAAAAAGAAAGGCCACCAGCATAAAACATGTTCCAATATATAGAACACAGGACGTTTTTTACTTCATCAATTTTGATCATGCCTTCCATGTTATCTCCACTACACAGAGCTTTTGCTTTGTAGAATAAAACTGATGAAGCCCTGCAGAACTTTGATCGCATCGAAAGTGTTTAGCTGGTTCCATATAGTTGTCAAGATCTTTACCACGAACATGTATATCTCCGATGAACTTTGTACATGCGAGTCGTTTTACTGATTTGTCTTCCAAATGAGGAGAGTATTTCTCTCCGACAGCGTGAAAGGGCGGACATCAATAATCCGAATAGTTATTATTTAGTTTGTAAATAAACCCATTATTACCAATCAAAATTATATTTAAAGTCTAAGAATCTATTGATGATTGATCCAATATTAATGCTACTATGAACACATAACTTTGAACTTTATAGCTTGTTTAGGAAAAGTTCATGGATTGGAGATCCATTTCTTGGAACTTTCTATTCTTAAATAAAAAGTTCACACTTGCTTCAAGCCATTAGGAACTTATCAAATTTCCTAAAGATTGCCTAGCTAGTTGCATCATTTACCAAAGATGCAACTATAGAACCAAACATCCTCTTATTGATGTCAAAAATCAATTGATTTTGAGGTTCAACCTTTGATTTCCATCACTCCTTGGGATGAAACCAAAAAACCTTCATAGTTTTTCTTGGCGCCTTCATTAGAAGATCGTCATGTTTTGGTTGCTATCATGTAGTATGAGTTTATGTGTATTTGGGGAAGAGTTCATGAATCAATTAAGATCCTCTACTTGGAACGTCTAACTTCCTAAAAATAGATTTATCTCAAATATGGTAGGACAATGATCTCACATGGAATAGAAGGCTTGAATTTTCATTTTAGTGTTTCTATTTTAGGAAATATCTCAATTCCTAAAAGTCACTTACGGAGGCTTCATCATGAGACACGAATCTTGAAACCACAAAGAAACTTCTTAGAACTTTTGAAATCTTCTAAATAGAAGAGTGATTCCAAAGTTTCCATGTTTTCATGGACCTATGCATCATTACCAGAGGTGCAAAACATTAATGAAACACAAATCTATTGAACTTCAAAGTTCAATTTGTATTTAAGTTCATCGATTTGGTTGTTGAGTTCCATGGAATCAAAGAGTGTTCATGGAACTTGGAAATATAGCTGAAGTTATCATCCAATCTTGGATGCTTGAGAAGTTACATAAATTACGTAACGAATCAATTAAAGCTTATCCACATGACTTTCTAAATATCACCTATACTTAGAGTAATCATTATAAGCTTATCTTCATGACTCCCTAAGTACATCTGGGATTGAGAGTCATTATACATAGAAAGAAGTTTGCAAGTAATTAAATTTTCTTGGTCATCAAGAAAATTTAATACTTAACTTTCTCCTAGTGCCTACTTATACCTAGTAAGACATCAAACATACTTAATTGTCATTTGCAAGCTAGAACTAGCATGTCTTTGCAACTAACTAGTCCTCTGTCTTCCCTAATGTCAAGCCACGAGCTTTATAAAGTAAGCTAAATACTAAGAGAGTACATTTTCATATCTACTTGCAAACAACATCCCGTTCTATCATGCAAATGCATGTACCTACATGCAAATCCATATGCTCACATGTGTACGCATGCATGTTCTTTGCATGCGTAAGAAATAATGCAACAATAATGCATGAATTTTCCTTGTACTAAGAATGTATATCATACAATCATGATGCATTGCATGTATATCCTTTCCTTTGTCCTAATGCACTATGATATAAAAACATATCCTTTTGGTGCAATAAAAAGCTTAATCAATGGAAAGGAAATCTGGAATTAAATTACCAAAATACATTCTTTGATGCACAAGGATCCTTTTTTAAACCAAGTCTTTCCTTAGTGCAAACTAATGCTTGGAATGAGAAGTGGATTTTTTCATTATCCTAATGTAGGCTTAATCGATTGAAATCTTGGCTATTTCAATGTGCATTTAGGATTAAGTGTAGAATAATGAAAACAAGATAAATCAAGCATTAAGGCCAAGTAGAAACTGGACAATACTTAGCTTTTATCATAGCTTTGTCCATCCTCTGATCCTTGCAAGGAGCTATAGCTATCCTTGACTTTAATCACCATCGACATGCAGTCGGATTTGGTTGGGGATGATAGCAAGCTCTAGAGAATACACAAAAAGGATCTCAGCTTAGGATTTGCACACACAGAACCAGAACTAATAGCAGTATGCAGAGAACTGGACATCACCAAATGTCTTTATTATAATGGTGATGAAGTCTTTGCAAACTAATCCTCGAGGTCGAGGGATTGATTCCTTCCGCCGTGATCTTCTTTTACTTCTATGTTATGCTATGGTTCTGAGTTAGGAGCTGACAGCGTGCATGCATAATCTATGGTTTATAAAGCAGAGAAGTAGATCAGGTTAAGGGTAAGCTATCTAGGATAAGAGAAACCTCTTCTATGTAGAGGTCAGAGGTTCAAAACTCGTGCCTCAGAACACGTATTTCACTCTACGCACACTGTTTTACTCTGTTGGAATGGAGTTCTGCAACGGCGACATAAGATCAGAATAAACTTGACGTAGCAATTCGTCATGCTAACGGCTTGACTACGTGGATAAGGGAGCACAGTCAGTAGACTAAGGTCACGGGTTTGAATACTGATGGTGGCAGCGGCAGGGAATCGCCAATAATGAACTCTTTTGCTTCTGTTGACATCTCAGGTATAAGCTCGAGAAGCCACCATGTGAAGCATGTTGTGCTCATTATTCAAGCTTTGTGCATAGGATGTGTGGCTAGCAGAGAATGCCATCTTCTAAACGACACAGGATCGATTCCTTGCTGCAACTATCCGAAGATGTTGATTGATCTACTCCTTTTGCTTGGCCAGTGAAACAAGGTCCATCAAGGTCTCCATTGCAACAAGGTCCATCAAGGTCTCCATGGAAGCTCAACCTTGAGCTCTGATACCAATGCAAGATAACAAGGATTACGACCACCACGTGCTAGAGAGATGACTCTCCTCCCAACCCTATGCCTGTATATATAACTGCTTGAATCAATGAGGATCACAAATGTAACTAGAGTCCACAAGTGCATGTGCAATCTCCTCCACTCCTTTCATACCTTCCACTAGAGTCCACTAGTGGTTGCTGTACTCACCTCTTCAGTTAAGTCAAGTTAACTCACCTTAACTTGAGTTAGAAGGCTCTAGAGCTCCTTGGGAAAAACTCTCTCCCCATGCTTCCCATGGGAGTTGAACCCAAGACCTCCTCCTTCACAACCATGAGACTTAACCACTAGGCTAAGTGGATTACTTGAATATGAGAGCACATGAACTTATGCTTGAGTCTATTCTTCAGATTTTTGGTCCTAGAGAGGAGTGACCAAATGGTTTCCGATTTAAGATCTATCTGAATTGACCAAACCCTTAGATCATAGACTTGCTTTATTACACTGTGGATACAACCTCTACCCATAGATAGTTGGGCAATTTCTTCTCATTGATCATGGACCTTGCTGCCTCCACAATGATCCTATTCCTCCTTTCTGCTATTCCATTTTGTTCTGGAGATTATCTGCTGGTGATTTCTCTTTTGACGCTTCTATCTTGGAGATATGCATCAAATTCATGGGAGAAGTATTCTCCCTCTCCATGTAACCTTAGCCTCTTTAATGTTTTCCCTATCTGATTTTCAACAAGAGCAAGATATTTTTTGAAACAATTGAATACTTCATCTTTGTGTTTCATAAAATAAAGTATGGTCCATCTGCTACAATCATCAATGAATGATACATAATATGTGGATCTTGAAATTGAAGGGTCTTTGCTAGATCCCCAAACATCTGTGTGGACTAGCTGCAATAGATCACCATGAATGTAACATTTCTTCATAAATGGTTGTCTATTAGACTTCCCAAATTGACATGAGCTGCATTTGTATATCATATGTTGCTTCGATATATTTGGCAAATCAAGCACACTTTGATCTCTGCAAATTTGCTTTAAACTTCTTTCTCCTATGTGAGCTAATCTTTTGTGCCACATTTCTAATTCTGATAAGGTTTGTCCTACATAATTGAAAAGTGCTATATTTCTAGTATCTTGTACTTCAAATGTAAAGAGTCTACTTGTCTTTTCTCCTTTGGCTATCTTTCTCAATCCTTGTTGAGGATCTTCAACAAATGCTCCATTTCTTGTAAACCTTACCTGCAAGCCTTTTTCTATAATTTGTCCAACATTTATAAAATTCTTGGTTATGGTAGGTACATACAATAGCTTACCACCTCAAGACAAATTCACTGAAAATGAGAGTATAGCAGCAGGCAGTAGTGAGCATGAGATAGTTGCATAATCTGAAACAAATGTATATTGTATTGAATGTATAATACAAAGGAGATGCTGTAGGATTACTCATACATGTGTGGAAAAAGTTTGTCCACAATCTTGAAGCTCAATGGGTCCTTCTTCTGCTCTCTATCTCGCAACTAAAAGTCATGAGTTTTTATAGATAATTTTGAATTTGAATTTGGAATCTGTCACCTCCTATCTTTTAGGCTCCTAATTATTTTGATTCCAATCACTTGGTTGTGGATTACAACTCGTAAAGCTACGAGATTCTCTCAGGCTTTCCCTTTTACATTTATCTTGAGTTAAACTACAAGAGGTGTTCATATGTGAATTATGAATATTCAAGATCAAGATATGAAGTGAACCTTTGATCTTTTGGTCAAGCATGAAGGCTTGCCAAATGTACCAACAAATCTGACCCCCTTCAACCTCTCCTTTTTAATTTTGACTAGTTTCTTCTTTTCTTTTTCAATAAATGAAGTTTGGCCTTAGCCTACTCTCCAAGACTTGTATTAATTAAAAAGGAAAAGAAAAATACAAGTGAAGGGGACTAGTGCCCATGGGACCTCCCAAATCCCACAGAGGAGGGGTTGATTTTATAAAGCTTAGATGGCATTACATGGAAGGTTAATCACCCTCTCATCACCCTCATGTAGGGACCACTTGTTTTTAAACTTGTTGTTGATCAGAAGGAGCACTTGATGATGCTTGAAGGGGGAGGGGGATTTCTTATAGTTAACGATTCTTTTGCCGAGGAGGAACAATGATTTCTCAATCAACCACTCTTTGGGGGAGTCGCCAAAAGTTATAAGCACATCTTTCCCGCCACATCTTCCAAAGGACCTACCCTCAAATGGCATTCTAGAGAGTCACCGAGCAACCAATCACTTCGTCGAACAGAGCTTGTTTCCAATTGATATGTTTGTGAAGCCTAACTTTCTTTTCGACAATCTGAGAGAGCCTATTGGAGTTGGGACAAGTAAAGAAGATGTGAGCAACATCTTCAATGGACCGGTAGTAGCACTTGCACTAGGAAGAAACCCCATAAATTTTGCTAGACTTTAGGTTGGTCCAGATTCCCCAATGAAGAATTTGCCATAAGAGGATAGACTTTTTGATTTCTAAGAGAGGGTGCCAGATAGCCATAAACTTCATATCCCATCAAAGCCACATCCATGACAGGCACCACTTTTTGTTGAGGTTGACCTGATAATCAATGTTTTGTTTGATGTAGGGGATTTTGGTTAGCTAATTACCATTGTGTCGTCTCAGACCCAGCAGGCACGGTGGGTCGTGCCCCATGAGAAGACTGAATTTAGAGTGGTCCCAGGCAAGACGTGTGCATTGTAAAGTATTCCGATTCTTCATAGGTAATGTTGATGCTAGGGTCAATATCCTCGAAGTTGATCCACTGGTTGGTGTATTGTTTCTAGTGATGTTTACAGTTTTCAAGCCTTTGTTCCATAGCCTCTTGGAATTTAGAATGTTCAAAGATTCCATGTTCTAGATGCTATGGATCAAAAACTAGATAGATTCATTCTATCTGATACCGGCTGCCCACTTCCAATCGTCACTGATTCTTATGAAGCTTTTGACTTTATTCCAACTCTTCAATATGGATCACCCAAGATTCGAACCTTTCAAGAAAACCGGGATCGAGGAAAAGAAAAGGGCTAGAATGTCAAGATTCTTCCAATTCGAGAATCCCACTAAAGTCAATGCATTCTTTTTTCTGAAGATCAACTTGTGCCAGAAGGCCTCCCCATTGTACCATGCCTTAATCATCCATTTTGCCAAAAGTTTGTTAGCCATGCATCAAATGTCCAGAATGCTAAGGCCCCCACTATCGCTTTGGCTAGTGTAGATGGACCACTTGATTTTAGGCACCCCCTCCTATTGTGATCACCCGTACAATGGTTGAGTTTATTCCTTGACACACATATTGGTGCAATTGCATACATTCGCATATGATATTTTTGCTTGGTTATGTTTTTTCATTGATCCATTTTTTAGGGAGATTCTATCAAAATTCTCCTAGAATTTGAGACTTGGCAAGCTTTTTTGAGCCTTAATGGTGTTTGGACTCTTCGAAATCCATTATGGTTCTTGTTAGTTCTTTATCATCATGACATCAAAGACCTCATGCACATCTTAGTGTAGTAGTGTCTAGTGCTAGTGTTCCCAAGAGGATCCATATCTTACAGGGGAAAGGTCATTCTGAGATTTGCAAATTTCATGGCATAAACTTTGTTTTATAGAAGAATTAGATTAAAGATGTGCTGACTTAGAGAGGGTAGGGAAGGGGAGTGAATGGAATCTCAAAGAATCCTCTTGATATGGATTATGATGATTGGGATGAGTTGCATATATTGGCCAAGCCTACCATTCAATTGCACTTGGCAGATTATGTTTAGTTTGGAAATTGAGTTGTGATAGTGTAGAGTAGCTTTGGAAGAATTTATGCAATGCACATGAAAAAGAAACAACATAAAATAAAGTGTATATGATGACAACCTTATATGACCTTCACATTGAGGAGACAAGTAGTGTTGTTGCTCATCCAAATGAGTTTAATGATGTATTCTCTCAGTTCGAAGCTAAAAAAGTGGACATGAACAATGAGATTAAAGTAGAATTGTTTTGATGCACCTTGCCATCATCATGGAAACATCTTGCACATATAAACAATAGTGCACTTGGTGGTAAACTAGTCTATGATGACATATATGAAAGACTCTTGAGTTAAGAGATCCATACAACATCTATTGTTGGTACTCTAAGTGGAGATGCATCTAATGTTTCTAATTCTTACAAAGGAAAGAATCCGTAATATTCTACAAGCAAGAACAAGGAAAAGCACATTCGACAAAATAAGAATAGAAGTAAATCAAGGAAGAGGGACATCAAGTGCTATTATGTTCATAAGAAAGGACACATGAAGAAACGTTGCTATGCATTAAAGAATGCTAAAGGTAAATGATAACATATTGATAGGCATGTCAAACAGTTACATGCACCATCACCTTTGAGTGTGAAGATAGAAGAAATTAAATCTATTTTTTATGATGTTGATATGCTAATACTTTATAATATTATGCCTAGTGAGGTTCTTACGACTGATTCTCTTTCCCACATGTGGTTAATAAATTCTTGCACTTTTTTCCATGTGAAACCACATATAGATTGTTCTCTACTTATGCAGCAAAGTCTCTTGGTACTATAAGACTTCCTGACACATACGAGTATGAGATTTTTGAGATTGGACATGTGGGTGTGCAGTTGTTGGCTCAGTATTCACTATGCATAATGGACACCATGTACCTCAGGTATCACACAACTTGATGTTAGTGGGTGAACTTGAAAACCTTGGTTACAAAGTGGTTCTCTATGCTGAGTCCTTTCGCATATCAAAGGGAAATATGGTTATTGCAAAAAAGGAAGAAAAATTGGCTTACTTTATCCCACATTTGTATCACATAAAGAGCACTTATTATCTCTTACTAAACAGCCTATGTCTTGTATTTGGCATGGCCATTTGGGTCATATATCTCGTAGTGGAATGGAAAATCTTTTTCCTTCTAGCTACTTACCTATGTTATCCTTCTTTGACTTTTCATTTTGTGAGCATTTTAAATATGGAAAGCAAACTAGGACTATGCATAGGCCTTTAGATCTTAATCATACACATGTGTGTGGTCTTATGCCCACTAGGTCATTGGGTAGTTCCTTTTACTCTATCACTTTCATAGATAATGCTTGTACAAACATATGGCTATATCCTATGAAATCAAAGGATGAGGTATTTAAGAATTTCCAAAAATGGTTGGCTTCTATTGAGATTGAAAAAGGAATTAAGCTCAAGGTTTTATGCTCTCACAATGGAGGTGAGTATGCCTCACATGAATTCAATATTTTTTTCAATCTATAGGAATTAGAACTTCTTATATGCAAGTTGAAAATCAAGTAGCTAAGAGGATAAATAGAACTAATGAGGATGAGTTGGTTCTATGTTGCATCATGCAAACATTTAGAAGGATTTTTTGACAAAAGTAGTATTGAGTGCAATCCCTTTCACATGTACTGAGCACATTCACGCTATGCATGCTTTTATGGATACTACTTATGTACCTCCATGTGGTCATTGATATAGTGGTTGTGTTTTTTCATAAAGCCTTTGATATTGATAAAGACGACCATGGTGAGGTTTTTGTAACTAGGAGACACATAGATGTCAAGGTCTCTATTATGAATTATGGAATGTGTTGAACAAGGAATTGTTGGAGTGTTAATTTATTAGTGTATAAATGTGTTTTGGTGTGTTTGTTTTATATAGAAGTTGAAGGTTCGTGAGAAGTGTGAAGGGATGGACATCAATAATCCAATTTATATTTTATACTTTGTAGATAAACCCAAGTAGAGGGCTTGATTTTTAGAAATAATTAGTAAAATTAGTGGTCAGGATATGGATTGCTATAGACCATGATTTCTATTAATAAAAGCAAAGGCTCTCTACAAAAGAAACCACTTTTTACTTTCACGCATGCTTTTTGAAGCCGCCCTCATGTAACCACTATTTTCAACATAATAAAAAATCCTATAAATACATGCACTCTATGGAGTGTCGTAACAAAGTGCATGGGGGGAGATTGCACCCAATACTATGTTTTGTCTCATCTTCTTGTGTATCTATTTTTTTTGTGTGCTTTTAGCATTCATAACCACTGTGTACATGTGAACCAAGATTCTAATAACAGTGGTATCAATGCCCTACACGCGTCACTATTGGGGGGTCTGTTTCTGTTTGTTTTGGCATTTGATCTTTATTCATTGTTCATTTTTGTTTCCACTTTTGCTTTTGCTTCCACTTCTGCTTCCATTTCCATTTTCATTTTTGTTTTCAATTCTGATCCCGATCCCTATCCATGTTTAAGTTTCAACCTCATCATCGGTTTCTGGTTTCTATTTCTATTCTAGTTCTAGACCTAGAACCTATGTTTACACCTATGTTTACTCCCTTGGCTTACTCCAAGGCACTAATTAAAGCATAACTAAGGCATTACTTTGACATCTTTGGCACCCATGGCTCCCTTGGTGATCATTGGCCGTCGTTGGCTATGCACGAACCCTATTTTTTATTATGAGTGGCGATAAAGAGTTTTATATTTTCCTAGGAGGGAGGATTTGAACCCACAACCTCACTCTTAGAAGGGAAGTGTTTTACCACTACACTATCTCTTTGTGTTGTCACTCTAGTTCCCTTTTCTTATATTTAATACAATTTTCATCTCTTTCTTACCTTTTTGATTCCGAAAAACAACTCTTGCTTTTACATTTTAATGCAAGCAATATCAAAAAATTTTTTTACATATCTAGCAAGGAGGTTTTGTTCTTTTCATACCCATGGATCCTACAAAGACCATGGAGGATTTCAGTAAGTCACCTCCACCCGAAAAACCACTAAAGCAATAGCTCAATATCCTTTGGCACAAACTTTGAGGCACTCAAAACAAGATCAAGCAATGCAAGGAAGTACTTGAGAAGATGCAATTTAATGAAGAAAAACTTATGAGGGTGGTAAAACTATTGTGTCTACGCAATCGGATGGCACACATTCAAAGATTGGTGTTAAAAATTACCAGTTTCTACAGTTTGGTGGCCGTAAGGATGGACCTTTAGTTCTTTCATGGTTATCGTAGTTTGAAGATTTTTATACTGACGACACATATGGTGAAACTGAACAAGTCAAATTTGCCACTAACTGTTTAGTAGGAAAATCTCAGCTTTGCCCAACACAAGTGACCATGTATCACCTATTGGAATTGTGGTAAACTTGGACATACAAAAACAATGTGCTGATTGTGACCTCTTCACATGAAACCAACTCTAGCTCAATTCCATAACATGGAGGCCCATAATGAAGAAACTACTTTTGTTTCGACATACAAAGCATTGGAGAAGGACTTAAGTGCCTTAGGTAATGATATCTCTATTCATTTTCTACTTTGCATGAAGGACACTATGAATAACAAACTTGTTAATATTTTACATGATGATGGTAGTTCACATGATTTCATTTCACATTTATTAGTACAAGAAATAAAGTAAAAACATTTCATTCCTTGTATAAAGTGAAAGCTGCATTTCAAGGTAGTCGCTACACTGTAACACAAGGTGTAACATGTTATGATCTGCATAGGTCCATATGTAGATTCATGAACATTTTTAATTGCACCTTTGCAATCTTATGATGTTGTACTTGGTATGCCTTTTCATGATCATTATAACCCACACATTCACTACCATACACATACCTTTAACTTTGAATTTAAAGTTCAAATCATTACTTTGTTTGCACGACATGATTTCTAGCCATTTCCATTGATTACTCATACTCAAGGGAAACGTGCATTTAGGAAAGGATAAAATTCATGCATTGTTTCTGTCAATGTCATAAATGATTATACTCATACACTTCCTGATGCACATAAACCTTTCATGAATACTTATAAGGATTGTTTTATGTCTTAGTATCCCTCTGAACTACCACCATCTTGAGGATCCTTTGACCATAGCATATACTTAATTTGTGGTAGTTCTCCTCCTCATAAAGCACCTTATAGGCATCCCCCAATACACCAAAAGGAAATAGAAAACCAAGTGAAAGACTTACTCCACGATGGACTTATAAGACCTAGTTCTTCCCCATTTGGAGCACTTGTTCTCTTAGTCAAGAAGAATAATAAAACTTATCAAATGTGCATTGATTATAGAGCCCTTAACAAGATCACAATAAAGAATAGATACCCTATTCATCGAATAGATGATCTCTTAGATAAATTATGAGCTGCTCATGTCTTTAGTAAAATTGATCTTAAATCGGGTTACCATCAAATTCGTATGACACAAAGTGATATTTTTAAGATTGCATTTAGAAGTCAAATGGGCCATTATGAATTTATGGTAATGCCCTTTGGACTTAGTAATGCTCCTGCCACATTTGCATGAATAATGAACAACATTTTTCTTCATTACCAAGCTTTTGTTCTTGTATTCTTTGATGATATACTTGTTTACAGTAAGAATGATAGTGAGCATGAGAAGCATCTTAAAACACTTTTTCATTCGCTACGAGAGAACACACTTGCGCTAATCCTAAAAAGAGTTACTTCTTTCAATGTAAACTATAATATCTAGGAAATATTATTTCGTGTGAAGGCATGCATGTGGATCCAAAAAATATTAAAGTTATAGTAGAATAGCCTACATCACAATTAGTCAATGATGTTTGTTCTTTTCTTGGGTTGGCTAGTTTTTATAGAAAGTTTGTTCAAACTTTTTCTTATTTAGCGTTTCCTCTTACCTTATTATTGAAAAAGGAAATAAAATTTGTGTGGGGAGTTACCCAACAACAATCCTTTGAAAAATGCAAACATGCACTTTCACATGCACCTATTTTATAGTTACCTAGTTTTCCACAACCATTTCATGTCCTTACTGATGCTAGTGGTTCAGGAATAGGTGTTGTTTTAATGCAAAATGACCATTCAATTGCATTTGAGCGTTGGAAGCTTAAGCCTTCAGAAAAGAGTTATAGTACATATGATAAAGAATTTTTAGCAGTTATGCATGCTTTGCAAATTTGGAAACACTATCTTATGGGATCTAAGGTATTAATCAAAACCAATCACTAGGCTATTAAGAATTTATTATATCAACCCTTAATATGTGATCCACATCTTAAATGGGCTTCATTTATTCAAAATTTCAAACCTATGATCCAATATAAACCTAGTAAAGCTAATTTCATAACAGATGCTCTCAACCATTTTCCTTCACATTCTATTGTTTTGCATAAAGTTTATGCCATCGAAATCCATTCCTTTCAAGAAATGGTTTCCACTTATGCATTTGATTTGTATTTCTCACGTGCATGGCATGACTTTGGTGCATCTTTATCTGCTGAACATTATACATTTCATCATGGTTTACTTTAGTTTCAACACAGATTATGCATAACCCAAGCTTTTAAAGACTTTTTCATCAAAGAAATGCATGAACCATCTTACATGGGTCATAGAGGCATACAGAGCACCATTTCTGCTTGCAAAGATTTCTTCTTTTGGCCCCACATGGAAAAAGATATTGCACATTATGTTTCTCAATGCCTTGTATGTCAGGGTGTAAAACGTCATCATGGTAAACCATTTGGATTAATAATTTCACTTCCCATTCCAAAAAACCATGGGCACAAATCTCTATGGATTTTATCATAGGTCTTCCTATCACTTCATCACATAACGATGTGATTTGGACAATAGTTGATAGGTTTAGTAGATATGCATATTTCATTCCTTGTAGAAAAACTCTGTTCGCACCTCAGGCTACAAATTTATTCATTAAATGCATTTTCCCACATCATGGATTTCCCAAAGACATGCATTTTTAGGAGACTAATGAGTAAAAGGGGTAGTTGAACTAAGTTACACGCATTGTAGCAAATTCACTTCATTTACCATTGTGTGTGCACATGTCTCCATACACTTGATATGTCTAATTTCATGGATTGATAATTAAACTTGTACTAATCCAACACTATATGCACTTGTGGGGCGATTGAGGTATACTCTCAGTTGACACAAGTCCCTAAGATTCTACAACATGGGTACACACATTTTTGGCATTGTTGTTGGGGAACTAGTCCAATCAAGGTGCCTACATGATGGTGATAGCTACGGAGTGAAGAAGTCATGTGAATAGAGGTAATCTTGGATAGTGAAATGTCACAAAACATTTACAATTGTTATTTCATACTCTAGGGGTGTGTGTAATGGGTTGCTAGAGTTAGGAGTGAGGAAGTGAGAAAGAGTTAGGGTTAGGAAAGAGAGAAACTTAGGACTAGGGTAGGTATGTTACACCGAAAAATCCCAAAAAAGTTGTTCTTTTTAGTTCAAACTTAGGACATTGGAAAGGCCAAAAATACCCATTTGAGATATGTGAGAATTCATTGTTGCAAAGACTGGTATCATGGAGCGAGCAGGGACCGGTATTGCAAAAGAAGTATCATGGAGAGCGCACAAAATATTGGATTGTTGAGGGTAATATTTGGAAGATAGGCTCTTAGAGGTGAGCACTTTGCTTCCATAATCTCTAAAAATCAAAAGAGCACTCACAAATGTGACACGACAGTGTATTGGTATCGTGGGTTGGCAAAAAAGGGGTTTGTAGTGAGATTTTTCATCCATAGTGGGCGAAGAGAGAAGAGGAGTGTGTGAGGTACACTTTGCACAAAATTTTAGGAATTTAGATCACTTTTGGCTAAAGTATCATGGTCAGTTGAGTCTTGGTATCGTGATATCAAAACTCCCTAGTATCACTAGTATCACGATACTTGCCAAGTATTGTGTATTGCCTCCTTGAGTATCACGATACTAACAAGGTATCGTGTATCATCGAGTTGAGGTATCATGTATCATGAGTTGAGCGGTATCATATCATGCCAAGTGGTATCACGTGTTGCATACGTGATGTATTGTGTATCGCCTACATTTGGTATCATGTATCATTTGAAGATAGGTATCGTATCCCTATAGGATTAGTATCATGTATCATCATGAGTATCCTGTATCATGGAGTCAACCAAGATGAGCATAGTTGTATCACATATCATAGGAAACTGGTATCGCCCCCAAAGGTATCATGTATCGCCACTGAGTGGTATCATGGGATTGAGTCCATAGCAGTATCGTATCATTTAGAGTGGTATCATTGAGAAGTGGTATCACCTCGAAAGGTATCGTGTATCATGGGAAACCTAAGTATCCTAAAGAGAAAAATGAGAGGAACACTAGAAATTGGTAGAAGCATGGAGGGCCAATTGAGATTAGAGAAGACCTAGCACCTAGGTGGTGAATGAACTTGAGGTCTGGATGAGTGTTAGGCAATTGAAGAAGTGTCATATACGAGAAGTGTAGTCCAACCAAGCCATCACTCTATTTACTCAGACACTTCCAATGACTTGAGGAGGAAATACCCATGGCTTCCGAGGACATGCATAGTTTAGTACCCAAGAAAAGCTTCATGTCTACTGTAGAAGGAGAGTATCTGACTTCCCTATAGTATGTGTCTACTAACCGACAAGGAGTACCCATCTATCTTGACCAAAACAGATCCATGGCGAGAATGATAAACACTATGAAGGTAGATATAGTTCTTAGACTAGTTGTTAAGTATGAAGGTGGTGTTTACATGGACAAGATGGGACACATATACATAGTAACCAAAACTCCTAAAAGTTAAGGATGGAGGAAGTTAGAGGGATAAAGAACTCCCAAGAGAACCAACAATGGAGACATTGTGACTACCCCTAGAGGAAAGTTAATGGTGATTCAAGTGCTAAGAGGGGACCTAATACCTCAAGATGACTATTTATTGGATATGTACTTGGTATATGGATCAGATTTGATCCTACAAACTTATTCACCTACACGAGGGGAAGGGATAAATCCAGTAACTATATACAAGCTAAGGGATAAGGAGGATGTTTCTAGAGTTACATACCTAGACCAGAACCAAAGGAGATATTGGTGTTAGACAAAGTGGATAGGTCGTGGCTAGAGTATATGGGGTTTCCTGTATTCCCTCCTTGAGAGTAGGAAACTGCCTCAGAAAACCCCTTTGGAACCCACCAAGGCATAGAAAACATGACATCAGGACAAACTAGCCAACATAGTGTTCCTATCAGACCTCATGTACAAGTTGCTATGCCAGGAGTAAATCCCGACAGCCAAGCTCGCCAAGGAATAGGGAATATGAATAGGCCAACCTTTAGGGCAAGACACCTCAAGACATAGGAATGGGAATGCATCCAAAAAGACCTTGAGTTCCCATGCTAATCACACCTCTAGAGCCAAGAAGGGGACTGAGACCGATCCAAGTGGCCAAATGCGTGTAGAATCATAACAATGAAACAAGAGAGCCTTATGACCACATAACAGAATTCAAACAAGTATTGCGACCAGAGAAAGTGGATTACTTTTTTGTGCAATATGAATCCTTTGGGAACAACCCTCAAGGGAACAACCTTGAATTGGTTCCAACCCTTGGATCCAAATTTATTTGGCAATATCAAACAATTCTTCCAAGAATATATAGGGGAATTCACCAAGTGAGGGATTAAGAACAATTCATCATCCTTAATCCATAGTTTCAAATAGGCTCCCAATGAAATAGTGAAGAATGCAGCTACAAGATTTAATCAATGTGTTGATCAATGTCTTGTGATGGAGAGACCTTCCGAGTAAAAAAATGATATCTTTATTTCTAGATGGACTAACGAATGGAATATTGAGAACCTTAGTATACATAAAACAATTGCAGATACTTAGTGAGTGTCTCCAAGAGTGTATAGATTTGGAAGACAATTTAGTAGACGATCTCAAAAATGCACAAAATTCTACTAAATCGGAGGACACGAGGAGCAATGTGACTTCTATTTCAAGTAATGTGGAGGAACTAGCAGAGTTTCTAGTAGAAAAATTGGGAGTCCAAGGACATAGGAACTACCAGACCCCCCCCCCCCCATGAGAGTACCAATGTTAAGAATATGTACATTGTGTAGAGGAGACTACCCATCCCATCTCTACACAAGAGGAGGTTTAGGGATGTCATAATAACATCTCTTTAGAGATTTCCCTAAGAACCCCTACAAGGTTGTTGGAAAACAATGTTCCTATTGGTCAGGATTGCTCACAATACATATATGAGTATGTATGTTCTTATAGCACTCTCCAATCCGAACCGTAGCGGGCAGTCACAACAGCGGTCACAGAACATGTATTACTGTTTACTAATCCTTAATACATCGAAAGCGCCTAGCACAATGGATAAGACACTCGCCTCCCATGATGATGACCTGGGTTCGAATCCCCTTGGTGGCAGCCCGCGGCAACTTCTTTTATATTATGCTTTTCATAATAGCTAAATGGCGCCGAAAACGGACAGTGGACGGACTTGGTTTTTCGCAACACGTTTTTGCTTTTGGAGAAGTGCGATCGCATAGCTTTATGTGCTTTATTGGTATCAAGAACTACTATATAAGAAGAAGCTTGGGATCACTTGAATTATCCTTCACCTAGGATCCACACAAGCTTTTTAGAGCTTGGACCTCAGTAGAGGTGGTGTTTCTTCTAGCACATGGGGCAGCCATGGTGCTAACTTGAAGCATGTTGAGGAGCAGCTATGGAGTTTTTCTTGGTGATTCTTCTTGGAGAAGATGAAGGGTGTGCTCACACTCTAGCTCATGGAGAGGAGGTCATCTCTTGTTCATGGCAAGAAGACTTGGTCATTAGTAGCTTGATGGTGAGGATCGCCCATCTACAAGATGTATTTGAAGATTGTCTTCCACAGGAAGATATTAGGTTGAAGATTATTTTCTACAAGAAGATGTCTAGCTACTTCAAAGACATTGGATGGGACCATCTACATGAGTTTGAAGATTATCTTCTACAGGAAGATATTAGGTTGAAGATTGTCTTCTACAAGAAGATATCTGGCTACTTCAAAGACATTAGATGGAGTTTAACATAAGATTCACATCTTATGTTAAAGTATTCAGGTACATATTCTCTTTATGCACACAGGTACTACTTGAAGTTTATGGAGGTCGTGGCGTTCATATCAGGAGGAGTCCTATTTGGCATAGGTACAAGAGAATCGGTACTTATATGCTTTATGCATATTTGATGAGGTGTTTGAGAAGGTGTGTTCACATGAGTTTGAGGATTTCCATTCACACTGATCCTTCCTCTTTCAGTCACTCATATTCACTCTTCTATAACCTATAAGGTCACACATCTCGTGTATATTCAGATTACTGCCCACACATCTGAATATGTTTGTTACATTGTACATTCACTCATACATCTATTTCTCATCACATAGAGTGGTTGAGAGTTTTGCTCCCACATTGTACATTGAACATTGGTATATATGATACTATGAGTAAGCGATGGCTTACGTAACACCTTACACATGACGTCTATTCTTTCTCTATCTTTAACTCATCATCTGTATGATTAAGTTGTGGTATGTTCATGTTTTGTCAATATGGAAGATTGCTGGAATTAATGTTGTACATAACTGGAACTATGGAACCATGGACCTGTGACATGAGCCTAAGGGCCTACCTCACTTCCAACAAAGGTTCCCACTACTAACCACATCAATGTGATAGAAGTGATTGAATCATCAAGAAGTGATAAGGAATACACAGTGCCACTAAAGGCTATTAATCGAGCCCAAGCCAAGGGGAATGTGGTAAAAGAAACACTATTTGTGCATGAGATGGATAAAGGATTAGCACCCAAAATTCAGGTAGTTGAGGATTCAAAAGACCTAGAGGAAAATGACAAAAAAAGGAAGACTCTCATATGGAAGGCTAGAAGAGAAAAACTTAAGAATAAATGGATGAAGAAGAAAATTGAAGAGGAAGAGAAAGCTATAATGGAAAGGAAGCAACATCAAGAACGAAAGGTGAAAACAAACTCTCATCAAACAATCGATGAATCTACACCAATGGAGGCAGGATCAATTTTAGCAGATCCCATGCCAAAAGACTTGAACATGTGGATGAAAGCTTATCAGTCTAGAATTGAGACGGGACCTATTATAGAATAGCATGATAAAGTCTATCCCAGAGGAGATTTGGAGAAGGGAAGACTAGAAATGTGTAGAAAATTGATAAAAATAGCTCAAACCATACTTGAACACACCATCCCAACCCTCCCCAAGACGAGAATACCGGAAGAAAAATTCAATAAATGCTTGCAAGCGAGCAACCTAAAACCAGTAAAGAAACAACAAGAGGAGAATAAGGAGGAAGACAGATGGAAAAATAAAGAAGAACAAGTCTTAGTGATTCTAGAATTAGAGACAAATTGGTCGCACAACCTATGGGTCAGAATTCAAGAGGAATGGTAGAAACGGACTCGAGATTCCCTACCACCCTTCAAAGAATTAGAAGCTTGATAAAAATAAACCTGTAACGAACTTGGAAGAGGTATATGAGGAAGTGTCCATCCTAGATAAAAATCGGGAAGAAGTGAATAACATTACCATGCTACCCAACTACATGAGAGAGTACAAGAGAAAATTGGAAATATTTCATGCTCCCACCATTAAGGGCAAGGAGAAAGGACCATGAAATGAAACCTCACCAAATGTATCAAAACTCAAGAAAATAAAATACAATGTTCATTAAAGATTGAAGAATTATTGCAAGTGAAACCCCAACAAAGGAAATAGTTGGCTAAAGAATTGAAGCTTAAAACTGAAGAATCTACAAAAGAGAGAAAAGAAATGGAAGCTCCGTCAACCATCCAAATCCGAATAGATAAAGAAGGAGAACTCAGTAAGCAAGACAAGGGAAATTCATGTCTACCCATCACCTTTAACGGGTACATGACTAAAGCAATCTTAGACATTGGAGCGGGTGTAGGCATAGCCATCAAGGAGATTTGGGAAAAATGGGTAAAGCCAGCCCTAAGACCCATGTTGGTACATTTCGCAAGCCTTGATGCTTGACCCAAGGTCAAAGGTTTACTTCATATGTTGAGCATGAATATTCACAAGTCATATGTGAACACCTCTTGTAACTTCTCTTGAGTTTAACTCAAGATAAATATAAAAGGCAAAGCTTGAGGGAATCTCATAACATTACAAGTTGTAATTCACAACAACCAATTGATTGGAATAAAATTGATTAGGAACCTAAAAGATAGGATCACTTTTAGGTGGCAGATTCCAAATTCAAATTTGAATTCATCTATAAAAACACATAACTCTTAGTCCCAAGAGATAGAGCAGAAGAAGGACACTTTGAGCTTCAATATTGTGGACACACCTTGTCCACACACGTATGAGTAAGCCTACAGATTATCCTTTGTATCATACACACAATACAATATACATTTGTTTTAGATTATGCAACTATCTCATGCTCACTACTACCTACTGCTATACTCTCATTTTCAGCGAATTTGTTTTGAGGCGTTCTCTGCATATACTTAATGTTTTGCTATGATTCAACTTGGTACATGTAACGTAGACCGTCTAGTTCTATGTTATAAAATTGCATGTCATTTGGTTTAGGGATCTGTGAGATACATTCATTATAGTCTGCCTATGTCTGCAGTCTATCATCTTCCTAAAATGTCGAGATGACACACCTAACTTCTTAAGATTAGTTCTCAACACATACTCATTCTAAATTCATGAAATCACTTCCTATGGCAAGCTTAGGGGTCCAATTAGATATTTCAAAAAGCTCTTGGGTCAATTGTAATCAGTAAGTGAGTACAGAGTGAAGCACTGACAAAGTTCTAGTCCATAAATAGCAAGTTTCTACTACTCTTCAATCTTGGAAGTTCTCTGTTTTGATGCAACTAATTGAGGATGATGCTCCAAGGCACATTATGGTTCCAAATGCATATTTGGGAAGCTAAAGGTGTCTACTAAGGTAATCTGAAGTAACATTGGCAGGTGTAGAGGAGGATTTGTGCAGCACTAGCTCATTCCTGGAGTGTATCCAACCATCTCCTCATAGTGGTATGAGAGCTATCATTAACTCAACATGGGAGATGGATTCCCATAATCAATTGAAAAATTAGATTGAGGTAATTACTCTCCTTGATCTATTAGAATGGAAGCAAATCTACAAGGTAGAAATCTTTATGGTTACATATCTGGAGATGAGACTATGCCAATACTTAGAAGCAACAGGCAACCCACTCAAGAAGAATAGGAAAGGTTATCAACATGGTGCTCAACGGATGCATTGGAGAGGTCACACCTTCTCAACTCAGTTTTTGATTTCTTACTCGCTCATATTAGGAATTGTAAGACATCACAAGAAATCTGGAATGCACTTGAATCATTCTTCTCTTCAAGCACTAGAGCAAGGAAGAATCAACTATGGATGGAGTTCACAACACTCAAGAAGATGCCCAAAAAGAATGTGACTGATAATGTCACCAAAATGAAGGACTTAGCTGATCAACTTGGATGCATTGGAGAAGTCATTAATGAGGAGAAAATTGTGAGACAAGTGATCAATGGAATTAAAGCAGATGACAAATGGGAAGCATTCACTACTGCAATGAATCTATACATGGGCATGCAGGTACCTGACTTCAATACTCGAATGGGACAACTATTTACTCATGAAGCCAAGCTTGTGAAGAATAATGACAACTCAAAAGGTAATTAATCCTCTGCCCTTTACTAAAAACAAGAGTAAGGATGCTAAAGGTAAAGGAAAGAAATCTAATGATGAAGCTAGTACCTCCCAAGCTAACTTTGCAGGAAGAGGTAGAGGTACAAGAGGAAGAGGCAGAGGAGGAAGACAAGGCAGGGGGAGATTCCAAAGCACCAGTGCCATATGTGGATTGACTAACCACACAACTGAGAATTGTTTCAGGAACCCAAGAAATTAGAGAGGAAGAGGCTTCAACAGAGGAATCTATGGAAGAGGAAGATCAAACAACTTCAACAACTATAACAAAAACTACAACAACTACAATAATCAAGGAGGCTATAAAGGAAGAAGAGACTACAACAATTATACTGAAGATCAGGCACAAGAAGACTCACTTTTGTTAATGAACATGACCATGAGGCAAGGTAAAGTAGATGAGCATGTGTTTTACATATATTCGGGTTGTTCAAATCATGTAGCAGGAAATGTGGCATTATTACCTGACTTGGAGGATCCAAGCAACAAGCATGAGGTTCAAACAAGAGATGATACAAGGCACTCAGTTGAAAAGATTGGGAATGTGAAAACCTCTGATGGAAACATGAATCTACTCAATAAGGTATTGTATGTACCTACCATAACCAAGAACTTGATAAGTGTTGGAACAAATTGTTGAAAAAGGCTTGCAGGTAAGGTTTACAAGGAATGGAGCATTTGTTGAAGATCCTCAACAAGGATTCAAGAAGATAGCCAAAGGAGAAAAGACAGGTAGACTCTTTACATTTGAAGTACAAGATACTAGAAATATAGCACTTTTTAATTATGGAGGGCAAACCTTATTAGAATTTAGCTCATATAGGTGAGAGAAGTTTAAAGCAAATATGCAGGGAGTAGAGTGTGCTTGGATTGCCAGATATATCCAAGTAACATATGATATATAAATGCAGTTCATGTCAATTTGGGAAGTCTCATTATGAAGAAAGGTTACATTCATGGTAACCTATTGGAGCTAGTCCACACGGATGTTTGGGGACCTAGCAAAGACCCTTCAATTTCAAGATCCTCGTATTATGTATCATTCATTGGTGATTGTAGCAGATGGACCATACTTTATTTTATGAAGCACAAAGATGAAGTGCTCAATTGTTTCAAAAAAATATATTGCTCTTGTTGAAAACCAAATAGGGAAAAAATTTAAGAGGCTAAGGTCAGATGGAGGGGGAGAAAACTTCTCCCATGAATTTGATGCATATCTCCAAGATAGAGGCATCAAAAGAGAAATTACCACCAGATATACTCCAGAACAAAATGTAGTAGCAGAAAGGAGGAATAGGACCATTGTGGGGGCACCAAGGTCCATGATCAATGAGAATAAATTGCCCAACTACCTATGGGCAGAGGTTGTATCCACAACCACCTATCTCATCAACAAACTCCCATCTAAACCATTGGATGGGATGACACCATATGAAGCTTGGAATGGACGAAGGCCTAGACTAGATCATTGCAAAATCTTTGGGTGCATTGCATATGCACATGTTCCATCACAAATCAGAGGTAAAATGGATCCTAAGGCAGAAAAATGTGTGTTCATAGGTTATAATCTTAATCAAAAAGGGTACAGATTGTTACCTAGAAGAAGATTTTCCTACAATTCAAAAGGTAAACAATCAACAATGTGAAGCTTCAAGTGATTTTGATGATGATCAGAAAACACCAAGGATGAGCTTCAAGGTATGGAGCAAAAAAGGTAAAGAGAAGATGCAAGACTTGAGGGATATTGCAGAATCCTCTCAACAAACTATAAAAAGATCAACTAGGGAAAAGAAGAAGCCAGAAAGGTAGGGATATGACACCTCTTTAGTCACTAAACACTCAATCTATGTTGCTCAGGATATCAATTCAGAAGAACCATCAACATTTGAAGAAGCTAACAAGAAAGTTGAATGGAAGGAAGCAATGGAGGAAGAGATACAAGCACTCTAAGAAAATCAGACTTGGGACTTAGTTCCCAAGAGTCAATCCATGAAGATCGTTGGATCTAGATGGATCCATAAGGTAAAGAAGAATTCTGATGGATCAATAAACAGGTACAATGCAAGACTTGTGGCTAAAGGGTTTGCTCAGACCCAAGGGGGGATTGGTTATGAGGAGACATTCTCTCCTGTGGCAAAGATGCCAACAATTAGAGTCCTCATAAGCATAACTGCCTCAAGGAATTGAAACATCTATCAATTAGATGTAAAAAATGCTTTTTTGAATAGTTGGATTTCAGAGGAATTGTACATGGCACAACCTCCTGGATTTATTGATGATGTACATCATGAGTATGTGTGCAAAATCAGGAAAGCTCTCTATGGTCTCAAACAAGCTCCTAGATCTTGGAACCATAGATTGGTTACATTTTTGCAGGACAAAGGATTCAAGATGAGCAAAGCTAATTCTCCACTCTTCACCAATAACAATAAGTCTAAACTCATATATCAATGTGTGTATGTAGATGACATTATTCTTACAGGTAATGATGCAGATGGAATCAAGAAGATCAAGGCCCAAATGAGGGAACAATTCAAGATAAGTGACCTAGGATTTCTCACTTACTTTCTTGGATTAGAAGTTGTCTATACAGATAAAGGGATCTTCCTTACCCAAAGGAAGTATGTTAAAGATGTAATTGCAAAGTTCAAGATGCAGGATGCTAAGATTGCAGGTACTCCCATGGAGGTCAATCACAAGCTCGGTGCTCATGAAGGAGAACCCATCGAAGAAATTACAAGCTACCAAAGCTTGGTTGGAGTCTTGAATTATGCAACCCTAACTAGGGTAGATATCTTCTATGGTGTAAGTGTGCTTAGCCAATTTATGCATACTCCTAGAAAGCCCTCAAATGGATACAAAAAAGAGGATATTGAAATGTCTAAAGGGAACTATTAATGAAGGATTATATTATCCTTATACTTTTGATTTAAGTGTAAAGCTATTCACTGATGCAGATTGGGTAGGATCAAAAGATGATAGAAGAAGCACATCTGGATATTTATCCTTTGCAGGTACAAAGCTTATTTCTTGATCTTCCAAGAAGCAACCCATAGTAGCACTCTTTTCAACTGAAGCTAAATACAGAGGATTGTCAAATGCAACTCACGAAGCAATGTGGATCAAATCTCTATATACAGATTTAGGATTAGAATTTGGCACTCATACATATTTGGAGACAACATGAGTTCTTTACATTTAGCTACTAATCCGATCTTTCGTGCTAGGACTAAGCATATAGAATTCCATTATCACTTTGTTAGAGAGAAGATAGCAAGCAAAGATATTCAATTGTCTTATGTGTCTACTCAGATGCAATGTGCAGATATGATGACCAAAGCACTTGATGGAAGCAAACTTAACAGGTTCAAATCAATGATTGGAATGCAGGAGATACCTATGGATTGAAGACTCAAACATCTTAGGCTTGAGGGGGAGCTGTTGGTACATTTTGAAAGCCTTGATGCTTGACCAAAGGTCAAAGGTTTACTTCATATGTTGAGCATGAATATTCACAAGTCATATGTGAACACCTCTTGTAACTTCTCTTGAGTTTAACTCAAGATAATTGTAAAAGGCAAAGCTTGAGGGAATCTCATAACATTATGAGTTGTAATTCACAACAACCAAGTGATTGGAATCAAATTAATTAGGAAGCTAAAAGATAGGATCACTTTTAGGTGGCAGATTCCAAATTCAAATTTGAATTCATCTATAAAACACATAACTCTTAGTCATGGGTGATAGAGCAGAAGAAGGACACTCTGATCTTCAAGATTCTGGACACACCTTGTCCACACATGTATGAGTAAGCCTACAACATCTCCTTTGTATCATACACTAAATACAATATACATTTGTTTCAGATTATGCAACTATCTCATGTTCACTACTGCCTACTACCATACTCTCATCTCAGTGAAGTTGTTTTAAGGATTTCTTTGTGTATACTTAATCTTTTGCTGTGATTCAACTTGGTACATGTAACTTAGGCCTTCTAGTTCTATTCTATAAAATTTTCATGTCATTTGGTTCAGGGATCTATGAGATACATTCATTATAGTAGGCCTATGTCTACATTCTATCATCTTCCTAGAATGTCGGGATTACACCCCTAACATCTTAAGATTAGTTCTCAGCACATACTCATTCTAAATTCATGAAATCACTTCCTTTAGCAAGCTTAGGGGTCAAATTAGATATTTCTAAAAGCTCTCAGGTCAATTGTAATCAATAAGTGAGTATTGAGTGAGACATTGAGCAGGTTCGAGTCCATAAATAGCAAGTTTCTACTACTCTTCAATCTTGGAAGTTGTCTGTCTTGATGCAAATAATTGAAGATGATGCTCCAAGGCACATTATCATTCCAAATGCATATTTGGGAAGCTAAAAATGTCTACTAAGGTAATCTGAAGTAACATTAGCAGGTGTAGAGCAGGATTTGTGTAGCACTAAATCATTTCTGGAGTGTATCCAACCATCTCCTCACAACCCACACAAATGAAACTCTAGGTAGCAGATGGTCATGTTGAAAGACCGTAAGGGATTTTAGAAAAGGTTATGTTGACCACAGGTGGAGTGGAATTTGAACATACTTTAGCCATATGCCAGTTCGAAAAAGCTAAGAATTATGAAATGATTTTGGGAAGACCATTCAGGAGAAAATTAAGATTTTTGCAAGATTGGGGAAGAGATGCATTGTACTTACAACACCAAGGTACAACCACCAAGATAATTTTACATACCTTTGCCTATGGAGATGTATGCCCGTTACAATGGAACTGAGTCCATAAGGAGGAAGAGGACTTATCAATTCACAGTGTAGGATCTAGTGATCAATCATGGATGAAGGAAGATGTCGAGTTATGCATGTGTAAGGAAGGGAAAAGAGAGGAAATTAAAGTACAATTATGGCCAATAGGGCACCAAAATTACAAACCTATAGGCCACCCAACATACATGCCTCAAATATTTCTAGATGGAGCATTCTAACCACACAAATGGATGGAAGTATTAGCCACCCTAGATGTGTGTGTAAATGAGGAAGTGCTAACCATGAATGAGTGTGTAGATGAAGAAGGTTATGATGTAAATCTTTACATGGTAATCCTCAAAGAAATGGAAGATGAAGCATTATTAAAGAAGGAATGGAGAAAGGATCATGAGAGTATTGAAATGGAGCCAAAATTTGATTAAGAGGAACGTTACTTAAAAGAAATTAAGCGTGATAGAGAGGTAGAGGTACCAAGAGTGTTTTCCATAGAAAAGTACCATGAGAAACAAGACGATGAGAAACTTCAAGGATGAACACACCACCAAATCCTTTTGAGGTTCTAGAACATTTCAAGCGATATAAAATAGAAGAACGAAAAATAGCAATTCAAATGCCACAAAGAGAAGTCGAAGAAGGAGAAGCATATGATAATAAGGAACAAACAAAAAAGTTGATACTAAATATGGATGAGGAATAGGAGAGATGGACCTACATAGGGAAGGATGTATCACACACAGAGGAGCAAGAATTGATTGAATCAATCCGAGAATACAGAGATGTATTTGCATGGACCTAAAACGACCTCAAGGGAGTGGACCCTTCCATTCGCTTGCATAGAATCCCAATGACTCCTGAGACCAAACCATTGAAACAAAGACCATACACATATAATGATGTGTATTCGGCATGATTAAGGAGGAGATTGAAAAACTATTAGCTACGGGATTCATTTTTGAGATAGAGCATACGGAATGGGTATCATCCTTGGTGGTAATGCCCAAAAAGAATGAAAAACTTAGGGTATGCATCAATTTGAAAAAGGTTAATGCGGCTATGATTTGTGATAGTTACCCATTACCCATAACTGACCACCTTTTGGAAAGAGTAGCAGGCAAGGAGGTCTATAGCTTTCTTGATGGATTCTGAGGTTATAACCAAGTAGCCATTGCCATGGAGGATCACCATAAAACAACATTTTCTGCTGAATGCAGAGTGTATGCATTTTGAGTGATGCCATTTGGGCTCACAAATGCTCCTACAACTTTCCAAAGATTGATGTGTCACTCTAAGAAAAAGCATGGAAGTCTATGTAGATGACTTACACACATATTCCTATAAAAGTATTGAGCACATTCCCAAGCTACAGAAGATATTAGAGAAATGGAGACAATATAGAGTGTGCATGAATCTAGAAAAATGTGTCTTCGTGGTAAGGCAAGGGAAGATTTTGGTACATATTGTATCCAAGAATGGTATCTCCATCGATGAGGATAAAATAAGGGGCAACTTGGATTTGCCTAGACCAAAGAGTGCAAAGGAAGTAGAAGCTTTTATAGTCAATTGTGGATATTATCGAAGGTTCATCCACATGTACACCATAATTGCAAAACTTTTGTATGGGTTGCTAACACAATTCACATGAATGGAGGAACGCGAAAAGGCCTTCAATGAATTAAAGCAATGATTAAGTGCAGCACCTATCTTGAAAGTACCCAATTGGAATAAGCCATTCCATATCCATGTGGATGCATCGAACTTTGCATTTGGATGTATACGAGCTCAAACTGCAGATGAACGAACCCTATTGCATAAGCTAGTAGATAATTGAATCAAGTGGAGAGAAACTAAACCACAACTGAAAGAGAAGGCCTAGGAATGGTGCATTCTATCAAGAAATTCCAACATTACCTCGTAACCAATAAATTTAAGTTCTTCATCAACCATCAAGCATTATTGTATTTGTTCAATAAACCTTGCAATACATGAAGAATAGTGAGATGGTTCCTATTAATCATGGAATTTGATTTCAAAGTAGTAGTGAAAAAAGGGAATACACATGTAAGAGTTGATCATTTATCGGGGATGAGACATGGAGAACCACCTATTGGAGTGGCAATTGATCTACCAGATACATTTCTATTCAACTTAGAAGTGTGCCCTAAATGGGTAGAAAAATTGATACCAATCCTCACACATGGACCACACCATAGGATCAATCGAGATAATAGAAAGGATTTTATGCAATCGAGGAGTCTACATATTGTGGTCAATAGTCTATACTACAAGGAACCTCATGGCATATTACTAAGGTGTGTAGAAGATGCCAAACAAAAGAATCTACTCGAACAAGCTCATGTGAACCAATGGAAAACATGTAAGGGCATTCATAGAACCACTAGGGAATTGGAAAGACTAGGGGTATTCTAGTTGCACATGCACAAGAACCTGCATGAATACATTCTGAATTGCCAAGAATGCCAAGAGAATACCCTTGATGACCATTCATCCTTACATTTCTCTACTATAGCACCAGAATGGAGTAAAGCATTAGTAAAGTTGTTGAAATCACAGACTCATGAGGAAGGAGCAAGTCTAGCAAGAAAGAGGGCTTTGGAAGAGATAAGTAAATATTGCACTATAATTGGAAGACAATTATTCAAAAGGGGAAAGGATCACCAACTATGATTGTGTATTTATGAAGGAGAATATTTACCCATACTGGAGATGGCACAAGCAGTGCATTAGGAAGTCATTTTCAGCCAAAAAGACTATAAAAATGATTCTCTTTGCAAGATTATGGTGGCCGACTCTACATATGGATGTGAATACGTATGTACGAAGTTGTGAAGTGTGCCAAAGAACCAAATATCCTATAAGAAGAGATGACATGCCTCTAATAACCATGATATGTGCAAGGCCATTTTCCAAATGGGGTATTGAATGCATAGGGCTTATAAGCCCTCCTACAAAAGGATCACATGCTGAATATATTATTGTGGTCACGAACTATTTGAGGAAATGGGTGGAATCAAAAGCAATGAAGAAAAATGATACCCAAACCAAGACAAAATTTTTATTCAAAAATATCTTTACATGTTTCAAGCTACCTATAGAAATTGTCAGCAATCCAGGGACACATTTCATCAATGAAGTGATTGAATCACTAATGAATGAATTTCTTGTGATTCACAAGAATTCAGATCCCAATCATACCCAAGCTAATCGACAACTAAGAGTTCCAATAAAGTACTATGCACCATCTTAACTAAAATAGTCAACAATGGAAGGTTAGATTGGGAGAAACAATTGCATGATGCATATGGGCCTTCTCTGTGGCATACAAGACCACCATTGGAACTACTCCTTTTAATTTAGTATATGTGCAAAATGCAATTTTGCCAATTGATTTTTTAGTCCCTATTTTATGAGTGGCACAACAAAATGAATGGATGGGTCATGAATTATCTCAACAATTGGATCAAAGTGAAAAACTGCATGAGACTGGATTATAAGTAGTGGCAGGAATCTATGCAGCCAAAAGAAGACACAAATCCTATTATGGTGCACACATTAAAGATAAGGGCTTAAAGGAAGGCAATCTAGTATTGGTATATACATTGAAAGAACATGCGGAAAAGTTACAACAACGAGGATATGGACCACTTTTGATAAATAAAATATCAAGTAGGAGAGCAATAAAATTAGCCACTTAGCCACATAAGATGGAGACATACTCCCTAATTAGATAAGTGGCTATAGAGTCAAACAATGCATGGAACCATTGATGGAACGGATGTTGGCAAGACTCTTAGGAGCACAGAACTAAAAAAAAGGAAGAGGAAGGGATTAGGGAAGAAGCATAAATGGAAGCTCTAAAGCGAATCAAGAAGAGGAAAGAGTGGATAATATAGAGGCATGAACAATATATACAAGGAGAAGAGCCCATAACCATGGCAAACTATCAAATAGGTAATGCAAAGAACATGAGTGTATGTCACTCAACCATACTTGAATCTAGGGATCGTCATAAACGAATACCAATTAGTGGATTCTTTAATTGACATAGGGGTTGCATTAAATTGCATGCAAATCTTTTTAGCCAATGACCTTAAAACCGTCATGAATCCTACTAAAACTCAGATGATAGAAGTCAGAGGACTAGTCATCGAGTGTATAGGAGAAGTATCAATGTCCCTACATTTGGGAAATACAACCATGAGTCAATGATTCTCGGTATGCAAGAACAAAGACCTTCTCGAAGATCTGATACTAGGTCAAGACTAGATTCTTGAAAATGAACTCAGCATATGTCTAGCATAAGGTCACATACTAGCTAAAGTAGAACACAAAGAAGTTTTTAGTCTTCTAGAAGTCAGACAACTCAAAGTAACTTCAATGATATTACCTAATGTAGCAAGTTTAGAGGAGAGTAGAGACGAAATTCCGAATGCTTTCATGAATAAAGAGATTCATAACCTTGATTTAACCATACCTTGTAAAGTACCACGTGATCCTTTAGGCACCTCTCCCTTAGGAAGTGAAACTACAAGGATGAATGAGGACATTCCATTTGACCAATTCAGCAAGCATGTTGAAAAGGATACACATACATTGACTCTGATAATGCAACAAAAAGCGAAGATGTGATTACAATGGATTGGGAAGGACCAATTACCATAGAAGGAAAATAAAAAGATTGGATAGTTCAATCAATAATCTAAGATTTACAACACTAGCTCTCAGCTACAATTGCCATGACCTAGAACTCTATGTGTGTGGCTTGCAAAGCCATTGATTGAAGCGCAAAGAAAACAATGATAGATTTGGATTCTGGAGGAAATCAAATGACAAGCAAAGCAAGAGAGGGACAAGCTGATTGAGATGCCGAATCATTGGAATCAAGAAAATGAATAAATCACCAAGGATGGAAGAAATCCCCACACAACTACAACACAAAAATCCCAATTCAAGGGTAGAAGGAGGTCGCAAGCTACATTCAAGAATGAAGGAAGGGCCACACAACAGAAGAAAATGCCACGAAGATGGAATATAATGTTAATATGGAGACCAAAGAAGTGACAAGGAATCGACCAAGAGGATCAAGAACACCCTTCTTGCACTCATAAAGAGTCAATTGCATCCAAAGTATGCACAATAGGGCCACATTACAAGGCCATGTGTTCAACATATCGCTTTTGGTGCATGTTTCCATAATCGGAATAGATCCTAGCTTGTACGATCATAGGATGAACTAAATACTATCAATAAATAAATGCTTTGGCTATGAACTAATCTCTTGTTTTCTTTCAGCCCTTGAAATATTAAAAAATATAGTAAAGCACCTTACTTGTTTCTACTTAAGCAAGGGGGATACCAAGCCACAGAAATCTACAAATCACTACACACAAGTACATGGTTGAATTGGTTTATTCTCGAGACTAATTCTCTACTACATTAAAAGTGCAGATGGCATTCAAAGACTCTAAAGTGACATTCCAAGAAGAAGTGCTTGAATTCCCTATGAAGAGTGTGACTAAGGCCAAAGGGCACTGGTTCTAGGAAGACTAGCCAGCAATAGAACACCTATTCTTAGTAATTATCAAAATCATGGACACTGACCACCAACTCCCTATAATGTCATAAGATTTCAAGGTCTTACACAAAATTCCATCAACCCTGGAGGTTCAAAAAAAGTCCGGACTTCCAAGTATTTTGAGATGCCTATTTACAAGCCTGACTTCCAATGATGCACTTAAGTGATGAGCACCTTGCATCTGGCCCAGGACAAGCCAGTTGTGTGAGAAGCTAAAGTTCTTAATGTGGAAGGAGAATGGGTTACCATCCAATTTATGCAAGAGCCAATCAAAGAAGCATTCGAATAGACCAAGGATGGAACCACTGATCTCAAGAAAGAGAGTCATGGATGTTGATATATTTAGGTAGTGATGTGTGTGAACACTCTAGGACCGCCGGGGCACTTTTTTCCCTCTTTAGGAGGTTTTTTTCCCCCTGCTTGTATATACGCCTATTACCCTAATGGGCTACTTATCTTTGTACATTCTCTAGTAATACATTCAGTCTTGTGTGTTGTGCTCCAAGCTTCTTCTTCTTCCTTGTGCTGTTCGCGTGCTTCCGCAGACGTCTAACTCCAACAATTGGTATCAGAGCAGGTCGTTGCTTCTTCTAGGGTGCCGTCGACACTCCTCCGTTTGCAGTCTCAGATTTGCACAAAATTTGGTGAGCATACTTAGGGTGTTTCCGAGATCAAAACAGCTTCGCTATGTGGTGCCGAAATCGCGATCTGAGCTCGTTTCGGCCTCCGAACGCACTATCGCAGCGCTTGTGTAGGCTATTTCGTCCTTTTGTGCCAAAGGTATATACCAGTTTCTGTTCGCCAGTTTAAGCATCTCGAAGTCTGCTACAGGTCTAGCAGAACTCGTCTGGGCAGTTTTGTTCAACTTTTTGAGATACAGTCAATTTTTTGCATCAAGGTATTTTAGTCACCAGCCATGGCTGAAAGCAGTGATGTATTCCGTATGTTAGCTGTTGAGGATAAGTTGGATGGTACCAGCTACCCATTATGGGCTTATATGATGCGACATGTACTGGTTGCAAAAGGATTGTGGAACATTGTGCACGGTGTTGAAAGACGTCCTGTTACACCTGTAACGGCAGGTACTGCAAATACAGGTGTTGGAGCTGATGAAGATGGTGTCGAAGATGATATTCCACAGATTCCTGTTCGTGCTGCTGTTTCTGTTGCACCTACTGCAGAGCAGATTCGTTGGGATGGCAGAGATGCCTAGGCACATGCATTGATAGCCTTGTCTGTCAAACGTGCCATTATTCCTCACATTCGCTCTTGCAGAACAGCAAAGGATGCTTGGGATACACTTACCACTTTGTACCAGGCTAGGAATGAGGCTCGTGTTGCTTACCTCCGAAAACAGTTGGAGAGTGAGCACATGAATGAAGGTGATTCTATGGACAGTTTTCTTACAAAGATCAAAGACCTGAAGGAACAATTGATTTCTGCTGACGAGGTTATACCAGATAGCTCACTTGTGCAGACCGTTCTAAATGGTCTTCCTAATTCATATCAGAGTTTTGCCTCTACTCTTCGGTTGATGATGAAAGGCAATCCGAATGCCTTGTCATTTGAGGAATTAGTCTCTGTTCTGTTGCAGGAAGATCAGTCCAGGCAGAACAGGTCCATTATGCGTGTTGCAGATCAAGCTTTCCTGGCTAGTCAGAAGGGCAAAGGAAAATGGAGCTCTTCTACTAGTAAGCAGAAATCTGCAAATGCTGCACAATCGAAGAACCAGGATAAAGATGAGAAGAAATCAGAAAAGCAGAAATTCTTCTGCAAGTACTGTAAAGGAAATGATCATATTATAAAGAACTGTCCAAAACTGGCTGCTAAAGAGGCAAAGAAGAAAGAGGCTAGAATGGTTGTTGCAGAGGCCTCTACACCAAAAACAAAGTCTGCAAATCTTGTGCAGGAAGAAGAATGGGCGTTTACTACTGTCAGCAGTTTTGACCCATCTTCTCATGATCAGTGCATGTCTGCAGTAGACTCAGATGTTTGGTACTTTGACAGTGGGGCAACCAAACATATTACCTCGCAGCGCAGTTTCTTCTCTTCACTCGAGCCTGCCCCTACAGGGAATACTGTCACATGCGCCAATAACTCCTCTTATCCTGTTATGGGAGTTGGTAAGATCATTCTGACTACTGTTGATGGTAGTTCTTTCACTTTGTCAGATGCTTTATTTGTGCCAGGGATCAAAAAGAACCTGTTATCAGTTTCTGCATTAGCCAAGAGTGGCTTGGTTGTGAAATTCGTTGATGATAGGTGTACAGTTCATGATCTCTCAAATGGCGATGTGATTATTGCTTCTGGCATTTTATGTCGTGGGCTGTATAAGCTCATAGACTATGAAAGATCTGTGAATGATTCGGCATGTGCAGTTCATGATTCTCAGGCTATGTCAGATGCAAAGCTTTGGCATGCACGCTTTGGTCATCTGAATTTTGCTAGTTTGTTACGCCTGCAGAAATCTGAAATGGTGTCCTCTTTGCCCAAACTTGAGGCACCTGGAAAACATGTTTGTGAAGGCTGTATTTTGGGCAAAATGCAGCGTTCTTCCTTTCCAAAAGATGGTTCAGTTCGGGCTACGCAGAAATTGCAGCTTGTACATAGTGATGTCTGTGGTCTTATGCAGACACCCTCTTTTGGAAATTACCTTTACTTCGTGACTTTCATTGATGATTTTTCCAGGCATGCATGGGTATATCCACTCAAAGCAAAGTCCGAAGTGTTCATGTGCTTCAAACAGTTTTTGGTTTTGGCTGAAAATCTGTCAGCATGTAAAATGGGCACCCTCCGTTCTGATCAAGGGGGGGAATATATGTCTTCAGATTTTAATGCATTTTTGGCTGAACGTGGGATAAAACACCAGTGTACAGTGCCGTATACACCTCAACAGAATGGAGTTGCTGAACGAAAGAACAGGTCACTCATGGAGATGGCGAGGTGCATGGTCAAAAGTCAGGCTTTACCACATAGTTTCTGGCTTGAGGCTGTCATGTGTGCAGCATATGTACTGAACAGGTGTCCCACGAAAGCGTTGCAATCTATCACTCCATATGAGGCTTGGCATGACCGCAAGCCATTTGTTGCTCATCTACGTGTTTTTGGTTGTTTGGCATATGCATTAGTGCCTGAACAACATCGCAGAAAATTGGATGATAAGGCAGTAAAATGTATTTTTGTTGGGTACAGTTCTGAAAGTAAAGGCTATCGTCTGTATCATCCACAGACTAAACACATTCTGGTTAGCCGTGATGTTGTCTTTGTGGAAGATGCTATTCAGCCATTGCTTTCATGTACTAAGGAGACATCTGTTAGCTCCAAAGACATGTATGATACTTTGATGCCTCTTTTACAGGTGGACAGGCTAGTGCTGGTCCTAATGAGGCAACTTCTCAGCCTTTGCAGGTTTCATATGATGATGCAGATCATTCCATTTCTGATGCAGATTTACATGATGCACTTGTTGATGAGAGAGCTGATATTGAGCAGGCAAAACCTATGCCAAAATGGCTGGTGCAGACTTTGCGTGACAGCAAATTAGATGCACCTTTGTCATATCGTACTCGTTCAGGCTCTCATAGTGCCTCCTTTGAATCAGATTGCTATGCTATGGCTGCATCTAGTCTCTGTGATGAGAATGAGCCTGTTTCTTTTGATGAAGCACAAAATTTAGAAAATTGGATGGCTGCTATGCAATCTGAATATGATGCTATAATGAAGAATGGTACATGGTCTTTATGTGACTTGCCTCCTGGCAAGAAGGCCATTGGCACTAAGTGGGTATACAAGCTGAAGCGTAAACCTGATGGTACAGTTGACATGTATAAGGCTAGGCTTGTTGCAAAGGGTTATGCGCAGGAAAGAGGCATTGATTTTGATGAGACCTTTGCACCTACATGCCGTATGACTACTGTTTGGAGCATTTGTGCACTTGCAGCCCATCATGGTTGGAATGTACATCAGTTGGACATTAAAACAGCATTTATGAATGGTGACTTGCATGAAGAAGTGTATGTTTTTCAGCCCCGTGGCTTTGTGCAGAAAGGGCATGAAAACCAGGTGTGCAGGTTAAAGAAGGCGTTATATGGTTTAAAGCAAGCACCACGTGCTTGGTATGAGAAAATACATGCCTATCTGATTGCACATGGTTTTGAGAACAGTCCAACTGAAAGCACCTTATATGTTAAGCGTGCTAATGATGTGCTTTTGATCATTGTTGTCTATGTAGACGACATGCTGCTCACTGGTCCTCTTGAGAAGCATATTGCTGATTTCAAGGCTGATTTGCATGCCTCATTTGAGATGTCTGATTTGGGGCATTTGCATCACTATTTGGGCATTCAGTTTATGCAAGTTGATGGTGGAATGGCTTTGTGTCAAACGAAATATATTGACACATTATTACAGCGTTTTGGCCTTGAAGACTGTAAGCCTATTGCCACTCCTATGGAGACAGGTTTACGATTGAGTCTTCATGATGCTGGAGATGCATTTGATGCTGTTCTCTATCAGCAGGCTGTTGGATGCTTGATTTACTTATGCATTACTCGGCCAGATATTCAGTTTGCTGTCTCACAGATGAGCAGGTTTATGCATTGCCCAGGAGTCACGCATTGGAAAGCGGTTAAGCGCATCTTTCGCTACTTGAGTGGTACTCGGCTACTTGGGTTGTTTTATCCCAAGGGGGGATCACTACCGCCAGATTTGCATGCTTTTTCTGACTCAGATTGGGCTGGTTGCTATGACACTCGTGTGTCCACCAGTGGTTTTTGCTTCATGCTTGGTAGCTCATGTATATCTTGGTTGAGCAAGAAGCAGCCTACTGTGGCCACTTCCAGTTGTGAGGCTGAGTATAGGGCAGCTTTCACAGCGACTGTTGAGTGTGTGTGGCTCAGACGCCTTATGGCTGATTTGGGTGTTGGCCAGTCTTCTGCCACCACCATCTTCACTGACAGTCAGAGCGCATTGGCAGTTGCGAGGAACCCTGTGTTTCATGCTCGCACTAAGCACATTGAGGTGCATTATCACTATGTCAGGGAGAGGTTCTCTGCTGGGGAGATCAGCTTGGCATATATGCCCACGCAGGAGAACATTGCAGACCTTTTCACGAAGGCTCTGCGTAGGGAGAAGTTTGAAGCTTTCCGCAAAGCTTTGGGCTTACTTCATTTTGTGGAGTGATTTCCACATAGCTCGGCACTTCCTTATACATGAGTGCCAGCTCCTTGTTCACTGCATCACTCCCAGGGGGGATTTGTTGATATATTTAGGTAGTGATGTGTGTGAACACTCTAGGACCGCCGGGGCACTTTTTTCCCTCTTTAGGAGGTTTTTTTCCCCCGGCTTGTATATACGCCTATTGCCCTAATGGGCTACTTATCTTTGTACATTCTCTAGTAATACATTCAGTCTTGTGTGTTGTGCTCCAAGCTTCTTCTTCTTCCTTGTGCTGTTCGCGTGCTTCCGCAGACGTCTAACTCCAACAATGGAACCAAAACAAGAACATTCCTGGATATGAATCACATTTACATTGAAGAGGTCGTTAGGTTGGTGCACCAACACTTGTGCTTCCCTAACATGCATCCATAGATGGCCCTGCAAAAGATTGTGGTCCAACTATTATCTCGTGCAACCAAAAAAAAAGGCAGTCAAATAAACTTGACACCCTATATTCAAGAAAGGTTGCTTGAAGCCAAAAAAACAATGGGGTCAAAAGAAGTGCGTTAATGGAATTGTGACATTAATTGTATTCATCTACCATGCTTTAAAGATCAGGGAATATTTGAAGGAAATGCCATCCTCAACAGAAATGGAAAAATATGCAAAGATAGCAATGGTACCTAAAAAGAAGAAAGGTATGTGGGTTACAGAAGAAGTGGGAACAAGTTCACAACCAATAATGCGATGAGAAAAACAACTTAGGGAAATGCCAAAAGAGGAAGTAACCCAACATCCAAGAGGATACATGTACTCTTGAGAACCCCTATAGAAGAACCCACACCTATTATAGAAGCGGAGCTACAAGAAGCCATGGAGAAAACTCATGAGTTCATGGAAGGATAGATCAATTTGCTAGTTCAAGGGCATCATTACCATCAAGCTCATACAACACCTCATCATATGCCACGCAAGAGACTAACCAAGTTCCATAGATACAGTGAGTTGGGATTAGTGAATTCAAGCTCTTCGTCCAAAATTCAAGAAGATCATGACCAATCGACCATGAACATGGAGATCCAAAGTGAATCAAATGATGAAGGAGGATGGCAAGAACTAAATTAGGTAAAAGATCAACATGAAGTAGGAGAGCAAAGAAAAAGAACAAGTGCAAGATATTAAAGTACAAGATAAAAAAGTGGAGGAACATCAAGAAGATGAAACACACACACGCAAGATAAATGAAACAATGATACTTCAATTTAAGGTGGGGAGAGTGGCAGATCAACCTCAAATGAAACATCCAAAGGAAGAATGCATAGAAGACATAATCATTGAGCAAGAACTATTCATGCCTATTAGAGTGGTGGTAGAACCATCATCTATGGACGAAACCTTTCAAACAAGTGCTACAAAGCCTACAACAGTCAAAGAAGAAGACCATCAAATACACTTGCAAATCAGACAACCATTTAATGAGATGATGCATGTTGAAAAGGGCAAAGATATGCAAATGGGTGAAGAACCTAGTATACCAAAAACATGGTTGAATGTGGATGTGGCACAACTAAGACCAATGCTAAAACAAATGATTCAAACTACAATGGACACCTAGCAATAGCTAATGGAAGTGGATATAGAGTATGATTAAGCAATGATGGAGCGAAATTAATTCAAAATATTGAGTGAAGATCTATCAACCAAGATGATACAAGCTCAACAGCCTCTAATGACAAAGAAAAAAGAAGTGGAAGAAGTCAAAGAACAACGAAAGAAGCTTACAAAGGAAAATCAATAGCTACAAAATCAGCTCATGGAGTATCAACATAAATAAGATGCTAGCAAAATAGAAAAGGTATGACTGTCCAATAGAAGCAAAATTTTAGAAGCATAGATAAAAGTATACATGGATGAGGTAGACACTTTAAGAAATAAGAACAAAGATTTGATGAATGTGATCCTGCTCAATCAACTAGTCAAAGTATCAAACAATAACCAAAATGACACACCACAGTTAGAAGCTCAAATAGCCAAGTATGCTGACCAATTTAAGCAAGAGCAAGAACTAAGTGAAGAATGTGAAAGAAGGTATATGCATGATACGAATGAGCTTAGAAAAAAATGGAAGGCAGTAGAAGCCAAACTTATAGAGCAATGTAACAAGATGTTGATCAGGTAGCTCTACTAGGTGAACACCTCCTACAAACTAATGAAACACTTACACTAGCTAATAAATAAATAACCATAAAAGACGCAATCATCGAAAGCCTACATGTTCAATTACAACACCATGGAAAAATGGGGACACTAGTAGTTCCAAGCTCACATACAACTACTAAGGAGAAAGAGGTACGCCCTCCTTCTCCCCCCATCAATAATTCACTTGTACACATGGAAGAGGAGGAACCAACTGCTGATCAGAATGTACATGATGTCACAGACATGAGCCAAAATGAGCCAGCCGTGCTAGTGTCCCGACTTACTAAGCAATTTGAAATCAAGTAGTTAAAATGATGAAAGAGGCAAATATTAAAAGAAAAAATTTAGAACCGATTATGAAGCCATTCACTGTACCATATGGCCTACTCAAAGAAGAAACAAAGCATTACATCAAAACTATGATAAGAATCAGATCAGTATTTACAATTTAAAGTGGATACTTTCTCTTACGCACAATAAGAATTTGATAAAGCTAATGCAATATGGAGAACCAAGTTTTTGGAGAAAAATCAAACTCTCAGGGTGCATTGGGAATCGGCACCATAGGTATTACAAGTAAATCCAATTTTTTTCCCAGTACCCTGAAGAAGATCATGGATATAATTTTGGGAAGCTAGCATCAAGGCACCATAAATAATTAGTAGCTTAACTAGTAGTCTTGAAGAAAATACTCGAAGTGATGAAGAGTTCTCTTGTGAACTCACTCCTGTAGTTTCTTGAGTATTGACCTATTGTAAAAGTAAAAAAATCAAAAGTGGTTGAAGGCACTTTGTGTCGGGCATAGAGCTCCATGAGTTCGTAATAGAATCTATTTACTAGAATTTAGGAAAAGTGCTTTAGGTCAGCATGAATTCAAATTCAAAATATGGCTCCAAGACATGCTATATATGTGTGACTTATCTAGTCGCAAAAAACACACTTCCTAGCAAAGCTTTTTGTCAAATTTGAGTGTGATCTAAGAGCTCCTACATGTATCAGTAAGTCTATTGTACTTTTCATCTAATATACATTTGAGTTCATACATATTTGTTGCACTAACTTCAAGTCTATGTGAGTGTATTGTTCAATGTCAGTGATCTTAGTTTTTAGTCAGATTGAAGAAATGATCTCTAAGCATGGTTCATCTTTTTCAATGATTTAACTTGATAGTTGTAGCTCTCTAAGTCTAGTTTCAGATCAAAAAATTTCATTGCATTTGGATCTTTCAATTGTGAGAAAAATTCATCAAAATATTATTGTGTGTTTACTTCTACTGTTTCCTAAAAAGTTGTGATCACATAGGTGATTTGTTAAATTTATTTCTCTTAGTATGGTCACTCCTTTTCATTGCAATAACTTCAAATAGATTATTCTGCTTCCTAATTAGCTTCCTTTAAAAGATCTGTGGTCAATTTTAACCAAAAAAGGAGCGTTGAGTAAAATACTCAAGCTTATCTTTCCAAAATAGAAAGTTTTCTCAAGTTGACCATTCGTCAAACCTATCCATTTTGAATCATCAATTTTAGAGTGATCTTCCAAGGTACATGCAAGAAGCTAACAATTACAACCACCACATGCTAGCAAGATGGCTCTCCTCCCAACCTTATGTTTATATATATAGCTGCTCAAATCAATGAGGACCAGAAATGTAACTAGAGTCCACAAGTGCATGTGCAATCTCCTCCATTCCTTTCATATCTTCCACTAGAGTCTAATAGTGGTTGGAGTGATCTCGACCACTGCTTCAGTACCTTCCACTAGAGTCTAGTAGTGGTTGGTATAATCACCACTCCAGTTAAGTCGTGATAGACTCAAGTTAGAAGGCTCTAGAGCTCCTTGGGCAAAACCTTCTCCCCATGCTCCCCATGGGGATTGAACCCAAGACCTCACCCTTCACAACCTTGAGACATAACCACTAGGCTAAGTGGATCACTTGTTTAAAAGAGTACATGAAGTAATGCTTAAGTCTAGTCTTGAGATCTTTGGCCATACACATGAGTGACCAAACGGTATCTGATTGCAAATCAGTTTGAACCAGCAGGACCCTTAGATCATAAACATATTTTGTTACATTCTTCCCCACTTGGGAAATATTTTCGTCCTAAAAAATAAAGCTATATATAATAACCATAGGCAACCTTGAGCCTCATGTTCTTAAATCAGACAAACATGGTCATGTTCGAAAACTAGAAGAACATGTCTCATCTCTATGGTGGGATCCCTACCCAAATGATTCAAAAAAGTTTCTAGCTTTGCACTTTGATAAACTGGTCAAACTACAAAGTAGTGAATAAATTATAAGGGTGGATCTAAAAATATCCCCAGCCACTTCATTGTTTCTTGATGTGCAATCTAGGCACAAACATATGAAATGGATCGATTCCAATTACTAGTCCATTTCTAGGCATGGTTGGTGCATGGACTTAGTAACTAAGGTAGGATTTTTATCCCAATCAAGACTTTGAGAACTTTTGATTCATATTAATTTGATTTGCAAAACTTGAATTTTGGTTGATACACACATATAACTTGGATGTTTGTATAATGTTTTACTCCCATCCAATAGTTACTTGATTTTTTCACCCAAATGGAGGACTAATCGATCCTAATAGGCTTAAAAATCCTATCTAAACTATAGGAGAAGTTTTTCCATTTACTTTGGTTCAATCTTACTATATTTTAACCAAGTCAAATTCAAAATGAAAATTTTCCAACTTAGGACACTTTTCTCGAAGACTTTAGCTAAAAGTTCTTTGGAATTGTCAATCTGATGAGCAATTCCTAACTTCTTCATTCTAGAGTATACTAGACTCTAGAAAGTCATTTATGCTACATAACTTTTAGCAAACTCAAATGAGTAAGTCAACCTTGGACATGTCATCTTTTGAATGTTGAATAAGTTCTTGTACAAAACATCTATCTATGATGTTTTAGTTCTATCTGTACAACTAATTAAAAAAATCTAAGATACAAACTTGCTATGAGTCAAATACTTGATGACCCAAGACTTTAACTTCTTAATCATCTGTTTCAATAAGTTATTGAAGCTTTTATTTTTTTTCTCTATCTTAAAGAGAAAGGAACTCGATTTTCAAAAAGATTCATAGAGTGAATCTAAATATCATCCAACCACAAGATACTAGTGTGGTATTTAACATCACTGTGTCGACCCACTGAGGTTCTATTGATGGTTTTTTACTCATATAATACTTCACTTGAGACTAAGTTCATGTTTATATTCAATCTTTATGACTCATACTAGGAATTCAATTCTTGCATTGCTTTGAGCCAAAGGATTGAGTTTACCAAGTTACACTAGGAACTTGATGCTTGACTCAACCAGTCTATTCCTTGGTTAAAAGGATGTTTTCAATGTCAAAGTCCTTTAGAAATGTAGCAAATATTTTTTTATCAATAAAACTTAACCTTGAAGTGTTTCATGATTCAAATAAGAACAAGTATTAATTTGAAAAAGAAGATATTTGAAGTTACCAACTTCATATCTTCTACTTCCTTGATCTTGAAGTATGTTAAGATCATTATATTATCCTCCCTAAATTTAAACTTCTCCTTTGATTTTTAATTACCCTCAGGATCAAATCTCACTTCAAGATCCATTCTAGGACTAAAAGATAATTATCATCCCACGGTTTGATGTCCCATACCATTTTTTCTACTTCAATCTGAGTATAAAATCTAGTGTCCCATACCATCCTATTTTATATTCAGAATAATGTGTGGGTGATACTTATCCTAAATTTGAAACATACCTTGATAGAGTACCTTTTCACTTCAGCTCTTTAAAAGAATTTTGAAGTTTCACGCATTATCTCTAACTTGATATTCTAGGTTTTGATCACTTCACATGATGGTTTCACGATGTCATGCTTTTACTGTGGAAACTTGAAAACCTCTTGATAGAATATCCAATGTTCCTTGCTAGGGTTTTCAAATGAAAACCATTCAGAATTCCAAGTACTTGAATTTTAACAAATTCAATTTCAATTGGTTTATTCTTGAACAATTTATAGTGACAAGAGGTTTTGACTTCTTGTGTCTAGATTTCTTTCCAAATGATGCTTTAAGGAGCTACCCTGGCCAGGACTTTATACGAAACTCTCTATTGCTTAAGTTTATGCATACGCTTATGCTTTTTGGATTTTAGCAAAATCCATTTAAGGAACTTAATTTATTACAATACATAGGGTATCTAATACATCAATTTGCAAGCTAAAAGGGCCCACTACATATCCTTGGAGTCAATTTGTCTGGTGTAGTCCAAAGTTTCAACAACACCATTTTGTCTTCACCAAATACAATCCATCTCTTCACAATAAACACACACATATACACACATGCATACATACACACACATATACATATGCACACATACATATGCATACATACATTCACACACATACGTACACACATATACATACACATATGCATACACAAACATATGCATCCGCACACATATGTACCCACACATACATACACATATACATACACAAACATATGCATACATACATTCACACACATATGTACACACATATATGTACACACACATACTCACACACACATACGTACACACACATAGTTGCACACACACTCATACATATACACATACACATACATATATACATACACACTTATACGCACGCACACACACTCACATACATATTACATACACACATGCATATACACACACACACACGCATACACACATGCATATACGCACACGCGCATACACACATGCATGTGCATACATACATACACACATGCATGTGCATACATGCATACACACATATCTATACATGCAGGTACACACACACCTACATACTTATACACATATACACACATAATACATATACAAGCATACATTCACACACATATGTACGCACACATACATACACACATACACACATACATACACAAATATATGCATACATACACATATACATAAACAAACATATGTATACATACATATAAACATACATACACACACATACATACACATATACATAAACATACAATATTACATACACATATGCATATATTACATACACACTCAAATATATACATAGACTTCACACCTATATACACACACTCACATATATACATACACATTGATATATATACACACAGACACACACTCACATTCATGCAAAGACACATATACATGTGTTAGGCCTAGGTCTTTGTTCATATACTTAGGTAGTGATGTGTGTGAACACTCTAGGACTGCCGGGGCACTTTTTTCCCTCTTTAGGAGGTTTTTTTCCCCCGGCTTGTATATACGCCTATTGCCCTAATGGACTACTTATCTTTGTACATTCTCTAGTAATACATTCAGTATTGTGTGTTTGTGCTCCAAGCTTCTTCTTCTTCCTTGTGCTGTTCGCGTGCTTCCACAGACGTCTATCTCCAACAATTGGTATTAGAGCAGGTCGTCGCTTCTTCTAGGGTGCCGTCGACACTCCTCCGTTTGCATTCTCAGATTTGCATGAAATTTGGTGAGCATACTCACGGTGTTTCCGAGATCAAAACATCTTCGCTCTGTGGTGCCGAAATCACGGTCTGAGCTCGTTTCGGCCTCCGAACGCACTATCGCAGCGCTTGTGTAGGCTATTTCGTCCTTTTGTGCCAAAGGTATATACCAGCTTTTGTTCGCCAGTTTAAGCGTCTCGAAGTCTGCTACAAGTCTAGCAGAACTCGTCTGGGCAGTTTCGTTCAACTTTTTGAGATACAGTCAGTTTTCTACATCAAGGTATTTTAGTCACCGGCCATGGCTGAAAGGAGTGATGTATTCCGTATGTTGGCTGTTGAGGATAAGTTGGATGGTACCAACTACCCATTATGGGCTTATATGATGCGACATGTACTGGTTGCAAAAGGACTGTGGAACATTGTGCAGGGTGTTGAAAGACGTCCTGTTACACCTGCGACTACAAGTACTACAAATACAAGTGTTGGAGGTGCTGGAGCTGATGAAGATGGTGTCGAAGATGATACTCCGCAAATTCCTGTTCGTGCTGCTGTTTCTATTGCACTGTTAGATGGTCGCCGGAGTGGGACAGACGTAATGACTTCCTGATATACCGGAATTATCAAAATCCGTGCAAAAAAGTTGGTACGCGCATCTTGAAAAAGATATATAAAGCAATGTAAAGAGAATGGAGAGAGACACTTGTGAGAAACGATTTTCTTGGAATTGCCAGTTTATTCGCCTGATTATCTGTCAGATTATTATTACACTGTTACGAAGTCTGAGTATTGTTTGTGTTGATTTCTATTCTGTTCTGCGCCTGGTTAGTCGTTTATTCACTCCGTAGTGTAGAGTGCGAATTAGTAATCTTGTGTTACGAATCTGTTCGGTAATGGTTGAGTGTGTCTCTGAATGTTAATAAGTGCAGTGTGTTACTTGTCAGTAGTATACTGAACGAGGAAGTATGGAAGTAGTTCCGAACTGATCGCATGTTAACCATTTTTGTAAGTGACCAAGTCGATGTAGTCGTCTACGTTCACTGTTGATTCCGATCACAGGAAAAACTAGCATCTGTAACGGTTGAAGTGCGAGTAGGTCATTGTCAAGTCTATAACGAGTCGATTGTGGTCAAGATATTTGTTGCTCGTAGTTGGTATACGATGAGTTGTAATTTCAGTATATATATATATGTGTTTGGTATACCTGTCTGTTCTGAAGAAGTACGTATTAGGTGATCTTCGTTTACTGAAGTAGATTATTCTATTGGACACAAGTCACCGGACTACTGTTCAGACCATCATAGTAGGATTAGTTCAGAAATTCTAAGTCTAGTACAACGAACAGTCATCGGTTGTTCAGAGCACGGAGTTAAGACGCTAGAAGTAATTATGATTGTGTAATAAGTTGGGAAAATAGTACACGGCCTCTGTCTAACAGACCCCTACCACTCCCAAGGACCCACGTGGCTAAGAGGTAATTTACGGTTAGGAAAGGTTCGGAAACGTATGAACTTGAAAGTATTTTGAGTCTGAAATTGGAAGTTTAACGATTTACATTTAACATTTGGCGCCGTCTGTGGGAAAGTGGCATCAAGATTGCCAGTCATTTGTTAGAATCAGATTATTGTTTGATTGTCAGTAGCAACAGAACCAGATTGTTGCAAACTGTTTCGTTAGTAATATTCCACGATTAATACGGAAAATGATAAATGCCGGTTACTCGGTCTGGCAAAACGTACCCCAAGAACCATCAGTCTGGAGTACTAAAGACAACTCTGGAAGGTAGAAGTACAACTAGGACTGACCCAGTTGTCAAGAAACTTCAGAATGTTAAAGTTGATTCCGATCATATTCCGGTAGAACATGTTACGTCTCTGGTACATTCGAGTACTATTTCGGCACAGTCTGTCGAAGATATAGTAATTCCAGAACCTACCAAGTCGCAGTTGGAAGCTAGTTTAACACTCTTGGAAAAGGATTTAGATTCACTTACGATTAGACACACCCTAGGCAAAGAAATCAGCGAAGGCGAAAAGACACTGCATTCGGGCACAAGTTCGGTTTATCCCGGTGATATTTCGGTAAGAGAATCTCAGTTAATCGGTGACGAATTAGCACTTTCTGCTGAATCTTCAGCCCAACTGCCGTGCTTGGAAGCAAGTTCTCCTACACTGGACACCAAGGAAGAAGGAAGGCTGTTTGACACAGAAATTCGCAGTATAGTAAGCAAGATTATTTCACCAGAAAGTGTGCTATCAGACCATATAGATTCTGGTAGTTCAAATATTCAGACCAGAAATACAGACGGAAGTTATAATACATTCACGATGAATGGACAACAACAACAACAACAACAGTTATGTCAACATAGGCCATCTCCAACAGGAGTGACATACACGAAGTTTGGTGGATTTCCAAGAGATGATCCGGATGCTCACGTACGCACTTTCGAGATAAGCTATGCCGTCCTCAACCATCCACCGGATCCGGTCTACAAAGCCATTGTCTTTCAATCTACACTTGTCAATGAAGCAGCCAGGTGGCTCACAGAATACGATATTAATCATTTCGGCACCTACGAAGCAGTTCGAGATGCTTTTTTGCAGCGATTCAGGTTAAAAAAGAATCCAACCAAAATTTTTGATTATCTGCAGAATAACAGACAGAGAGTGAATCAATCTGTACAGGAATATGCTACCCTTTTCAGAACACACTTAAGGCAGCTACCACCGGCTCATGCTAACTTACCAGATGATGTTATTACTCAGTGGTTCATCAATGGCTTGGTTCCTCAACTTAAGCAGATCATGATCATAAGATGTGTCGGAGCTATGACACTTGATGCACTCATCGCAATGACTCTGCAGCTGGAAAACAAAGTCGGCGGATTTACAGAAGATCTGAAGTGGGCAAAAACAAGCAGACATGTTGCTGAAGATATGACCAAACAAGTATATTGCACCACATGCAAAAATTCAAGACATACCAGCACCAATTGCGCACTTAATCAGACATTCTGCGCTATCTGCAACATTGCCGGACACACCACCGAACACTGCGCATACAACGCTAGAGTACAGGGAACAACGACTGTCAATGCAATTATCCAGGAACAAGGGCAGCCAGCCAATCATTATGTGCCTCCACAAATGAGAAACAACCAGTAGCAAGGATATCGAAATTACGGAGGACAGAGGAATAACAACTATAATCCAAATCGCTGGCAGAACGGGCCACCACCGGAAAATCCCAATTTACCACCACCACGCTGTCATTTTTGTGGTGAATTCAGACACATTAGAAGATTTTGCAAGGATGCAGCTGAGTATGATCAAAGGAAGAAGGAGCGGCAAAACCCAATGGCCAACATGGTACAAATGACACCGGTAGAAACGCAAACTGCTACAGTCCAGACCCGATCAGGTAAACAGCTGCAGTCAGCAGCAGAAATATTCGAACCGGGGATACGAGAACAACATAGGATGTATAACAAGGCTAGTCACTAGACCGCAACAGAACCACAAGTGTTCCCAGAACCTATTCCGGTGACTCAGACCTCGTCGACAAAGGAAGGAACACAACAAAAGGAAGCAGCAGCAGAGCCATCATCAGCAGTAGACATAACAGCAGATACTTCTGCATCAGCAGAGACCTTAAGTTCAAAAGAGCAGGATAACCAATCTCAGCAGGCCTGGGAAATTTTATCCAAGGCATCTATCACTCTACCTCTCGGCCAACTACTGGCATTAGTACCTGGGATTAGACAACAGTTCTAGCAATAGTTCAGTCCGGTACCTTCTTGTATTCCGGCGACAGCGGCAGTTCAACCGGAACCTGATTCTACGGTTGATCATTCAGTTCCCTTAATTACAGTATGGTATAAGAAGCATAAGATCACGCAAGTATTGATTGATGGAGGCTCTAGTGTTAACATTGCGACCGCAGCATTATGCAAAAGGTTAGGATGGACCGAAATCGAACCAGTTCAATTTTTTGTCAGAATGGCAGATCAATCTAGAGTCCATCCTGTAGGACTTGTGCGAAATGTACCCATCACTTTACAAGGTACGACCTTTAAAATGACCTTTGTTATACTAGATCTGCCAGAATCCACTTTGGATTACAACCTTCTTTTCGGTCGACCCTGGCTGAAGCATGCAAAGGTAGTACAGGACTGGTCAGCACAAGAGCTTACATTTAAAGATGCCAATCATAAATATGTGGTAAAATTAGATGCTATACAACCTTGCGAGCTACACGCTAGACCATATTTTGCTGAACCAATCCACATGTTAGATGGACTATCAAATGATGAAGAAGAGGAATTTCTGAAGAATAACGCTGATTTAATGACCTTAGAGACTGTTGATCTACAGTCCGTGATAGATAACTGGAGTACTTCAGTTTGTACAATTGTACCGATTACCGGGAATTCTAAGCAGGAAGATACTGTTTCAACACATGACGACGAATTACAATCACTGTTCAAGTCAACAGACGATACAGAGAAACCACAACAGTTTTATGTCTCCGAAGACCAGTTGACCTCGTACAATCTAGGAGACGTAGATCATCCACGACCTGTAAAGATAAGGCAAAACTTACCGGAAACATTTAAAGCTGATTTGATTCGACTACTTCGCGAATTCTCAGACGTCTTTGCATGGGATTACAAAGATATGAAAGGATTAGATCCGCGCATCTATCAGCACAGAGTCATGTTGAAGCCTGAAGCTAAACCGAATAAGCAGCCCAGCTACCAGATGAATCCCAATTATGCATCACAGGTAAAAGCCGAACTTGATAGATTATTAAAAGTTGGATTCATCGTACCAGTAGAACATGCTGAATGGATTTCACCAATTGTGATCGTGCCAAAGAAAAATAAGCAACTGCGAATCTATGTAGACTACTGAAAATTAAATGCAGCAACAGTACCAGATCCTTTCCCGATCCCCTTTCTGGATACCATGCTTGATAGGGTAGCAGGACATGAAATATATTCATTCTTAGATGGATACAGTGGTTACAATCAGGTTAGAATGGCTGAAGAGGATATACCAAAAACTGCCTTCATTACCAATTGGGGTGTCTTTGCTTGTACGGTAATGTGGTTTGGATTGAGAAACGCACCAAGCACATTTCAAAGATGTATGCAAGAAATATTTTCTCCTTATCTGACTTCATTTATGCAAGTATATCTCGATGATTTTTCAATTTTCGGTAAGTGGATAGCACATCTGTTCCATTTACGGTGGTGCTTTCAGAAATGCCGAGAGTATAGACTCTGTTTAAACCCAAACAAATCTGTGTTTGCGGTTTCATGTGGCAAGTTACTTGGCCACATTGTATCTGCACAAGGTATCCAAGTAGATCCAGATAAAATTTCGGTAGTATTAGAAGCTCCGGTGCCCGCTACACCAAAAGAAGTTATGCGCTTCCTGGGTCAAGTGCGGTGGCATGGCAGACACTTACGATGGCTTGCTCATCTGGCTATACCACTGAACATGCTAATCACAAAAACTCCCCGCCAGTTCGAATGGACTCAAGAATGCCAAACTACATTTGATCGACTCAAGTATCTATTGACGCAGGCCCCAATCTTACAACCACCGGACTGGGACAATCCGTTCCATGTTTTTGTCGACGCTTTAGATATTGCGATCGGCAGTATTCTGATGCAGCAAACACATAAGTGGTTTCGTCCTGTTTATTATGCCAGCAGAAGGCTTGCACCTGCAGAAAGGAATTATTCTACCACCGAAAGAGAATGTCTAGGATTAATTTACTCCATCAAAAAATTCAGACATTATCTACTAGGCCGGAAATTCACATTCCATGTGGATCATGTTGCCCTCGTCTATCTAGTAAGACAACAACATTTAGGTGGACGCTTAGCACGATGGGTGCTACTCTTGCAGGAATTTGATTATGAAGTCATTCACTGACCCGGAAATGCACATGCCTTAGCAGATTTCTTATCTCGTCTAGATTCTGGTGAAGCTCCGGTAGGCATAGATGACACGACTCCAGCGATTTATAGTTCTGAGCCATTGACCGATGAGACTGCCGAATCACTAGCACCATCTACATATTATGATCAGATTCTAACTTTTCTCACCGAAGGATGCTTTCCATCCGAGACTGCCAAGGCAGTTTGAAGGAAAATTGCAGTCTTTAGTCGCCGATTCCGGTTAGTTGCTGGAGAACTATATTATGTAGATCACACCGGAATCTTACTTCGATGTGTTCCTCCGCATGAAATTAACTCGGTCATCACAATGGCTCATTCAACCCCTACTGGTGGTCACTTTGCCACAGATTTAACTCACCGGAAAATTCTGCAAGGAGGTCTCTGGTGGCCAACTATGTACAGAGATGTGGCCCAATTTGTCAAACACTGCGATACTTGTCAAAGGACTGGATAACCACTGCAACGACACTTCTTTCCCTTGCAGCCTATTATGCCACTCGAACCATTTCAGAAATGGGGATTAGATTTTATCGGTCCAATCACACCTCCAGCAGTCTTCAGTAACAACAGATACATACTAACCTGTACAGACTACGCAACGAGATGGGCAGAAGCCTGGGCTTTACGGTCTGCTGCAGCGGTTGTAGTAGCAAAATGTCTGCTAAATGATGTCTTCCCACGATTTGGCTTACCACTCGAATTAGTGATAGATCAAGGTACTCACTTCGTAAATCAATTAATGAAGGTACTCACCCAATCATTCCAGGTGACACATAAACTCAGCTCTCCATATTACCCTCGCGCCAATGGTTTGGCCGAAAGTACAAACAAATCACTATTGAATATCCTCCGGAAACTGATCATGGAAGCACCGGAAAGATGGGATCAACTACTACCTGCAGTATTATGGGAATACCGAACTACATATAAGGTAACAACAGGTTTGACACCTTTCAAACTAGCTTATGGCTTAGAAGCAATAGCACCCATGGAAATAGTCATCCCAAGTCTGCGTGTAGCAATCACTCAGAAGATGCTACCGGAAGATTCGCTGACAGCACGAATGAACGCACTCAGAGAACTTGATGAGCACCGATGGCTCAGCTTTTTAACCATGCGCGAAGTACAACTAAGGCAAGCCAAGACACACGATCGATATTTGAAGACTCCAATCTTTTTGGTAGGTCAGCTTGTACTCTTCTATAATGCAAAGTCGGATAGAGCAGCAGGAAAGTTCAAACTACGATGGTTCGGCCCTTTTAAGATCTCAGAGCAAGTCGGTCCGGCAACTTTTCGGTTGACTACATTGACTGGAAATCCACTCCCAAAAGTAATTAATGGGTCGAAGCTGCGGCCATATCATCACGCCACTAGCCCGCATTAAATTTTTCGACGATGGACCGCGTTTTGTTTAATCTTTTCGTTTTTTTTCTTCTTCTGCTTTTTATAAATAGCCGTGTTTTGTACAATCTTTATGTGACCAGCCGCCCTCTTACCAGTCACTCGAGTACGCACGCCTGCATGAAAACCAGCATTATTCCCGCACTGCACAATGATATCCAACCCCTTTCTCCTCCCCACCGTGTTGTTTCTACTTAACTCTGTCGACAACGCCGAAAGAAGATATTACATGATGAAAAATGCCACATATAATCGCCGTGAACAATTCAAGTGGTATTTGGAGAGACTATGTTTCTTAGTTAAATTTGATTTGATGTCTAGCAAAAATTTCTCACCATTAGTACATGCCGAAGGAGGTGGTAGAGTTAGCTGGACACACTGGCTATATAACCATCTCTATACACAAATCTTTGTCGGGGATAAGCGAAGATCCCAAACCAGTAGCAGAATAGCAATATATTTAGCTGCTATATTCAAATTTGTGCACTCGGTGAAAGAGCAGAAGCTGAGATGGTCCCAAGATATTAATTCCTGTGATCATAACATGATAGACACAGGACGTCCACACAGTGCAGAGCAAGAGGAAGCAGAACAAATTTCTACATCGTCTGAAAATTTATTTCACACAGATAATAGAGAACAGAACAAGGCAGTAGGAACGCCTTTTAGGCTGTCGACTAAACGCAGAATGGAAGACCACTTACAAACTGTCAGTCCAAGGAAGTTGCCGAATGACAATCTCCCACCAAATTATGTGATAGGGTTGCAAAATAAATTACAAGAAGTTTCTGATTATTTGCGTCAACAAGAACAAATGATTCAGCAGGAAAAAGAAATATTATTCGCTAATATGAATAAGTCCAATTCATTATTAGAAAAGATGAAACAGATGCAAAAGGAACTGGACGACAAAGAAGGCTTACTGAAGGAGTTACAGAGTAACCAACGGCAATTAGTAGCGGAGTTGATTAACGCTAAAAAGTTTTTTCAAGAATTTAACCAGTGGCAAAAAAATATACAAAAACAGATACAAGACGAAATGATGAGCTTTTCTATCATGAATGCCAACCTGCAAGCAGAAAATGAAGTTTTGCATTCACGAATACAAGTTTTACAGGAAATGGAAACCCAGTTATTAAATAATGAAGGCGTTGAATTGGATGCCACGTTGATGACAAAGATAAATATCGAGTCACTGAAACAACAATTGTATAATCATGTACATGATACTTGGAAACTTTTTCGTAGAAGATGGCTGAGTATACTTGTTCCCCAAATTGATCAAAGGCGGTCCTGTTTTTTTGTCCAACCATGAAAACGATCTCATGACAGTCATTAAACGACAAGAAAATCAGCTTGAAGAATACAAACAGACGATTAAAGAATTGCAAAAAGAACTGTTACAGGTGCAGACACAGGTGAATCGGGAGCAGAACACTGACACAAACAATCAGACGCACCAAAGTGGCGAAGAAAATACTGTTAGTTTACAGAATCTACAGGGTGCTCCCAATATCATCAATGAATCTGAACATAACTCTGAAAAAATTTTTGTGGAACTTGCGGGTTCGAGTCCACCATGCGTGCTAGTGTTAGACGGTCGCCGGAGTGGGACAGACGTAATGACCGCCTGATATACCGGAATTATCAAAATCCGTGCAAAAAAGTTGGTACGCGCATCTTGAAAAAAATATATAAAGCAATGTAAAGAGAATGGAGAGAGACACTTGTGAGAAACAGTTTTCTTGGAATTGCCAGTTTATTCGCCTGATTATCTGTCAGATTATTATTACACTGTTACGAAGTCTGAGTATTGTTTGTGTTGATTTCTGTTCTGTTCTGCGCCTGGTTAGTCATTTATTCACTCCGTAGTGCAGAGTGCAAATTAGTAATCTTGTGTTACGAATCTGTTCGGTAATGGTTGAGTGTGTCTCTGAATGTTAATAAGTGCAGTGTGTTACTTGTCAGTAGTATACTGAACGAGGAAGTATGGAAGTAGTTGCGAACTGATCGCATGTTAACCATTTTTGTAAGTGACCAAGTCGATGCAGTCGTCTACGTTCACTGTTGATTCCGATCACAAGAAAAACTAGCATCTGTAACGGTTGAAGTGCGAGTAGGTCATTGTCAAGTCTATAACGAGTTGATTGTGGTCAAGATATTTGTTGCTCGTAGTTGGTATACGATGAGTTGTAATTTCAGTATATATATATATATGTGTTTGGTATACCTGTCTGTTCTGAAGAAGTACGTATTAGGTGATCTTCGTTTATTGAAGTAGATTATTCTATTGGACACAAGTCACCGGACTACTGTTTAGACCATCATAGTAGGATAAGTTCAGAAATTCTAAGTCTAGTACAACGAACAGTCATCGGTTGTTCAGAGCACGGAGTTAAGACGCTAGAAGTAATTATGATTGTGTAATAAGTTGGGAAAATAGTACACGGCCTCTGTCTAACAGACCCCTACCACTCCCAAGGACCCACGTGGCTAAGAGGTAATTTACGGTTAGGAAAGGTTCGGAAACGTATGAACTTGAAAGTATTTTGAGTCTGAAATTGGAAGTTTAACGATTTACATTTAACAGCACCTACTGCAGAGCAGATTCGTTGGGATGGCAGAGATGCCCAGGCACATGCATTGATAGCTTTGTCTGTCAAACGTGCCATTATTCCTCACATTCGCTCTTGCAGAACAACAAAGGATGCTTGGGATACACTTACCACTTTGTACCAGGCTAGGAATGAGGCTCGTGTTGCTTACCTCCGAAAACAGTTGGAGAGTGAGCACATGAATGAAGGTGATTCTATGGACAATTTTCTTACAAAGATCAAAGACCTGAAGGAACAATTGATTTCTGCTGATGAGGTTATACCAGATAGCTCACTTGTGCAGACCGTTCTGAATGGTCTTCCTGATTCATATCAGAGTTTTGCCTCTACTCTTTGGTTGATGATGAAAGGCAATCCGAATGCCTTGTCATTTGAGGAGTTAGTCTCTGTTCTATTGCAGGAAGATCAGTCTAGGCAGAACAGGTCCATTATGCGTGTTGCAGATCAAGCTTTCCTGGCTAGTCCGAAGAGCAAAGGAAAATGGAGCTCTTCTACTAGTAAGCAGAAATCTGCAAATGCTGCACAATCGAAGAGCCAGGATAAAATGAGAAGAAATTAGAAAAGCAGAAATTGTTCTGTAAGTACTGTAAAGGCAATGATCATATCATAAAGAACTGTCCAAAACTGTCTGCAAAAGAGGCAAAGAGAAAGGAGGCTGGAATGGTTGTTGCAGAAGCCTCTACACCAAAAACAGAGTCTGCTAATCTTGTGCAGGAAGAAGAATGGGCGTTTACTACTGTTTGCAGTTTTGACCCATCTTCTCATGAGCAGTGCATGTCTGTAGTGGACTCAAATGTTTGGTACTTTGACAGTGGGGCAACCAAACATATTACCTCGCAGCGCAGTTTCTTCTCTTCACTCGAGCCTGCCCCTATAGGGAATACTGTCACATGCGCCAATAACTCCTCTTATCCTGTTATGGGAGTTGGTAAGATCATTCTGACTACTGCTGATGGTAGTTCTTTCACTTTGTCAGATGCTTTATTTGTGTCAGGGATCAAAAAGAACCTGTTATCAATTTCTGCATTAGCCAAGATTGGCTTGGTTGTGAAATTCGTTGATGACAGGTGTAGAGTCCATGATCTCTCAAATGGCGATGTGATTATTGCTTCTGGCATTTTATGTCGTGGGTTGTATAAGCTCATAGACTATGAAAGATCTGTGAATGATTCGGCATGTGCAATTCATGATTCTCAGGCTATGTCAGATGCAAAGCTTTGGCATGCACGCTTTGGTCATCTGAATTTTGCTAGTTTGTTACGCCAGCAGAAATCTGAAATGGTGTCCTCTTTCCCCAAACTTGAGGCACCTGGAAAACATGTTTGTGAAGGCTGTATTTTGGGCAAAATGCAGCGTTCTTCTTTTCCAAAAGATGGTTCAAGTCGGGCTGTGCAGAAATTGCAGCTTGTACATAGTGATGTCTCTGGTCCTATGCAGACACCGTCTTTTGGAAATTACCTTTACTTCGTGACTCTCATTGATGATTTTTCCAGGCATGCATGGGTATATCCACTCAAAGCAAAGTCCGAAGTCTTCATGTGCTTCAAACAATTTTTGGTTTTGGCTAAAAATCTGTCAGCATGTAAAATGGGCACCCTCCGTTCTGATCGAGGGGGGGAATATATATCTTCAGATTTTAATGCATTTCTGGCTGAACGTGGGATAAAACACCAGTGTACAGTACCGTGTACACCTCAACAAAATGGAGTTGTTGAACGAAAGAAAAGGTCACTCATGGAGATAGCGAGGTGCATGGTCAAAAGTCGGGCTTTACCACATAGTTTCTGGCTTGAGGCTGTCATGTGTGCAGCATATGTACTGAACAGGTGTCCCACTAAAGCGTTGCAGTCTATCACTCCATATGAGGCTTGGCATGACCGCAAGCCATCTGTTGCTCATCTGCATGTTTTTGGTTGTTTGGCATATGCATTAGTGCCTAAACAACATCGCAAAAAATTGGATGATAAGGCAGTAAAATGTATTTTTGTTGGGTATAGTTCTGAAAGTAAAGGCTATCGTCTTTATCATCCAAAGACTAAACGCATTATGGTTAGCCATGATGTTGTCTTTGTGGAAGATGCTATTCAGCCATTGCTTTCATGTACTAAGGAGACATCTGTTAGTTCCAAAGACATGTATGATACGTTGATGCCTCTTTTTACAGGTGGACATGCTAGTGCTGGTCTTAATGAGGCAACTTCTCAGCCTTTGCAGGTTTCATATGATGATGCAGATCATTCCATTTCTGATGCAGATTTACATGATGCACTTGTTGATGAGAGAGCTGATATTGAGCATGCAAAAACTATGCCAAAATGGCTGGTGTAGACTTTGCGTGACAGCAAATTAGATGCACCTTTGTCATATCGTACTCGTTTAGGCTCTCATAGTGCCTCCTTTGCATCAGATTGCTATGCTGTGGCTGCATCTAGTCTCTATGATGAGAATGAGCCTGTTTCTTTTGATGAAGCACAAAATTCAGAAAATTGGATGGCTGCTATGCAATCTGAATATGATGCTATAATGAAGAATGGTACATGGTCTTTATGTGACTTGCCTCTTGGCAAGAAGGCCATTGGCACTAAGTGGGTATACAAGCTGAAGCGTAAACCTGATGGTACAGTTGACAGGTATAAGGCTAGGCTTGTTGCAAAAGGTTATGCACAGGAAAGAGGCATTGATTTTAATGAGACCTTTGCACCTACATGCCGTATGACTACTGTTCGGAGCATTTGTGCACTTGCAGCCCATCATGGTTGGAATGTACATCAGTTGGACATTAAAACAGCATTTCTGAATGGTGACTTGCATGAAGAAGTGTATGTTTTTCAGCCCCGTGGCTTTGTGCAGAAAGGGCATGAAAACTAGGTTTGCAAGTTAAAGAAGGCATTATATGGTTTAAAGCAAGCACCACGTGCTTGGTATGAGAAGATACATGCCTATCTGATTGCACATGGTTTTGAGAACAGTCCAACTGAAAGCACCTTATATGTTAAACGTGCTAATGATGTGCTTCTGATCATTGTTGTCTATGTTGATGACATGCTGCTCACTGGTCCTATTGAGACACATATTGCTGATTTTAAGGCTGATTTGCATGCCTCATTTGAGATGTCTGATTTGGGGCATTTGCATCACTATTTGGGCATTCATTTTATGCACGTTGATGGTGGAATGGCTTTGTGTCAAACGAAATATATTGACACATTATTGCAGCGTTTTGGCCTTGAAGACTGTAAGCCTATTGCCACTCCTATGGAGACAAGTTTACGATTGAGTCTTCATGATGCTGGAGATGCATTTGATGCTGTTCTCTATCAGCAGGCTGTTGGATGCTTGATTTACTTATGCATTACTCGGCTAGATATTCAGTTTGCTGTCTCATAGATGAGCAGGTTTATGCATTGCCCAGGAGTCACGCATTGGAAAGCGGTTAAGCGCATCTTTCGCTACTTGAGTGGTACTCGGCTACTTGGGTTGTTTTATCCCAAGGGGGGATCACTACCGCCAGATTTGCATGCTTTTTCTGACTCAGATTGGGCTGGTTGCTATGACACTCGTGTGTCCACCAGTGGTTTTTGCTTCATGCTTGGTAGCTCATGTATATCTTGGTTGAGCAAGAAGCAGCCTACTGTGGCCACTTCCAGTTGTGAGGCTGAGTATAGGGCAGCTTTCACAGCGACTGTTGAGTGTGTGTGGCTCAGACGCCTTGTGGTTGATTTGGGTGTTGGTCAGTCTTCTGCCACCACCATCTTCACTGACAATCAGAGCGCATTGGCAGTTGCGAGGAACCCTGTGTTCCATGCTCGCACTAAGCACATTGAGGTGCATTATCACTATGTCAGGGAGAGGTTCTCTGTTGGGGAGATCAGCTTGGCATATGTGCCCACGCAGGAGAACATTGCAGACCTTTTCACAAAGGCTCTGCCTAGGGAGAAGTTTGAAGCTTTCCGCAAAGCTTTGGGCTTACTTCCGTTTGTGGAGTGATTTCCACATAGCTTGGCACTTCCTTATACATGAGTGCCAGCTCCTTGTTCACCGCATCACTCCCAGGGGGGATTTGTTGATATATTTAGGTAGTGATGTGTGTGAACACTCTAGGACTGCCGAGGCACTTTTTTCCCTCTTTAGGAGGTTTTTTTCCCCCGTCTTGTATATACGCCTATTGCCCTAATGGACTACTTATCTTTGTACATTCTCTAGTAATACATTCAGTATTGTGTGTTTGTGCTCCAAGCTTCTTCTTCTTCCTTGTGCTATTCGTGTGCTTCCGCAGACGTCTATCTCCAACAGTCTTTAGGATTAAGCTTTTAGGTTTTTTTACATATATACAATCAAACTAAATATATATAATTATATATATATAAAATAAGTTTCAAGGATTTTTAGGTTTTATATATATATATATATATATATATATATATATATATATATATATATATATATATATATATATATATATATATATAATAAAATATAAAATAAATAGGGTTTAGGTATTCTAACTAAATTAAATATATGTAAGAAAAAAATTTGAATATATAAATAAATATACATAAAAATAGGATTTTAGTATAGAAAAGTAAACACGAAAAGAGCTAGTGCATTAAATATATATAATTAAATATATAAAATAGGATTTTAGGGTTTTCTATTGAATTAAATATATATACCTAAGTATATAAAAAATAGAGTTTTAGGTTTAATATTAACATATATAATCATATATTTATAAAAGTTAAGAGGAATTAGGTTGTTTACACATACATACCCACATAAACACATATACACATAGTACTAGGGTTTAGTTCTTTAGGATTAGGGTTTTTAGGCTGTTTACAAATGCCTACATACATATATACACATACACATGCATACAAACATATACATGTTTTAGGTCTAGGTTGTTAGGATTAGGATTTTAGGGTTTTTACACATGCATACACATATATACACATATACAAACAGGATTAGGGTTTTAGGTAGTTTACACATGCATACATACATATACACATACACACAAATAATACATCTACACGTATACATGTATATACACATGCATACATACACATACATGTTTTAGGTCTGCATTATTAGGATTAGGGTTTTAGGGTTTTTACACATGCATGCATATATATACACATATATATACACATGCACATGTATATACCAATGCATACACACATATACATGTTTTAGGTCTAGGTCTTTAGGATTACGCTTTTAGGTTTTTAACATATATATATATATATATATATTAAAATATATAAAAAATACAGTCTTATGGTTTTTAATTAAATTAAATATATATAAGAAAAAAACTAAGAAAAATAATTTTGATTTTAATATAGATAAATAAATATGAAAAGAGCTAGTGTTTTAAATATATAAATTAAATATATATAATTAGATATATAAAAATAGGATTTTAGGGTTTTTCTATTGAATTAAATATATGTAATTAAAATATATAAAAAATGGAGTTTTAGGTTTCATATTAACATATATAATCATATATTTATAAAAATTAGGAAACATTAGGCTCTTTACACATGCATACACAAATATACACATATACACATATACACCCAACTTCTTTAGTGAAAATATTAGCAACCTACTGATCTGTTCTCATATAAACAAGATCAATATCACCTGATAATACCTTCTCTCTAATGAAGTGATAATGTACCTCGACATGCTTTGTTCTAGCATGAAAAACAGGGTTCCAGGCTAACTCTATACTAATAAGATTATCACAATAGATGGTGATAGGCTTTTGCACTTCCACACCTAAATCTCCAAGCGAACCTCTATACTCAGCCTCTATACTCAACAAAGCAACAATGGGTTGCTTCTTGTTGCTCCATGTAATAGCTGCACTCCCAAGTGAGAATAGAAAGCCACCTGTAGATATTCTATCTGGAATGATACTAACCCAATCTGCATTGGTGTATCCATGAACCTGCAAATCTACACCAGCTTCATAAAACAATGCATAATCAAAGGTAGCACTCACATAACATAGAGTGCACCTCAGAGCATCTAAATGTGGATTCCTATGGACCTGTGCAAATTGACTTTCAAGTCCAATAGTGTAGCTAAGATGAAGCCTCGTAATTATGAGATATATCAAACCTCCCATAATTTTCCTCTACATAGTAGCATTTTCCAATGCTTCACCTGATATAGTATCTAACGTCAAATTCTGATCTAATGGCATAGAAATTGGCTTACAATCAGCCATACCATACATTTGCAGCATATTCAAGGCATATTGGCTTTGCGACATCCATATACCTGCTTGTGTATACATAAACTTAATGCCCAAGAAATAGTGCAACACACCAAGATCTTCCATGTCGAATTCCTCCATAAGAAGTTTCTCTACCTCTTTAATGCGTTCTTCATTATCACCACCTACAATCAAGTCATCAACATAAATAGCCACAATTGTGATGCCATCATCACCCTTCCTTGCATATAGTGAATGATATGCATCACACATAGAAAATCCAATGGTGTTCAAGTAATCAACAATCCTTGCATGCCATGCACGAGGAGCTTGCTTAAGCCCAATAGTGGAGAATCAAACTCCCGTGTGAAGGAAAATTACAATGAAAAGTAGAGGAGCTGAATTCCTTATGAAATGTAGACTAAGATATGGTTGCTAAAAAACTCTTCTCTTTGAAGGGAAAACATACTCTATTCTTATCATATGAAGAAATGATGCTTTCCTTTCCTTTTTTCTCTTTCAAAGAACAAGAGCTAAAGTGAGATCTTTCCTCAATCTCTAAGCTCATTCTCGCTTTCTCCTTTCCTTAAAAGAGAAACTTGTGAATTCATTTAGTTCTCTCTTCAATAAAATAATGCATGATCCTTCATTATCTACATTCAAATGAATATGGAGAACAAATCTCCCATAACTAATAAAGGTATATGTAGTGAAGAGCGAAGAAAATAACTTCCTTAGTAAGGGTCAAAGTGAGACATGACACCATGAATGATGAGTCCTTTTCTTCCTTGCCATAGGAATATAGTGCTCAAAGGAAATTCATCTCCATCATCCCATACTAGTGGAACCTTCTTCCAATTCACGGTGTCATACCTACACTGAATCGAATATATATTTCATATATATGCTATGGAATATATAGGTGGCCTCTAATGAATCCTATATCCTAAAGTCATGTCGGTGGACTCAAATGAGTCCCATATCCTTGCACTAGTTAGTTTGGTCCTAGTCAATGTGTGATAATGGATACCCCTTTCTGCTCCAAACCAACTTGTTCCTAGGTACCAAGACTAAGTCTAAATACCTCTCTATAGATCCCAACATAGATATATGTATTGGGTACCCCAACAATTCTTAACTAAGGGATCTATGCTGTAAATCATAGAGCTAGTGTCGTGCCTGTGGCCTTCTTAACCATCACTCGAATCACATAAGCACATGTTGATGTTGTCCCATGAAACCCATTTGTGTGATCCCATCTAATTGGTTTCCTTAGTAGTGTAGCAAAAATGCTTCACTACTTGGTCAAGTGATGTGCATGAGTGAAACTAGTCACTCTTTAACTATTCCTAAAAATACCCCATAGTCTCCTAATCATATTGTGAGACTGTTGTGAAGATGAGTAAATCTTCACTTCTTTGGAGAGTATATTGTATGTATCTCCCGTGCCTATATGCAACTCCATAAAACCTGTAGGATTGCTTTTGCACATTACTAATGATGAAGGTCTAGCTCCTTCCATTTAGCAACCCTATGGTCTAAATCCATAAGGATTATATGTAGGGATCCTATTTACTACTGAAGTTGCAGTATCTATACTACTATGATGGTACTAAGTCCATCAAATACATGCTTACAAGCATTCTAACACCTTACTGATGTTTCCAGAAAAGGAATGTTACCATGCCATAACATTCTTACCTAAAGGCAAGTGTGTATATAACGCCATGAGGTGAGAAACATTTCGATAGCATTTTCCTAGGAAATGGAGTCCCAAAAAGAATTTAACCATAAATGCAATGGTGCACAGTCCATCCAACAACATAGGGCTTGAGAGGCCCATGGAATGCATGCCATAAACTAATAGATGGACTCCATGACCTGCAAAAACATAAAAACAAAATGCTAGCAACAATCTCTTTGTTGCATAATCATGTAGTTCCTGCAATCATCTTTCTTGCAAACAATCAAAAAGTGTACTTTTTGCATGTTGATCCATACTTTTAAAACTCAAAAAATGATCAAATTGGATATATGTGCTCCAATCCATGCATGTACATACATAACATGCCATAAAATAAAGTAAGATGCTTAAAGCCATAAAGCATACGTCCCTAAATGATTTGGTATTGGAATTGCATGCATCCAATCCTTGTGGATGATCTTTGAAGCCTCTGGACCTTCCTCCTCAGATCCTAATACAAACTTTGAAGTGTTTGAAAACATCGGATCACTTCCCAAAACATAAAGCATGGTTAGATGATTACCAAAATAATGCAAATTTAGCCAAAAAATGCATTTGTAATCCTTCTTTAGACTTGAAAAACCATTTTAGGACCTGCAAATAACCATAAACTGAAATATATATCATGTGCAAGTGTATCAAAGTGAAATTACTTCAATTGCCTTCCCAGTTTGAAAGATATGGCTCTTGGAAGGTAGTTGTCGAAAACTATTCGGACTTTGCAGACCTATACAGACCTCCAAGAATACATATTTCCCAATTTTTTTTTTGTAAACTTAGAATTGATTTTTTGCTCTTTGAAATGAGCCATATCATGTCCAATTTAGATTTTCTAGCTCAAGATATGGCCTTTTCAAACGTGACATGCGAAACTAGTGGACTTTTGGAGGGGCTGGAAAAAGTGTGAAAATGTGATTTTTGGGGTGCCCAAAAGCATTCTTCCATCAAGTAAATCCTAAAATTCTCTCCATAACATTAGGGAGTAGTATTTGAAGATGCTTGGGCCTATTTTCACCTTAGCAAATCCTCCCCTCGTGCATGCTAATTTTCTCCCCAAAAGAGGCGTAAATCAAGATTTCTACTTGCATGCAAAAACTTAAATGGGGGCTTTTACCAAGCTTCTAATCCATTCCTAATGTGGTTTTTCTTGGATTTTCTCCTCTCCATGGTAATTCATACATCATAACTCATGTATGTATTCATTAATCCATAGGAATATTCTTAAGTAGTCCCTTTTCTTACTCCCAAAAATGGAGTTCGGCGAAAACTAACATTTGAAATTTTTTCCAAAATGTGGGGGAAGGGGGTCTTTGAGGAGGTACAATTCCTCCTTAAATTATTCTTTTGATGAATCCTATGACTCCTTTGTGAAGTCCATATATCATACCCTCAGTATATATACCTTTTCCTATCCATCCATAGCTAGTGCACCTCTTTTTCCCTCTTCCAAAATGGGAATTTCTTAGATTCAGGTGCTGAATTTTTTTCTCAAACTCTGATGGAAGGGGGTTTTGTGGAGCTTCAAACTCCCATCATACTGAGGTATATTTTGGATTTCTTAATTGTATATGAAATTCAATATACTATAATATAGGTATGCATGATTTTTCCTATCAAATTAAGAAAAATCCTGCATTATTTCCCTTGCCCAAAATGGCTACGAGTCAAAAATAGCTCCTACAGTTTTGTGTAAAAAGCATGAATAGGTCTATCTTAGAGATACCGTGAGCTTGTTCTTACTTGTATTTTGAGGGAGTCCTTACCTCTAGATGAGAGTATACATCTCATACTCTCCACACACATAATTTCCTCTCAGAAGCTTGGCCCCTAAACCCTTCATTGTCCTTCTCAGAGATTCGAATCCTTGTCTTCTAGTTCCTGAAAATAACAAATAATGCTCATACCTATGGTTAAGATGAAACTCCATCCTCTCACTTTGGAACCATGGTATCGGGAAGCTCATGGAAGGGATGCTCCTCATTCACATACTCTTTTAGGTGCATCCAATTTTGCATCTCTCCTGTATGTTCTCTGTCCTCATTTGAAGACGCTTCTCTAGAACATTCTTCCTCTACTCTTCCATAGCTCCACATGGTCTCACGGACATCATAGGCTGAGGATGGATACTTATCCTAAGAAGCTTCTTGCATGGTAGCAACAAACCAAGGTATGATAGGTAGCTCGCATGCCACAAAGATATGATATATTTTATAATATTGTTGACGTTGTAATTGAGGCATGGAAGGCACGTTGGGCTGTTGGGTAAGGCATTTGCCTCCCTTGAACCAAGTTGTGGGTTCAAATCCTAAAGCCGCTTGCATGATCCACAAGCTAGAATCAACACTTTGATACAAATTTAACATCGAACGCTAATGTTTTGCCATCGCCAGCTTCCATCACACACAGATTCATCTTCGGTTCTCCTCCCAGCCATGCTCGAGCATGAGATTCCCGTGAGAGTAATAATCGACTCTCCCTTGAAATTCTGGATTTGGAATACATGAAGCTTGTCAATCAAGAGGCAAGCTATAGTTTCACAAACTAACCTGGTTTTCTATGGTCCCCACATTGTGGGCTCAAAACGGAGGTCGAGATGCCTCTAAAACTCTAATCTAACCTGGTTTTTTTGTGGGCTAATTTTCATAGCAATCTGAGGTTGGTTGTAAATTGTGCCTTCTCCATGCCTTCTCACATACTCTTCATGATCGGTCTTCTCCACGAGCTCTCTACAACCACACTGGTTCTGATACCATGTCATGAGGAAGGAGATAAGGAATCGAGCTCACACACACACTCTCACACAATCAAAGAGGAGCACACACAGAGATTGAGGCAACGAAGGATGATGTAGCTCAAGCATAAGCACCACCTCCTTTACTTGTCAATCCGCGGAGACGTGAGGACCGGTATGAAGACCACGAGCAAGTGAAGGCACAAGTGCGTGAGTGAAAGCACACAAACATGCACACACATACACACACACGCGCACAAAGTAAGATCAAAGAGAGGAACAATGGAAAGCTTAGATTGCAAAAGAGTTCTCTTACAAAAGTTCTATTCTCTAACAAGCTAACCCCCAAAAATGAGCTCTCTAGCTCTTTTTATAGTTTTTTGACTAGTTTTGGCCCTGTCCAGACCTAGTGTCCGGCCTAGTTAAAAATTAGGTTCCAGGGCTTATTTGAGGGCTCAAACGAAGTCTAAAAATTATGAAAATTGGTACGATGGTACTTCTAATACTCCTCAAGCTCGAGGACTCCTCGGCTTGAACAAAATGGAGTTACTAAAAATAGATAATGGTATTTACAATGGCTTTTAGTGATGAAAATCACTATTTTTGTAGGAAATTCTTGTGAAAAATTGACATACACTCCTTGGAGCTCCCTACTTGCTCTCTCTTCTTCTATGTCCACTTCTTTGATGTGCTTTCATGCTTTGTCCTTGACCTTGAGCTTCAACACTCCCCCCCCTCTCGAGTCTGTCGTCCCTGACAGACCCTTGTTGTAGTGGTTGTTCCAAGTAGTGTCTTGAGAGGGAGTGTCCCTTCTGTATGAACACAAGTCGTCCGACGTTCTTCATCTATCACTGTGAGTCTTTGCAGGTTGTAGTCTCTTGGTATGTGCTTCTGCCTTGGATTCCAGCATGACTGTGTCGTTGTGAGTCTCCGTTGATGTTTTCTAGATCTTCCTAAGTTGATCTTCACAGTAGTCATGCTAAGTACTCATAACCCATATTGAGTGATGGGTAAGTGTGTTCGTGCATGGGTTGAGGAAAATATGTGCCTTGTGCACGGCCTTGTAATGTAGCCCTATGAATGTTTACTTGGGAAATGCATTGGAAGAAGAATGGTGCAAAAATTGGGGCTCTTGAGCTAAGTGCTCAAGGGTATGCCGACGAAGAGGTTTCCTACGCTATTATGGCTATGATGTTTCCAAAGTAAAGATGCTTACCATGGAGAAGGTCGATGGATGTTCATCTCTTCATGTCGTACACTCAGCCTTTGGGATGGAACCTTGTTGATGAATGTCCGTGTTGATTGTCCACTGATGAGATCTTTTGAGTGGTGGATCCCCTCTCCTCTTTTCAAAGCAACATTTGTCACTAACAATGTGCATTTCTGAGCTTGGGCTCATGCACGTTCACTTCCCTATATTGACACGCAGAGGAATATTGGACACGTGCCGGTTTCTAAGAGATTACCATGCTGATTGACATAGACCATTCACCAGTGCTACTGTTCCATACTGGTTCAGGAAATACTGAGAATTGAATTACTTTATATTCCTTGGCAAGCAACATCGGGTAACTACACCAAGCTGAGTTTCACATATTCCCTTTAGCTCACCATATGCAGGAGTCTTCTCCTCCAGAACTACCTTTTGCAGATATCTCCTTGGATGCTCTGGTACATGAGGCAGTTAAGCATCACTCAAGTTGCGGACCTTCAAGCTCTTCATTCCTACCATGGTAAGAGAAAATCATAGTTGTAGATGCCATGTTCATGCCAAATGCTTGTCCTCTACCAGATAAGGCAGCAATAATCTCACTGCTGGCCGAGACACACTTCTAGCCAAATTGATAAATGCCTAGTAATCAACAGTTCCACCTTCAACCAAGCATGACTCATTCATGTTTCATAAGCCAAACCTTCTCCCATTTTTCTTTCTCCATTTTTTTTTTTTTTTTTTTTTTTTTTTTGGAACAGGATGTCACAAAACAAGAACACAAAAGTTAGTATCAATAGAAACGTTCGACATATGTCACTGTGCTCTTGTGCATGGGATTCGCAAGTGTGTCTATGCACGGCCGTGTAATGTGGCCCTATATTAATGCATACTTTGGAAATGCATGACCTGAATGGTGCAAAAGACAGGGTTGTGCAAGGAGCACATGGTTGTTGCTCGTTCGAGGCTTTCGATGTTATTTGTAGAGGTTGAGGCCGACCTTGGTGGGGGTATCCATTGAGTCTCGAACTGATGTAATCTTCCTTATTGGAGTCCATTTTAGAACATCATTTGGCACTGTAGAGGTCACGTCAGACGTCTTTCTCTTTGGATGCTTTCTGAACTGTGGTATCCAGTGTGGTTGATGCTTTGGTGCGATGGAGGCTGCTTGTACTTTTGGCTTCCAAACCCATATCCTTTTTGCACGTCTTCCTACTTTGCTTGAAGAGCTGATTTGATCTTCTTTCGGTCTCTGTACGTGGTTCTTACCCTCTTCCCTTTTTGGCTTCGTGGGTGAGACCTTTCGCATGTGGGAGAACAAGGGTTGTTGTGGATGTAAGAGCTTCTTAGGTACCCACATCTGTAATTGCCCTTGTTGAGCTGCAGCTAACTTCTTAGGCACCCAAATTTGTTGGATACCTTGTGATTGAGCTTGTCTGAGCTGCTTCCTTCGTCTTCTGGCCTGGTTGGTGTGCATGGATGGGATTTGTGGGGGCAAGGCTGGTGGTTGCTCTCCTTTGCGTACCCATATCTGCTTCATGCTCGGAACTGCTTTTTTATCGAATGGTGTCTTTCTATTTGATGTAGCAGTTGTCGTGAACGGTTGTGTTTGCTTGTGTGGTGGACTCACTACTGTGGCTACTTGATTCTTTGGAGAAGAAGAAAGATCCACCCGCCTTCGAACCTGGTCTTCCACGATTGACTCCCTCTGCATCATAGAGCTTTTGACACATACAACATCTTCTTTCATATGATTAGTCTTGGAAGAACTAAGAGAGTGTGTGGTGCCATGATCTAGGAGCATGGAGTTCTCTAATTCTAATGTAATGCATTGTTCATGTACCCAAACTTGAAGAATTTGACTTCTTAAGTTTAAGTTAACTGCATGGTCATAGATCCAATCTTGACCCAAGACAAGTGGTTCTGTAAGGTTCTCATCTTGACATACTAGCGCTTTGACTTTCATTGGAACATCTTGAAGGTAGATGGGAAGTTCCACCTCGCCCAAACAAGGGGTTTCCATACCTCCCAATCCTATGAGATAAGCTTCTATGGGATTGATGTTCAACCCCAAGTCTTGGCAATCCTATGAGATAAGCTTCTATGGGATTGATGTTCAACCCCAAGTCTTGGCAGTAGGAAAGTCTAACTGCACTACTTGCTGCACCTGAGTCAATCAATGCTTTCACCGTCCTTGCACCCTTCCCTTGTCCTATCTCTATGGTCACAAAGGGTCTTCGGTCAATGACCTGAGAAGTCGCTATGTCTGACTTTTGACACATATCCATGTGATATTTTGGGGCTTTTGAGTTGACTTCTAGGCCTAATCGTCTTAACTTATTTCGCCTAATACGCTCTCTGGCCTCTACCTGTGCTTCTTCTCTCACTCTTAACTCTTCTTCTTTTTGCTTCTTCGCAGTGTTGAGTCTCATTAGCATATCCTCAGTAAGAGGTTCTTGATATAGCTTGACTCTACAGCCACTAATATAGTTTGGCAAAATATCTCCTTCTAGAGTGGCCAACTGAACTGCACCACTAGTGGAAATTCTATTAATGATCATGGGTCCATATCCTCTTTTTTCCAACTTACGGGCATGTTGTTTTAGTGTGTATACCAACACTAGATCTCCCTCTTTCAATCCCTTATCCTTGATGTGTGCATCAAAGTATGCCTTTTGCCTCTTCTTTGCAGCGTAGATGCCTGCTGCCGCTCGTAGCCTCGTTTCACCCAAGCGTTCGAGATCAAAGATCCTAGAGGACAATTCATGCCCATTCCACTCATACTCTTGTGCTACTTTTAAGGCAGGGATTAAGAAATCTAATGGTAGCACAGCGTTCTGTCCGAAGACCATCTGAAATGGGGTGGCGTTGAGTACCGTTTTGTAGGCAACTCGATAAGCCCAAACAGCATGATGAAGTTGTTTGTCCCAATCAGAGCGTTTATTATTCACCAGTTTTGTCAATACGTTACAGAGGATCTTATTGGTACTCTCGGCTTGTCCGTTGGCTTGTGGATGATAGGGGGCGGATTTCTTATGTATCACCAAGAATTCTTGGAGAAGATTTTCAATGACTTCATTCAAGAAGTGTGTGCCTCTATCGCTCACCAACTCTATTGGTAGTCCATATCTCGTGAACACATTCTCGAATAAGAACTTAGCCGTAGTCTGAGCATCATTCTTTGTTGTGGCTTTGACTTCTACCCACTTTGTAAGGTAATCTGTGGCTACAATGATGTACGCTGCATGGGAGTTTCTAGCTGGGGGGTTAATAGGACCTATGAAGTCTATGCCCCACTTCGAAAATGCACGTCCTCCCATCATTGGCCTCAAGGGCATCTCGTCTTTTCTCACTGGATATTGTGCACGTTGGCATGTGTCACATTTCTTCACATAGGTATGTGCATCCATATGAAGAGTGGGCCACCAAAGTCCTGAGAATAGAATGGTTTTAATCACTCGGTCAGGGCCAAAATGTCCACCTGCAACACCACTGTGTGCAGTCTCTAAGACCCTTAAATAGTCTGATTCATGAACGCACAGTCTTAAGTAACCATCTTTACCTCTTCGGTATAGGTTTTCTCCTACTAAGGCATAGCCTTGAGCCTCTTGCTCCATATTTCGTCTTCTTGCTAGACTGGCCTCTTTGGGTAATCTTCCCGATCTCATAAACTCTACCAATGGAGTACTCCAATCTAGAATTAATGATACTTGATAAAGGGTCGCATGCTCCACTGGTGGTTTCTCTCTACACATTGGACAATTCTTGATCCACTCATGTATTTCTTTGTCCATGCTAGGCCAATACACTCCTAAACGTTTCAAATTCTGCAATGTTCGTTGTTTAGAATAGTGATTTCCTAGCAATCCCTCATGAGCTTGCTGCAACCAACTACTATGTTCATCATCCTCGACACAACAAGCTAATACACCCTCAGTATCTTGTTTGTACATGCTTCCTGCCAATATGTGATATTTTTGTGATTTTACAATTTCTTCTTGTGATGTTTCCACATTCTTATTTGCAGGGCCGAAGGTTAGGACTGGTACCAACTTATTTGCCCATTTAGGAACAACTTCCAAATTGAACAGATAAGCATCAGGTAGTTCATCAGACACTCCTTGTGGTGACTCTCCTGAAGTAATGCGAGAAAGGTGATCTGCCCGAAGGTGGGTTCTACCTTTCCTGACAACAACTTCAAAGTCATACTCCATTAGTAAGAGGAACCATCTTACTAAGCGTCCAGTATTGCAAGGTTTATTGACCAAATATAACAAAGCTTGATGATCAGTGAAGAACTTGAACTTGTTGGCCAATAAATAGTGTCTAAACTTCTTTACAGCATATACCATGCCTAACCCTTCTCGCTCGATTGTGGTATAATTTCTTTCGGCTGGGTTTAGTTGTCTACTAGCATATGCTATGGGCAAATCTAAATTCCCTTCACCTGTGGGTTGTGCCAGCACACATCCTATGGCATGATTGGATGCATCCACATGGACATGGAATGGTTTATTCCAATCAGGAGTGGTCAATATTGGTGCTGTGCACAAACGTTTCTTCAGTTCATTGAAAGAATTCTCGCATTCGTCGTTCCACTCAAAATTAGACAACAAGGCATAAAGGGGTCTAGCTATGATCGCGTACATGTGGATAAACCTACGGTAATATCCACAATGGCCCATAAAGGCTTGTACCTCTTTAACATTCCTTGGCCTTGGCAGCTCCGCTATGGCTCGTACCTTATCTTCATCCGTTGAGATTCCATTCTTAGAAACAATATGACCGAGGATTTTACCTTGACGCACCATGAACACACACTTTTCTGGGTTCAGAGACACTCGATATTCTCTACACTTGTTGAAGATTTGTCTGAGCTCAGGGATGTGAACCCTTCTTTCTTGGGAATGAGCACATAAATCATCCACATACACTTCTAAGCTCTTTCGCAAGAACTCTTTGAAGACATGACACATGAGCCTTTGGAATGTTGCAGGTGCATTGGTGAGCCCGAATGGCATCACCCGAAATGCAAAGATTCCCCACTCTGTAGCAAAAGCTGTTTTGTGTTGATCTTCTGGGGCAATGGCTACTTGATTGTAACCTGAAAATCCATCAAGGAAGCTATAAACTTCCTTGCCTGCAACACGCTCCAATAGGTGTTCTGTGATTGGAAGTGGATAACTATCTCTAATCGTAGCGGCATTAACTTTTTTAAGGTTAATACACACTCGCAACTTCCCGTTCTTCTTGGGTACCACAACAATGGGGGACACCCATTCAGTATGCTCAATCTCATAGATGAATCCAGCTTCAATCAACCTATCAATTTCTTCTTTTATTTTGGCTGCATAGGTGTCATTATATGTGTAGGGCTTCTGTTTGGTGGGCTTGGCATCAGCAGTCATGGGGATAGTATGAGAGCAAATTCTTGGATCTACCCCTTTCAAGTCTCTATAGTGCCACGCAAACACATCCCTATATTCCCTTTATAGAGCTACAAGCTCCATTTCTTCTCTTGCACTTAGGTCATCTCCTATATATGTGCATCTCTCTTCGTTCTCTTCAATGGTCACTACAATCTTCTTGGTCTTTTCTTTATTATCATATGATTCTCCTATGATGGCCTCTCTCTTAGGCATTCGTACCAAAATTTTGCGGTCGTCAACTTCATATTTCTTGAAGTTTTCTGGTACTTCAAACAATGATTCCTCCTTTTCTTGTTTCACTGCTTTTCTTTTCTTTTTCTTTTGACTACTCTCACTTCCATCCTTTGAGTTTACTGTTTTAATACTTGTGAGAGGTTCTTCTTCTTTCTGGGTGAACACTCCTATATCTTCTAGATAGTGCTGCTCTGAGTTAAAGCAACTATCCATCACAATAGACTCCAGATCATCGTCATTCTCTTCCTCTTCTATGACATCACTAGGGTCACATTCTTCTAGCAAGGGTTGACACATGAACACTGAGATATCATAACCCTCCTCATCACAATGAGGTGTCCACTGTTCCTCATTGACAGCAATGTCCATGGTGGCTAAGATTTCTGGCCAGCCATGAGGCTCAAACTCCTCATTTGGAAAGATCATCGGTGTGTAGGCTGGGTCTCTAACTGGTCTATCTCCTAACGAAGTTCCTTCTTCTCTTGCCTTTAAACGTTTCTCCTCTTCCTTTGCGACCTTGCACATCCACAAATGAGTATCTTCATGCAGCCATGATGGATCAGGTGAACTTTCAGAATGCACAGAGATGGAATCTTCTATCGCTTTGTGGATAGAATTCCACTGTAGGGGTGGTACATCTCTGAAGGTGTAATCCTTCAAATTGACCTTAGTGGTGACCCCTAAGTGCTGTAAGTACAAGGAGTTAGTTCCCCAATCCTGTACTATTTGCAATTGTCGTAGGAAGGGTCTTCCTAGGATCATCTCAAAGACATTATTTTTCTCAAAGTCACATATAGCAAATGTGTGCTCAAACTCTACACCACAAGTGGTTAGAGTGATCCCTTCTAGCAATCCTAGAGGTCTTTCAAAATGTCCATCAGCCATTTGAAGCTTCATTCTAGTTGGTCTTAATGTGGGCTTGCCCCATTGCTTCCACAAGGAGGTGGTCGCAATAGCAACACCAGCACCTGAATCTATGATTGCTTTGGTTGTGTAACCTTGGTAGGTGATGGGAAGATAAGTATTACCTTCTTCACCCTCACACATGTCCCCTATTTTGTCTAGAGGTATCTCTGGTACCCTTTGCTTGGAGCCTGCTTTTTGCATGTTGGAATCAAGTTCTGGGACCTGATCCTTCACATGATTCCATAACTCAGGTTTTGCTTTGAGCAGCTCTTCTACAGTGAGATGACACTGAACCTTAGTGTTCTTCACGACATCAGTGTTCCTTGGAACCACTGAGTCTTCATTTCTTACTAGTATTGTGGGAGCTCTAATCTGGAGTGATTCCGATTCCCATGGGCCTGGAAATTGAGGCAGTTCTTCTAAGGTATTAGATTCAAAATCTAATTTTTCGTCTCCTTGTTCTGCTTCATCTTCGTAAATAGATGGAATGTCTTGGGAAAATTGATCATGAAGATCATCAATCTCAGGAATAGGAGGGGAATTACCCTTCTCCTTGGCCCATTTATCCTCTTGTATTTCCCGCAAGAACTCTTGGGAGTACTGTTGAATAGAAGGAGGTATTCCAGCATCCGTGGAATTAGGAACATAAGCTCCCCTTGGTGGTGAGCTTCCTCTTTCAATAACTGGTTGAGCCTGTGGAGGTAGAGAAACTTGTGGTTTGTTTACCAACTGCTCTAATCGTTCTAGTAAGCCCTGGAAATGCAAATCCGATTTGATAGAGTTTGTCTGATTGAACTTTTGACTAGTCTCAAGTATGGCTTGAGCTTGTTCTACCATTTTCATGCACATTTTCATCCGTTCAATCTCTAAATCTGCTCTAGGGTAACTCTTGTCTAGGTTTGCAGCAGTAGGCCCTTCTTGAAGTCGAGCCTGGTAGGCCTTGAACATCATGTCCAAACCTTCTGGGGTTGGATCTGCAAGAACAGACCCTGGTTGCGGTCTATTTACAATGGGTGGTGGGGTGGGATGAGGTGGAGTGGATGGAGTTTCAGCATGCGAGGGGCTTTGAGATGCAATGTCTTCTATTTTTGTTTTCGCTTCTTTTAAGCTTTCTTCTAGTTCCGATAACTTTTTATTCCACTTGCGATTGGCCTTCTCTCTGGTATCCTTCCATGTTCTTGTTTTCCTCTTACTAGGCTCTCCCGATTCACTCGACTCTGATTGTTCTACTGGTTTATCCTGTTTTAAGGCTTGTGCTCTAGTGACAGCTTGTATAGGAGCCACATTGCTACTACTTGAACTTGGATCTGCCACTAAGCCTACCACATTAATGGGTGTAATCTTGGGTGCACTAGAGGGGTTTCTTGGACAATCTCTGGGGAGATGGTCTTGCCACAATCAGGACAAAAAGCCTGTATTGTGATAGCCTATCCTTGACTCGGAGATGGTGGGTGGGGACAGTCACGAATGTAATGGTCACCATGACATCTGAAACAAGATCCTCTAGGGGCTTGTGGTCTCATTTGTCTCAACTGGGGCCTAGGGTTAGGATTTGTGTACATGACATTGGAGTATTCTGGCTCCCAATTTTGCTCAATAGGCGGTGCCTCATATTGATACGAGTAAATCTCACTATATTCAGGTGACTCTGTGTAATAAGCATGTGGACTACCTTCATGGGAGTAGTCTGAACTATGAGCATGAGAGTCATTATCTGGTATCAATGGGGTTAGTGGCACCAAAGCTCTATTTGGATTTTCCTCTCCCACAGCATACTTGACTCGAATCACGTTGGCTGGAGCTGGTGGTTGGTTTACCAAGACAGGTTGTGGCCTATATGGTACCTGATATTGCTGTTGTGGTCTGTAATATGGCTGTTGGTATTGATTCTGATACCTACCTTGTGGGTAAGGTTGCTGATAATTTTGTCTAACAGCCTGCCTATTGTAGGGACAATCTTGAGCCGTGTGGTTTGTGTATTTTCTCTCAATAGTGCAATATGGAGCATTCCTTTCTCTAATGTTTTGGTTTTGCATTGAGCATACGTTAGCCATGTGGTCACCTCCGCAAGCATAGCACCGATTCAATGGAGTGACTCTCTGTGTTTGTTGATTTTGGACTCCCAGCTTCTTGGCAACTTGCTCAGCTATCTCTTCTATTTCTGTGGAGATCTTTGAAGTATGACTAGTAGAACTATCCGAATCTTTGTAGAGTTTGGACAATCCTAACTCCTCACCCAAGTTATCTTCTATGTCTATGCACGTCCGCACACACTCTTCTATGGATCTGGGATCTTTCAAGTATACATAGGATCTTAACGTTGTGCTCAATAAGCCATCTAAAAACAAAGCCACTTGTTTGGCTGGTGTGGGTAGCTCTGGAGCAGGGCATCTTTCTAGGTACTGTCTGAACCTTCTACCTGCTAGTCGCACTGTTTCTTGGGGTGTCTGCTTGAAACTATGGATCAGGGACGATGTGTTATGCCTGATACCACTCTTGGAAAACTCTACAATGAATTCGTCTAGCAGTTGACCTATATCGCGATAGCTGCTTCTACTCAATGGTTGAAACCAAGCTAAGGCAGTGCCTTTAAGGGTCAAACCAAATGCCTCGTACTGGGTGAACCAGTCCTCAATTTGTTCGGCTCTCAGCACTTGTTTGTACTCGGCCACATGATCATAAGGATCCCCTGTCCCATCGAAATAGTTCTTCATTGCCTTGATCACGTGACTGGGTTTAAGGGTTCTTGGGTACTCCCGGGGTCTAGGCAATGGAAAATCCTGTTCATCTCTTTGTTGCCTATGTGCTTGATGTCTCTCTCTTTCAGGTCTTTCATTTTCAAATCCTGACCTATTCCTACCCACGGTGTGTGCAAAACTTACCTCAGGTCTCTCTCTAGTTCTTTCTCTCTGGGCTTCATGAGCCTGGGATGATCCTACCCCTTGGAGGCCATGGGAAACATTGGATCTTGGTGGGGGGAAAATCATTTCATTCTTCCAAGTATATGCATGTGTAGCTCAAGCGTAAGCACCACCTCCTTTACTTGTCAATCCGCGGAGACGTGAGGACCGGTATGAAGACCACGAGCAAGTGAAGGCACAAGTGCGTGAGTGAAAGCACACAAACATGCACACACATACACACACATGCGCACAAAGTAAGATCAAAGAGAGGAACAATGGAAAGCTTAGATTGCAAAAGAGTTCTCTTACAAAAGTTCTATTCTCTAACAAGCTAACCTCAAAAATGAGCTCTCTAGCTCTTTTTATAGTTTTTTGACTAGTTTTGGCCCTGTCCAGACCTAGTGTCCGGCCTAGTTAAAAATTAGGTTCCAGGGCTTATTTGAGGGCTCAAACAAAGTCTAAAAATTATGAAAATTGGTACGATGGTACTTCTAATACTCCTCAAGCTCGAGGACTCCTCGGCTTGAACAAAATGGAGTTACTAAAAATAGATAATGGTATTTACAATGGTTTCTAGTGATGAAAATCACTATTTTTGTAGGGGATTCTTCTGAAAATTTGACATACATTTCTTGGAGCTCCCTACTTGCTCTCTCTTCTTCTATGTCCACTTCTTTGATGTGCTTCCATGCTTTGTCCTTGACCTTGAGCTTCAACACTCCCCCCCCTCTCGAGTCTGTCGTCCCTGACAGACCCTTGTTGTAGTGGTTGTTCCAAGTAGTGCCTTGAGAGGGAGTGTCCCTTCTGTATGAACACAAGTCGTCCGACGTTCTTCATCTATCACTGTGAGTCTTTGCAGGTTGTAGTCTCTTGGTATGTGCTTCTGCCTTGTATGCCAGCATGACTGTGTCGTTGTGAGTCTCCGTTGATGTTTTCTAGATCTTCCAAAGTTGATCTTCATAGTAGTCATGCCAAGTACTCATAACCCATATTGAGTGATGGGTAAGTGTGTTCGTGCATGGGTTGAGGAAAATATGTGCCTTGTGCACGGCCTTGTAATGTAGCCCTATGAATGTTTACTTGGGAAATGCATTGGAAGAAGAATGGTGCAAAAATTGGGGCTCTTGAGCTAAGTTCTCAAGGGTATGCCGACGAAGAGGTTTCCGACGCTATTATGGCTATGATGTTTTCAAAGTAAAGATGCTTACCATGGGGAAGGTTGATGGATGTTCATCTCTTCATGTTGTACACTTGGCGTTTGGGATGGACCATTGTTGATGGTCCACTGATGAGATCTTTTGAATGGCAGATCCCCTCTCCTCCAGAACTATCCCTTGCAGATATCTCCTTGGATGCTCTTGTACATACGGTAGTTAAGCATCACTCAAGTTGTGGACCTTCAAGCTCTTCACTCCTACTATAGTAAGAGGAAACCATAGTTGTGGATGCCCTGCTCATGCTAAGTTCTTGACATCTATGAGATAAGGCAGCAATTAAATCATCTGCTAGCCAAGACACACTTCTATCCAAACTGATAAATGCCCAGTAATCGATGGTTCAATCTTCAACTAAGCATGACTCATTCATGTTCCATGAGCAAAACCTGGGAACAAGTGCTTCCTCGTTTCTTTTTTTTTTTTTTTTTTTTTTTTTTTTTTGGAACAATATCACAAAACAAGAAGACAAAAGTTAGTATCAATAGAAATGTTCGACATATGTCACTGTGCTCTTGTGCATGGGATTCTCAAGTGTGTCTATGCACGGCCATGTAAAGTGGCCCTATATTACTGCATACTTTGGAAATGCATGACCTAAATGGTGCAAAAGACAGGGTTGTGCAAGGAGCACATGGTTGTTGCTCGTTCGAGGCTTTCGATGTTATTTGTGGAGGTTGATGCCGGCCTTGGTGGAGGTATCCATTGAGTCTCGAACTGATGTGATCCTCCTTATTGGAGTCCATTTTAGAACATCATTTGGCACTGTAGAGGTCACTTCAGGCGTCTTTCTCTTTGGATGCTTTCTGAACTGTGGTATCCAGTGTGGTTGATGCTTTGGTTCGGTGGAGGCTACTTGCACTTTTGGCTTCCAAACCCATATCCTTTTTGCATGTCTTCCTACTAATGTTGAAGAGCTGATTTGATCTTCCTTTGGTCTCTGTACGTGGTTCTTACCCTTTTCTCTTTTTGGCTTCTTTGTTGAAACCTTTTGCATGTGGGAGAACAAAGGTTGTTGTGGGTGTAGGATCTTCTTAGGTACCCACATCTGTAATTGCCCTTGTTGAGCTGCAGCTAACTTCTTAGGCACCCAAACTTGTTGGATATCTTGTGATGGAGCTTGTGTGAGCTGCTTCCTTCGTCTTCTGGCCTGGTTAGTGTGCATGGATGGGATTTGTGGGGGTAAGGCTGGTGGTTGCTCTCCTTTGCGTACCCAGATCTGCTTCATGCCCGGAACCGCTTTTTTATCGAATGGTGTCTTTCTATTTGATGTAGCAGTTGTCGTGAACGGTTGTGTTTGCTTGTGTGGTGGGCTCACTACTGTGGCTATTTGAGTCTTTGGAGAAGAAGAAAGATCCACCCGCCTTCGAACCTGGTCTTCCACGATTGACTCCTTCTGCATCATAGAGCTTTTGACACATACAACATCTTCTTTCCTATGATTAGTCTTGGAAGAACTAAGAGAGTGTGTGGTGCCATGATCTAGGAGCATGCAGTTCTCTAATTCTAATGTAATGCATTGTTCATGTACCCAAAGTTGAAGAATTTGAATTCTTAGGTTTAAGTTAACTGCATGGTCATAGATCCAATCTTGACCCAAGACAAGTGGTTCTGTAAGGTTCTCATCTTGACATACTAGCGCTTTGACTTTCATTGGAACATCTTGAAGGTAGATGGGAAGTTCCACCTCGCCCAAACAAGGGGTTTCCACACCTCCCAATCCTATGAGATAAGCTTCTATGGGATTGATGTTCAACCCCAAGTCTTGGCAGTAGGAAAGTTTAACTGCACTACTTGCTGCACCTGAGTCAATCAATGCTTTCACCGTCCTTGCACCCTTCCCTTCTCCTATCTCTATGGTCACAAAGGGTCTTCGGTCAATGACCTGAGAAGTCGCAATGCCTGACTTTTGACACATATCCATGTGATATTTTGGGGCTTTTGAGTTGACATCTAGGCCTAATCGCCTTAACTTATTTCGCCTAATACGCTCTCTGGCCTCTACCTGTGCTTCTTCTCTCACTCTTAACTCTTCTTCTTTTCGCTTCTTCGCAGTGTTGAGTCTCATTAGCATATCCTTAGTAAGAGGTTCTTGATATAGCTTGACTCTACAGCCACTAATATAGTTTGGCAAGATATCTCCTTCTAGAGTGGCCAACTGAACTGCACCACTAGTGGAAATTCTATTAATGATCATGGGTCCATATCCTCTTTTTTCCAACTTACGGGCATGTTGTTTTAGTGTGTATACCAACACTAGATCTCCCTCTTTCAATCCCTTATCCTTGATGTGTGCATCAAAGTATGCCTTTTGCCTCTTCTTTGCAGCGTAGATGCCTGCTGCCGCTCGTAGCCTCGTTTCACCCAAGTGTTCGAGATCAAAGATCCTAGAGGACAATTCATGCCCATTCCACTCATACTCTTGTGCTACTTTTAAGGCAGGGATTAAGAAATCTAATGGTAGCACAGCGTTCTGTCCGAAGACCATCTGAAATGGGGTGGCGTTGAGTACCGTTTTGTAGGCAACTCGATAAGCCCAAACAGCATGATGAAGTTGTTTGTCCCAATCAGAGCGTTTATTATTCACCAGTTTTGTCAATACGTTACAGAGGATCTTATTGGTACTCTCGGCTTGTCCGTTGGCTTGTGGATGATAGGGGGCGGATTTCTTATGTATCACCAAGAATTCTTGGAGAAGATTTTCAATGACTTCATTCAAGAAGTGTGTGCCTCTATCGCTCACCAACTCTATTGGTAGTCCATATCTCGTGAACACATTCTCGAATAAGAACTTAGCCGTAGTCTGAGCATCATTCTTTGTTGTGGCTTTGACTTCTACCCACTTTGTAAGGTAATCTGTGGCTACAATGATGTACTCTGCATGGGAGTTTCTAGCTGGGGGGTTAATAGGACCTATGAAGTCTATGCCCCACTTCGAAAATGCACGTCCTCCCATCATTGGCCTCAAGGGCATCTCGTCTTTTCTCACTGGATATTGTGCACGTTGGCATGTGTCACATTTCTTCACATAGGTATGTGCATCCATATGAAGAGTGGGCCACCAAAGTCCTGAGAACAGAATGGTCTTAATCACTCGGTCAGGACCAAAATGTCCACTTGCAACACCACTGTGTGCAGTCTCTAAGACCCTTAAATAGTCTGATTCATGAACGCACAGTCTTAAGTAACCATCTTTACCTCTTCGGTATAGGTTCTCTCCTACTAAGGCATAGCCTTGAGCCTCTTGCTCCATATTTCGTCTTCTTGCTAGACTGGCCTCTTTGGGTAATCTTCCCGATCTCATAAACTCTACCAATGGAGCACTCCAATCTGGAATTAATGATACTTGATAAAGGGTCGCATGCTCCACTGGTGGTCTCTCTCTGCACATTGGACAATTCTTGATCCACTCATGTATTTCTTTGTCCATGCTAGGCCAATACACTCCTAAACGTTTCAAATTCTGCAATGTTCGTTGTTTAGAATAGTGATTTCCTAGCAATCCCTCATGAGCTTGCTGCAACCAACTACTATGTTCATCATCCTCGACACAGCAAGCTAAAACACCCTCAGTATCTTGTTTGTACATGCTTCCTGCCAATATGTGATATTTTTGTGATTTTACAATTTCTTCTTGTGATGTTTTCACATTCTTATTTGCAGGGCCGAAGGTTAGGACTGGTACCAACTTATTTGCCCATTTAGGAACAACTTCCAAATTAAACAGATAAGCATCAGGTAGTTCATCAGACACTCCTTGTGGTGACTCTCCTGAAGTAATGCGAGAAAGGTGATCTGCCCGAAGGTGGGTTCTACCTTTCCTGACAACAACTTCAAAGTCATACTCCATTAGTAAGAGGAACCATCTTACTAAGCGTCCAGTATTGCAAGGTTTATTGACCAAATATAACAAAGCTTGATGATCAGTGAAAAACTTGAACTTGTTGGCCAATAAATAGTGTCTAAACTTCTTTACAGCATATACCATGCCTAACCCTTCTCGCTCGGTTGTGGTATAATTTCTTTCGGCTGGGTTTAGTTGTCTACTAGCATATGCTATGGGCAAATCTAAATTCCCTTCACTTGTGGGTTGTGCTAGCACACATCCTATGGCATGATTGGATGCATCCACATGGACATGGAATGGCTTATTCCAATCAGGAGTGGTCAATATTGGTGCTGTGCACAAACGTTTCTTCAGTTCATTGAAAGAATTCTCGCATTCGTCGTTCCACTCAAAATTAGACAACAAGGCATAAAGGGGTCTAGCTATGATCGCGTACATGTGGATAAACCTACGGTAATATCCACAATGGCCCATAAAGGCTTGTACCTCTTTAACATTCCTTGGCCTTGGCAACTCCGCTATGGCTCGTACCTTATCTTCATCCGTTGAGATTCCATTCTTAGAAACAATATGACCGAGGATTTTACCTTGACGCACCATAAACACACACTTTTCTGGGTTTAGACACACTCGATATTCTCTACACTTGTTGAAGATTTGTCTGAGCTCAGGGATGTGAACCCTTCTTTCTTGGGAATGAGCACATAAATCATCCACATACACTTCTAAGCTCTTTCGCAAGAACTCTTTGAAGACATGACACATGAGCCTTTGGAATGTTGCAGGTGCATTGGTGAGCCCAAATGGCATCACCCGAAATGCAAAGATTCCCCACTCTGTAGCAAAAGCTGTTTTGTGTTGATCTTCTGGGGCAATGGCTACTTGATTGTAACCTGAAAATCCATCAAGGAAGCTATAAACTTCCTTGCCTGCAACACGCTCCAATAGGTGTTCTGTGATTGGAAGTGGATAACTATCTCTAATCGTAGCGGCATTAACTTTTTTAAGGTTAATACACACTCGCAACTTCCCGTTCTTCTTGGGTACCACAACAATGGGGGACACCCATTCGGTATGCTCAATCTCATAGATGAATCCAGCCTCAATCAACCTATCAATTTCTTCTTTGATTTTGGCTGCATAGGTATCATTATATGTGTAGGGCTTCTGTTTGGTGGGCTTAGCATCAGCAGTCATGGGGATAGTATGAGAGCAAATTCTTGGATCTACCCCTTTCAAGTCTCTATAGTGCCATGCAAACACATCCCTATATTCCCTTAATAGAGCTATGAGCTCCATTTCTTCTCTTGCACTTAGGTCATCTCCTATATATGTGCATCTCTCTTCGTTCTCTTCAATGGTCACTACAATCTTCTTGGTCTTTTCTTTATTATCATATGATTCTCCTATGATGGCCTCTCTCTTAGGCATTCGTACCAAAATTTTGCGGTCGTCAACTTCATATTTCTTGAAGTTTTCTGGTACTTCAAACAATGATTCCTCCTTTTCTTGTTTCACTGCTTTTCTTTTCTTTTTCTTTTGACTACTCTCACTTCCATCCTTTGAGTTTACTGTTTTAATACTTGTGAGAGGTTCTTCTTCTTTCTGGGTGAACACTCCTATATCTTCTAGATAGTGCTGCTCTGAGTTAAAGCAACTATCCATCACAATAGACTCCAGATCATCGTCATTCTCTTCTTCTTCTATGACATCACTAGGGTCACATTCTTCTAGCAAGGGTTGACACATGAACACTGAGATATCATAACCCTCCTCATCACAATGAGGTGTCCACTGTTCCTCATTGACAGCAATGTCCATGGTGGCTAAGATTTCTGGCCAGCCATGAGGCTCAAACTCCTCATCTGGAAAGATCATCGGTGTGTAGGCTGGGTCTCTAACTGGTCTATCTCCTAGTGAAGTTCCTTCTTCCCTTGCCTTTAAACGTTTTTCCTCTTCCTTTGCGACTTTGCACATCCACAAATGAGTATCTTCATGCAGCCATGATGGATCAGGTGAACTTTCAGAATGCACAGAGATGGAATCTTCTTTCACTTTGTGGATAGAATTCCACTGTAGGGGTGGTACATCTCTGAAGGTGTAATCCTTCAAATTGACCTTGGTGGTAACCCCTAAGTGTTGTAAGTACAAGGAGTTAGTTCCCCAATCCTGTACTATTTGCAATTGTCGTAGGAAGGGTCTTCCTAGGATCATCTCATAGACATTATTTTTCTCAAAGTCACATATAGCAAATGTGTGCTCAAACTCTACACCACAAGTGGTTAGAGTGATCCCTTCTAATAATCCTAGAGGTCTTTCAAAATGACCATCAGCCATTTGAAGCTTCATTCTAGTTGGTCTTAATGTGGGCTTGCCCCATTGCTTCCACAAGGAGGTGGTCGCAATAGCAACACCAGCACCTGAATCTATGATTGCTTTGGTTGTGTAACCTTGGTAGGTGATTGGAAGATAAGTATTACCTTCTTCACCCTCACACATGTCCCCTATTTTGTCTAGAGGTATCTCTGGTACCCTTTGCTTAGAGCCTGCTTTTGGCATGTTGGAATCAAGTTCTGGGACCTGATCCTTCACATGATTCCATAACTCAGGTTTTGCTTTGAGCAGCTCTTCTACAGTGAGATGACACTAAACCTTAGTGTTCTTCACGACATCCGTGTTCCTTGGAACCACTGAGTCTTCATTTCTTACTAGTATTGTGGGAGCTCTAATCTGGAGTGATTCAGATTCCCATGGGCCTGGAAATTGAGGCAGTTCTTCTAAGGTATTAGATTCAAAATCTAATCTTTCGTCTTCTTGTTCTGCTTCATCTTCGTAAATAGATGGAATGTCTTGGGGAAATTGATCATGAAGATCATCAATCTCAGGAATAGGAGGGGAATTACCCTTCTCCTTGGCCCATTTCTCCTCTTGTATTTCCCGCAAGAACTCTTGAGAGTACTGTTGAATAGAAGGAGGTATTCCAGCATCCGTGGAATTAGGAACATAAGCTCCCCTTGGTGGTGAGCTTCCTCTTTCAATAACTGGTTGAGCCTGTGGAGGTAGAGAAACTTGTGGTTTGTTTACCAACTGCTCTAATCGTTCTAGTAAGCCCTGGAAATGCAAATCCGATTGATAGAGTTTGTCTGATTGAACTTTTGACTAGTCTCAAGTATGGCTTGAGCTTGTTCTACCATTTTCATGCACATTTTCATTCGTTCAATCTCTAAATCTGCTCTAGGGTAACTCTTGTCTAGGTTTGCAGCTGTAGGCCCTTCTTGAAGTCGAGCCTGGTAGGCCTTGAACATCATGTCCAAACCTTCTGGGGTTGGATCGGCGAGAACAGACCCTGGTTGCGGTCTATTTACAATGGGTGGTGGGGTGGGATGAGGTGGAGTGGATGGAGTTTCGGCATGCGAGGGGCTTTGAGATGCAATGTCTTCTATTTTTGTTTTCGCTTCTTTTAAGCTTTCTTCTAGTTCCGATAACTTTTTATTCCACTTACGATTGGCCTTCTCTCTGGTATCCTTCCATGTTCTTGTTTTCCTCTTACTAGGCTCTCCCGATTCACTCGACTCTGATTGTTCTACTGGTTTATCTTGTTTTAAGGCTTGTGCTCTAGTAACAGCTTGTATAGGAGCCACATTGCTACTACTTGAACTTGGATCTGCCACTAAGCCTACCACATTAATGGGTGTAATCTTGGGTGCACTAGAGGGGTTTCTTGGACAATCTCTGGGGAGATGGTCTTTGCCACAATCAGGACAAAAAGCCTGTATTGTGATAGCCTGTCCTTGGCTCGGAGATGGTGGGTGGGGACAGTCACGAATGAAATGGTCACCATGACATCTGAAACAAGATCCTCTAGGGGCTTGTGGTCTCATTTGTCTCAACTGGGGCCTAGGGTTAGGATTTGTGTACATGACATTGGAGTATTCTGGCTCCCAATTTTGCTCCATAGGCGGCGCCTCATATTGATACGAGTAAATCTCACTATGCTCAGGTGACTCTGTGTAATACGCATGTGGACTACCTTCATGGGAGTAGTCTGAACTATGAGCATGAGAATCATTATCTGGTGTCCATGGGGTTAGGGGCACCAATGCTCTATTTGGATTTTCCTCTCCCACAGCATACTTGACTGGAATCACGTTGGCTGGAGCTGGTGGTTGGTTTCCCAAGACAGGTTGTGGCCTATATGGTACCTGATACTGCTGTTGTGGTCTATAATATGGCTGTTGGTATTGATTCTGATACCTACCTTGTGGGTAAGGTTGCTGATAATTTTGTTTAACAGCCTGCCTATTGTAGGGACAATCTTGAGCCGTGTGGTTTGTGTATTTTCTCTCAATAGTGCAATATGGAGCATTCCTTTCTCTAATGTTTTGGTTTTGCATTGGGCATACGTTAGCCATGTGGTCACCTCCGCAAGTATAGCACCGATTCAATGAAGTGACTCTCTGTGTTTGTTTATTTTGGACTCCTAGCTTCTTGGCAACTTGCTCAGCTATCTCTTCTATTTCTGTGGAGATCTTTGAAGTATGACTAGTAGAACTATCCGAATCTTTGTAGAGTTTGGACAATCCTAACTCCTCACCCAAGTTATCTTCTATGTCTATGCACGTGCGCACACACTCTTCTATGGATCTAGGATCTTTCAAGTATACATAGGATCTTAACTTTGTGCTCAGTAAGCCATCTAAAAACAAAGCCACTTGTTTGGCTGGTGTGGGTAGCTCTGGAGCAGGGCATCTTTCTAGGTACTGTCTGAACCTTCTACCTGCTAGTCGCACTGTTTCTTGGGGTGTCTGCTTGAAACTATGGATCAGGGATGATGTGTTATGCCTGATACCACTCTTGGAAAATTCTACAATGAATTCGTCTAGCAGTTGACCTATATCGCGATAGCTGCTTCTACTCAATGGTTGAAACCAAGCTAAGGCAGTGCCTTTAAGGGTCAAACCAAATGCCTCGTACTGGGTGAACCAGTCCTCAATTTGTTCGGCTCTCAGCACTTGTTTGTACTCGGCCACATGATCATAAGGATCCCCTGTCCCATCGAAATAGTTCTTCATTGCCTTGATCACGTGACTGGGTTTAAGGGTTCTTGGGTACTCCCGGGGTCTAGGCAATGGAAAATCCTGTTCATCTCTTTGTTGCCTATGTGCTTGATGTCTCTCTCTTTCAGGTCTTTCATTTTCATATCCTGATCTATTCCTGCCCACGGTGTGTGCAAGGCTTACCTCAGGTCTCTCTCTAGTTCTTTCTCTCTGGGCTTCCTGAGCTTGGGATGACCCTACTCCATGGAGGCCGTGGGAAACATTGGATCTTGGTGGAGGGAAAATCAATTCATTCTTCCAAGTATATGCATGTCTACCATGTTCTGTTACCAAGAAAATTTTCTCTGACGTGTTATCTAGGTAGACAACTTTGCCTGGTATCTCTGGATCCTTGAACTCGTAGATGATGACTATGCCCAATTGGCTAGGTTGTTCTGGCTTGAATCTCCAAAAGGCTTCCTCTGTTTCTCTATTCAAAAATAGTTCTATGCTTTTGTTGTCTTGAGGGATCCAGTCTGGAGTGATCACTCGGGTCAAAACTGACTTGCCTCTAGGAGTCTGGGGTCCTTGTCCTATATTTCCTTGTTCTAGGTCTCCTATCTCATCCTCATGAACGATATTTCCGAACTCATCGGTCCTATCTGGTTGGTTGGTAACCACATACATGGTTCCTTCCTTATCAATGTATGAACCCTCTTCGAACTTGACCACCGGGTGTTCAAGTCCAAAGGATTGATCTGGATTTTTGAGTTGGACCACTGATCGCCTCAGACCATCCTCATAGATGCGAGCACCTAATTGGTTGGTCCGAATATATTCCAACTGTGTCTTATAGGGACCTTCCGGTGTTTGTAGATGGGCAGTCCCTGAGCCACCTGCAGGTTTTCCCATGCTAAAGGACATTTCTGAATCACTTGTGTCTGAACTTAGTAAAAGATGACCACTTAGTTGTTGTGCCCAAGACTTGGATGTATGGTTGACACTAGCCTCAGAAGATCTAATGCTTTGTTTATCCTTACCTAAGTGTCTACCAGATCTCAGGTTCATAAGCTTTAGTCAAGAGTCCAAAATTTCCCCTTGGTATGGTTCAAAATTCTTTGGAGTCCCCTTGGTTCCCTAGTCCCACCTGAGGGTCAACTTCAAATTATCCTATCTCAAAATCAATGCATTATTCTTGAAAAAAACAGTTGAGATCGTGTAGGATTTGAAACGAGCTTTCCAACAAGCTATAGAGCTCAAAAAATGGACTTTGGATGAAAAAGTTATGCCAAATCAGGCTCCTGGGGGTCAAAACAGGCAAACAGGACCTTTGGAGAAAATCGCGATTTTGTGATCTTTCTGAAAATCGTGATGCTGTGAAGTCAAAAAAATCGCGATGTTGATCACAAAATCGTGTTTTTGAAAATCGCGATTTTGAGCAGAAAATCGTGATTTGAAAATCGCGATGTTGATCACAAAATCGTGTTTCTGAAAATCGCGATGTTGAGCAGAAAATCGTGATTTGAAAATCGCGATGTTGATCACAAAATCGTGTTTCTGAAAATCGCGATGTTGATCACAAAATCGTGTTTCAGAGAATCGCGATGTTGATCACAAAATCGTGTTTCAGAGAATCGCGATGTTGATCACAAAATCGTGTTTCAGAGAATCGCGATGTTGATCACAAAATCGTGTTTCAGAGAATCGCGATGTTGATCACAAAATCGTGTTTTTGAAAATCGCGATTTTGACTCAGAGAATCGTGATTCACAAAATCGTGTTTTTGACTGAAAATCGTGTTTTCTCAGAATCGTGTTTTTGACATGAAAATCGCGATTTTGAGCAGAAAATCGTGAATTGAAAATCGCGATTTTGAGCAAAAATTCGTGTTTTCTCAAAATCGTGTTTTTGACATGAAAATCGCGATTTTGAGCAGAAAATCGTGAATTGAAAATCGCGATTTTAAGCAAAAATTCGTGTTTTCTCAAAATCGTGTTTTTGACTTGAAAATCGCGATTTTGTCCCACAGAATCGTGTTTTTCTCAAAATCGTATTTTTGGCTGAAAATCGTGATTTGTGAGAATTGCGATTTTGAGCAGAAAGTCGTGTTTTTCACAAAATCGTGTTTTTTGCTGAAAATCGTGATTGGTGAGAATCACGATTTTGAGCAGAGAATCGTGTTTTTTTGAAAATCGTATTTTTCACATGAAAATCGCGATGTTGAGCACAAAATCGTGTTTTTGAAAATCGCGATTTTGAGCAAAAAATCGTGTTTTCACAGAATCGCCTTTTTCACAAAATCGTGTTTTTGCGGAAAATCGTGATTGGTGAGAATCGCGATTTTGAGCAGAGAATCGTGTTTTTTTTGAGAATCGCGATTTTGAGCAGAGAATCGTGTTTTTTTTGAGAAAAACACAGAATCGCGATTTTTTTCAACCAACTTTTAGGCGGGAAAACTGAAAATTGTGATTTTTCAAAAAATTTTGAATTTTCACAGAATCGTGATTTTCATCACAGAATCGCGTTTTTTGGCGGGAAATTCAAATTTCTGAGCGCCGGCTATGGCGAGCTCCGTATGAGCAGAAAATCATGAAAAAAATGCAGCGCTTGCTCTCCCTTGCACCTCCTAACTCCTTCCCACACAATAATGCATGAAAAATGGTATGAAAATGGTGAAAATGCACTAAAAAACAAGAATTTTCTATGAAGAAGAAGATGGAAGAAGGTAGAGATGATGATGATGATGAAGATGAAGAGGAAAAAAACAGAAAATGAACTGAAATGACAGTTTTTTTTACCTTCCAACGTCGCAAATCTACGATCTTACCATCACAACGCTCGTCCTCGAAGCTCTCTCCCCGGCAACGGCGCCAAAATTTGGTGTAGCTCAAGCGTAAGCACCACCTCCTTTACTTGTCAATCCGCGGAGACGTGAGGACCGGTATGAAGACCACGAGCAAGTGAAGGCACAAGTGCGTGAGTGAAAGCACACAAACATGCACACACATACACACACACGCGCACAAAGTAAGATCAAAGAGAGGAACAATGGAAAGCTTAGATTGCAAAAGAGTTCTCTTACAAAAGTTCTATTCTCTAACAAGCTAACCTCAAAAATGAGCTCTCTAGCTCTTTTTATAGTTTTTTGACTAGTTTTGGCCCTGTCCAGACCTAGTGTCCGGCATAGTTAAAAATTACGTTCCAGGGCTTATTTGAGGGCTCAAACGAAGTCTAAAAATTATGAAAATTGGTACGATGGTACTTCTAATACTCCTCAAGCTCGAGGACTCCTCGGCTTGAACAAAATGCAGTTACTAAAAATAGATAATGGTATTTACAATGGTTTCTAGTGATGAAAATCACTATTTTTGTAGGGGATTCTTCTGAAAATTTGACATACATTTCTTGGAGCTCCCTACTTGCTCTCTCTTCTTCTATGTCCACTTCTTTGATGTGCTTCCATGCTTTGTCCTTGACCTTGAGCTTCAACAGCATGTCTATCATGTTCTGTTACCAAGAAAATTTTCTCTGATGTGTTATCCAGGTAGACAACTTTGCCTGGTATCTCAGGATCTTTGAATTCATAGATGATAACTATGCCCAATTGGCTAGGTTGATCTGGCTTGAACCTCCAAAAGGCTTCCTCTGTTTCTCTATTCAAAAATAGTTCTATGCTTTTGTTGTCTTGAGGGATCCAGTCTGGAGAGATCACTCGGGTCAAAACTGACTTGCCTCTAGGAGTCTCGGGTCCTTGTCCTATATTTCCTTGCTCTAGGTCTCCTATCTCATTCTCATGAATGATATTTCCGAACTCATCGGTCCTATCTGGTTGGTTGGTAACCACATACATGGTTCCTTCCTTATCAATGTATGAACCCTCTTCGAACTTGACCACCGGGTGTTCAAGTCCAAAGGATTGATCTGGCTTTTTGAGTTGGACCACTGATCGCCTCACACCATCCTCATAGATGCGAGCACCTAATTGGTTGGTCCGAATATATTCCAACTGTGTCTTATAGGGACCTTCCGGTGTTTGTAGATGGGCAGTCCCTGAGCCACCTGCAGGTTCTCCCATGCTAAAAGACATTTCTGAATCACTTGTGTCTGAACTTAGTAGAAGATGACCACTTAGTTGTTGTGCCCAAGACTTGGATGTATGGTTGACACTAGCCTCAGAAGATCTAATGCTTTGTTTATCCTTACCTAAGTGTCTACCAGATCTCAGGTTCATAAGCTTTAGTCAAGAGTCCAAAATTTCCCCTTGGTATGGTTCAAAATTCTTTGGAGTCCCCTTGGTTCCCTAGTCCCACCTGAGGGTCAACTTCAAATTATCCTATCTCAAAATCAACGCATTATTCTTGAAAAAACAGTTGAGATCGTGTAGGATTTGAAACGAGCTTTCCAACAAGCTATAGAGCTCAAAAAATGGACTTTGGATGAAAAAGTTATGCCAAATCAGGCTCCTGGGGGTCAAAACAGGCAAACAGGACCTTTGGAGAAAATCGCGATTTTGTGATCTTTCTGAAAATCGTGATGCTGTGAAGTCAAAAAAATCGCGATGTTGATCACAAAATCGTGTTTTTGAAAATCGCGATTTTGAGCAGAAAATCGTGATTTGAAAATCGCGATGTTGATCACAAAATCGTGTTTCTGAAAATCGCGATGTTGAGCAGAAAATCGTGATTTGAAAATCGCGATGTTGATCACAAAATCGTGTTTCTGAAAATCGCGATGTTGATCACAAAATCGTGTTTCAGAGAATCGCGATGTTGATCACAAAATCGTGTTTCAGAGAATCGCGATGTTGATCACAAAATCGTGTTTCAGAGAATCGCGATGTTGATCACAAAATCGTGTTTCAGAGAATCGCGATGTTGATCACAAAATCGTGTTTTTGAAAATCGCGATTTTGACTCAGAGAATCGTGATTCACAAAATCGTGTTTTTGACTGAAAATCGTGTTTTCTCAGAATCGTGTTTTTGACATGAAAATCGCGATTTTGAGCAGAAAATCGTGAATTGAAAATCGCGATTTTGAGCAAAAATTCGTGTTTTCTCAAAATCGTGTTTTTGACATGAAAATCGCGATTTTGAGCAGAAAATCGTGAATTGAAAATCGCGATTTTAAGCAAAAATTCGTGTTTTCTCAAAATCGTGTTTTTGACTTGAAAATCGCGATTTTGTCCCACAGAATCGTGTTTTTCTCAAAATCGTATTTTTGGCTGAAAATCGTGATTTGTGAGAATTGCGATTTTGAGCAGAAAGTCGTGTTTTTCACAAAATCGTGTTTTTTGCTGAAAATCGTGATTGGTGAGAATCACGATTTTGAGCAGAGAATCGTGTTTTTTTGAAAATCGTATTTTTCACATGAAAATCGCGATGTTGAGCACAAAATCGTGTTTTTGAAAATCGCGATTTTGAGCAAAAAATCGTGTTTTCACAGAATCGCCTTTTTCACAAAATCGTGTTTTTGCGGAAAATCGTGATTGGTGAGAATCGCGATTTTGAGCAGAGAATCGTGTTTTTTTTGAGAATCGCGATTTTGAGCAGAGAATCATGTTTTTTTTGAGAAAAACACAGAATCGCGATTTTTTTCAACCAACTTTTAGGCGGGAAAACTGAAAATTGTGATTTTTCAAAAAATTTTGAATTTTCACAGAATCGTGATTTTCATCACAGAATCGCGTTTTTTGGCGGGAAATTCAAATTTCTGAGCGCCGGCTATGGCGAGCTCCGTATGAGCAGAAAATCATGAAAAAAATGCAGCGCTTGCTCTCCCTTGCACCTCCTAACTCCTTCCCACACAATAATGCATGAAAAATGGTATGAAAATGGTGAAAATGCACTAAAAAACAAGAATTTTCTATGAAGAAGAAGATGGAAGAAGGTAGAGATGATGATGATGATGAAGATGAAGAGGAAAAAAACAGAAAATGAACTGAAATGACAGTTTTTTTTACCTTCCAACGTCGCAAATCTACGATCTTACCATCACAACGCTCGTCCTCGAAGCTCTCTCCCCGGCAACGGCGCCAAAATTTGGTGTAGCTCAAGCGTAAGCACCACCTCCTTTACTTGTCAATCCGCGGAGACGTGAGGACCGGTATGAAGACCACGAGCAAGTGAAGGCACAAGTGCGTGAGTGAAAGCACACAAACATGCACACACATACACACACACGCGCACAAAGTAAGATCAAAGAGAGGAACAATGGAAAGCTTAGATTGCAAAAGAGTTCTCTTACAAAAGTTCTATTCTCTAACAAGCTAACCTCAAAAATGAGCTCTCTAGCTCTTTTTATAGTTTTTTGACTAGTTTTGGCCCTGTCCAGACCTAGTGTCCGGCATAGTTAAAAATTACGTTCCAGGGCTTATTTGAGGGCTCAAACGAAGTCTAAAAATTATGAAAATTGGTACGATGGTACTTCTAATACTCCTCAAGCTCGAGGACTCCTCGGCTTGAACAAAATGCAGTTACTAAAAATAGATAATGGTATTTACAATGGTTTCTAGTGATGAAAATCACTATTTTTGTAGGGGATTCTTCTGAAAATTTGACATACATTTCTTGGAGCTCCCTACTTGCTCTCTCTTCTTCTATGTCCACTTCTTTGATGTGCTTCCATGCTTTGTCCTTGACCTTGAGCTTCAACAGCATGTCTATCATGTTCTGTTACCAAGAAAATTTTCTCTGATGTGTTATCCAGGTAGACAACTTTGCCTGGTATCTCAGGATCTTTGAATTCATAGATGATAACTATGCCCAATTGGCTAGGTTGATCTGGCTTGAACCTCCAAAAGGCTTCCTCTGTTTCTCTATTCAAAAATAGTTCTATGCTTTTGTTGTCTTGAGGGATCCAGTCTGGAGAGATCACTCGGGTCAAAACTGACTTGCCTCTAGGAGTCTCGGGTCCTTGTCCTATATTTCCTTGCTCTAGGTCTCCTATCTCATTCTCATGAATGATATTTCCGAACTCATCGGTCCTATCTGGTTGGTTGGTAACCACATACATGGTTCCTTCCTTATCAATGTATGAACCCTCTTCGAACTTGACCACCGGGTGTTCAAGTCCAAAGGATTGATCTGGCTTTTTGAGTTGGACCACTGATCGCCTCACACCATCCTCATAGATGCGAGCACCTAATTGGTTGGTCCGAATATATTCCAACTGTGTCTTATAGGGACCTTCCGGTGTTTGTAGATGGGCAGTCCCTGAGCCACCTGCAGGTTCTCCCATGCTAAAAGACATTTCTGAATCACTTGTGTCTGAACTTAGTAGAAGATGACCACTTAGTTGTTGTGCCCAAGACTTGGATGTATGGTTGACACTAGCCTCAGAAGATCTAATGCTTTGTTTATCCTTACCTAAGTGTCTACCAGATCTCAGGTTCATAAGCTTTAGTCAAGAGTCCAAAATTTCCCCTTGGTATGGTTCAAAATTCTTTGGAGTCCCCTTGGTTCCCTAGTCCCACCTGAGGGTCAACTTCAAATTATCCTATCTCAAAATCAACGCATTATTCTTGAAAAAACAGTTGAGATCGTGTAGGATTTGAAACGAGCTTTCCAACAAGCTATAGAGCTCAAAAAATGGACTTTGGATGAAAAAGTTATGCCAAATCAGGCTCCTGGGGGTCAAAACAGGCAAACAGGACCTTTGGAGAAAATCGCGATTTTGTGATCTTTCTGAAAATCGTGATGCTGTGAAGTCAAAAAAATCGCGATGTTGATCACAAAATCGTGTTTTTGAAAATCGCGATTTTGAGCAGAAAATCGTGATTTGAAAATCGCGATGTTGATCACAAAATCGTGTTTCTGAAAATCGCGATGTTGAGCAGAAAATCGTGATTTGAAAATCGCGATGTTGATCACAAAATCGTGTTTCTGAAAATCGCGATGTTGATCACAAAATCGTGTTTCAGAGAATCGCGATGTTGATCACAAAATCGTGTTTCAGAGAATCGCGATGTTGATCACAAAATCGTGTTTCAGAGAATCGCGATGTTGATCACAAAATCGTGTTTCAGAGAATCGCGATGTTGATCACAAAATCGTGTTTTTGAAAATCGCGATTTTGACTCAGAGAATCGTGATTCACAAAATCGTGTTTTTGACTGAAAATCGTGTTTTCTCAGAATCGTGTTTTTGACATGAAAATCGCGATTTTGAGCAGAAAATCGTGAATTGAAAATCGCGATTTTGAGCAAAAATTCGTGTTTTCTCAAAATCGTGTTTTTGACATGAAAATCGCGATTTTGAGCAGAAAATCGTGAATTGAAAATCGCGATTTTAAGCAAAAATTCGTGTTTTCTCAAAATCGTGTTTTTGACTTGAAAATCGCGATTTTGTCCCACAGAATCGTGTTTTTCTCAAAATCGTATTTTTGGCTGAAAATCGTGATTTGTGAGAATTGCGATTTTGAGCAGAAAGTCGTGTTTTTCACAAAATCGTGTTTTTTGCTGAAAATCGTGATTGGTGAGAATCACGATTTTGAGCAGAGAATCGTGTTTTTTTGAAAATCGTATTTTTCACATGAAAATCGCGATGTTGAGCACAAAATCGTGTTTTTGAAAATCGCGATTTTGAGCAAAAAATCGTGTTTTCACAGAATCGCCTTTTTCACAAAATCGTGTTTTTGCGGAAAATCGTGATTGGTGAGAATCGCGATTTTGAGCAGAGAATCGTGTTTTTTTTGAGAATCGCGATTTTGAGCAGAGAATCATGTTTTTTTTGAGAAAAACACAGAATCGCGATTTTTTTCAACCAACTTTTAGGCGGGAAAACTGAAAATTGTGATTTTTCAAAAAATTTTGAATTTTCACAGAATCGTGATTTTCATCACAGAATCGCGTTTTTTGGCGGGAAATTCAAATTTCTGAGCGCCGGCTATGGCGAGCTCCGTATGAGCAGAAAATCATGAAAAAAATGCAGCGCTTGCTCTCCCTTGCACCTCCTAACTCCTTCCCACACAATAATGCATGAAAAATGGTATGAAAATGGTGAAAATGCACTAAAAAACAAGAATTTTCTATGAAGAAGAAGATGGAAGAAGGTAGAGATGATGATGATGATGAAGATGAAGAGGAAAAAACAGAAAATGAACTGAAATGACAGTTTTTTTTTACCTTCCAACGTCGCAAATCTACGATCTTACCATCACAACGCTCGTCCTCGAAGCTCTCTCCCCGGCAACGGCGCCAAAATTTGGTGTAGCTCAAGCGTAAGCACCACCTCCTTTACTTGTCAATCCGCGGAGACGTGAGGACCGGTATGAAGACCACGAGCAAGTGAAGGCACAAGTGCGTGAGTGAAAGCACACAAACATGCACACACATACACACACACGCGCACAAAGTAAGATCAAAGAGAGGAACAATGGAAAGCTTAGATTGCAAAAGAGTTCTCTTACAAAAGTTCTATTCTCTAACAAGCTAACCTCAAAAATGAGCTCTCTAGCTCTTTTTATAGTTTTTTGACTAGTTTTGGCCCTGTCCAGACCTAGTGTCCGGCATAGTTAAAAATTACGTTCCAGGGCTTATTTGAGGGCTCAAACGAAGTCTAAAAATTATGAAAATTGGTACGATGGTACTTCTAATACTCCTCAAGCTCGAGGACTCCTCGGCTTGAACAAAATGCAGTTACTAAAAATAGATAATGGTATTTACAATGGTTTCTAGTGATGAAAATCACTATTTTTGTAGGGGATTCTTCTGAAAATTTGACATACATTTCTTGGAGCTCCCTACTTGCTCTCTCTTCTTCTATGTCCACTTCTTTGATGTGCTTCCATGCTTTGTCCTTGACCTTGAGCTTCAACAGCATGTCTATCATGTTCTGTTACCAAGAAAATTTTCTCTGATGTGTTATCCAGGTAGACAACTTTGCCTGGTATCTCAGGATCTTTGAATTCATAGATGATAACTATGCCCAATTGGCTAGGTTGATCTGGCTTGAACCTCCAAAAGGCTTCCTCTGTTTCTCTATTCAAAAATAGTTCTATGCTTTTGTTGTCTTGAGGGATCCAGTCTGGAGAGATCACTCGGGTCAAAACTGACTTGCCTCTAGGAGTCTCGGGTCCTTGTCCTATATTTCCTTGCTCTAGGTCTCCTATCTCATTCTCATGAATGATATTTCCGAACTCATCGGTCCTATCTGGTTGGTTGGTAACCACATACATGGTTCCTTCCTTATCAATGTATGAACCCTCTTCGAACTTGACCACCGGGTGTTCAAGTCCAAAGGATTGATCTGGCTTTTTGAGTTGGACCACTGATCGCCTCACACCATCCTCATAGATGCGAGCACCTAATTGGTTGGTCCGAATATATTCCAACTGTGTCTTATAGGGACCTTCCGGTGTTTGTAGATGGGCAGTCCCTGAGCCACCTGCAGGTTCTCCCATGCTAAAAGACATTTCTGAATCACTTGTGTCTGAACTTAGTAGAAGATGACCACTTAGTTGTTGTGCCCAAGACTTGGATGTATGGTTGACACTAGCCTCAGAAGATCTAATGCTTTGTTTATCCTTACCTAAGTGTCTACCAGATCTCAGGTTCATAAGCTTTAGTCAAGAGTCCAAAATTTCCCCTTGGTATGGTTCAAAATTCTTTGGAGTCCCCTTGGTTCCCTAGTCCCACCTGAGGGTCAACTTCAAATTATCCTATCTCAAAATCAACGCATTATTCTTGAAAAAACAGTTGAGATCGTGTAGGATTTGAAACGAGCTTTCCAACAAGCTATAGAGCTCAAAAAATGGACTTTGGATGAAAAAGTTATGCCAAATCAGGCTCCTGGGGGTCAAAACAGGCAAACAGGACCTTTGGAGAAAATCGCGATTTTGTGATCTTTCTGAAAATCGTGATGCTGTGAAGTCAAAAAAATCGCGATGTTGATCACAAAATCGTGTTTTTGAAAATCGCGATTTTGAGCAGAAAATCGTGATTTGAAAATCGCGATGTTGATCACAAAATCGTGTTTCTGAAAATCGCGATGTTGAGCAGAAAATCGTGATTTGAAAATCGCGATGTTGATCACAAAATCGTGTTTCTGAAAATCGCGATGTTGATCACAAAATCGTGTTTCAGAGAATCGCGATGTTGATCACAAAATCGTGTTTCAGAGAATCGCGATGTTGATCACAAAATCGTGTTTCAGAGAATCGCGATGTTGATCACAAAATCGTGTTTCAGAGAATCGCGATGTTGATCACAAAATCGTGTTTTTGAAAATCGCGATTTTGACTCAGAGAATCGTGATTCACAAAATCGTGTTTTTGACTGAAAATCGTGTTTTCTCAGAATCGTGTTTTTGACATGAAAATCGCGATTTTGAGCAGAAAATCGTGAATTGAAAATCGCGATTTTGAGCAAAAATTCGTGTTTTCTCAAAATCGTGTTTTTGACATGAAAATCGCGATTTTGAGCAGAAAATCGTGAATTGAAAATCGCGATTTTAAGCAAAAATTCGTGTTTTCTCAAAATCGTGTTTTTGACTTGAAAATCGCGATTTTGTCCCACAGAATCGTGTTTTTCTCAAAATCGTATTTTTGGCTGAAAATCGTGATTTGTGAGAATTGCGATTTTGAGCAGAAAGTCGTGTTTTTCACAAAATCGTGTTTTTTGCTGAAAATCGTGATTGGTGAGAATCACGATTTTGAGCAGAGAATCGTGTTTTTTTGAAAATCGTATTTTTCACATGAAAATCGCGATGTTGAGCACAAAATCGTGTTTTTGAAAATCGCGATTTTGAGCAAAAAATCGTGTTTTCACAGAATCGCCTTTTTCACAAAATCGTGTTTTTGCGGAAAATCGTGATTGGTGAGAATCGCGATTTTGAGCAGAGAATCGTGTTTTTTTTGAGAATCGCGATTTTGAGCAGAGAATCATGTTTTTTTTGAGAAAAACACAGAATCGCGATTTTTTTCAACCAACTTTTAGGCGGGAAAACTGAAAATTGTGATTTTTCAAAAAATTTTGAATTTTCACAGAATCGTGATTTTCATCACAGAATCGCGTTTTTTGGCGGGAAATTCAAATTTCTGAGCGCCGGCTATGGCGAGCTCCGTATGAGCAGAAAATCATGAAAAAAATGCAGCGCTTGCTCTCCCTTGCACCTCCTAACTCCTTCCCACACAATAATGCATGAAAAATGGTATGAAAATGGTGAAAATGCACTAAAAAACAAGAATTTTCTATGAAGAAGAAGATGGAAGAAGGTAGAGATGATGATGATGATGAAGATGAAGAGGAAAAAAACAGAAAATGAACTGAAATGACAGTTTTTTTTACCTTCCAACGTCGCAAATCTACGATCTTACCATCACAACGCTCGTCCTCGAAGCTCTCTCCCCGGCAACGGCGCCAAAATTTGGTGTAGCTCAAGCGTAAGCACCACCTCCTTTACTTGTCAATCCGCGGAGACGTGAGGACCGGTATGAAGACCACGAGCAAGTGAAGGCACAAGTGCGTGAGTGAAAGCACACAAACATGCACACACATACACACACACGCGCACAAAGTAAGATCAAAGAGAGGAACAATGGAAAGCTTAGATTGCAAAAGAGTTCTCTTACAAAAGTTCTATTCCCTAACAAGCTAACCTCAAAAATGAGCTCTCTAGCTCTTTTTATAGTTTTTTGACTAGTTTTGGCCCTGTCCAGACCTAGTGTCCGGCATAGTTAAAAATTACGTTCCAGGGCTTATTTGAGGGCTCAAACGAAGTCTAAAAATTATGAAAATTGGTACGATGGTACTTCTAATACTCCTCAAGCTCGAGGACTCCTCGGCTTGAACAAAATGCAGTTACTAAAAATAGATAATGGTATTTACAATGGTTTCTAGTGATGAAAATCACTATTTTTGTAGGGGATTCTTCTGAAAATTTGACATACATTTCTTGGAGCTCCCTACTTGCTCTCTCTTCTTCTATGTCCACTTCTTTGATGTGCTTCCATGCTTTGTCCTTGACCTTGAGCTTCAACAGCATGTCTATCATGTTCTGTTACCAAGAAAATTTTCTCTGATGTGTTATCCAGGTAGACAACTTTGCCTGGTATCTCAGGATCTTTGAATTCATAGATGATAACTATGCCCAATTGGCTAGGTTGATCTGGCTTGAACCTCCAAAAGGCTTCCTCTGTTTCTCTATTCAAAAATAGTTCTATGCTTTTGTTGTCTTGAGGGATCCAGTCTGGAGAGATCACTCGGGTCAAAACTGACTTGCCTCTAGGAGTCTCGGGTCCTTGTCCTATATTTCCTTGCTCTAGGTCTCCTATCTCATTCTCATGAACGATATTTCCGAACTCATCGGTCCTATCTGGTTGGTTGGTAACCACATACATGGTTCCTTCCTTATCAATGTATGAACCCTCTTCGAACTTGACCACCGGGTGTTCAAGTCCAAAGGATTGATCTGGCTTTTTGAGTTGGACCACTGATCGCCTCACACCATCCTCATAGATGCGAGCACCTAATTGGTTGGTCCGAATATATTCCAACTGTGTCTTATAGGGACCTTCCGGTGTTTGTAGATGGGCAGTCCCTGAGCCACCTGCAGGTTCTCCCATGCTAAAAGACATTTCTGAATCACTTGTGTCTGAACTTAGTAGAAGATGACCACTTAGTTGTTGTGCCCAAGACTTGGATGTATGGTTGACACTAGCCTCAGAAGATCTAATGCTTTGTTTATCCTTACCTAAGTGTCTACCAGATCTCAGGTTCATAAGCTTTAGTCAAGAGTCCAAAATTTCCCCTTGGTATGGTTCAAAATTCTTTGGAGTCCCCTTGGTTCCCTAGTCCCACCTGAGGGTCAACTTCAAATTATCCTATCTCAAAATCAACGCATTATTCTTGAAAAAACAGTTGAGATCGTGTAGGATTTGAAACGAGCTTTCCAACAAGCTATAGAGCTCAAAAAATGAACTTTGGATGAAAAAGTTATACCAATTCAGGCTCCTGGGGGTCAAAACAGGCAAACAGGACCTTTGGAGAAAATCGCGATTTTGTGAACTTTCTGAAAATCGCGATGCTGTGAAGTAAAAAAAAATCGCGATGTTGAGCACAAAATCGTGTTTTTGAAAATCGCGATTTTGAGCAGAAAATCGTGATTTGAAAATCGCGATGTTGATCACAAAATCATGTTTCAGAGAATCGCGATGTTGATCACACAATCGTGTTTCAGAGAATCGCGATGTTGATCACAAAATCGTGTTTCTGAAAATCGCGATGTTGATCACAAAATCGTGTTTCAGAGAATCGCGATGTTGATCACAAAATCGTGTTTCAGAGAATCGCGATGTTGATCACAAAATCGTGTTTCAGAGAATCGCGATGTTGATCACAAAATCGTGTTTCTGAAAATCGCGATGTTGATCACAAAATCGTGTTTCAGAGAATCGCGATGTTGATCACAAAATCGTGTTTCAGAGAATCGCGATGTTGATCACAAAATCGTGTTTCTGAAAATCGCGATGTTGATCACAAAATCGTGTTTCAGAGAATTGCGATGTTGATCACAAAATCGTGTTTCAGAGAATCGCGATGTTGATCACAAAATCGTGTTTCTGAAAATCGCGATTTTGACTCAGAGAATCGTGATTCACCAAATCGTGTTTTTGACTGAAAATCGTGTTTTCTCAGAATCGTGTTTTTGACATGAAAATCGCGATTTTGTCCCACAGAATCGTGTTTTTCTCAAAATCGTATTTTTGGCTGAAAATCGTGATTTGTGAGAATCGCGATTTTGAGCAGAAAGTCGTGTTTTTCACAAAATCGTGTTTTTTGCTGAAAATCGTGATTGGTGAGAATCGCGATTTTGAGCAGAGAATCGTGTTTTTTGAAAATCGTATTTTTCACATGAAAATCGCGATGTTGAGCACAAAATCGTGTTTTTGAAAATCGCGATTTTGAGCAAAAAATCGTGTTTTCACAGAATCGCCTTTTTCACAAAATCGTGTTTTTGCTGAAAATCGTGATTGGTGAGAATCGCGATTTTGAGCAGAGAATCGTGTTTTTTTGAGAAAAACACAGAATCGCGATTTTTTTCAACCAACTTTTAGGCGGGAAAACTGAAAATCGTGATTTTTCAAAAAATTTTGAATTTTCATAGAATCGCGATTTTCATCACAGAATCGCGTTTTTTGGCGGGAAATTCAAATTTCTGAGCGCCGGCTATGGCGAGCTCCGTATGAGCAGAAAATCATAAAAAAAATGCAGCGCTTGCTCTCCCTTGCACCTCCTAACTCCTTCCCACACAATAATGCATGAAAAATGGTATGAAAATGGTGAAAATGCACTAAAAACAAGAAATTTCTATGAAGAAGAAGATGGAAGAAGGTGGAGATGATGATGATGATGAAGATGAAGAGGAAAAAAAACAGAAAATGAACTGAAATGACAGTTTTTTTACCTTCCAACGTCGCAAATCTACGATCTTACCATCACAACGCTCGTCCTCGAAGCTCTCTCCCCGGCAACGGCGCCAAAATTTGGTGTAGCTCAAGCGTAAGCACCACCTCCTTTACTTGTCAATCCGCGGAGACGTGAGGACCGGTATGAAGACCACGAGCAAGTGAAGGCACAAGTGCGTGAGTGAAAGCACACAAACATGCACACACATACACACACACGCGCACAAAGTAAGATCAAAGAGAGGAACAATGGAAAGCTTAGATTGCAAAAGAGTTCTCTTACAAAAGTTCTATTCTCTAACAAGCTAACCCCCAAAAATGAGCTCTCTAGCTCTTTTTATAGTTTTTTGACTAGTTTTGGCCCTGTCCAGACCTAGTGTCCGGCCTAGTTAAAAATTAGGTTCCAGGGCTTATTTGAGGGCTCAAACGAAGTCTAAAAATTATGAAAATTGGTACGATGGTACTTCTAATACTCCTCAAGCTCGAGGACTCCTCGGCTTGAACAAAATGGAGTTACTAAAAATAGATAATGGTATTTACAATGGCTTTTAGTGATGAAAATCACTATTTTTGTAGGAAATTCTTGTGAAAAATTGACATACACTCCTTGGAGCTCCCTACTTGCTCTCTCTTCTTCTATGTCCACTTCTTTGATGTGCTTTCATGCTTTGTCCTTGACCTTGAGCTTCAACAGATGATCTTTTTCTTCTTCTATTACATAAAAGGATACAAGAATGACCTAAAAAAAAAGATACAACAAGTGCAATATATAAAGACCAATACATAAGGAAAAACATAATGTCCATGACTAAGTGAGCTGATAAGAAACAAATGTGTCATCAGCCTTGATAGATAAATCTAATAAAGCTCAATGAAGTGTCCCTCACATATACTGATGTGACCACTATACATGTTAGAGAAATGAAAAGTGATATGTGTTATCCTCGATCAACCTATGCTGAGCTTGATATCTCAATAGAGATGACACATCAATTAGAAGAAGCTACCAACAACAAGTGCAAGCTGGATAATAATAACAACAAACACATTTGAAAAGTCAACATCAACAATAATAATCCACCCAAAAACAATCTTTTGAGAGAAAGAGTGACTTTGATTGCCATTCACTTTCACACTTGGCACCCTGATCTCTAAGCCACAATGATCAATCCCATCCAATCATTTTCCCATCAGTACTCCATAATAACCATTTTCTTGAGAGTGACTAATTTTTGTTTATTGTAGTCAATACCAAAGTGGATTGCCAGCAACAATACTAACATGCAATCCAACAACATGAGCTAGAAATCCAATGACTCAAAATTATCATCATGAGTTAGAAATTCAATTAGAGGAAATAAATCCATATCGACAATAGGTGCAAGTACTGAAACAACAAGTTGATGACCCCATATTGGAAATTATAAAATGAAGTTAAATCTAAGGAAGTTGAATTTGATCTCCTACAAGAACATGCTAATCATCTACAAAGGAGCTTGAGTGTCTGTAGGAGGAGAGTAGAGAAGAAGGTAAAAGGCAAATTGCACTGAAAGTCTTTGTGCTTTGTCTAAAACATAATATTACAATAGCATTTGTATGCAAGAAAAAGACAAAATACTGACTATGCATAACCTTTGAGGAAAACAAGTACACATAAGTAAAACCAAGTACTCCAAGTGCTTTTGGAGTGAGTGGCTGCACAACTTCTTTACCTTAGCCTAGAGGCTTGCTCCTATGCACTCTTTCACTCAAGCCTCCAATAAGTTTGGAATCTTGGTCACCTCCACTCTTAGCTTGCAGTTTCACCTTGATAAGACTATGGTCACCTCTTCTTGTCTCCTACCTCAAATGAATTTGATCTACACATGGAAGCGAGCATATAATACTCTCTTTACTAATCCTTGGCTCTCTTGTGCTCTACACATTTTCCATTCTTGGCATACTCTATGAGGGGAGATGGGTGATACACTCCAAAGATGTGCATGGTGTTGCAACACTGCATCATCGTTGCCCTACTTCAATGATAGGTTCATGAGAAGTAGTGAGTCTTCTTGAATTTGATCCTCAGTGTAGTTGTTGTAATCCTTTCTTACTCTATATCCATTTTGATGATTATTATTCTTGAAGTAGTTGTTGTTATATCCTCCATTGTACCTCCCTCTATTTGATCCATAGCCACTTCTATTCAATCCTCTTCCTCTAGAATTTCTTGGGTTCCTATAACATTCCTCAATGGTATGATTAGAGTAACCATAAATGTTACAAGATTGAGATGCTTGGGGTCTCCCCCTACCTTGCTTTCCTCCTCTCCCTCTTCCTCTAGCTTTTCCTCTACCTATGAAGCTCGCTTGGAAATAACTACCTTCATTTTCATTCATTTTAGAATTTGGCTTATCCTTAGCTTTAGCTTTATCAGACTATAAGGTAAAAGACTCATTACCTCTTGAGGATTTGCCATTCTTGCTTATCTTTGCTTCATATGTGAAGCATTGGCCCATGATAGTGTTGAGGTTAGGCACTTGCATGTTCATGTATAGGTCCATGGCAGTTGTGAAGGATTCCCACTTGTCATCAACCTTGACTCCATTGATGATTTGCCTTATGATTTTCTCTTCTTCAATTACCTCTCCAATGCTTCCTAACTGATCAAAGATCTCCTTCATTTTCGTGACATAATCAGTCACACTTTGCTTGGGACTTTTCTTGAAGGTAGTAAACTCCATTCATAGCTAGTTCTTCCTTGCTCTCATATTTGAAGAGAAGAAGGAAGAAAGTGCTTTCCAAGTTTCTCTTGAGGTCTTGTATCATTTCACATGAGGTAAGAGAAAATCAAAGATTGCATTTAAGATGTAAGACCTGGCTAGTGCATCCTTTGAGCACCAAATTGTAAGCCTCTCTTGCTCTTCATGTGATGATTGTCCTATGGTTCTCATTTTTGGCATGACTTCATCTTCATATATATATATCCAAATAGGTTTCTCCCTTGACGATAGGCCTCCATCTTTAGAGACCAAGTTGATTATTAGTTCTTCCACAACTTTACCGATCATGCTCAGGTTAATACTTTCTCAGTACACAGTGCCGAAGCTATTCATTACCGTAATACAGACTTATGCTCTCTAACTTAATAGAACTGTACTAACCATAAGTTAATGTAATCAAACAGAGACAAGAAATAGTAATACTCAGATTTCTCAAACAATGCACCACAACAACTTCACAGAATGCAATCGCCCAGACAGAGAGTCTCGCGATTCTCCTGATCATTACCAGAGCATCCTTTCATTGCTTTATAAGTAGTTACAACTCTTCGTAACAACCTTTCGGTTCGTGCGGAATACGAAAAGTAGAGGTTTACAAATGCCAATCCGACGGTTTACACTGGCACGCACGGTGGACTTGAACCCGCAATGATACAAAATTTATGGTTCTTCTACTATACCCTGAATATACATGGTTCGGGCTAACTTAAAGGTTCTGGCAATTTTCTGCTTCAGCGAGTCCAACATCTTTTTTAGGGTATCCGGTTCTATGAGCTGAGCATCAGTTCTAACTGAACTTGTCGCAATTACTTGACTCATCAAAATTTCAGCTTGTGTCTGCAAAAAGGCCTCTTGCAGGTAGAAATCGTTTGCAAGGACTGTGTCACGGCTCAACTTCATGTCTTGAATTTGTTTATCAATGCTAGATAATGTTTCTGCTTGACAACCAAGCTGCTTTTCTCTTCTCTCCAGTTCGTGTGATTGATACTGGATGGTATGGTAATAAGCATCTCGCTCTCTTCGAATTCCTGCGACTTCCTTCTCGAGTTGAGCAACCAATGTCATCTAGTTTTTAAGAGTAGAATTCACCTCAAACAAATTAGAATTTGCTCTTTGGAGTTCTTCATTAGTCCGTTTGGCTAAATCCTCCATTTCCTACCCTCGCTGCACGACTTCATCTAACTGTACTCTAGTTTCTTCTAACAAGTTTCCCAATGCTATACGGGCATCTTCCTTATCTTGGACTAACTATTTTAGCTGGATAATTTCTGCATCAGCAGCACTTAATAAATCATCTTTAGCTTGTATCTCAGCTAACGCAGCATCTCTTTGGCTAATCAAAGATTCTTGTTCGGCAAGTCGAACCTGGAGTTGTTGAATCTGTTCGTGCAGAGCATGATTTTTTGCTTTTACTGCATCCGCTTCTTGTAATGGAATAATATCTGCTTCCAATACATCCACTTTGTGTTGTAATTCGTGGTGGATATTATCAGTAACTTCCTTCATCTGCTTTGGAAGTTGCTGTGACAGTTGGATCAACATATGACCCATGGATGCTAGCTCAGTAAACATAGGAATCGAAGGAAACAGAAGAGAAGGACATGGTTGAGATGAAGAAGCTGTCAAGAGTTGATGGGAAGTGGGTGGAGAATAGTTAGGTGAAGAGGATGAGGAATACGGTGCTTCAGGGACAATAGGTGGAATGGGGACAATGGGCTCGACCGGAGGTATTGTTGGAGGAATGGATATAAGAGTGGTGGGGACCAATACAATTCCAGTAGGTTGCTGCATATTCGCGTCCTTTCTAGCAACAACAGAATCCACTGCCGCAATCACTTCCTCGAAAATTTCTGCAACCATGACTTGCACATCTTCTTTGGACTGGTGCTAAGACTCCTCTCTAGAAGAAACTGTATCAGAGTTGGTGTTAGAAACACTATGTTCTTGCTACTTATCCGTAGAAGATTGATTACAAGACTCCACATGTATTGAAGTAGCTGTGTCGTGAAAGGTCTCTTCCTCATGTCCGGTGGTGGAGCCTTGTACTTGACTCTCAGATGGGCTTATCCTTCTGCGTTTTTGGTGGAGAAGCTCGAAAAGGTCTTCATCATCCTCTTTGGTATCTTCAAGTATTTGAGCAGATTCCTCATGATATAAGATTGGAGCATTTGGAGGCGGTTGCGCTGCTTGGATGGCAGGAAACAAAAAAGTAAGGATGTGTAGAAGACGGGAGCGCGGCAAATCTCCTTTGTTGACATGTTTAATGACCGTAACGCATTCACAGTGAATGCGTTGGAAATAGAATGAAGCGAAATTAACAGGCTCCGGAGAAGCCATGTCAATCATTGAGTAGAACGGATGTGAAATTCCATAAGTGCATTTCTGTAGATTCAATATGGCCACTAAAAATTGCAAAGCTGTTCGTTCAGGATCAGGTCGACACAAGATAGCATACTCATTTGATGAGTGTCTCGGAAGGTTAGGAACATTCTCTCGTCCTTCCAGAGAGAGTCGGAAAGCTGTAGCAAATGACTCTAAGGTGATTACTACATGAGTTGGTAGACATGTAATTGGCCAACGCTGCTTTGTAGCAGGTGTGGCGGCAATTGTAGCGATAATTTGTGTGTAATACGGATGACACTCCACTGAATGCCAAGGCAATTCAGCGAAGTTGGACAAACCTCCGACACGCAAGAATTCACTCACGTCCTGAGGGAGTCCATCACAGAAGGTAGCAAAATTTGCTAAAGCTTCCATGATGCGCACGCGAAAGCTCAAGGACACGACTACATAGAAAACACAAAGCACACAGAGCACACAGACACAATAGCGATTAACAGCGAAAAGAAGGAGATTAAGTAGATACTCGGCAATGGGAGGCGATAAAAAATGTTAATCATCTTGCGGTGTTGATATGATAACCTTCATAACTATGGCGTGCATGCATGTGCATATCGATAATACATGGCGGCTTTTAATCATAATTAGATATCAAAACGAAGATATTTATAGGCTTATTCAACTAACACGCAAAAATAAAAAGAAAGTAAATAACCCACGGAAAAACAGAGAACACGTCAGCGAGAATCAGGTGCTTGTTGATACGGTCGCAACTTTGAACCATTGATTACTTTAGGAAGAGGAACTCCGGTCAAAGTAGTCAACCGAAAAGTAGCTGGTCCCACTTGTTCACTAATCTGATAAGGGCCAAACCACCGTAATTTGAATTTTCCAGCAGCAGGGTTTGATTTTGCATTATAAAACAGCACAAGTTGCCCTACCATAAAAACTGGAGTTTTAACATACCTATCATGGGTACGAGCTTGCCGCAACTGCACTTCTTGAAGAACAAGCAAACTTTCCCAGCGATGTTCATCGAAAGCTCTGAGTGTGTCCAACCGAAATGAAAAAGAGTCTTCAGGTAACAGTTTCTGAGAGATGGCTATGCATAAGCTTGGCACTACAGTTTCCATTGGCTCTATTGCTTCCAGCCCATAGGCAAGCTTAAAAGGAGTCACTCTGGTTGCTACTTTATATGTAGTCCGGTATGCCCATAATACTGCAGGTAGTAACTGATCCCATCTTTCTAGTGACTCCACAATCAGTTTACGAAGCATAGTCAATAGTGTTTTGTTTGTACTCTCAGCTAAGCCATTAGCACAAGGATAATACGGTGAACTAAATTTATGCAGAATCTGAAAAGTGTGTGTGAGCACTCGCATTAAATTGTTGACAAAGTGTGTCCCTTGATCTGTCACAAGCTCCAAAGGTAATCCATAACACGGAAACACGTCCTTCATCAGACATTTTGCCACCAAAATAGCTGTAGCAGACCGTAAGGCCCAAGCTTCTACCCATCTGGTAGCGTAATCTGTGCAGGTTAGGATGTAGCGATTGTTGTTGAGGGTCGCAGTGGTGTGATTGGTCCAATAAAATCAAGAGCCCATTTCTGAAAAGGTTCCAAAGGCAATACAGGCTGCAGAGGAAAGAAATGGCATTGTAATGGCTGGCCAGATTGTTGACAATTGTCACACTACTGCACAAACTGAGCTATATCTTTATACATGGTAGGCCACCAAAGCCCACTTTGCAAAATTTTCTGGTACGTAATATTTGCGGCAAAATGTCCATCGGAAGGTATTGAATGTGCCATAGCAATAACCGAGTTTACTTCATGTGGAGGATTACAACGAAGCAAGACCCCAGTGTGATCCATATAATACAATTGTCCGGCAATCAACCGGAATCTGCGACTGTAAACTACAATTTTCCGCCTCATCGCAGGAGAAGTTTGAGGGGGAAGACATCCATCAGTAAGAAAGGATAATAACTGATCATAGTAGGTAGGTGTCACAGGAGGTTGTGCAGATTCATCACTAGTCGTTTCAGTAACATAAATTGCTAATGTGGTGTCATCAACGCCCACCGGAGGTTCACCGGAATCTAATCGAGAGAGGAAATCTGCTAATGCATGTGCAGTGCCGGGTCGATGAATCACTTCATAATCGAACTCCTGTAACAATAGAACCCAACGTGCCAAGCGACCACCTAAATGCTACTGCCGGACCAAATACACTAGCGCAGCATGATCTACATGAAAGGTGAATTTTTGGCCTAATAAATAATGCCGAAATTTCTTTACAGAATACACCAAACCGAGACAGTCTCTTTCAGTTACTGAATAATTTCTTTCAGTAGGAGCGAGTCGACGACTTGCGTAATAGACAGGCCTGAACCACTTATCAGATTGCTATATTAAAACACTTCCAATTGCTATGTCTGAGGCATCGACGAAGACGTGGAACGGGCATTCCCAATCGGGGGGTTGCAAAATTGGTGTCTAAGTCAATAAGTCTTTTAAACGTTCAAAGGCAATTTGACATTTTGGAGTCCAGTCGAACTGTCGTGGAGTGCTCGTCATGAGTCGATTAAGTGGTGTGGCGAGATGAGCTAACCACCATAAATGGTGACCATGCCACTGAATCTATCCCAGGAATCGCATAACTTCTTTTGGTGTTGTAGGCACAGGTGCTTCCAACACGGCTGCAACTTTGTCTGGATTGACCTGTATGCCTTGTGCAGATATAATATGGCCAAGTAGTTTACCACAAGAAATCGCAAAGACATATTTGGTCGGGTTCAAGCAGAGTCGGTATTCGCGGCATTTCTCGAAACAACACCGTAAGTGATATTGCCATAATTTTACCGAATTATGAGAAGTCATCTAAGTATACTTGCATAAAAGAAGTGAGGTAGGGTGAAAAGATTTCTTGCATACAATGCTGAAAGGTACTGGGAGCATTCCTTAACCCAAACCACATGAACGTACAAGCAAAAACACCCCAATTTGTAATAAATGTTGTTTTTGGTATATCTTGCTCAGCCATTCGGACCTAGTTATAACCACTATAACTATCCAAAAAGGAGTACATTTTGTGTCCTACCACTCTGTCCAGCATTGTGTCGAGAAAGGGAAGAGGAAAAGGTCAGGTACTATGGCTGCATTCAATTTTCGGTAATCTACACAGATTTTGAGCTGCTTGTTTTTCTTTGGAACAATTACGATCGACGAGATCCATTCAACGTGCTCAATGGGGACAATGAATCCCACTTTTAGTAGCTGATCGAGTTTTGCCTTCACCTGTGCTGCATAGTTAGGATTCATTTGGTAGCTGGATTGTTTAATCGGCTTTGCTTCTGGTTTGAGCACGACCCGATGCTAATAAATGCAAGGATCCAGACCTTTCATATCACGATAATCCCAGGCAAAAACATCAGAGAACTCACGAAGAAGCTGGATCAAATCTGCTTGAAATGCCTCGGACAATCCTGCCTTTATCTTGACAGGTCGCCGGTTCACTTCATCTCCCAAATTATAGGTGACTAACTGATCTTCTGGAACATAGCATTGCCTAGGTTTCGCTGAATTATCAGCTGACTGTAAAAGTTGATGCAAAGTGGCTCCATCCATAGCATCATTATCATCGGCATCAGCATCTCCGATCACGGGCACCACCCTACAAGCTGTCGGACTCTAGTTTTCTGCTACAGATTGCAAATCGACAGTCCCCAAGGAAATCAAATCTTTGTTATTCTTCAAAAATTCTTCTTCTTCGTCATCGGATAAACCATCCAACATGTGGACCGACTCTGCTACATAAGGTCCGGTATGTAGTTCACAGGGTTGAATAGCATCCAGTTTGACAACATATTTACAGTGGTTGTCTTTGAAAGTCAGTTCCTGCGCTGGCCAATCCTCTATAACCTTAGCATGTTTCAACCAGGGTCGGCCGAAAAGAAAATTATAATCGAGACTTTACTCCAGTAGTTCTAAGACTACGAAAGTCATCTTAAACGTTGTACCCTGCAAAGTGATCGGGACATTCCGTACGAGTCCCACCAGATGGACTCGGGATTGGTCGGCCATTCTTACAAAAAATTGGACAGGCTCAATTTGGGTCCACCCTAACTTCTTACAAAAAGCTGCAGTGGCTATGTTTACACCGGAACCACCATCAATTAGTACTTGAGTAATTTTGTGATTCTTGTGCCATACCGTAATTAAGGGGACCGCATGATCCACCATAGAGTCAGCTTCCGGTCGTATTGTGGAAGTTGCTGGAGTATTGGGAGATCCAGGACTGAGTTGTTGCTGGAATTGCTGTCGAACTCTGGGCACCAAGGCGAGTAGTTGCCCCAAAGGAAGTGTAATTGAAGCCTTCGAGAGAATATCCCATACCTGGTCTGTTGGAATTGCGCTCTTCACTGGTTCCGATGATGATTCTCCTATTACTGGGGTACAATATTGTTCCTACGCTCCCACCTTTGGCAGGCGAACCTGTGTCACCAGAACTAGATTAGGGAACACCGTAGGCTCTTTGGTGGTCCATTGGCTAGTTTTGTTATACATTCTCTGTTGTTCACGGATGCCAGGTTGAAACACCTCCGCTGCTGGTTGCAACTACTTGCCAGATCTTGTCTGAACCACTGCTGCTTGGGTGTCCACTGGCGAAATATAGACCATATTGGTCATTGGATTCTGACGCTCTTTCTTTCTTTGATCATATTTGGCTGCATCCTTGAAGAATCTTCGGATGTGACCAAGCTCACCGCAAAAGTGACATCGAGGTGGTGGTAGAGAAGTATTCTCCGCTGATGTACTGGCTTGCCATCGATTTACATTGAAGTTGGTATTCCGCTATCCCCGGTAATTTCGGTATCCTTGTTGTTGATTGTTTTGCATCTTTGATGGCACGTAGTGAGTGGCTGGCTGCCCTGGTTCTTGTATAATGGCATTTACAGTTGCTTGTCTCTTAACTTTGGCGTTATACGCATAATTCTCAGTGGAATGTCCGGTGGTATTGCAGATGGCGCAATACATCTGATTAAGGGCACAGGTAGCACTGGTATGCCTTGGATTTTTACATTAAGTGCAATACATCTGTTTAGTCGGATCCTCTGCAATGTTTCTATTGGCTTTCAGCCATTCGAAGTCTTCAGCGAATCCCCCAACCTTATGCTCTAGTTGCAGGGCCATCCCTATAACAGCATCCAGTGTCATAGCACCCACATAGCGGATGATCATGATTTCTTTAAGTTGTGGGGTCAAACCATTAATGAACCACTAGGTTATGACATCATCCGATAAATTAGCATATGCCAGAGGCAATTGTCTTAAATGAGTTCTAAATAATGTGGCATATTCCTAAGCAGTTTGGTGTGGCTTCTGTCTATTATTCTGCAAGTAATCGAAAATTTTGGCAGGGTTCTTCTTCAACTGGAACCTCTGTAAAAACGCATCCCTTACCGCCTCATAGGTGCGGAAATGGTTGATATCATACTCTGTTAACCACCTCGCTGCTTCATTGACTAATGTAGATTGGAGTACGATGGCCTTATATGCCGGATCGGGTGGATGGTTTAGCACTGCATAACTTATTTCAAAGGTGTGTACATGGGCATCAGGATTATCACCTGGAAATCCACCGAACTTTGTGTATGTTACTCCTGTTGGAACAGGTCGAAGTGGAAGTGGCGGTTGTTGTTGTTGCTCTTGCTGCTACTGTTGTTGTCCACTCATGGTGCTAATAGTGGTACCGTTGCTTTCTCCTGAGTTCAGAGGGGTGTTTCCGGTCCTTCGGATTCTATATGATCAGATTGCTCACCTTCCGACTTGAAAATAGCGTTCAGCCTCTTACCGATTTCCAATTCGAATAGCCTACCCTTTTCTTTGGTATCAAACGTAGGCACACTTACCCCGAACAATGGTGTCTAGAATGAAGATTCACCAGGAAGTATCACACTATCACCGGAAAATTGTATATTCCCTACAACTGGGACCGAACTGTCACCGGAATTAGTTGAACTTTCCCCAAACCAGGGTAGTCTTTCACCAGCAAGGGTTTCTCTCGATAACACACCTCTAGCCTCAGAGAGGTTCGAATCTTGACTAGACGGTGTCGGGCCAACTATACACTGCGTTCCTGTACACTCCGAAGTTACTGTATCTTCTGCAGATTGTATCGAAATTACACCAGAATCTATCAGAATTGTAGTATCTTCCACCAGAATACTACCGGAATCACTGCTAACGTGCTTTGCTTCTTCGACGATTGGGTTTAACCGATCTGTGCTTCTGCCTCTTGGGGGTGTCCCTAGCAAATTTGGTACCACCCAAGGCTGTCGGTCTCTCTTGTACTTTGAATACGACTCGCCGGACCGAGTAACCGGCATATATCACCTTTGCAACACTTGCATACTACTCCACCTTACTGTCGATTCACAATCTATGGCCACCTTCCCACAATCAATTTGCAACACTCTGTTGCCACCTTCCCACAGACGACGCCAGTGTCAAACGTGCATTGCTCTCAGAGGCGCGTTTAAACTCCTTCGGGCTCTTGGGGGTGGTAGGGGTCTGCTAATCAGAGGCCCAATAACTTAATTTTCCCAATTAACGCATTTACGTCGTAATATGTTAATACTCAAAACTCTGCATACAAATTACTATCAATCCTTCGGTTCATTCTATCACAGACTTACTATTCGGACTCAGATTATTATTAGTTCTTCCACAACTTTACCGATCATGCTTAGGTTAATACTTTCTCAGTACACAGCACCGAAGCTATTCATTACCGTAATACAGACTTATGCTCTCTAACTTAATAGAATTGTACTAACCATAAGTTAATGTAATCAAACAGAGACAAAAAACAGTAATACATAGATTTCTCGAACAATGCACCATGACAACTTCACAAAATGCAATCGCCCAGACAGACAGTCTGGCGATTCTCCTGATCATTACCGGAGCGTCCTTTCATTGCTTTATAAGTAGTTACAACTCTTCGCAACAACAACCTTTCGGTTCGTGCGGAATATGAAAAGTAGAGATTTACAAATGCCAATCCGGCGGCTTACAGGTGTCAATTGTTCAAAGTGAGTCTAAGAGTTTTTTTTTAATACCTAGTATCCGATATCCTAGGTTTTTGTTATCCCAAGGGTGGATATATACCACCATATTTACATGATTTTTCTAGCTTAGGTGGGGTTGGGGATTATGACATTATGGTCCCGAAAAATGGGTTTTGTTTCACATTTTGTGGTTCATGCATATCATGGTTGACTAAGAATAGTAGGGATTTTAGAGCTCTCTTTCGGACCTTTTATGTTATATTCCAAAGATATACATGCCTGGAGGAACACAAAGTTCCTTGCTTGGGGGATAGCCAAGGCCAAAAGCCAGAGAGTTCATATGTGGTACCGACTCACGATGGCTAGATGAGTAGAGAGACCTTAGAGAGAACTCTAGATGGTGACTAGGCAAGGGCTATAAATAGGCTGGGAGCTGAGTCCTAGGCATGTCATTCTCGTCTTCTAACATTTGGTATTAGAGCATGAAGGAAAGAGAGAACTTGGGGAGAGCTTGATGGAGATGAAAAAGATCTTCTTGTGGTGACTTCATGGAAGCATTTCATGCTAATTATGGGCATCTTCATCATCCACGAGCCAAGTCGAGTAGCCATGATGAAGACGGAGAGGAATTCTATCATCATTCGCATGGAATCGGGTGTCATGCATCATCATCATCGTGATGCTTAAGGAATCCTCAAACATAAAGGGATGCAAATCACCATAACAGGTATGTATTAACTCCAAAACTCATAGAGGTACATTGAGTGCAGCACACGCCTATTGAACCCATGACCTACACATTGAAGGCAAGAGTTCTAACCACTACACCGCTTCAACTTCATGAGACTTTGTGTTATAGATAAAGAAGATCTGACGGCTACGCATGGTGAAGAAAGGAAAGAGAAAAAATAAAGAAAGACAAAAAGAGATAGAGAGAGAAGAACATAATGAAGAAGAGAAAAAGAGAAAGGTAGAGAGAAATAAAGAGAGAGAGAAAGAGATTGAGATAGAGAGAGATGTTGGGAAAGATGGATGGACACTCCAAGAAATGAGTAGGTACTACCAGATGCTTCTTTGTACCAGCCCCTTGTAGCTTCAGAGTTGAGCTCTAGGCCCCCTTAGCTTTCCAATGACACTATACAAGTGCCTATGTACTTTGGAAATGATGTGACAAATGATTGAATCAAAACAAACTACTTCCAAATTGAAAGTTCAATGAAAACCTTCTATTTTTGTTCATACACCTGCTGCTTGTTATGCTCAGTGCTTCCAGTACAATAGGAATTAGAAACATTTCTTTTGGAGATATCAAATTAGCTTAATGAGCTAATGATTCCAAGTAGAATAACTTAAAATGATGCACTATACACAAAGCAATCAATTTAGCAATCAAATCATTACCCTCGATATTTTAGGACATGTGTAGAGTTTGACTAGTAGATATTTCGACGTGATTTTTTACAAATTTGCTGAATATATTCTCTTCAACTTTTGTGAGCATGTAGAGAACTTGGAGCTGATTCCAACAAGCTATACAACATTGAAAATGATAACCAAATGATTGAGATATGATCAGTACAAGTTGACTGCTATGAGTGACTATGACATAGATGAGAAGTATTGATCTATTGTATTAGAACACAATGTTGTACAAGATCATAGGCTTGATAGTCAATGCCTAATGATGGTGAGTAGTGTAGGCTATAATGTGAGCCTCACTCTCTTTCAAAATGATCAACAAAGAATCGGAATTGGAGTCTTCTATCCCACGAGTTTTCCAGCCATCTTTTATAGATGATACATTTGAAATTTGAATTTGAATTGTTCATTGGCTCTCTCTAAAAATGATCCTCTAATCTCAAAGATATTCTCTCAATTAGAGTCGTGAGGTTTCTAACTAATAAACTCCACGAGTTTAGAGGTAGTTACAATTATTCTTCCAAGTCATTCCATGGAGCTTCAATTTGTACATAAACTTTAGCGAAATGTGTAGGCTTGATATATGCATCAACATCTCCCCCTCAAGCCAAACATTTTGGCTTGGTCTTCTTCTTCAGTCTTCTTGAATGTCATTCAATCCAATCATAGACTTAAACTTGCAAAGTTTTGTACCATCTAATGCTTTAGTCAACAAGTCTACACATTGCATATTAGTTGATACATATGCCAACTGAATTTCTTTGCTCAATATTTTCTCCTTCATATAATGATAGTGGAGCTCTATATGCTTGGTCCTTGCATGATAAATAGGATTTGCTGCAAGATGTAGTGAGCTTGTATTATCTCTAAAAATCATTGGAGATGTAGTATGCAAACCTAAATCTGTGTATAACAATCTGATCCATATGGCCTGTTGAGTAGCATTAGCCAGTCCTCTATACTCTGCCTCTGTTGAAGATAAAGCAATAGTAGGTTGCTTCTTTGAAGACCACGATATAGGTTTATCACCTGCAAATGATAGGTAACCTGAGTTACTCCTTCTATCATCTTTGCAACCTGCCCAATCTGCATCTGAATATATCTTGATGTCCAAGTATGAGGTATAAGGAAAATACAATCCTTGATTTTGAGTGCACTTAAGGTACTTTAAGATCCTCTTGGAAGCTTCCAAATGCGTTGCCCTAGGTTTGTGCATAAACTGACTTAGAACACTTACTCCATAAGCAATATCAATCCTTGTCAATGTAGCATAGCTCAAGCTTCCCACTATGCTTTCGTAACGTGCAATGTTCTCAAGCACATCACCTTCATGAGCACTTAACTTTTGGTTTACCTCCACTGGAGTACTTGCAACTTTGGCATCCTGCAAATGAAGCTTTTTCAACATGTCATGTATATACTTTCTCTGAGTAATATAGATTCCAGAGTTAGTATAGACTAACTCAAGTCCAAGAAAATACTTTAGTGATCCAAGGTCACTAATTTTAAACTCCTGCATTATTTGATTCTTGATCTGCTTGATGCCATTAGCATCATTACCTGTGAATATGATATCATCAACATATACACAAAGGTATATTAGGTTTGAATTACTTCCTTTGAGAAACAGAGATGTATCTGCTTTGCTATTGATAAATCCTTGATCCTGAAGGTATGTTGTCAACCTATGGTTCCATGCCCTAGGTGCCTACTTCAATCCATAAAGAGCTTTGTTCAATTTACATACATATGTTACCTTGTTTGGATCCTCATAGCCAGGAGGTTGAGACATGTACACCTCCTCTAAAATCCAACCATTTAGAAATGCATTTTTTACATCCAATTGATACATGTTCCAATTCTTTGATGCAGCCACACTTACCAATACCCTAATGGTTGGCAATTTTTGCCACAGGTGAGAAGGTTTCTTCGTAATCAATTCCTTGGGTTTGTGCAAAACCCTTAGCCACAAGTCTAGCTTTGTACCTACTTATTGATCCATCAGAATTTCTTTTGATCTTATAGATCCATCTAGAACCAATTACCTTCATAGACTCCTTCTTTGATACTAATTCCCAAGTATCATTCTCCTTGAGTGCTTCAATTTCCTCATCCATATCTTCCTTCCATTCTATTTTGGTCTTTGCCTCTTCATATGATGATGGTTCTTCAAATGACAAGTCTTTCGTAAGATAAACAGAGTGCTTAGTAACTAAGGAAGTGTCATACCCATATTTGATTGCTTCTTGCTCTCCCTTTGTGATCTTCTGAGTGCTTGGTTGGATGATTCAGGTATATCCTCCAACTTCTTATTGACTTTGCCTTTGGACTTCCACGCCTTGAATTCTTCTAAGTTGATGATGTCCTCATCATCTGAGTTGGTGTCTTCAATCTCAGTAGGTTCCTCTTAGTGAGGCTTGGAAACACCTCTTGCAAGTCATAAGGTAGCTTTACTTTCTTACATTCACTTTGAAACCAAGAGTCATTCTCATCAAAGACAACATCTCTACTAACCATGAATCCTTTGTTGGAAGGATTGTAGAACCTGTATCCTTTTTTATTTAAGTCATACCCTATGAAGATGCACTTTTCTGCCTTAGGGTCTAGCTTACCTCTTATTTGAGAAGGGCTATGCACATAAGCAACACATCCAAAGATCCTGAAATGATCAAGTGAAGGTCTTCTACCATGCCATGCTTCATATGGGGTCATCCCATGAAGAGATTTGGATGGAAACCTATTTACAAGATAAGTGGCAGTGGATACACTCTCTCGCCACAAGTAATTAGGTAATTTTTTGTCATTTAACATTGATCTAGCTATTTCAACAATTAATCTATTTCTCCTCTCTGCCACCCCATCTTGCTTAGGGGTATACCTTGTTGTAATTTCTCTCTTGATTCCTTTGTCCTGCAAGAATGCATCAAACTCATTTGAGAAGTACTCACCTCCTCTATCTCACCTTAGTCTCTTAAGATTTCTCCTTGTTTGACTCTCAACAAGTGCAAGATACTTTTTAAATCAACTGAATACTTCACCTTTGTGCTTCATAAAGTACAATACAGTCCACCTACTGAAGTCATCAATGAAAGATACATAATACCCTGATCCAAAAATTGAGGGATCCTTGATTGGTCCCCATACATCTCTATGGACAAGCTCTAGGTAGTCCTCATGCATGTAGCCTTTGTTTGAGAAGGGTAACCTATGATCACGATTTTCGAAACTGATAAGAACCACATTTATAAATCATGTGTTGCTTGGATACATTAGGTATCCCAAGCACACATTGGTCTCTACATATTTGTTTCAAAGTTCTCTCACCAATATTCCCTAATCTCTTATGCCAAATTTCAAGCTCTGATAGTGTTTGGTCTTTGTAACTATAAAGTGCGATATTCCTTGTATCTTCAAGTTCAAAAGTGAATAATCTACCTCTCTTTTCTCCTTTGGCAATTCTCTTGAATCCATGTTGGGGATCCTCCATAAATGCTCCATATTGGTTGAACCTGACTTGCAAACCCTTTTCCACAATTTGTCCAACACTCATCAAATTCTTGGTAATTGTGGGTACATATAGACCCTGCTCAACAGATTTCTATTTCCATCAGAGGTCTTAACATTTCCTACTTTAATCACTGAGTGCTTGGTGTCGTCACCTATTTGTACCTGATGTTTACCTTTCCTCAAGGTCAGAGAGGAGCTACATTGCCTACCACATGGTTTGAGCATCCTGAGTCAATGTAGAAGAGATGGTCATCATTTATACTTGGTTTTGAAGTCATATTCCTAATTAGAAGAGAATCTTCTTGCTCCTCTGTATAGTTGTTGTAATTTTTCCTTGATTTGTAGCCTCCTTGGTAGTTGCTATTGTAATTGTTGTTATACTTGTTATTGTATCCTTGATCGTGGTTGAATCTCCCTCTTGATTGTGTGTATCCACCTCTTTGATATCCTCTACCTCTCTCGTTCTTGAAGTTCTTGTAACACTCATCTGTAGTATGATCTGACAATCCACAAATATTACATGGTGAGGAGTTATAAGGCCTCTCCTTACCTTGCTTACCTCATTTGCCCCTTCCTCTTGAGGTTCTACCTCTCCCTACATAGATGGCTTGGGAGGTACTTCCTTCATCTTCAACCTTCTTGTTCTTCCTTTTCTCTTGGGACTTACTTTTATTAGTGTATAGGGCAGAAGAACTATTACCTCTTGATGAATCTCCATTTTTGTTGAGCTTGGCTTCATGGTTAAATAGTTGCCCCATGAGAGTGGAAAGATCTAGAATCTACATTTCCATGTACAATTCCATGGTAGTTGTGAAGCTCTCCCACTTTTCTCAGCTTTAATACCATTGGTAACTTATCTTACAATATTTTCCTCTTCAATTTCTTCTCCTATGCTTGCTAATTGATCAGCTACATCTTTGACTTTGGTCACATACTCTGAGATGCATTGCTTGGGTTGCTTTCTTTGGTTGGTGAACTTAATCCATAATTGGTTCTTCCTAGCCCTTGTGTTGGAAGAGAAATATGAAGACAATGTTTACCAAGTCTCTTGGGATGTCTTACAGTTCCTAATATGTGGAAGAAGAAAATCAGAAATTGAGTTAAGTAAGTAAGACCTTGCTAATCCATCCTTGGCACACCACGTCTTGAGTCTTTCATGCTCCTCTCTTGTAGGTTGTCCTTTGCTTCTCAATATGGGCATCTCCTCATCTTTTGAGATGTATCCATAAAGGCTCCTTCCTTGCAAGTATGTCTTCATCCTCAAGGAGCATGCTTGATAGTTGTTCCTCTCCAATTTATCAATGAAAGAAGAAAAACCATCTCCCATTTTACCTTAGCTTTGCTCTGATACCACTATTAAGAAAGATGGATGGATACTTCAATAAAGGAGTAGGTACTGCCAGATCCTGCTTTGTACTAGCCCATTGTAGCTTTAGAGTTGAGATGTGGGCCCTCTTAGCTTTGCAATGACACTATACAAGTGCCTATGTACTTTGGAAATGATGTGAGAAATGATTGAATCAAAACAGACTACTTCCAAGTTGAAGGTTCAATGAAAACCTTCTATTTTTGTTCATACAACTACTACTTGTTATGCTTAGTGCTTCCAGTACAGTAGGAATTAGAAAAATTCCTTTTGGAGATATCAAATTAGATTAATGAGCTAATGATTCCAAGTCGAATCCCTTAAAATGATGCACTACACAAAGCAATCAGTTTAGCAATCAATTTAGCAATCAAATCATTACCCTCGATATTTTAGGACCTCTACAGAGTTTGACCAGTAGATACTTTGACGCGCTTTTCTGAAAATGTTTTGAATGCGAGAATTTAGAGCTGATTCCAAAAATCTATAGAATATTGAAAATGATAAAGAAATGACTGAGATATGATCAGTACAAGTTGAATGTTATGAGTGACTATGATAGAGAGACCATAGATGAGAAGTTTTGATCTATTGTATTAGAACACAATGTTGTACAAGATCATAGGCTTGCTAATCAATGCCTAATGATGGTGAGTAGTGTAGGCTATAATGTGAGCCTCACTCTCTTTCAAAATGATCAACACAGAATCGAAATTGGAGTCTTCTATCCCGCGAGTTTTTGAGCCATCTTTTATAGATGATACATTTGAAATTTGAATTGAATTTTTCATTGGCTCTCTCTAAAAATGATCCTCTAATCTTGGAGATATTCTCTCAATTAGAGTCGTGACTTTTCTAACTAACAAACTTCATGAGTTTAGAGGTAGTTACAATTATTCTTCCAAGTCAAAGTGACTTTTACAAATGGTAAAAGATAAAATCTTCCTAGCAATGGTTTCCATGGAGCTTCAATTTGTACATAAACTTTAGCCAAGTGTGTAGGCTTGATATATGCACCAATCACAGAGAGAGGAAAAAGATAGAGAGATAAGAAGAGAAAAAAAAGAGAAAAGAGAGAATAACTAAGAAAAGAATTAAGAGAAAGAGTGATAAAAGGAAATAGAAAGAGAGAAAGAGATAGAGAGAGAAGAAGACAACAAAGAGAAAAGTTGGGAAAAGGAGAAACAAGTAGAAAGAAAGAGAGAAGGAAAGAGAAGAGAAAGAGAAGAAGGAGAAAGAGAGAAGAAGAAGGAGATCTTGAGTGAGATAAAGTGAATATTAGAGAGAGAAGGAAAAATTTAGAAAGAGAGAGAAGAGTAAAGAAAGCAAAAAAAAAGAAAGATAGGAAGTAAGAGAAAGAGCAAGGTTAGCAAACCTACGTTTACTAAAATGGGCATAACTCTCTCATATGATGTCCAAGTTGGATGATTCCACTTGGTATAGAAAGTAGACTCAAAGAGATTTCCAATGCATGTTTGCAAGACATGATTAAATAACTAGAAACCACCTGTACAAAGCAGTTAATTCTATGCATATCTCTTGAAGAAAAAATGATGCCCACTCACCTAGCTCCATTGTTTTGGCCATAACTTCCTCATAGAATATCCAAATCAAGAAAATGAAATTATTATAAATTCTATACTTCAAGCGCTCTTAGTAGAGATAGTTGTTGACTATCATAAAACTCATTTTAAATTACATGAGGGTCCAATTATGATAATTATGAGCTCTTAATCATATTTTGAATAATTTTGGATAGGAATGAATTGATTTTCATATCTTTGCATAATATTTTTTCTCTTAATTAGATTAATTTGAATACATTTTGTATCAAATTTTATAATTTTTCATTGTATTCTCTTCCAATGCTATGAAACTAACATTGGAATGTGCATGAAAGTTAGTTTTGATATGAATTCATCTATACACATGAAGTTACACTAACTTATGTTGATTCATAAAAGCATGCATAGATCCTGTTTGTGTGTTTTAGAATCTTTTTTAGGTATTGAAGCCAGAACAAAAACCTTATTATGAGGGCCTATAGTTCCCAAAAAAAAATATTGGAAAAGTTTCTTATTTGCAGGTTTCTAGGGCTAAGAAAGTGGTTTGCTTACCAATAGGCTGATGCCTATCATTGTATCATGGTTATTATTTTTTTCAGGCTTCATTTTCCTCGGGAAGTGCTACCAAAATTTTTGTGGCCATATGGCATTATATACAATGTGAAAACTAGAGTGATGTTGTGTTGTAATGTAAGAATTAAGATGTGTTTTCATCTAGTAACTCTTGAGCACATGAATTGTTGTTTATGTGAGTCTATGTACTTGATATAGAATTTTATCCAAGAGTGATATGGTTACGATCATCCATAAAAGTATTAAACTCGTTTATGTGATTGATTGTGATGAGATTAATGAATGTTAAAGAAGCACAATAATTAGAATGACATCCATAGATATTCACTTTCACCGAAAGGTGGATACTATGTAAAGAGTCGATTTTTCCATGAGATGATTTGGACTGTTAATCGATTTGCATTTATATAGATGATCATTATATGCATGGATACATCTCCATGAAATAATCAATCCAAGAGCTACACACCACCTAATCATGCTTACAAAATATCAAGATGAGATATATCTCTATTTAGGAGATATAAGGAAGAGAGTAAAACTTAGCCTCAACAAATTCTTAAAATATTGTAGGTATAGATGCTTAGGACTTTGGTCATTGTGAATGCTTCAAATGTCCAACTAATATGAAATTGATATCAATAAAGATAGATAGTAGTAGCTATATTCCATTAAAAGTTGAAAGAAATTAGACGTCAATTGGTAGGTCAAATGACCTATTCTTCTCATAATAATGTTTGGTGAGAATTTGCCAAAAAGTGGTACATGTGTTTGTTGAACACATGGTTGTCTCATATTGGAAGATGCAATTTCAAAAACTTTTCTTGAAGAAGCTACTACAGTATAGACCCTATGTTGAGATATCAAGCTCAACATGTAATGATCCAGGATGACACGTACGAGTTTTTCGTTTCTCTGACATGTATAGTGGTCATGCCGGTATATGTCAGGGATACTTCATTGAGCTTTATTAGATCTATCTACCGAGAGTGATGGCACATTTGTTTCTTGCCAGCTCACTCATTCGTAGACATTAGGTTTTTCCTTATGTACTCGTCTTTATATATTGCACTTGTTGTATTGTTGTTTTTAGGTCATTCTTGTACATTCCTTTTATGTAATAGAAGAAGAAGAAGAAGAAGAAGAAGATCATTCTTCCTTGCCTCAATCTGTGTGTGTGCTTCTCCTTGAGAGAGAGTGTGTGTGTGAGCTCTCTTCCTTATCTCCTTCCTCATGACATGGTATCAGAGCCAGCGTGGTTGTAGAGAGCTCGTGGAGAAGGCGACGGTGAAGACTACGCGGCAAGGCATGGAGAAAATGCGATTTCACAAATGACCTCCGTTTGCTACGAAAATCGGTGTGAAGGTAGAAGACCTCCATTTCGCAAGGTGGGGCCCACAAAAAAACCAGGTCAGTTTCAGAAACTGTAACTTGAGTTCTATTCGGCGACACTCATATATACCAGATCCAAAATTTCAAGTGATTCTGTGTAATGTTAATACACGAAAACTATGTTTTTTAGAGATCGAACTGTCACATCATAGTGCGACAATGTTCAAGCAGAAGTGCTGCTTGTAGTGTGTTGCGGTGTTGTGAATTGTTGCAGAAATGGCAAACACAGATGGAATGAGTCAACTTATGAGCGATAAGCTAGACAAGAACAACTTCCATGCTTGGAGATTCTGAATGATGAATTTCCTGATGGGAAAAGGCTAGTGGAAGTACATCGAAGGAGAGAATGAAAATGCTCTGCAGTTACCAGAAAGGAATTGGACTGCAGACCAGTTAAGAGCATATGAGGAATGGAATCAAGGAACACGAAAGGTAATGTATTGGCTATCTATTAGCATACAGGATAGCATGATTGGACACATACAGGATGCCAAGACTCCAAAAGAGGCTTGGAATAGTTTGGTCAATTTGTATGAGACTAATACAAAGGCACAGAAATTGCAACTCAAGAACAAGCTGCGTACATTGGAAAAGAAGAGCATGTTGGTAAGTGACTACACTCTAAAAATCAAAAGTTAATGTGAGTCACTTGCATCTATTGGCATGAATGTAGATGATGATGATAAGGTGGAAGTGTGCCTTCGTGGTTTAGGAGCTGCATATAAGCAGTTCAAAACTTCCATACAGACTAGGGAAAATATTCCAAATTTTGATCTGGTATCTATGCTGATTATTGAAGAAAAGAATCTTGGTGAGGATTCAAACTCCCAAGGAAAGCCCAGTTCTGAGCAGGTATTCTACTCTAGCAGAGGAAGAGGCAGAGGTAGAGGTTTTGGAAGTGGAAGAGGAAACAGTAACCAAGACCAAGGTCAACAACAGAATCATGCAGGAGGAAGAGGACAGTTTCGAGGCTGGGGGAGCCAAAGAGGTCGTAGAAATTTCCAAAGAAATGATTCAGGTAATGATAGTAAAGGATGCTGGAATTGTGGTAAACGTGGACACTTTGAGCGTGATTGCAGATTGAAGAATCAAAATAACAGAAGGCAGCAAAACAACTATGCATCCACAAGTGCAGATGATTCTGAGAAGTTGTTTATGGTTCAACATCACATGATGAATACGATGTCTACTGGTGTTCCAAAATCGAATGATAATGTCTGGTATGTTGATTCAGGTGCTTCAAATCACATGACCAGTCATGCAGAATGGTTTAGTAGTTTGCAGAAAATGCCAGTTCCTGGATATGTTGAAACAGGTGATGATACATCGCATCCTATTGAGCATATAGCATTGTCTATGGAGGACGGGAAGGTAAAACATCTTGCTGATGTGTTGCATGTTCCAAATATAACAAAGAATCTGGTTTCTGTTTGACAAATGGTTGATCAGGGATTACAAGTTAGGTTTAATGCTGATGGATTATATGTAGAAGAGTACAAGCAGGATGGACGATTGGTTGCCAAAGGAAACAAAGTGGGTAGGATGTTCACCTTAAATGTGAAGATTCCTGAAATGAATGCAGCCATGTTTGCAAAAGGTGCAGGAGTTATTGCAGATATAGAGATATGGCACAAACAGATTGGGCATGCAAACTTGCAAAGGCTGAAACTGATGTAGTCAAAGGAGATTGTCCATGGACTACCAAATTTCAAAGTTGCAGAAATGCAAAAGGTATGTGCAACATGTCAATTTGGTAAACAGTCAAGAGCATCATTTCCACATGACAAGCATGTTAGTGAGAATGTACTAGAAATAGTACATACAGATGTTTGGGGTCCAGCAAAGACCACATCTATGGGAGGTTGCAGGTTTTATGTTACCTTCATTGATGACCATACACGCAAAGTATGGGTATATTTCATGAAAGAGAAGAGCGAGGTGTTCACTCACTTCCAGAATTTTAAAGCTATGGTGGAAAAGCAGACAGGGAAGTACATTTAGACATTAAGATCTCATGGAGGAGGTGAATACATGTCAAATGAGTTCAGCAATTTTCTAAAAAATCATGGAATTGGGCGTCAGTTTTCATGCAGGTACACACCACAACAGAATGGCGTTGCTGAACGCAAAAATAGACATATTGCAGAAATAGCAAGAGACTTAGTGGCTGAGAAGAACATGCCTCATTGTTATTGGGCAGAAGCTGTGCATACTGCTATATACATCATGAACAGAACTTCGACTGCTGCTATACATCAAGTTACACCTGAAGAGAAGTTTATAGGTAAAAAGCCAAACTTATCACATTTGAAAGTTTTTGGCTGTATCGCATATGTACATGTCCCAGATTAGTTGAGGACGAAGCTTGATCCGAAAGCAGAAAAATGTGTCTTCATTGGATACTCCCTTGAGCAAAAGGGGTACAAATGTTATAACCCACTCACACGATGGTGAAGGTGAGCAGAGATATGGTATTTGATGAAATGCCAAGCTTCTATGCAGATGCCAAAGAAGGACTGAATTTTGAACCAAATGACAAAGAAAATGCTGAAAAAATCAAGTGCTGAATCTCAAGTTTTGAGTGGACCGGATGCATCACCAAGCAATAGTTCCAACTCAAATCCATGGAGTGGAAGATTGCATGGAAATTTCAATCTAGCAAATTCATCAAATACATCCAAGAAAGGTAAGGAAAAGCTGTCTGTTCGTAGTAAAATAGGTGCAGGTTTTGAAGATGTTGATGGAGATTCAAGTGGTTCAAAAAAGAGTCTTGATGAGGAACTTGGATTGCCCTCTGTGAAGACTCCAGGAGTAAGAAGGGCACATGCAGATGATACAAGAAAAAGTGACCCAGGACCAAGAAGATTTGGGAGGATGTGTAATTCACTGCAACGATTGACATATGATAGTTACATGGCTCGCCATTGTGCCTACATGACAAAGGTAATACAAGATAATGAACCTTCTTGTTTTGAAGATGCAATTGGTAATGCAGATTGGGAAAAAGCTATGGATGAGGAGATGGGTGCACTTTATGGAAATGATACATGGAAGTTGGTTCCATTGCCACAAGGAATGAAACCCCTAGGTTGCAAATGGGTTTACAAGGTAAAGCATAATGCTTATGGTAGCATAAGCAGGTATAAAGCACGATTGGTAGCTAAAGGTTACACACAGACATATGGCATTGATTATGAGGAAACATTTAGCCCTGTAGCTAAAATGTCTACTGTCAGAACACTTGTTGCATTAGCTATAGCAAAAGGATGGACTTTGAATCAGATGGATGTGAAGAATGCTTTCTTACATGGTGAGTTATAGGAAGAAGTATATATGGACCAGTCACAAGGATATGAAGATTCAAAGCATCCAGAATATGTTGCAGGTTGCAAAAGGCTTTGTATGGGCTGAAGCAAGCCCCTCGTGCATGGCATGCAAGGATTGTTGATTACTTAACCAGCATTGGGTTCTCTATGTGTGATGCAGATCACTCACTATATGCAAGGAAGGCTGATGATGGCATCACTATTGTGGCTATTTATGTTGATGACCTGATTGTAGGTGGTGATAATGAAGAAAGCATCAAAGAGGTAAAGAAACTTCTTATGCAAGAATTCGACATGAAAGATCTTGGTGTGCGCTATTTCTTGGGCATTGAGTTTATACATACAAAAACAGGTATATGGATGTCACAAAGACAATATGCCTTGAATATGCTGCAAAAGTATGGTATGGCTGATTGTAAGCCAATTTCTATGCGATTAGATCAGAATTTGAAATTGGATACTACATCAAGTGAAGCATTGGAAAATGCTACTATGTACAAGAAAATTATGGGAAGTCTTATATATCTTACAATTACAAGGCATGATCTAAGTTATACTGTTGGACTTGAAAGTCAGTTTATGCAAGTTCCCAAGAAGCCACATTTGGATGCTCTGAGGCGCACTCTACGTTATGTGAGTGCTACTTTGAATTATGCATTGTTTTATGAAGTTGGTGTAGATTTGCAGGTTCATGGATACATCGATGCAGATTGGGCTGGTAGTACTCCATATAGAAGATCTACTAGTGGATTTCTTTTCTGACTTGGCGGTGCAGCTATTACATGGAGCAGTAAGAAGCAACCCATTGTTGCTTTGTCGAGTACAGAGGCTGAGTATAGAGGTGCTGCAATGGCAGCATGTTAGGCATCATGGCTGGAGATGTTACTTGCAGATTTAGGTGTGGAAGTGCAAAAGCCTATCACTATCTATTGTGATAATCTTAGCAGCATACAGTTAGCATGGAACCCTGTTTTCCATGCTAGAACAAAACATATCGAGGGACATTATCACTTCATCAGAGAGAAGGTATTAGCAGGTGATATTGATCTTATTTATGTGAGAACAGATGAGCATGTTGCTGATATTTTCATCAAAGCACTTGGAGCTGAGAAGTTGAAGAAGTTTCGGAAGATGCTTGGACTACAAGATATGGCATTGAGCTTGAGGGGGAGTGTTGAGATATCAAGCTCAAGATGTGATGATCGAGGATGACACGTACCAATTTTTCGTTTCTTTGACATGTATAGTGGTAACGCCGGCATATGTCAGGGATACTTCATTGAGCTTTATTAGATTTATCTACCGAGAGTGATGGCACACTTGTTTCTTGCCAACTCACTCATTCGTAGACATTAGGTTTTTCCTTATGTACTGGTCTTTATATATTGCACTTGTATTCTTGTTTTGAGGTCATTCTTGTACATTCCTTTTATGTAATAGAAGAAGAAGAAGAAGAAGAAGAAGAAGATCATTCTTCCTTGCCTCAATCTGTGTGTGTGCTTCTCCTTGAGAGTGAGAGTGTGTGTGTGAGCTCTCTTCCTTATCTCCTTCCTCGTGACACCCTATGCTATACCCAAAATTCAAAGATTTTGGAATTTAGCTTCATAGTTAAAAGATAGTCTAAATGTGCAGTAGCATTGTTTTTAGGATCACCTAAACACATAAGAGGGAAAAGCATCTGGAAGATTTGGAGGGAGTGGTGTGCCTACAATTTTGGACACCCTCCTAAAGAGTGGTCAATCGACAAGTCTCTATTCCTCCTTGGCAAAAGAATCTAGAACGAGAAGAGGTCCCTACCCTTTAGGCATCATAAAGTGTTTCTCATCGAGAACAACAAGCTTAAACCCATGTGGGCCTCACATGAGGGGGACGAGAGGGTTATTAACCCTTTGAAACACTCTTTAGATTCGCAAGTTCTACCCCTACTTTGTGGGATTCAGCGGGGTTCCAAGGGCACTAGTCCCATTCACTTGTAACATTCTTTTTCCTTTTATAAATTTCTGGGAGAGTAGGCCAAGCTGGAACTTCCTTATATATATATATATATATATATATATATATATATATATATATATATATATATATATATATATATATATATATATATATATATATATATATATATATATATATATACTCGTCCTATACATAGTAGTAAAGTATAATATTTGAGTTAGAGCATGGGAATAAAATAATATTTCTTTATCGTAGACGACGAATAAAGTATGATATCTAACAAATTTGAAACCATTATGACAATGATTTCCCAAATTCTATCTTCTAATTAAGGCTTTTTGTGTATCAAAAACTGTAGTTCTCACGCTATCCAACCTATAAGACATTGGAAATATCTCCACACTCAAGGTAGACATACAATCATTTTCATACAATTGATATGGTTTCTATTTGTATGCTACCATCTCATTGTGTTGAATATATGATATATATTGGATATTGATGACACCAAGAAAGAAAGAAAACTTCCAAATTGAGAGCATGTGGTTGGACTACTAGAAGGAAGACTTCTTCGCCTCAGAAGAAATGAATTAAGATAACTCGAAATGAATTAAGATAACTCAAAGAAGTTCTGGTGGAACATGTCTACATGCGCAGAGAGATAGTAGTTGCATAACATACATCATATCCTCCAATGCATAGAGCTAATTATAAGTATTTCACACCATTGAAGTATGTAAGATATTTTAAACATTAATGAATTTGAAAATATTTCAAATAGTTGTGTGTTGGAGTTTAAGATCTTGGGAAGAAAACAGCACAATGAAGATGAAAAAGCTTGGTGCATAGCACAATATTGAATGTATTACCAAGTGAATGTACAAAGGTAAGTGAACCATTAGCGTTATACATGTATATGCAAGAAGAGGGAAAAAGACCTTATAAAGAGAGGAAGAAGTACCTTGACTATCATAACTTTGTTCATTGGCACATTACCTAAATATATCAACAAATCACCCTTAGGAATGAACCATGAACAAGGAAAGCTATGCAGAAAGGTATGGTTCATGATCTTTTTTGATGGAAACAAAATTATTGCATGCGGTACATTGTGTCATGGGTTATATAATATCATAAATTATGAAAAATCTTCAGACGATTATGCATGTACAGTAGTAGAGGATTTGTATGCTATTTCAAATGCAAAACTTTAGCATGCATGTTTTAAACAGATCTTTTTTGCTTGTTACTTATACCGAGAAACGTCTGACAGAGTGTACTTTTTGCCTGAATTTGAGGCACCATCCAAACATGTATTTCGAAGATGCATTTTTGGTAATATGCAACACGCTTTATTTCCCAAACATGGTATAGTAAGATCTGAACAAAAATTCTATCTTGTTCATAGTTTTGTATGTGGTCCTATGCACACATCAAATTTTGGGAGTTAAATTTACTTCATGACATGTATTGATGACTTTTATTGGCATGCATGGGTCCACCCATTAACTTCAAAATCAACATGTAAGATGGACATTCTCCATTTTGATTGAGGGTGGGAGTACACGTATTGAATTGAATGCATTTCAGGTCGATTTTGGGATTAAAAAACCAATCTACAATGCCATGTACTCTAAAGAAAAAGGTATTATAGAGAGAAAAAATAGGTATCTCTCATGGAAATGGCAACATTTATGAATCAAAGGTCATGCCTTAACTCATAGTTTTTTTCTTGAGGCTGCAATGTGTGTTGCATATGTACTCAATAGGTGTCCTACAAAATCCATCCCCAACCATGGATCTTGGGGCAAATGGTTAGCCCATCATTCTCCTATCTAGGAGGTTGTGAGCTCAATTTCCAAGAGAGGGATAGTAAGTTACATGCAGCTTTGTCTTATCAAACTAACACATGTTTCAATGGGACTTCTTACATATAGTTGTTATGCGATAATTGTCTCTAGCCTTTGTGATGAGAATGAGCATGCTTCCTTTGATGAAGTAAAACATTAAGAACATTCAATGGATTCTATGCAATCTAAGTGTAATTTCATTATGAAGAATCGTACATGGTATATATGTGACCTGCTTCTTGGAAATAAGACCATTAGCATAAAATGGGTCCACAAGCTGAAACAAAAACTTGATGGTATTGACTACTATAAGCTTAGGATTATCACAAAATCTTATGCCAAAGAAAGAGGAATACATTTTAATGTGAACTTTTCATCTACATGTCAAATGATTTTTTTTTTTGTAGCGTTTGTGCACTTGCAACTCATAATAGTTGGAATGTACCCCTATTGAACATCAAAAAAGCATTCTTGAATGGGGACTTGCATGAGAAGTGTATGTTTCTCAGCCCCATGGTTTTGTTGAAAAAGGGTATGAAAACAAAGTGTATAACTTAAATAAGTCATTTTATGGAGTGAAGCAAGCACCACATGCTTTATATAAGAAGATAAATGCCTAATTTTTAGCACCTACATTTAAAATTATTCGAACTAAAAGCTTGTAGATGATGTAATTCTTATCATTGTTGTTTAAATGGATGAACAATGTTTAATGTTCCTAATGAGAGATGTTTTAGACTTTAAGCCTCATTTGCATGCCTCATTTGACATGTCACGTCACTAGGCATCTATACCACTACTTGGACATTCTATTTATGTAAACTGATGGAAGGAACTTTGTGTAAAGATAAATACAATGATACTTTGTTATAGAGTTTTAGCGTCGAATATTGTAAACCTATTGCCACTCCCATGGAATAAGGTTTATGATTGAATCCCCATGATGTTGGAGATGCATTTGACGTTCGTCTCCATGAGCAAATTGTTGGATGCCTTATTTATGTACTGCATTACTCCACCTGAGATTTGGCTTTTTTTATTTTGTCAGATTAGAAACTTTACACAAAGCCCAAGGGTTATGTGTTGGCAAGTAGTTAGTCTACTATTATGACACGTTCACAAGTTGCTTTACTTGATGCTTGATAGCTCATGCGTATCTTGGTTGAGCAAGATGAAACCTATTATGGCCACTTCTAATTGTGAGGCTAAATATAGGGTAACTTTCACAACTACTATTGAGTTTGTCTATCTCAAATGCATTATGGATGACTTGGTTGTTGGTTAGACTTCTTCCACCACCATATTTACTAATAACCAAAGCACATTTGAAATTTTGTGGGACATAGTGTTCCATTCATATAGTAACACATTCACGTGTACAATTATAATGCAAAGAGTGATTCCATGCTAGAGAGATCAGTTTGGCATATGTGCCCACACATGATAATGTTGCAAAACATTTCACAAAGGCTTTAGCTCATGAGAATTTTGAAGATTTTTGCAAAGATTTGGGCTTAATAATTTTTGTGGATTGACCTTAATCCACAGTGATTGGCAATCGATTATACATGGGTGTCAGCCCCTTGTTCATCGCATTGCTCTCAAGGGGATTTATTAGTATATCTTGGTGGTTATGCATATGAAGACACTTGGGACCACGAAGGAACTATTTTTACTCTTTATGAGGTCTTTTCCCCTTAGCTTATATATATGCAAGTAATCCTAATGGGATACTTATCTTTGTACATTCACTTAGTAATACACTCTATGTTGTCTTCCAAGCTTCCTCTTCTCCATCGTGCTATTTACACTTTCCAAATCTAAAAACTCCAACATTTCCTTTCATCGTTTCCTTGGGTTTCCACCATTGTGTGAGGAAAATTTTTCTTTTATTGTGCATTTTCCACAAAATCTCCCAAGGTATCTTGTCCAAATCCTTAATATGAAGACTCAACTTGGGATACTCTTAGACACATCATATTTAGGGACAAATGATTATTGTTTTTCTTAATTAAAAAAGGATTAGAAAGTGCGTATACGAATTAATATGATTCTATGGACAATTTTATTAAAAAAAGAATATCTCAAGGATCAATTGATCATTATCGATGAAATATCACTATCACTTAAATGGTCCATATTATTTGCAATAGGCTACTTGATTCTTATAAAAGCGTTTCTTGTTTTTTTTATTGATGATGAAAAGTCATACAAATGCCCTCACATTTGAAGAGTTTATTTTCCAATTTTTTGCATGAGGACAAATCTAGACAAAACATGTCCATTATGCATATTGTAAATCAGAATTCTATTGCTATTCATAGGGGCGAAGCTAAACCTATCTTATCTTCTAGTAAGGAGGCAAAAGAAGAAAGAGTCATAAATGATTCATGTACAAACTTTTGATTCTAAAATTGCATCTCTTAACCTTGTGTAGAATGGAGAAAGGGCATTTATTATATAATGTATTTATGATCCATCATCTCATGATCCTATTATGTCTATTGTGGACACAAAATTAGTAGTTTGGCAATGGTGCAACGATACATTTTACCTGTCAGCATATTTTCTTCACCAACATGATTCTATCCCTAATATGAATTCTATCACAAAAGTAAAATAATCATCTTACATCATCATAGAAATAAAAAAAAATCATTTTCTCTAGCAATGGTTGTAGGTTCACATTATTAGATGTTTCATATGTACAAATGATCAAAAAGAAATTTCTATCAACGTCAATAATGAAGATTGTGAAGAGATCGATTGTATTTTGTGAAGATGAAATGGTGCTTCTAAAACTTTGCACTACACCAGCCAAATTGACTGCGGGGATATGTAGTGGGCCCTTTTAGCTTGAAAATGGATGTATTAGATACCCTATCTACCTTGGAAGATCACTCACAAATAGATGATTCAAAACAGATACGTTTGACCAATGGTCAACTTGACAAAACTTTCTATTTGGAAAGATAAGCTCTAGTATTTTACTTAGTGCTCCTTCTCTGGTTAACATTGACTAGAGAGCTTTTAGACGAAGCTACGTAGGAAGGAAATCAACCTATTATAAGTTATTTTAATGAAAATGAATGACTATATTGAGAGAAATCAATTTAACAAATCGCCTATGTGATCCGGACTTTTTAGGAAGCAGTAGAAGGAAATACATACTCAGATTCTAAGGAATATTTCTCACAATTGAAAGCTCTCAATGCAATGATACTTTTTTATCTGAAAGTAGAATTAGAGAACTACAATTACCAAGTTAAAGCATTGAAAAAGATGAACCATTCTCAAAGAAACCTTTTCTGCAATCTAACTAAAAAATGAGATCACTGATAGTGAATAATACACTCATATTATCACTAAATATATATGGAGTTCCAAACTCCAAACCAAGATATGTGAATAGAGTCTTCATCCACATTGCTTCTTGAGTAGCTATGGCAAGACCTCTGTATTCAGCTTCTGTAGAAGTGAGAGCAACTATGGGTTGCTTCTTAGATGACCATGAAATAAGTTTAAATCTTGCAAAGGTATGATATCCTGAAGTGCTTCTCTTGTGCTCCTTTGAGCTAGCCCAGTTGCATCAGAGAACAAATTTACTCCTAGATCAAGTACATATGGATATTATAATCCTTCATTCATGGTCCCTTTGAGGTATTTAAGTATTCTTTTGGCAACATCCATATGAGGTTTCCTGGGTGTGTGCATAAATTGACTTAGCACACTCACACCATAACATATATCCACCTAGTTAAGGTGGCATAGTTAAAACTTCCCACAAGGCTTTGTTAACTTGTAATATCCTTTATATGTTCTCCTTCATGTGAGCTCAATTTATGATTAATTTCCATTGGAGTACCTGCAACCTTAGCATCTTGCATCTTGAATTTAGCCAACATACCTTTAATATATTTTCTATGAGTAAGGAATAAACCATGATCTATATATACTACTTCCAAACCTAGGAGGTATGTGAGTGACCCAAGGTCACCTATCTTGAACTCCTCTTTCATCTGGTCCTTGACTTAATTCCATCTGCATCATTTCCTGTGAGAATAATTTCATCCTTATACACACATAAAGGAATAACTTTAGAATCACTCTTTTTTATAAAGAGTGAGGGATCTACCTTGCTAGGTTGAAATCCTTTATCTTGCAAGAAGGTAACAATTCTATGATTCCAAGCTCTTATCTTAAATCCAATTGAAGAATCTTCCAATTCTTGGAAGAAGCAACACTTAGAAGTACTCCAATTGTGGGCATCTATGCCACAGAATAGAACATCTCCTCATAGTCAGTTCCTTGAGTTTGTGCAAAGCCCTTTCACTAGCATTGCCTTGTACCTCTTAATAGAACCATCAAAATTATTCTTTAATTTATAAATCCATTTTGAACCTACTACTTTCATTGATGAAGACTTTGGAACCAACTCCCAAGTTTTGTTCTCCTCAAGTTCTTCAATTTCCTCTTCCACTGCTAGCTTCCATTCTGGCTTATCCTTGGCATCCTCAAATTATGAGCGTTCTTCTTTCTTTAAGTCTTGTCCTAAGTAGATTGAGTGCTCAACAACAAAAAACGTATCAAATACATACCTCTCTGGTTTTCTTTTCTCCCTTGTGGATCTTCTTAGACCATGATGTGATGATTCGCTTCATGACCAAGCTCCTATACTTTAGCTTTACCTTTAGACTTCTATGCTTTGATTTTTTCTATCTGTGACACTTCGTCATCTTCTGAGATATCTTGCTCTTCAACTCTAGGAGGGTTTCTTTTTATAAGCTTTAGAAAATCTTCTTCAATATCATAAGTTAAGTTGACTTTCCTGAATGAGTCTTCATATCAAGCACAAAAATTCTACTCACCAAAAAACCTTTGTTGCTTGGGTTGTATAGCTTGTAGCCTTTTTTATTGTTTTCATATCCAATGGATACACATATCTTTTCCTTAGGGTCAATGTTTGCTCTAATCTATAAAGGAACAAGAGCATAGGCAATACATCCAAATATTTTGCAATGATACAAGCTAGGTCTTCTCCCATTCCAAGCCTCATATGGTGTCATACCATCAAGAGACTTTGAAGGTAACCTATTAATCAAATAAGTGGCTATAGATACAATCTCAGCCCACAAGTAGTTAGGTAATTGTTTTCCATTCAACATAGATCTTGCAACTTCAACAATTGTCCTAGTTCTTCTGTCTACCACTTCATTTTGCTCTAGAGTGTACCTTTTAGTAGTCTCTCTATTGATTTCCTTTTCTTGAAGGAAGGAATCAAAATCAGGGGAGAAATGTTCTCCCCCTTCATGTGATCTTAGCCTCTTTAGTGTCTTACCTATTTGGTTTTCCACAAGAGCTAGGTATTTTTTGAAGCATGAAAAAAAAACGTCCTTGTGTTTCATGAAATATAGAATAGTCCATCTAGTCCAATCATCAATGAAGGAGACTGTTGAGCCCATAAAAGTCATGTTGGTCAAAGTCAACTGCAGTCAAAGTCAACTGGTCAAAGTCAATTGTTCAAAGTCAATAGGTCAAGGTCAAAGTCAACAGGTGCAAAGTCAAAGTGCGTAAGTGCAGGTGTCAAAGTGCACAGGTAGTGCACAATGAATTGTCCACAAAGGGTAAATTGGAGAAAATGGGTTGCAGGTTGCAGAGGTATTTTCTCTAATTTCCCTAAGGTTCAAAGTGTGTTTTAAAGTATTTTGGAAGGTTCAGGTGAACCCCCACTTATGTGCAAAAGTGAAGACTTAAAAGGAAACATGAAGGTATGTGAAGCGGCAAAGTGTACGCACAGGTGAAAGAATGGCCCCCCATTAAAATTTTTGGTTTTAGAATAAAGTCACTATAGGACAAAACAGTGAGTCGTTGGCTGCCACTTGGGAGGACAATCTTGGGACATCAAAGTGAGCACCAAGATACCATTGCAGTTAGGAGCGTACGTGATCGGCATACTCAAATCAAGGCAAGGATCATTCTTGGACCAATCTTAGAGTAAGCAAGAGAGCATAGTCTAAGGAAGCAAGAGAGAGAAGTGCAAGAGTCACCAGTGTGCGACGCAGAGAAGTGGAAGTGAAGGAGTGCATAGGGAGTACCTAAGGGATTTTGCAGAGAGTGCTAAGCTAGTCCCCCCAAGTATCTCAAGGTCCCATTGCAGTGGGCGCGTGCCAACAGAAGGTATTCACTCCTCCCCCCTTTGTGGAAGCTTGGTGCAAGGTGTGCACAAGGATAAGCTTGAAGCAGGTGGAGGTCTGGTGCAGAGGAGGCCGGCGGCAAGAAGACTTTGGGATATTGGGTATTTTGTAATTGAGCACTCTGTGGAATCGTGCACAGAGAGGTATTGGCTTGTCTTGTACTTCAAACATTGTAATTTTCTTATTGTAATCAATCGGCAGAAGCTTCCAGGTGTATTATCTCTTCTTGTTTCTTCCCTTTTCTCTTACAAACCCTCAAATTCCTTCTTGTCTAAGAATCCCCCAACAGAGACATAGTACCTTGATCCAAACATTGAAGCATCCTTGCTATGTCCCCATTCATCTATATCAAAACCAATTCCAAGAGGTCTCCATGCATATACCATTTCTTCATGAATACTAACCTTTCAGAATTTCCAAACTCGCATGCACTACACTTATAAATCATATGCTGCTTTGACAAATTAGGAAGTCCAAGTTTACTTTGGTCTATACATATCTGTTTTAGTGATATTTCTCCAATACATGCTTACCTCTTCTGCCAAACTTCTAATTCTATGAGTGTCTGATTACCATAATTCAAGAGAGTAATGTTCCTTGTATCTTGTAACTCAAATGTGAATAATCCACCTATTTTTTCACCCTTTACAATCTTCTTGAATCCTCAACAAATGCTTCTCTCCTTGTGAATCTGACTTGCAAACGTTTCTCCGCAATCTACCCTACACTTCTCAAATTTTTAGTGATGGTAGGAACATAGAGTACCTTGCTAACAAGATTGAGATTTCCATATGGTGCCTTTAAATTTCCTATCTTTTCCACAAGGTGCCATGTATCATCACCTGTTTGTACCTCATGCTTATTTCTTGAATCTTCGAATCTGAGAGCAAAGCCACATTTCTTGCCGCATGATTTGAACACTCTGAATCTATGTAGAAAACATGCTCATCAAACTTACCTTGAGGTATTCTCATAGTCATGAGTTGCAATGAGTCCTTTTGATTTGATTCCTCTATGTAGTTATTGAAATCTCTTCTCCCTTTGTATCCTCCTTGATAGGTCAAATTGTTGTAGTTATTGTGATTGCCATTAAAATTGTTGAACCTTCCTCTTGAGTAGCCATAACCTCCTCTATTGTAGCTCCTTCCTCTTTGATTCTTGGAGTTCCTAAAGCAATTTTCAATTGCATGATTGGTTATTCCACAAATAGAAGAAGGATTAGAGACTTGGGGTCTTCCCCTGCCTTGTCCACCTCCTCTACCTTTTCCTCTAGCATTTCTTCCTCTACCTACATAGTTCGCTTGGTGTGTACCTGCTTCATTTCTTAGCCTCTTGCGTAAGTAGTTGTCCAATGATGTATTGAAGTCTGGTACATGCATATCCATACATAGGTCCATTGTTGTGGTAAAGGCTTCCAACTTGTCATGTGCCTTTATGCCATTGATGACTTGCCTTAGAATTTGTTCTTCATCTATCACTTCTCCAATGCTTCCTAGCTGATCAGCAAAATCCTTGATTTTTGTGATAAAATCAATCACATTTTGCTTGGGAGATTTCTTGAGGGTTGTGAAATCCAACCATAATTAATTCTTTCTTGCCTCTATTCTTGAAGAGAAGAAGACTTCAAGTGCATTCCACACTTCATGAGATTTTTTAAAACTCCTAATGTGAGGCAACAAACAATTAGAGATAGAGTTGAGGAAATAAGACGTTGCAAGGCATCCTTGAAACACCATGTGTTCAATCATTCTTGTTCTTCTTATGTAGGTTGATTTTTGTTTCTGAACTTTGGCATGTTGATTTTTGTGTTCAATTGACGAAGGGAATCCATTTGCCATGTTGCTCAACCTTGCTTTGATACCACTATGAAGAGATGGATTGTATTTTGTGAAGATGAAATGGTGTTATTGAAACTTTGCACTAGACCAGCCAAATTGACTACACGGATATCTAGTGAACCCGTTTAGCTTGTGAATCGATGTATTAGATACCCTATGTACCTTGGTAGATCATGCACAAATAGATGACTCAAAACATATAGGTTTGACCAATGGTCAGCTTGAGAAAACTTTTTATTTTGGAAAGATAAACTCTAATACTTTACTTAGTGCTTCTTCTCTTGTTAAATATGACTAGAGAGCTTTTGGGAAAAGCTAACTAGAAAGCTAAGCAACCTATTAGAAGTTATTTCAATGAAAATGAGTGACTATATTGAGAGAAAGAAATTTAACAAATCACCTATGTGATCCCGACTTTTTAGGAAGAAGTAGAAGTAAATAGACAGTCATATTGTGATGCATATTTCTCACAATTGAAAGATCCAAATACGATGCAACTTTGTGATCTAAAGGTAGACATAGAGAGCTGCAATTATCAAGTTAAATCATTGAAAAAGATGAACCATGCTCAGAGAGATCATTTATGCAATCTGACTAAAAACTAAGATCACTGACACTGAACAATACACTCACATAGACTTGAAGTCATGCCAACAAATACGTACGAAGTCAAATTTAAATTACATGGAAAGTACACTAGACTTACTAATACATGTAGGAGCTCTAAGATCACATTCAAATTTCACAAGAAGCTCTAGTAAGGATTGTGTTTTTTGTGACTAGATAGGTCACACATATATAGTGTGTCTTGGAGCCATATTTTGAATTTGAATTCATGATCATCTAAAACACTTTCCCTAAATTGTAGTAATATATTGTAGTATGAACTCATGGAGTTCTTTGCCTAACATAAAGTGGCTTTCAACGAACTATGATTCTTTTACTTCTACAAGAGGTGAATACTCAAGAAACTACAAGAGTGAGTTCACAAGAGAACTCTTCATCACTTCAAGTATTTTCACCAAGACTACATGATCTTGTGGTACTCAAGCCATCACATAGGCTTGCCAAGAACTTGCTCCAACAAAGATATGCCTAGTAATCAAGCTTTTTGATAATAATTGTACAATTCATTATCTCTCTAATTCAGAAAAAAATCATTGCAACTATACTATGGATTTATAATCTCCAAAATTATGGAAAATTTGTGGATAAATAAGCATGTTTAGCTCAAGATTTTCAAGCAATATTAGATGCAAAATAGTGGCATAAACAATTTGTTCATCTGATGCTTTCTAGTTTGTTATGCCAACAAAAAACTAATATGATGTCCTCTTTGTCCAAAATTTAGGCACTTGTTAAATATGTATGTGAGGTTATGAAGCTTTGTAATGTTATTCATTTCCTAAATGTGGTAAAATCAGACTTGAATGTAAATTTTAGCTTGTTGATAGTGATGTCTATGGTCCTATGCAAAAACTAACTTTTGATAACTACCTATGGTTCATGTATTCCCCAAGAATAAATGTTTCTGTTTATACAAGTCAAAGCTTTAAATAGTTCATTGTTATGGTTGCAAATATGGCATCATGTAAATGGTCTCCCTCTATTCTCATCAACTATGATTATATGTCTGCTATGTTTAATGCATTTCCAACTAAATATATATATATATATATATATATATATATATATATATATATATATATATATATATATATATATATATATATATATATATATATATATATATATATATATATATAGATACATACATACATACACACATACACACACACAGATACACACACACACACACACACACACACACACACACACATATATATATATATATATATATATATATATATATATATATATATATATATATATATATATATATATATATATATATATATATATATATATATGTACATACATAATTCATACATACATATGATCTAAAAGAGAGGGATTTCAACATGCATATACACACACACATACATACACACACACACATATACGTGTATATATATATATATATATATATATATATATATATATATATATATATATATATATATATATATATATATATATATATATATGCTCAGATCTCTCTCTTTCTCTAATGTCTATGCTCCTTCTCCCCTCTACCCTCCTAATCATCATACTAATGTGTCTTAAAATCACTTCCTTCTTCCCTTTCGTTCCTCCTCACTTGCTCTCTTCCTCTCTGCTTTCCCTCTCCCAACTCTCCATATCTTTGATTTCTTCTCAGTCCCTATACTTGCCTTATTCTCAGTTCAACATGCACTTATCCATCCTCCCCTTACACTCTAGCACTCTCTCTCAAACAAGATTAGGAAGCAAAAAACAAGGTCACATAGGCCGTCTTTAATTTGTACTCATTTTTACTCTAAATCCCTGTTTGAATGTCTTTACTCCATCCATAGTTGGTTCTTCCTTGCCTTGGTACTTGATGAGAAGAATGCTTCAAGAGCATTCCAAGTCTCTTGTGAAGTTTTGCAACTCCTTCTAAGTGGAAAAGAAAAATTGAACATTGAGTTAAGAATATATGACCTTGCTGGAGCATACTTTGAGCACCATGTAGGTAACCTTTCTTGTTCTTCTTGAGTTGGTTTTCCTTTGCTTTTGAGGATTGGCATGATCTCATCTCAAGCAATGTAACCATAGAGGTTTATTCCTTAAAGATAAGCTTCCATTATAAGTGAACAAGCTGATTAGTTGGGCCTCAATCCAATTTCTCTATAGATGAAGGAAATCCATCTCCCATGTTGATTTATTATTGCTTTGATACCACTCTAAGGAGATCGATAGGTAGGTTCTAGAGATGAGCTGGTGTTCCACAAACCTTGCTCTACACCTTTCATGTTAACTCCAGCGATGATTAATAGACTCCTTAAGGTTCACAATAATGCACTTGGAACCAACAAGTGCTTTAGAGCATCATTCCCAAAACTTTGTATCAAAAGAGATAAGTTGCATATGCAAGAAATGTGAAGAAACCTTCTACTTTGGGAATAAAAGTGAGAAGTATTACACTCAAAGCTCAAAACCTGGTACTAATTGACCAGAGAGATTTTTGATACCTCTAATTAGAGTGTGTAGCTAACTAAATCAAGTTATTTCATCAATGTAGTTGTACCATACATTGAGAAATGATTTTAACAAGTCAAGGGAATCATCCTGACATTTCAGAGTCTAGAAGGTATGCACAAACAATCACCTTCTATGTTTTAGATCTCAAAATCATCTAAACCAAATGTGATGAAAAATTATAAGCAAGTAGATATATTTCCATCTAACTAATCCAGGTTAAAGTGTATTAAATAAGTGGGCACACATAGAGAAATTCATTCCGTAAGATCACTATAATGATGAAGATGCAATAGAGAAGAGTAGATAGAGATATACTTGAAGGAATGTATCAAAATTTATGTGCTAATGAACATATGATAGAAAGAAAGTGTAGGGGACTACATTAGGTGCTATGAGATTATTGTATGCTCACTAAAGTAGCTCAATGCCTCTCAGAATGGCTCTCTCGACATGCGACTAGAAGCATGTCTATTTATACTCACATTTTGAGTTTGAATTTGAATTTTGCCTCACCTAAAAGTGATCCTACACTTTAGGGATGATTTGAATTGATCCTTCCTAGCCCATGAGTCATGGTTATAGTTCCCTAACTTCATGATATTCTTTATTCTCTTGGATTTTACCATTATCCAAAGTAACTATGCCCAAAATGACTAGCACAGGTTCACATGTAGTTGTTTCTTGTGAAGAAATGAAATGATTTGTAGTCCTAAATACTTATCAAAGCAATTACGTTTGCTAATTGTACTAGAAACTCCCCCTCAAGCCTAAGATGCTTGAGTCTTCAGTCCTTCAAGATTTCCTATAGTTGTATCATTCATTTGAACTATTTAAGTTGCTTCGATGCAATGCTTTGGTCATCATATGTGCACATTGTTGATGTGTGGATACATATGAGAGTTGTATCTCCTTGCTCATGATCTTTTCCCTGGCATAATGTTAGTGAACTTCTATATGTTTAGTTATGGCATGATAGATAGGGTTTGTAGCAACATGTAACAAAATAATGTTGTTCCCAAATATACTTGGAGTATTCAACCCTAAATTTCAATATAGGGTCTTAATCCACATAGCTTCTTGTGTAGCATTTGCATGTCCTTTGTATTAAGCTTTTGGTGATGAAAGATCAATTGTAGGTTGCTTCTAGGAGGACCATCAAATCAATTTAGTACCTATAAAAGTAAGATAGCCTAAGGTGCTTCTCCTATCATCTTTAGGACTTGCCCAATCTATATCCGAGAAGAGCGTAACATCTAAAGTCGGATGTATATGGATATTATAACCCTTTAGTGATTGTACCCTTCAAGTACTTAAGACTTCTCTTAGCTATTCCATGTGAGGTTTCCTTGGAGTGTGCATGAATTGACTCAACATAATAACTCCATAGCATATATCTACTCTAGTTAAAGTAGCATAAATCAAGCTTCCAATTAAGCTTTGATAGCTAGTTACATCATCAATGAGTTCTCTTTCATGAGCACTTAATTTTATATTTACCTCCATGGGTGTACTTGAAACCTTTGTATTTTGCATCTTGAATTTGGTAAGTATATCTCCAATGTATTTTCTCTAAGTTAGGAACATACATTTCTCTGTGTTTACCACTTCCAAACCTAGAAAGTATGTGAGAAGGCCAAGATCACTGATCTTGAACTCTTCTTTCATTTGAGTTTTGATCCTGTTGATTCTATCTGCATCATTACATGTAATGATTGTATCATTCACATATACACAAAGGTATATGATCTGGGAATGATTCCTCTTAATGAAGAGCAAAGGATCTGCCTTGCTTACAATGAAGCCTTTATCCTACAAGTGACAAGTCCATGATTCCAAGCTCTAGGAACTTTCTTCAAGCCATACAAAGCTTTTCTCAACCTTCACACATGTTCAAGGTATGTTTGATCTTCAAAACTAGGAGGTTGAGCCATATATACCTCTTTTGAAAGTCAACCATTTAAAAAATCTTCTTTAACATCCATTTGATATACCTTACAATTCTTCAAAGATGCAATACTCATAATTACTCTTATTGTAGATATTTTTGCCATAGGTGAGAATGTCTCTTCATAATCGATACCTTCGGTTTGTGCAAATCCTTTGGCTACAAGCCTTGATTTGTACCTATTAATTGAGAGATCAGAGTTCTTCTTTACCTTCTATATCCACCTTGAGCCAATGACCTTCATAGATGATTTCTTGGCTACCAATTCCCAAGTTTGTTTTTTTTACAAAGCTTCTATTTCTTCTTCCATGGGACTTTCCATTCTAGTTTCTTCTTTGATTCTTCATATGTAGATGGTTCTTCTAAGTTTTATCATGTGCTATGTAAATCGAATGCTTAATGACCAAAGAAGTGTCATAGCCATACCTTTCTGGCTTCATTTTCTCTCTAGTAGACCTTCTTATTGTTTATTGAGATGATTCTACCACATCTCTCATTTCCTATACTTTAGCTTTGCCTTTGGAGTCCCAAAAGTTGATTTCCCTTCTTGTAGTCTTCTTGTCATCTTCAAAATCACTTGATTCATCATGTGTATGCTCATTCCTCCTTGAAAATGTTGGAAAACCTTCCTTTAGGTCATCAAGAAGTTTGATTTTCTTGCAATCATATTCAAACCAAGATTCGTTTTCATCAAACACAACATCTCTACTTAAAACAAAACCTTTATTGCTCGGATTATATAGCCTATAACCTTTCTAATTTAGTTCATAAAACCAATAAAGATGCATTTCTCTACCTTTGGATCCAATTTGCCTATGATTTGTGAAGGTATGTGTGCATATGCTATGCACCCAAAGATTCTCCAATGATCAAGGTTGGGTCTTCTTCCATTCCATGATTCATAAGATCTCATCCCATCCAATGCTTTTGATGGGAGTCTATTGATCAGATAGGTGGCTCTGGATATAGCCTCTACCTAGAAATAATTGGGTAATTTGTTCTCATTTAGCATTGGCCTTGTAGCCTCCACTATGGTTCTATTTCTTCTTTCTACCACTCGATTTTTCTCTAGAGTATACCTGGTTGTAATCTTTCTTTTTATTCCTCTCTCTTGGAGATAAGAATCAAATTCATGGGAGAAATATGATCTCCCTCTATTTGACCTTAGCCTCTTCAAAGTCTTACATGTTTGATTTTTGAGAAGTGCTAGGTATTTCTTGAAACATGAAAACGCTTCATCTTTATAATTTATAAACTATATTATTTTCCATTTGCTACAATCGTCAATGAATGATGCATAATACCTGGATCCAAATATTGAAGGCTCCTTGCTTGGTCCCCATACATCTGTATGGACTAGCTCCAATAGGTCTACATGAATGTAACCCATCTTTGTGAATGGTTGCCTGTGAGACTTGCCAAATTGATAAGAACTACACTTGTATATCATGTAATGTTATGTTTCTTATAATTATCATCAGAGCTCCCATTTGAATGGACTTTGATTCCCATGAATTTGTAAAATGTGGTAATTCGTGTAAAGAATTGGATTAAAAGTCTTGCCTTTCACCTAATTGAAAATTGTGTTACTCTCCATATATTGGAGGGGATGTCTAAAGGAAATTCATCTTGAAGTTCATCTATTTCTTGGATAGGTGGGAAAGTCCTCTGCTCAATATCCCACTTATCCTCTTGAATTACTTTCAAGAACATGATATCTAAGTCTTTTGAGGAGGGACCTACTAATACTAAACTTGATTTAGGGATGGGTGGGGCCTCTAATGCAACATAAGATGCCACTACTATTTGCAGATACCTTCTAATTCAACTAGCTCCTTGGACCATTTTCTCTTTATTCTCTCTATGGAATATTTCCACAATTTGTTATTTCTTTCAAAAGACACTTTAATCTCACTAGGTTTTGCTTCTTTCTCTTGATTTCCTTGTTGGGCTTGTTGTAAAGCATGTACTCTATTGATTGCATGAATGGAAACAAAAATGGGTGGATTCATAATTAAGCTCTGCACTATATCTATCACATTGGTGAATGTAATCTTTTAGGCATTCCGGGGATTCCTAGGACACTTACATGTAATGTCATCTTTACTACACTCAAAACAATATCCTTGAATGATAAGATAGTGTCATTGACCTCTTGGTGGGGGATGTGGGCATTCAAGTATGAAGTGATCTCTTTGGCATGGATATCAAGGTCCTCTAGGAGCCTATGGACTCGTTTGTCTCATCTCAAGTCAAGGGTTGGGATTAGTGTACGTGACATTAGCATAATCGAGTTTGGAATCATTGGTACATGAGCAAGCCTAAGTGCTTGGCCAATTATTCAAGATGACACATCATTTCATTTCTCCACAAGAAAGAATTACATGTGAACCTATGCCAGTCATTTTGGGCAAAGTTACTTTGGATAAAGGTAAAAGTAAAGAGAATAAAGAATCTCGTGAAGTTGGGGAATTATACCCATGACTCACGCGGTGGGAAGAACTAATTCAAATCATCCCTAAAGTGTAGGATCACTTTTAGGTGAGGTTAAATTCAATTTCACACTCAAAATGTGAGTATAAATAGACATACAATCACTTTTAGGTGAGGCAAAATTCAAACTCACACTCAAAATGTGAGTATTAATAGACATACTTCTAGTCGTGGGTCAAAAGAGCCATTTTAAGAGGCATCGAGCTACTTTAGTGAGCATCAATTGAGATCACACTACCTATGTTTAGTCCAATACACGTATCTTGTATCATATGCTCATTGGCATATACGTTTTGATACATTTCTTCAAATATATCTCTCTCTATTGTTCTCTTCTGCATCTTCATCATTATAGTGATCTTGTGGAATGGATTTCTCTACCTGTACTCACTCATCTACTATACTTTAACTTAGTTAGTTAGATTGATAAATTCTATACTTGCATATCAATTTTCATCACATTTGGTTCAAAGGATTTTGAGATATGAAGCATCGAAGGTGACTATGTCTGCATACCTTTTAGATCCAAAAATGTCGGGATGATCCTCCTGACTTTTGAGAATCATTTTGTAGTGTATGGTACAGATAAATCAATCAAATAACTTGATTTGGTTAGCTACACACACCAAGTAGATGTGTGCAAAAGCTATCTAGTCAATTCATACCAGATTGTGAGCTTTGAGCATAATATTGAGCACTTATGTTCCCAAAATAGAAGCTTTCTTCACATCTCTTGCATATGCAAGTTATCTGCTTTGATACAAACTTTTGGGAATGATAGTGCAAAGCACATAGTGGTCCCAAATGCATTATTCTAAACCTTAAGGAGTCTATTACGCATCTCTAGATTGAATGTGGCAAGTGTAGAGCACATTTTGTGCAACTCCATCTCATCTTTGGAACCTGCCTTTCCATCTCCTTATAGTGGTATTAGAGTAATAACAAATCAACATCGGAGATGGATTTCCTTCATTGATAGAAAAATTAGATCAAGGTAAATACATAGCTTTGTCACTTAGAATGGAACCTTATCTTCAAGGAAGAAACCTCTATGGTTACATTTTTGGGGATGAGATGATGCCAATCCTCAAAAGGAAAGGACAACCAACTCAAGAAGAACAAGAAAGGCTAACCACATGGTGCTCAAAAGATGTTGTAGCAAGGTCATATATTCTTAACTCAACCTCTGATTTTTTACTTCCACACATCAGGAGTTGCAAAACTTCACAAGAGTCTTGGAATGCTCATTCTTCTCACCAAGTACCGATGCAAGGAAGAATCAACTATGGATGGAGTTCACTACACTCAAGAAGATGCCCAAGCAAAGCATGACTATTTTTGTGACCAAAATAAAGGACATAGCAGATCAACCTGGAAGCATTGGAGAAATCATTGATGAATGGAATAAAGGTAGATGACAAATGGGAGGACTTTACCACAACCATGGACCTCTACATGGACATGCAAGTTCTTGGTTTCAATACCCTCATGGGACAATTGTTCACACATGAGGGTGAGATTATGAAGAATGGAGACAACTGAAAAGGTAGTCAACACTATGCTCTCTATACAGATAAAAGAAAAAATAAAGATAACAAAGGCAAAGGTAAAAAATGTAATGATGAGGGTAGCATCTCTCAAGCAAACTTTCAAGAAGAGGTAGAGGCTCAAGGAGAAGACGGAGAGGAGGAAGATAAGGCAGGGGGAGAACTCAAAGCTCCTCTCCATGTGCCATATGTGACCTAACTAATAACATTACTGAGAATTGCTTCAAAAGTCCTAGAAATCAAAGAGGAAGAGGTTGCAATAGAGGAGGCTATGGAAGCTCAAGAGGTAGATTCAACAACAACAATGGTTACAACAACAACAACTCATACAACAAAAATAATTATCAAGGAGGATACAGAGGAAGGAGAGACTACAACATCTATGTAGATGATCAAAATCAAGAGGATTCACTACTTCTAATAAACATGACCATGAAGCAAGGTAAAGCTAATGAAGATGTGTTCCATATAAACTCAAATTGCTCAAATCATGTAGCAGGGAATGTAGCTCTACTCTCAGACTTGAAGGATCCAAGGAATAGACATGAAGTCCAAATAGGAGAACAAAGCATCCAATGGTGAAGATAGGAAATGTGAAGACGTTTGATGGTAACATGAACCTATTAAGAAACTTATTGTATGTGCGAACCATCACCAAAAACCTCATAAGTGTAGGTCAGATTGTTGAAAAAGGATTGCAGGCTAGATTCACCAAGAATGGAGCATTTTTTGAGGATGCACATCAGGGATTCAAGAGGATAGCAAGAGTAGAAAAGTCAGGTAGATTATTTACATTTGAGCTCCATGATACTAGAAACATTGCATTGTTCAGTTATGGTAGTCAAGCCCTATCAAAGTTGGAAATTTGGCACAAGAGGTTAGCTCATATAGGTGAAAGGGCTCTGAAGCAAGTAAGTAGGTATTAGAGTGTGCTTGGTCTACCAAAAATAGTAAGTTATACCTAGGAACATAGAGGTTGTAAGGAAAAATAAAGGGTAGTTTCATCTAACTTTAGAAGAGCTCGTAACAATCAAACTAGAATTGTGGAAACATATAGCAATCCAACTAGCACAATTAGCTAGTATCCATGCACAACTAGCTAGCATGCACAAATAGAGTCCAATACAAGAGTTCCAAAGATCCCCATAGATAAGATAGGAGAAATGAGTGAAGGAGAAGAAGGAAACATGTATCTCTGTATCATCTATCAAGTTAATACCACAAAGATAATCCTAGATTCTAGAGCAGGGGTTGCCATTGCCACCACTTCGTTATCAAAACATTGGGATAAACTAGCCTTGAGACCCACATGAATGAAACTAATGGACACATAGAAATGGTTATGATTTTAAGAAAGGTTCACTCTTACTACTTTTTTTGTGGAGTTAGAATTTATCTTTGCGATATGATTTAGGGAAGAATCACATTCATGAAATGATCTTGGGTAGAAACTTTATGTACCAATTGTAGGTAGTGCAAGATTGGGGAACCAATTCTCTGTATTTACAACATTTAGGGGTAACTACCAAGATCAATCTCAAGGATAACACCCATAGAGATGTACCAATCTTATATTGGGATCTTATCCATAAACCTAAAGTGGAAACAAAGTTAGTACACTATAAGTTTAGTTCCTTCATGGATGCATGAGGATACCCATTTGTACTAGCCATGCACATTGAGATGAAAGAAAAGAAGACAAAAGATAGAAAGCACGAATCAAACTCAAGAAGAAGAAGAATCATTGTTGAGATACTAGACAATCATGGTGAGAATGCTAGCACAAGAAGCTCTCTTGAGATAAGCTTAAAATAACAAAGAACAAACAAAAAAAGTAGTGATAACGATTGAGGACAAAGAAGAGTGAAGTATCTATATAGGAAATGACCTAAATATAGAGGAAGAATAGGAATTGGCAAATATTTTGGGAGAATATTGAGATGTGTTCTTTTGGGCATATAAGGATATGAAAGGAGTGGATCCGGCCATTTCTTCACATATGATCCCCACGACTTTAGAGGCCAAGCTGATACAACAGAAGCCATACACTTATAATGACCCGTATGGAGAAAAGATATCAATAAGCTCATAGAACCTGGATTCATATATGATATTTAGCATACTTAATGAGTGTCCGCCATTGTGGTAATGCCCATGAAGAATGGTAAGTTGTGTGTATTAACTTGAAAAAATTTAATGCTACCACAATATGAGATATTTATCTGCTCTCTATCATAGAACATCTATTGGAATGTGTATCAGGATGTTTACGACTTCCTTGACGGATTTTCAATTACAACCAAGTAGTCATCATGTGAGAAGAACAAGAAAAGATGGGTTTTGCCACTGAGTGGGGTATCTTTGCAGTTCATGTGATTCTTTTTGGGTTCAGAAATGTACTTGCTACATTTCAAAGGCTCATGTGTTCAAAGGGTTACTATATAGAAATTTAGATGTCTATGTGGATCATTTGTGTGCTCATTCCCACATATGACAAAATCGCATCCCTAAACTCAGACACATCTTCAATAAATGCAAAGAATACCGATTATGCCTCAATCCAAACAAGTGTGTATTTATGTTTAGACAAGGAAAGATGTTTTTTCATATTGTGTCAAAGAATGGAATATGAATGTAAGAAGATAAGGTTAGAGCCATAGCAGAATTACCGAGGACAAAAATAGGTAATGATGTATAAGAACTTATAGGTCATTATGGATATTATCGATGATTCATGCACATGTACACAATCATAGCTAAACCCTTGTACAACCTTTAAACTAATTGGAAGTGGAATGATGATTATGAGAAAGCATGCATATAGCTAAAATGACATTTGAACAATCTATAAGAGAAGGAAATGTAGGTCTACCCATAGCACATATGAGTAGACAACTAAATGTAGTAGAAAGGAATTGCATGACAACTAAACAAGAAGGATATATATGGTTTATGCAATGAAAAATTGTCAACATTATTTGCTTGAAAATAAGTTTAAAATATTTATGACCATCACACCTTACTATACTTGGTGAACAAACCTTTCAATATGAAAAGGTTAGTAAGATGATTTTTCTTACTATTGGAGTATGACTTAGAAGTAGTTACAAAAGGTAAGACCCACCTTCGGGTAGATCACCTTTCATCACTCACTTTAGGAGAATCCTCGCAAGGTGTATGAGATGATCTTCTTGATGCATATTCATTCAACTTAGAAGTATTTTAAATAGCGCAAAACAGTTAGTGCCAATCTTGACATATGGACCCAAGAACCCTATAGTAACAGCACTAGAAAAGGAAGTGATAGAGTCTCAAAAATACTTGATACTTGTAGGAAGTATCTATAAACAAGATGAATAGGGAGTCTTGTTGTGTGGATGAAGAAGAGTAGGATAAGTTATTGCAATTTGCACATGTAGGTGAACTAGGGCAACATTATTCTAAGCAATGAACCCTCCAAACATTGAAGCAATTAGGTGTATATTGGCCAAGCATGGAAGGAGATGCTATCCATTGCTTAAATTTTGTCCTTCTTGTATTATTACACCTCCGTTCAAACACACAACATTATATCAAGGTTTGTTAATACCAGATCGGAGTAGTCATCTAGTTCTTTTAAAGAAAAAAACTTTTTGTTACGAAATTACTTTAGGTTAATGGACAAGTCTTGAACAAGAAACGCAGGACTATGCTCTCATTGGTGATCATTAGACAATGCTTTTTGAGACTATGCCTGCATGAAAGCGATTATCCAAAAATATAAAAAAACTGCACGCAATGGTGTTGTAGGTAGGCACTTTGGACCTGATCATGTCATCAAAACCATTCTGTTTTAAGGTCTTTGGGCACCCACCTTCATATGGATGAACATACCTATGTGAAATGCTATGACACATGCCAAAGAACTCACTACCCTATACAGAAGGAGGAGATGCCACTAAGACCCATGATGGGAGGACATGCATTCTCAAAGTGGGGTGTGGATTTTGTAGGTCCTATTAATCCTTCGACTAGAAGCTCCCACACAGAATACATCATTGTGACCAGAGACTATCTTATCAAGTGGGTAGAAGTGAGAGATACGAGAAAGAATGAATCATCGACCACAACAAGGTTTCTGTTTGAAAATGTTTTTATGGGATATCAAATTCCCCTATAACTTTTTTTCATGGTAATATACAAGAAATCAGCACCATATCACCCACAAACAAATAAACAAGCCAAAAGTACTAAGGTCTTATGCAATGTGTTGACAAAGATCCTAGATAATAAATCTTCAAATTGGAACAAACAGCTACATCATGTTGTCTCGACATATCAAGTGGCCTATAAAATGGTACTCAATAAAACTCCCTTTGAAATGGTATTTGGCTAGAATAAAGTTCTATTGCTAGACTTCATGATACCCATACTAAATGTAGTAAAAGAGAATCAATGGATGGACCACAAGCTATCTTCAAGGATTATAGATTTGGAAGGACTAGGGGAAACCACGTCAAAGGTAGATGTAGGAATATACATGGCAAAGAAAAGCCAAAAGGATTATTTTGACACACATGTTAAAGACAAAGGCTTAGAATTTGATGATTTTTTATTTTTATATAGTTTGAAACAACATGCTCGAAAGACAAAAAAAAAACACAATTATGGACCTATGATTATCAATAGACTTTTGACTAGATGTGCAATACAATTAGCCACCTTAGAAGGAGATATCATGCCAAGTAACATTACTGGATGTATATTCAAGATCTATCAAGGACCACTAACATATGGCTAAGAAACATAAAGAGGAAGAGAAAAGAATTAGAGAAGAAGCATAAGTTGAAGCCTTAGAACCCATTAAATGCATGAAGCTAAGATGATGGGGCTAAGTTCATCATAAGAACACCCAACTTTACGAGCTCCACCTCGTAATTCTCAGTACCAATCGAGATGCCCCAAGATCTCATATGAGAATGTGCCAAACAAGAAAGAATACCTCTCCTAGCATAGCAATAGACAAACATTCATTTTAGTGGAGCTAGGTGAGGGCACTACAATCAAGATGAACATGGCCATGATTGATTCAAGAGTTTCCACTAGTGCATTGGGTATTCATGTTATCAAGACATAAAAACAAAATGGCATCTTGTTGAGCCTTACCTCATAGGATTAGGATGTGTGGAAGCCATTTGCATTGGTTAGGTGGAAATTCGTATCCTCATATGGACATCCCCTTGATAGTAAAACTATTAGTTTGCCATGATGATCTGTTGATATTGGACCAAGATTAGATCTAGGATCATGCAATCAACTTGAACTTTTGAAGAAATCTTCTTTAGGTTTGCATTAATAAACAACATTTTAGATTAGATTTGGAGACCCTTGACACCTCTAGCCTTTAATTAACAATAGAGTTCAAGACTCTCTAATCTTCTAGATCTCTATCCGTAGTAATTTTTGGGACTCTTGAGTTCTATAGCTCCCAAATCTATAGCTAATTTTGGGACTCTCAGATCCTCTAGTTCTCAATCTATCATACAACTGGAGAGTCTTAGGTTCTCTGGTTATGAGTCCACTCATTGTACATGTACTCCTAAGGTTGTGTAGAATACCTCCCTTCATGATGGATAGGTCATGCAAATGATGGAGCCTCCTTCTTTTCTAAAGACACACTTGAGAAAGAATACTCAACCATAGTAGAGTAAGAAACAAATACAAAATGACTAGAGCAAATAAAGCTCACCTACAACCTTGCAAACCAAAGAATGTAGAAAACAACCTATCCTAGGCATGAAACATGTGTGAATGAAGAGAGGGGATCCACTATCTATTCCATCAAAAACATTTCCAATGCAACAAAAGGAAAAGCCAACCTAAAGGCAACAATTGATTATGATGAAAGGAAATCAATCTCAAATAATTTTACAAGTTTGGATACCCATGCAATCAAGGAGGGCATGCCCTAATAGCTCACGCACTTAGGTGCATGAGACTTGGTTGGAGGCCCAAATTCCTCATTCTAAATCATCTAACTTCAGGAGCGATAAGTCGTCTTGTCTTTACTCTCCATGTAGAAGAAAATCCACTTTATACAACAAGCCTTGTAAAATGTTCCCCTAAGAACCAAAGGACCAACAACCTTTAGTAATATCTAAAGGTTGTTGGTCCATGAATCATCAAAAGTATACGAAGTTCATGAATTATACCAAGTATGCATATAGAGATTCTAGCAATGTAGGTAAGGCACAAGTACAAGGAGTACATTAATACACTACAAAGATTCAACAGAGGAATCATGTTAATATTGGAAAGAGACTTCCCTTGTTTAGGAGATCACTTTTCACTGACAACTAGATTTTCAAACATCAGGTCCAAGTCATTGACTACTTGATTACTAGTCTTTACCTATAGAAGCCGATGCTCTACTATCACCACTAGATATGGTGGGCTTCAAAGGTCCCATTTCTATTAATGGAACACACATAGGTAGAAATGAAAGATTCCATCTTAGATGATGGAACCTTAGATGATGCTCTATACATCTAGGAGTCCAAGTTGGAGTTCAAAATTGGATGGGGCCGATTCTACTTCTTCTAATAAGAGTTCAAGACATGAAACAATGCCATGGAACAAAAACTCATCTAGGGGGGAAGTATTACATGCATATTTTTGCATCTATCTCCCAAAGCTAGATTTTCTTAGATCCTATTTGCTACTACATACTCTACAACCCGATGCCAACAAAAATGTTCTAGGAATCTTCTTGATTCCCTCACCATTTCTTGATCAGCTCCCTGAAAGGTTCAAACCCTCGCATAAGTTAGTTAGAGAGGCCTTGCAAATGGGAGGAACACACATACCAATAGAAAAATAAGCAATGATTCCCAAAGAGATGAAGAAGAGTGATGTTTTAAAACCATCATAGATGTCAGCAGTACCACCTCACCTATCCACTCCTCTTCATATATATCTTCATATATTCATATATATATATATATATATATATATATATATATATATATATATATATATATATATATATATATATATATATATATATATATATATATATATATATATATATATATATATATATATGAAACACTTCACATTTCCAAAATAAGGTAGATTCACTCAACTTCATAGAAAGATCTGATTTATTCTACATTTGTCACAGGAGGCACAACTAAAGATCGACTTACCCCACTAGATTATAGATGAGCTCTATGTGGCAAATCATAGGTGGCCAAGAAAGAAAGTCTTAAATGGATGTTGCACTATTTCTAGGGTTGTCTACATATGCTTGACATACAAAAATCTAATTGAGAGACCTCTAAGAAGGGTTCAATTGCAGGCATTGGAGGGATGAGATCATCCTTAAGGACATGTATGAATAGAATGCATGACAACATACTTTTTTTGAAGCCTAATGACATGATAGTTATGCGAGAACAAGCTTGATACCATCCATTCCTCGCTTTACAATTAGACTCTCTGCTCAAATTGAGCTCCTACTACCATTGTACAAACACCATAACTTAGAACACCAAAAGAAGCACCAATAATAGAAACCATAGTAGAGAAAGATCTAATTGCACCTATAGACTCTCATTTTGTCTCTCTAGTTACCTCTACTTATGATAGATTTTGGAGAGTTTCAATATTTGAATGTTCATAATGTTTCACAAGAATATGAAAGACTGAGTTACCGTGGATCTCTAATTGATCATGAAGAAGGACACATTAGAACCAATCAAGAGGATGAAGAGAGATCCCTGACAAAAGACAAAGAAGAACGAAAAAATGAGAAATAAGACAAACAAGGGGACGAGTAGTGCACACAAGAGGAATTAAAAACACACAGATGTCCCTACATAAGTACTCCAAAGATTACATGAAAATATGGTGGTAGTAAGAGCTTGACAGAAGCTTAATGAAGAGTGATTATATGCCTTGTTGGAGAAACAATTAGAAAGCAACAAGTTCTCAAACCCTTCATAGAAACCATCCATACATTGACTCAACGATTTATAGTTCTCGGGCACTCAATTTGCTTATCAATTGATCGCCAACCATATATGATGTGTGGAAAGTCTAGATCAATCATGCCATGACCACACTATCAATGTAATTTTACTACCCAACATATTGCAACTCTCCACCCTTTAAGGACATACGCCACCACCCATCCCACCAACCAACAAACCTCTTTAGGTCACCCATCCATTTCTTCCACAAGTCACCTTTCATAGGACTTGTAATCCATCTTCAAAACATCTTTGCAAAAGCCACCCCGCTTCCATGTTTCAATTAAACCTTTGCCCACTCTCCACGAAAAGTGACCATTGGCATTGAGAAACACATTGTCTTACTATCCCATCTAGATGCACGTGTAATGACAACCTCTACCACTATTGATATGTTAAGGTGGTGATGTGTGTGAACACACTAGGATCACCATAACACTTTTTTCCCTCTTTAGGAGGTTTCTTTTCCGCAACTTGTATATATGCCTATAACCCTAAGGGGCTACTTATTCTAGTGGTAGTACATTCAGTATTGTGTGTTGTGCTCCAAGCTTCTTCTTCTTCTTCCTTGTGCTATTCATGTGCTTTTGTAGACCTAAAACTCCAACATTTGGTATCAGAGAAGGTCACAGCTTCATCTAGGGCATCCTCAACACCCCCCAATCATATTCCTAGAATTGCATGAAATTTGGTGAGCATACTAAGGATGATTAGGAGTTCAAAATAGCTTTGCTGTGTGGTGCAAAAATCGTGATATGAGCTTGTTTCAACCTCCAAATGCACTATCATAGTGCTTATGTAGGCAATTTTGTCTTTTTTTCCCAAAAGATATATATAGGTTTTGATTTGCCAGTATAAGCATCTCAAAGTCTACTGCAGGTTTCGTAGAACTTGACAGGGTAGTTCTATTCAACTTTTTGAGATACAATCATTTTTTTGCATCAGGGTATTTTAGTTACTGGCCATGGATGAAAGTAGTGATGTGTTCCCCAATTACTCATTATGGGCTTATATGATGCATCATGCATTGGTTGCAAAAGGACTATGGAATATGGAGTAGGGTGTTGAAAGGCCAAGCTCTGGCTAGAGGACAAAGAAAACATTGAAGGCAAGGAAGTATGTGAAGCAAGTTGTGTGCAAGGATAAGTGGTATTGAGCCACATTTTTATCAATCATCGTTTCAAGTTCAAACAATGAATTTTATCACTAACGGTATTTAGCGTACTTCCTTCTAAGATGTATTATAGCATATACCTCATAACTTCTAGTGACATGTATGTTCGAGCTCGAGGTTTGTGAAAGCACACAAAATTCACAAGGAAGAAGAAGAAGCTTGGAGCACAAAATAATATAGAATGTATCACGAAGTGATTTTACAAAGGCAAGTGATCCATTAGAATTATAGATGTTTATGCAAGATGAGGGAAACAAACCTACTAAAGAGGGAGAAAAGTACTCCAATGGTCCACTGTGTTCATACATCATTATCGACAAATTCACCCTAGGAGTGATGTTTTGATCAACTGTTGCCCCAGGTACCACAGACGCACGAACGCAGAGAATAACAGACGTACGATCGCAGAGAAAAAAATACTCAAAGACAGAAAGAGATAAGAGACGACACCAAATTGGGTACAATCTCCCCCCACATGCTCTGATGGACACTCTACTAGAGCATGCGTATTTATAGTAAATTCCTATTATGTCCTGAATAGAAGATACATGAGGGTCGCGCTCCGAAAAGCGTGTTTTTGCTTTATTTACAAGTTTGTAATTTTCTATTTTTACAAAAACGTCGCTTTCTAAAGCGATCCATTATTTTTTACAAAAATAACTAAAAATAACCATCTTCTAAAAATATTCTTCTAAATATCTCCAAGTCCATGCGCATTCACACCCTCATGGATCTTCACCTGCTAAATCAAAACACAAAACACATTAAAATCCTCAAGGCATTACACCTTCATTCCAAATATCCCATAAAGTATAACTTGCCACCTAGTTGACGAGCAACTGACCTCAGTTGATAAAAAATAAAATAGACATGGATGGCCAAACACATGTCGCATCACTGAACAATCATAGGCATGTGCCATGTAAATTAAACAACAAGCATGGAACTGGAAAACTGGAATTTAATGTGATTGTGAATGATAAGCAGAAATCAAATGATGATAATGTGGAAGTAGTGATGTTTTGTGAATCCATTGTGATTCTTCGAATGAATGATTTTTATATTTAATCAAATATCTATGGTATTGATTACCTGTGCGTGTAGTAGTAACATCATGATCAAGTATTTTTTCTGGAATTAAAACTTCAGCATCCTCTTCTAACAATGGAGGATCATCCAAAATAGGAATGAGTGGTAAAATTCCTTTAAATGGTTTCAATAAACTGATATGAAAAGAATTATGAATATTCCAATGAGAAGGTATATCTAATCTAAAAGCATTCTCATTAATTTTTTGAATAATACGGAAAGGTCCATAATAACGTGGTGCAAGTTTTACCTTAGGATGTTGTAGAATATTTTTCAAACGTCATTTAATTATGCGTAACCAAACATAATCATTTTCATTAAATTGTTTAGCTGCTCGTTTCTTATTAATATTACGGGTATAACGTTCCTGACTCTTTTTAATATGCTCATGAACCTCATGAAGTATAGAAATATGATCTTGTGCAAAAGAATCAGCCATAGGTATGTCAGTTTGAATGATAGACATGGGAGTAGGAAGCTTTTTACCATACACAATTTCATTTGGTGCACGTCCAGTAGTGGTATGTGTTGTGTTATTATATGCAAATTGGAGTAAAGAAAGTTTCTCATCCCAATTAGTTGGATTATCTAAAGAATAACAACGTAATAGATCCAAAATAGTACTATTCGTAGCTTCACTTTGCCCATTACTTTCAGGATGAAATGCAGAACTAAAATCTATTTTAGAGCCTAAATTTTTAAATAATGCAACCCAAAAGTGATTATAAAAACGAACATCACGATCGGATAAAATTACTTTTGGAAAACCATGATGTGGAAAAATACATTTAATAAATAATTTTGGCAGCTTGAGGTGCAGAAAGAGTTTTCGTACAAGGAATGAAATATGCTTGTTTACTAAACCTATCAACAACTGTCCAAATCATATCATGATGTGATGAAGTTGTCGAAAGACCAGTAATAAAATCCATAGAAATTTGTTCCCATGGCCCATTAGGTATGGGAAGTGGCATTAATAATCCAAATGCTTTACCATGATGTCTTTTGACACGTTGACAAACAATGCATTGGGAAACATATTGTGTAATATCCTCTTCCATATTTGGCCAAAAAAAGAATTCTTTACATGTAGAAACAGTACTTTGTATGCCCCTATGACCCATATATGGTGGTTCATGCATCTCTTTCATAACAAATTCTTCAAAATCTTGTGTAATACATAGCTTATGATCAAAATACAAGAATCCATTATGAAATGTGTAATGGTCTTCACTAAATGTAGTAGAATTATTGAAAGCATTCCATGTTTGTGAGAAATATAAATCAGATGCATATGTAGGAATCATGTCATGAAATGAATGAATATGAACCACAGAAATGTTATTAATAAAAACAATATTTGTTTGTGGGGATGGAAAACGACTCAGGGCATCAGCTACAACATTAGCTTTGCCAGGTTGATATTGAATCATAGGCTGAAAATTTTGTATGTATGAAGCCCATTTGATATGTCGATCTGAAATCAATGGTTGATTGAGTAAATGTTTAATAGCTTGTTGGTCGGTTTTGATTATGACTTCTGTACCCATGAGATAATGTTTCCAAATTTTTAAAGCATGTACAACTGCCAAAAGTTCTTTATCATATGTACTGTAGTTCTTTTCAGAAGGTTTAAGCTTCCTACTTTCAAATGCAATGGGATGATCATTTTGCATCAATACAGCACCTATACCTGAGCCACTAGCATCTGTAACTACATGGAAAGGTTGTGTAAAATCAGGTAATTGCAAAACAGGTGCATGAGAAAGTGATTGTTTAAGTTTTTCAAAAGATTGTTGTTGTGGCAATCCCCATGCAAATTTTAACTTTTTATTTAATAATAAAGTGAGTGGGAGGGCTAAATAAGAAAAACCTTTTACAAACTTTCTATAAAAACTAGCTAATCCAAGAAAAGAGCGAACATCATTCACCGATTGTGGTATGGGCCATTCTTTAATTACTTTAATCTTCTTTGGATCTACATGAACTCCTTGACTTGAAACAATATGGCCTAAGTACTCTAATTCTCTTTGGAAAAAGTAACTCTTTTCAGGATTTGCATAAAGTTGGTTGGTGCGTAACAAATTAAAAACTATTGCTAAATGCTCTTCATGGTCATCATCATTCTTACTATAGACAAGTATGTCATCGAAGAAAACAAGAACAAAAGCTTGGTATTCAAGAAAAATATTATTCATCATGCGTGCAAATGTAGCAGGTGCATTGGTAAGTCCAAAAGGCATTACCATGAATTCAAAGTGACCGGTCTGAGTTCGAAAGGCAGTCTTAAAAATATCATTTGGTGACATTCTTATTCGATGATACCCAGATTTAAGATCAATTTTACTAAAGACACGTGGTCCACGAAGTTTATCTAATAAATCATCTATCCTAGGAATAGGATATCTATTTTTTATTGTGATCTTATTGAGTGCTCTATAATCAATGCACATCCTATAAGTCTTGTTCTTCTTCTCTACTAAAAGAACAGGTGCTCCAAAGGGAGAAGAACTAGGCCTGATAAGTCCTTTGTGAAGTAAATCCTTAACTGGATTGGTTATTTCTTGTTGATGCAAAGGTCCATGCCTATAAGGTGCTTTATGGGGAGGAGAACTACCAGGAATTAAGTCTATACTATGATCAAGGGATCCTCTCGAAGGTGGTAGTTTAGAAGGAAAATCAGCCATAAAACAATCCTTATAAGAATCCATAAATGATTTATGGGTATTAGGAAGTGTATGTATATAATCGACTATGTTATTGACAAAAACAATACATGAATTGTAGCCTTTTCGGAATGCACATTTTACTTGTGTATGACTAATTAATGGGAATGGTTGGAAATCATGTATTGCAGACAAACAGATATCTTGATTGTTAAACTTAAAACGCATGGTGTGTGTATGATAATCAATGCATGGATTGTAATGGTGACGAAAAGGCATACCAAGTATAACATCATAGGACTGCAAAGGAGCAATTAAGAATGTGCGTTTATCCATGTATGAGCCTATACAAATTTGAACATTATGCACTTCACTTGTAACATTATATATGTTTCCTTGGAATGCAGCCTTAACTTTGTACATAGAAGGAAGTGGGGTTAATTGGAGATCTTTGACTAATATGTGAGAAATAAAGTCATGTGAACTACCATCATCATGTAAAATATTAACAACTTTACCATTAATAGTACCTTGCATGCAAAGTAAAGAATGAATAGAAATTGTGTTACCCAAGGTACTTAGATCCTGCTCCAATGCGTCTTCAGTCCAATCAGGTTGAATGTCTTCAAATTGAATATCTTCAGGAACCACCTCCATGTTATGTACTTTAGCTCCACCAGGTTGCATGTGGTTAGTTGGGAACCTACATCTAGCTTTGGTATGACCAATCTTACCACACTTCCAACAAATGATACGGGACCTCTTTTGTTGGGCATCCATCGTCGTAGTTTGAAAGGTTGGAGGTTTGGTAGGGTGTAAGGGGTTTGCCTTGGGGATTGGGGAAAAAGTGGATTGAGGAGGTCATTGAAAAATAGGTGGTCGTTGAAAAGTAGGTGGATGTTGAAAAGGAGGAGAAGAAAAAGTAGAAAAGGAACGCTTGAGTGGAAAAGTGGGTTTGATTAGTTGTGGTCGTTGACGTGTTTGTTGTAAGCGAATGGACTTAGTGATAGATTGAAATTCTTTCTCAACATCATGTGCAAAAGAAATAGCTTCATAGAGCGTTGTCGGACGTAAGGTGTTGAGCTTAGCTTGGATTCCCATCTCCAAACCATCTTCATATTTCCGCTATAAAGTATCTTTAGGAATCATTTCAAGTGAACGTATGAGTAATAAACGTTGCCAAAAACGTTCAGTATAGGGAGAAACAGTATCTCCATCTTTCCATCCAAAAGTCATCCAAGAGCGACGGTGTCGGGTCGTGAGAGATGCTCGGATGGTGGATCAAGTCATCCGCCTAAATCGTTCGGCACACGCGGGGTGTCTGTAGCAAACTCAGGCTTATGAAAATAAGGGTTCTAATGATAAAATAATTTAAATTACCTATTTCTATGATTGAAAATAAGGTTATTCCATACAATGTACATAGTTTAAATAGCGATGGACTGTAAGGACGGGCAGCCTCGTACATAGCAACAGCTTCCTGATATGAGATTGAAACTTCCATAATGGGTTCTTCTACTAAACTTTCAGGTAAGCTAGAGGGTTCTGGTCTGTCTAGAGTTGGCGGAACATTTTCAATATTTTCAATAGTACTGTGCTCAGACTCATGAACTAACTTAGAAGACATCAAGGAAAGTAATGGAAAAACTAATGAAACATTATGATGCTAAACTGTTTGAATGAATTAATTGATATGCTAATGGTTCGAATCAATAAATCTAATACAACTGGAAGGCCTAAACAATTGGATAAATGTTTAGTCAATTCGATAGTTGACTAAATGAGAAATAAGATTTAAATGGATCTTTAGGCTGCCGCTTCACTTCAATTGTCTTCACTTCACTTTGATTGATTGTAATCTTCAATGTTTCTGCAAAAAACATTAGGTTCACTGCACTTCATTTGCTCTTCAATTGCTCATTAATCTTCAATGCTTCTCGACACTGCAAAAAACATTAGGTTCACTGCACTTCATTTGCTCTTCAATTGCTCATTAATCTTCAATGCTTCTCGACACTGCAAAAAACATTAGGTTCACTGCACTTCATTTGCTCTTCAATTGCTCATTAATCTTCAATGCTTCTCGACACTGCAAAAAACATTAGGTTCACTGCACTTCATTTGCTCTTCAATTGCTCATTAATCTTCAATGCTTCTCGACACTGCAAAAAACATTAGGACATTAGTAATCTAACAAGAAATTAATGAAAAACATAAAAGACATTCTTCTCATACATTTTTCATACACATGCATATGTTCATGCATACATTAAAGTATTCACATACACTCTAATGCATACATTCCTCATGCATACTAATGTACTTTACATACATGCTTTCAAATGCTAATATCTGCTAATGCACATGTTAACACATAATCTTATACATACTAATATACTTTCATAAATATGATAACACACATTTATACATGCATGCTAACACATTAATCATTCAAACACATGCATTCATACACATGCTTATGCATACTAACATACATGCATGCTTATGCATATTAATCATGCATACACATACATATTCATGCTAATGCATATAACACTTAGTAACTCATATGCTAAAAAACTCTAATTCAACTTTTGGAACTAAGTATTTAGAATACCAATTTCTTAAATATCTTAATAAAAGTACTTATATTTAATTGAAATAATGTAGTAATATAACTAAATAGATATAATTAATTAAACAATGTAATATTAACTAACTAATTAATATAATTATATTTAATTTAGATTAATATTAATATAAATCGTTTTCTCTCTCCTAACTCTTTCTTTCTCTCTCTCTCTACCGTTCTCTCTCTCTCTCTCTACCGTTCTCTCTCTCTCTCTCTCTCTCTCTCTCTCTCTCTCTCTCTCTCTCTCTCTCTCTTTCCTTCTCTCTCTCTCTCTCTCTCTCTCTCTCTCTCTCTCTTTCCTACTCTCTCCCTCTGTCTTTCCTTCTCTCTCCTCTCTCTCTCTCCTTCTCTATCTGTGCGCTGCCGCGCTGACAGAGGAGGGGAGGGAGAGTCTCTCTCTCTCTCTCTCTCTCTCTCTCTCTCTCTCTCTCTCTCTCTCTCCCTCTCTCTCTCTCTGTCTGCTCTCTCTCTTCCCCGTTCTCTCTCTGCCTGCCTACCTCTCTCTCTCTCTCTCTCTCTCTCTCTCTCTCTCTCTCTCTCTCTCTCTCTCTCTCTCTCTCTCTCTCTCTCTCTCTCTCTCTCTCTCTCTCTCTCTCTCTCTCTCTCTCTCTCTCTCTCTCTCTCTCTCTCTGCGCGCTGCTGCGCGCAGCGCCAGGGAGGGAGGGAGAGACTTTCACTCTCTCTCTCTCTACTCTCTCTCTCTCTCTCTTTCTGCCTACCTCTCTCTCTCTCTCTGCTCTCTCTCTTCCCCACCTACCTCTCTCTCTCTCTGTCTGCTCTCTCTCTTCCCCGTTCTCTCTCTGCCTGCCTACCTCTCTCTCTCTCTCTCTCTCTCTCTCTCTCTCTCTCTCTCTCTCTCTCTCTCTCTCTCTCTCTCTCTCTCTCTCTCTCTCTCTCTCTCTCTCTCTCTCTCTCTCTCTCTCTCTCTCTGCGCGCTGTCGCGCTACAGTAGAGGAGGGGAGGGAGAGATTCTCTCACACACATACATCACACATACACACATACACACACACGTCACATACACACATACACACATCACACATACACATCACACACACATATACACACACTTCACACATCACACATAACACATACACACATAACACACACACGTCACATACACACACATACATCACATACACACACTTCACACACACACACACATACATCACATACACACGCATACATCACACATACACATATGTCACATACACACACTTCACACACACACATACATCACATACACACACTTCACACACACACACATACATCACATACACACGCATACATCACACATACACATATGCCACATACACACACTTCACACACACACATACATCACATACACACACTTCACACACACACATTCATCACATCACATACACATATATACTTCACACACACACATACATACACACATCACATCACATAACACATACACGCACATACACATAACACATACACACATAACACAAACACGCACATACACACATAACACAAACACGCACATACACATACACTACTGCAGGGACTCAGACCAAGCCATGGAATAGGCATGGTCATGCTTTCGGCTGGACAATCATTCATGCAGCAGCATGGGGCATATCAAGATCATCGTACACAGCAAGACATGACGGCTCAATATCCCGAGCACGAGGTGGGTCTAATGAGAAAGAAGGAAAAACAGAAGAAAGTAAAGAGCAAGAGACAGTACCTGCAAAAAACATTAGGAGAAACTTGAGCTCAACACACATTTAAATACATACACAAGTCCTTCCTAATCCACTCTTTTGGTTTTGACTTTTAATCTACAACCACACTTTAATCTCCTTACTTTCACCACACTTTAAATTGAATTTATTTACACAACTTACTTACTCCATTCTTTTAACCTTTTTCATATACACCATTCATTTAAAGTTTCTCTTTAACTTCCTTTAATTGCATAATTTATTCCACCCACTCTTTCAATCACTTTAGTTACACATCTTCTATAAACCATTCTTTTTCCTAGTACTCATATAGACCACTAGTTATTTATCCATTTAATTAATCATTTTAATCTAATTAACCTACATTTCTTATTTAAATAAATCAATTAATTTAAGCTTAGGTTAAGATTTTAATTAATTAGAACCTTAGTATTAAATGCACATACATGATTAAATAATTAATTAAACCATATTTTAATTTTTGTTATTGAACCAATGTTTAGTTATAGATTAATTTCCTTAAATATTAATTATTTTAATCCTTGAAACATTCTAAAACCCTAGAAAACCTACTTAAAACCCATCAAAACCTTATTAAAACCCTTTGAAAATCATTGATAACCCGTTAAAATCTTTTTGATCCCTTGTAAACCCTAACATGAACCCATTAGAATCTTTTGAGACCCTTCAGATGAACCTAATTGACATAAAATCATATGAACTTAGAAAACCCTAGGGTTAAATACCCATGAATCAAGCATGTATAAATATGAAATACTCATTAATTGAGTAATTAGGATAAACCCTAATTTGAACATATTTTCTTCATCATTTCTTGTACCTGCAAACACTTCAAAAGTAGTCAATTCCAATCAACACAACTGATCAACAGTGAAATAAAAGGTTAGAGTTCACCAATAAAGTTATTTTTATTTCCTCTGGTTATCAACTGGAAGATGCAAATCTTCCCGACATCCACCGCCACCAAACCTGCACATCGTCTTCGATGGGCCAACTTGCAGATTAAGGGAAGCGGCATTTTCAATGATTATCCTGAAATTAAATCATAGAACAGCATCAAATTCTTTTATAAACATATTTTAAATTATCAAATTTTTTTCAACATGCACATGAAGTTTATTTAAATTATATCTGGCAATGAAAACATATTAAAGTATAAAGGTAAGCTAGTAACCTGTTCAGTCAACAAACATTAATTTACATTTCCTCCATTTATAAACTATGTAAAGATTAGTATAAAACAGAATTCATTTTCATTCATTCAAATGCAGGTTTTGTCATATATATGCATTCACATATGAGCAATCAAGCATGCCAAAGAAATCTACTAAGTCTACTTGGACAGACAGCCGCCTTGTATGCCCAATTTTAATCACTAGACGTGTTTTTTCACAACTAGTTTCTTCATATAAATATGATATAAACTTCATATCGATAATAAATGTAAATACCTTTTTGGGGTGGAAGAAGGTATGACTTCCATGTCAATATTTTTTTTTTTTCGCTACTTTTTTGTTTTAAAGGGGAAAGGCTTAACCCCTTAATCCGAGCTAAGGATCTAGCTGCATGGACAAGAAAGATCTAGGTTTTCACAGACATGTATCATGCAACAATATGCTCCTACATATATACAACTACTTTCGTTATCTAAATGAACTACAAATCCTTCTATTTTTAACAAATCTCACTTAATCTATAAATGTAGAAATATAAATTATGTCTATTTTCCTAATATGGTTAAATAGAGTCCTTTATAAATTAATATTCTTCATTCCAGTTTTTATCAATTAGTTTTATATGAATGCAAATAAAATACGTAAAACAAAATTTTAAGACAATGAAAAATACGACCTAAAATCAATTTTATCTTCAATCTGCTTCTTCTTCAATCTGCTCTCTTTAAATTCGTCAGAACTTTTGGCATAACATCTTCAATTGCTTTGATCAATGCATCTTCAGAACCTGTAATCACTTATAAAATAGAAGCTACAAAACAAGTAATCTTCATTATCATTTATCTTTGCAAATATAAATTCATATATTCTATCAGATTCATCTTCTAATTACCTTTTGATGAGGGAGAGGTAAAACTCCCATCTCGAATCTTTTGATGAGGGAGAGAAACAACTCCCATGCTTGTGCTCGTAATTATCTTTTGTTTAGGGAGAGATAAAACTCCTCGTGCTCGTGCTTGTAATTATCTTTTGTTTAGGGAGAGATAAAACTCCTCGTGCTCGTGCTTGTAATTATCTTTTGTTTTGGGAGAGATAAAACTCCTCGTGCTCGTGCTTGTAATTATCTTTTGTTTAGGGAGAGATAAAACTCCTCGTGCTCGTGCTTGTAATTATCTTTTGTTTAGGGAGAGATAAAACTCCTCGTGCTCGTTTTCATCATGTCACAAATTTCATCAAAAGAAAATCATTATCATAAATTCATAAATTTCACATTAGCTTTTTCAACCTTTGAAACAAAATTCATAAATTTCAGAAAAAATCATAATGCTCATAGTTTAATATAATCATCATATTTGTTGTAAACAAAATCAATTTGATCAAAATATTCATCATTTCATAATAATGTTCTTCATAATTGTTCATCATAATAGATTTCTTCCTATTTGTGAAAGAAAGAAAATCATAAGTTCATCAAAGAATAATGTAAAACTTTATCATAAGCTAACTTTTCCAAGTATAAAATTTCATAAAACAAAACAATTTAGGTATAGGTTTCTCAATCTTTAGGAAAACAACATATATGCAGCAAGCAATATCAACAATTGAAAAGTTTTATCTTCATTAAACAATTACATCACAATAAGACTAATCTCTTAAATTCTTCTCCTTTTTCTTAACTTTAGATGCGTTTTTGGTATTGTTTTCAATCTTCCATATAGCTTCTTGTATCCATTTTTCCATATTCTTAGCATGTTCTAATTGAATTTGAAGATTTTCATCTTCAGATGTTTGTACTATTCTTTCATCATTTTTATTTTTGTCATATTTATTGTCATTTTCTATGACTTTAGTTTCTGTTTTAACCACATATATATCTTTATTTCCATCAATTGATTGTTCATGTTCATCATCTTTTATCCTTACATCTTCTTCTTTCTTAATCTTATTCCATGTATCTTGATCCTTAAATGTAGTTTGCATATCAATGTTACTCATAGATTTAGGTGTAAGAAGGTTTTGATCATTTTCCAAGCATTCACTTTTAGTCACAACCTTGTTCATAGAATGTAATTGACATACATTGCTTTTCTCATCATGATTCTTAGGTTGCCATTGTTTCTGAAGTTTAGTTTTAGGACTCAATTTTGTTTGATCAAAATAGTCTATCATCCCCCCTCTACCTAAGTTTAATCTCAAAGGTAGTTGTGTTTGATAATCACATATTTTCTGTTCACTTTCTAGTACCAATTGTTGGCTACATGCTTTCTCATAGGCCATACAATTCCCATAAGTATGCCCTAGTTGGTCACACCAAAAGCATCTTAAGGGATATACTTTCCTATTCATAGCCCTATAGGTGAATCTCCTAAACTCATTCATATGAGTTTCATTAGGCAACTTTGGAGATAAACTTTGCATTTCATGTTCATTACACTTGCATTTAGGGATTTCATTGACTTTTTTGGTCAAATCATCTATTTGGATCTTTAATGTTTTAACAATTTCTTGTAAAATTCCACACATCGCACTATTTGAATTAGAAAACTCACTTAACTTGTCAATTAACAAAAATACTTCTTTAAATTTTGCTTGATTTGACGAATTTAACTTATCCTCTAAATCTTTGAGTTGTGTTTCAAGTCCCGAATTTGCATTCTTAATTAAACCCTCCATAGTAAAGTTTTTTTTATGCATGTTTAAATTAACTGCTTTTTTACCCATTGATATTTGAGAAACAAGAATTCTTAGATGATAGATCAATACCTGTAATCTGAGTCGAAGAAGAGGCTTAAAGAGTGACTTGTGTATAAGTTTATACAATTTTTAATAGAATCAAAATCTAATACATCAGTTGCTAATGGATGATTGTGCAAACGTTCTTGCTTCTAATGTCGATGAAAAGGGTGGCGCGACGAGGTTCTCCTACTTGCCAATCTTCGTGGAGGCGCTCAGGTCACCAGACCAGCCCTCGACACCAAGAAGATTGCAAGCTCACGTAAATGCCACAGCTTCTAGGGATGAAGACGCAGCTGCACTGATGTAAAATCGTATGAATGTATATGCAATGCAAAATTTAAAATTTATACCTGAGCTGCAACACCGTTTGTTCACGTCGGGTTCACCAATGTCGGGTCGTGAGAGATGCTCGGATGGTGGATCAAGTCATCCGCCTAAATCGTTCGGCACACGCGGGGTGTCTGTAGCAAACTCAGGCTTATGAAAATAAGGGTTCTAATGATAAAATAATTTAAATTACCTATTTCTATGATTGAAAATAAGGTTATTCCATAAAATGTACATAGTTTAAATAGCTATGGACCGTAAGGACGGGCAGCCTCGTACATAGCAACAGCTTCTTGATATGAGATTGAAACTTCCATAATGGGTTCTTCTACTAAACTTTCAGGTAAGCTAGAGGGTTCTGGTCTGTCTAGAGTTGGCGGAACATTTTCAATATTTTCAATATTTTCAATAGTACTGTGCTCACACTCATGAACTAACTTAGAAGACATCAAGGAAAGTAATGGAAAAACTAATGAAACATTATGATGCTAAACTGTTTGAATGAATTAATTGATTTGCTAATGGTTCAAATCAATAAATCTAATACAACTGGAAGGCCTAACCAATTGGATAAATGTTTAGTCAATTCGATAGTTGACTAAATGAGAAATAAGATTTAAATGGATCTTTAGGCTACCGCTTCACTTCAATTGTCTTCACTTCACTTTAATTGATTGTAATCTTCAATGTTTCTGCAAAAAACATTAATCTTCAATGCTTCTCGACACTGCAAAAAACATTAGGTTCACTGCACTTCATTTGCTCTTCAATTGCTCATTAATCTTCAATGCTTCTCGACACTGCAAAAAACATTAGGTTCACTGCACTTCATTTGCTCTTCAATTGCTCATTAATCTTCAATGCTTCTCGACACTGCAAAAAACATTAGGTTCACTGCACTTCATTTGCTCTTCAATTGCTCATTAATCTTCAATGCTTCTCGACACTGCAAAAAACATTAGGACATTAGTAATCTAACAAGAAATTAATGAAAAACATAAAAGACATTCTTCTCATACATTTTTCATACACATGCATATGTTCATGCATACATTAAAGTATTCACATACACTCTAATGCATACATTCCTCATGCATTTACATACATGCTTTCAAATGCTAATATCTGCTAATGCACATGTTAACACATAATCTTATACATACTAATATACTTTCATAAATATGGTAACACACATTTATACATGCATGCTAACACATTAATCATTCAAACACATGCATTCATACACATGCTTATGCATACTAACATACATGCATGCTTATGCATATTAATCATGCATACACATACATATTCATGCTAATGCATATAACACTTAGTAACTCATATGCTAAAAAACTCTAATTCAACTTTTGGAAGTAAGTATTTAGAATACCAATTTCTTAAATATCTTAATAAAAGTACTTATATTTAATTGAAATAATGTAGTAATATAACTAAATAGATATAGTTAATTAAACAATGTAATATTAACTAATTAATTAATATAATTATATTTAATTTAGATTAATATTAATATAAATCGTTTTCTCTCTCCTAACTCTTTCTTTCTCTCTCTCTCTCTACCGTTCTCTCTCTCTCTCTACCGTTCTCTCTCTCTCTCTCTCTCTCTCTCTCTCTCTCTCTCTCTCTCTCTCTCTCTCTCTCTCTCTCTCTCTCTCTCTCTCTCTCTCTCTCTCTCTTTCCTTCTCTCTCTCTCTCTCTCTCTCTCTCTCTCTCTCTCTCTCTTTCCTACTCTCTCCCTCTGTCTTTCCTTCTCTCTCCTCTCTCTCTCTCCTTCTCTGTCTGCGCGCTGCCGCGCTGACAGAGGAGGGGAGGGAGAGTCTCTCTCTCTCTCTCTCTCTCTCTCTCTCTCTCTCTCTCTCTCTCTCTCTCTCTCTCTCTCTCTCTCTCTCCCTCTCTCTCTCTCTCTCTCTCTCTGTCTGCTCTCTCTCTTCCCCGTTCTCTCTCTGCCTACCTACCTCTCTCTCTCTCTCTCTCTCTCTCTCTATCTCTCTCTCTCTCTCTCTCTCTCTCTCTCTCTCTCTCTCTCTCTCTCTCTCTCTCTCTCTCTCTCTCTCTCTCTCTCTCTCTCTCTCTCTCTCTCTCTCTCTCTGCGCGCTGCTGCGCGCAGCGCCAGGGAGGGAGGGAGAGACTTTCACTCTCTCTCTCTCTCTACTCTCTCTCTCTCTCTTTCTGCCTACCTCTCTCTCTCTCTCTCTCTGCTCTCTCTCTTCCCCGCCTACCTCTCTCTCTCTCTCTGTCTGCTCTCTCTCTTCCTGGTTCTCTCTCTGCCTGCCTCTCTCTCTCTCTCTCTCTCTCTCTCTCTCTCTCTCTCTCTCTCTCTCTCTCTCTCTCTCTCTCTCTCTCTCTCTCTCTCTCTCTCTCTCTCTGCGCGCTGTCGCGCTGCAGCAGAGGAGGGGAGGGAGAGATTCTCTCACACACATACATCACACATACACACATACACACACACGTCACATACACACATACACACATCACACATACACATCACACACACATATACACACACTTCACACATCACACATAACACATACACATATAACACACACACGTCACATACACACACATACATCACATACACACACTTCACACACACACACATACATCACATACACACGCATACATCACACATACACATATGTCACATACACACACTTCACACACACACACATACATCACATACACACACTTCACACACACACACATACATCACATACACACGCATACATCACACATACACATATGTCACATACACACACTTCACACACACACATACATCACATACACACACTTCACACACACACATTCATCACATCACATACACATATATACTTCACACACACACATACATACACACATCACATCACATAACACATACACGCACATACACATAACACATACACACATAACACAAACACGCACATACACATACACTACTACAGGGACTCAGACCAAGCCACGGAATAGGCATGGTCATGCTTTCGGCCGGACAATCATTCATGCAGCAGCATGGGGCATATCAAGATCATCGTACACAGCAGGACATGACGGCTCAATATCCCGAGCACGAGGTGGGTCTAATGAGAAAGAAGGAAAAACAGAAGAAAGTAAAGAGCAGGAGATAGTACCTGCAAAAAACATTGGGAGAAACTTGAGCTCAACACACATTTAAATACATACACAAGTCCTTCCTAATCCACTCTTTTGGTTTTGACTTTTAATCTACAACCACACTTTAATCTCCTTACTTTCACCACACTTTAAATTGACTTTATTTACACAACTCACTTACTCCATTCTTTTAACCTTTTTCATATACACCATTCATTTAAAGTTTCTCTTTAACTTCCTTTAATTGCATCATTTATTCCACCCACTCTTTCAATCACTTTAGTTACACATCTTCAATAAACCATTCTTTTTCCTAGTAGTCATATAGACCACTAGTTATTTATCCATTTAATTAATCATTTTAATCTAATTAACCTACATTTCTTATTTAAATAAATCAATTAATTTAAGCTTAGGTTAAGATTTTAATTAATTAGAACCTTAGTATTAAATGCACATACATGATTAAATAATTAATTAAACCATATTTTAATTTTTGTTATTGAACCAATGTTTAGTTATAGATTAATTTCCTTAAATATTAATTATTTTAACCCTTGAAACATTCTAAAACCCTAGAAAACCTACTTAAAACCCATCAAAACCTTATTAAAACCCTTTGAAAATCATTGGTAACCCATTAAAATCTTTTTGATCCCTTGTAAACCCTAACATGAACCCATTAGAATCTTTTGAGACCCTTCAGATGAACCTAATTGACATAAAATCATATGAACTTAGAAAACCCTAGGGTTAAATACCCATGAATCAAGCATGTATAAATATGAAATACTCATTAATTGAGTAATTAGGATAAACCCTAATTTGAACATATTTTCTTCATCATTTCTTGTACCTGCAAACACTTCAAAAGTAGTCAATTCCAATCAACACAACTAATCAACAGTGAAATAAAAGGTTAGAGTTCACCAATAAAGTTATTTTTATTTCCTCTGGTTATCAACTGGAAGATGCAAATCTTCCCGACATCGGGCATGTAAGTGAAACTGAGGAGGAAGGAAGGACTCCTTGAGCTTGTCTTGAAAGGCTTGCCATGTGGTGGGGCGATCTGTGCTATGGCGCAAAACATTCCACCATAACTGAGCCTTTCCCACTAAGTAGTTGGTTACAAATTTCACTTTTTCCTGTTCAGAATAAGATTTATCAGAGTAAAAATCATCAAACTGGGATAACCATGAGAGAACAAATTGGCCATCTTTTCGTCCGTCAAATCGTGAAAATTGAAAATTTTTGGCACCAATCTTGGATTGTGTTCCTTGCTCTTGGGCGGTAATAATGGCCTTCACTACCCGGACTAGGTTATTGTCATCGCTTTGTAGTTGTTGGAGTGCAACATCACGTTCTTTTATTTCATTTTGGGCGTGTTGAAGTTCATGTCGTAAAAGTTCGACTTGTTGCTCAATTGATACCCCAGGGAGGGGTGAGGGACTAAAATCATCGATATTTTGAGTAGTGTCCATGGCCGTATGGAAAGATGCAAAACCTAGGTCTAAACATAGGAAAAGATGTTTAACAATAATATTTAAATAACTAATAATAATAATAATAATAATAATAATAATAATCATAATAGTATTATTAATAAATAAATAGAAGTATTGTGATAAATAAATAAAAGAAAAATAAAATAAAAATAAATAAATAAATAAATAAATAAAAAAATAAATAAAAGGAGAGAGAGATAAAAGTTATGTTAAATATTTATTAAAAGGAATAGAGTATCAAAAAGAGGAAATAGCCTAGTGGATAAAGCTTATCTCTTGGTAGTATGAGGTTGTGGGTTCAAATCCCCTACATACTAAATAAGGAACTATGTGGGTTAACTAGGCTAACTAGGGAAATAACTAAGCCCTTATTGCCACTCATATGTTAGAATTGGTTCGCGCATAGCCAACGGCTGCCAACGAAACCAAGAGAACCAAGAGAACCAAGAGACCCATGAGTGCCAGAGAAGCCAAAGATGCCAAAGTTATGCCATAGTTCTATGCCTTAGTCGACGCCTTAGTCGACGCCTTGGAGTAAGCCGAAGGAGTAACCAGAAAGGAGTAACCGAAAAGGAGCACAGGGGGTACAGAGAGCACAGAGAGCACAATGAGCACAGGGGGTACAGAGGGTACAGAGGGTACAGAGAGCACAGAGAGCACAGTGAGCACAGGGGGTACAGAGGGTACAGAGAGCACAGTGAGCACAGGGGGTACAGAGGGTACAGAGTGTGACAGTGTGAAATTCGAAAAACTTAGTGTGAAATTCGAAAAACTTGACCGGCGAACTAAAACCAAAAAAAAACTTGAAAAAAAACTTAATGACGAAAAACCTGGACCAGACGGTTGAGATGGACGCCGATTCGCAAACGTACTGGATGCCACAAATCGCAATCAAACGCCGCAACTGGATCAGACGGTTGAGATGAACGCCGAATCGCGAACAAACCTGAATGCTGCAAATCGCAATCAAACCCTACAACCACCTCCGTGAACGTCTTGGCTCTGATACCACTGTTGCCCCAGGTACCACAGATGCACGAACGCAGAGAATAACAGACGTACGAATGCAGAGAAAAAAATACTCAAAGACAGAAAGAGATAAGAGACGACACCAAATTGGGTACAATCTCCCCCCACATGCTCTGATGGACACTCTACCAGAGCATGCGTATTTATAGTAAATTCCTATTACGTCCTGAATAAAAGATACATGAGGGTCGCGCTCCGAAAAGCGTGTTTCTGCTTTATTTACAAGTTCGTAATTTTCTATTTTTGCAAAAACGTCGCTTTCTAAAGTGATCCATTATTTTTTACAAAAATAACTAAAAATAACCATCTTCTAAAAATATTCTTCTAAATATCTCCAAGTCCATGCGCGTTCACACCCTCATGGATCTTCACCTGCTAAATCAAAACACAAAACACATTAAAATCCTCAAGGCATTACACCTTCATTCCAAATATCCCATAAAGTATAACATCAACGAGTTGGCACTCATGTATAAGGAAATGCCAATCTATGTGGAAAGAAATCAATCTACAAAAGGAAGTAAGCCCAAATCTTTGTGAAAGGCTTCAAGCATCTCCATAGAAAGAGTGATTGAGAGAAGATCTACAACATTATTGTGTGTGGGAACATAATCCAAACTCATCTTTCCAACAGAGAATATCTCCCTAACATAATGATAGTGTACCTCAATGTGCTTTGTGTGAGCATGGAACATGGATTTCCTTGCAATTGCCAATGTGTTCTTACTATCATTAAATATGGTGGTGGTAGAAGACTGACCAACTCGCCACTCACACACAATAATCTCTATGAAAGTTGCCTTGTACTCAACCTCAAAACTAGAAGTGGCCATAGTTGGATACTTCTTGTTTAACAAATATATGCATGAGCTACCAAGGATGCAAAAAAAATCATGGTGGACACATGAGTGTCATAACAACTATCCTAATTTAAGTCAAAAAGAATATGTAAATTTGGCCATAGTTATCCCAACTTGGGACTAAGAAATCCAAGTGACTCGGTACCACTCAAGTAGTGAAATATGTGTTTAATGGCCCAGCAATGCTTGATAGCTGAGCATTGCATAAACTTACTCATCTCTGAGATAGGGGACTCAATATCAGGTTGATTTATGCATAACTAAACCAAGCATCCAATAGCCTCTTGATAGGAGAAAAACATCAAATTCATCTCTAGAATCATGAAGTCTAATTCCTAAACATGTTTCAATGGGAATGGCAATAGGTTTTCAATCTTCAAGGCCAAAATATTACAATAATGTTTCAATGCATATTTGTTGACACAAAGCTAGTTCCCCATGAGCTTGCATGAATTGAATGCCCAAAAATTGATTCACACCCCTTAAATATGATCTCTCAAAAGAGGCATGAAAATCAGCCTTAAAGTTAGCAATATGCTTCTTAGTAGGACCAACATATCATCACCATAGACAACAATCATCAAACGTGAATGAACAAAACGCTTAAAATATAAGGTGCTCTCAGTTGGACTATTCTCAAAACCATGTGCTAACAAGTAGGAATGTACCTTCTCGTATCGAGCATGTGATGCTTTCTTCAAACCATATAATGCACTTGTCAACCTCGATGCTTATTTTGATGTACACTTTCTATAACAAACCATGGGGTTGAAATACATTCGTTTCTTCATGTAAATCATCATTCAAAATTGCACTTTCAATATCCAATTGGTGCACATCCCAACAGTGATGACCTACAAGTGCACAAATGCTATGTGGTCATCTATCATGTGGAAGCAAATGTCTCATCAAAATGGATGCCTCTCTCTTAAGCATAACCTTTGGAAACAAGCCTAGCCTTTTACCTTTAAAATTTTCAATATACCCATTTTGTACAAATGGACTTTTGGGGAGAAAACTCACGTGAAGACCAAGTACTCTTTCTCATCATAGATCATATTCTGATTGCATAGCATGCATCCAATTTTTTGAATTTTTTGTTTCATCAAAGGAAACAAGCTCATCCTCATTGTAAGGACTAGAGATAGCCATTGCATGAAAATTTGATGCAAAGTAAGGACTATGAGAGCCTAAAGTAGTATGACATTACAAAGGTGCATCTCATTTGCTATCCCTCAAATTCTATGCCAGCCATCTAGGCATAGTTTTTGCCTCTTCTATCTTATCCCTCTCATCAACAAGTGCATCTTTTAAATCTCGATAAAAAATGGGGTGATTCTCATCATCATTTGAAACCTATAAAGGCTAAGAAATTACCTCCGATTCACTACTTCACTGTCCACCTATAAAAGGCAGTAGGAAAGTGTCATTCACATCCTTTGAGCTAAGTGATGTCTCCTTCAATTGCATCTTCCACAAAAATAGCATGTAGCCTAGCTAGCATGCATTTAGTCCATGGACAATATAAACAATAGCCTTTTGTTTCATAGTTGTACCCAACAAAATTACCTTTCTAAGCCTTATCACCCAATATTCTTTGTTTTTCTTTAGGCACAATGCACAACCAAAAGCCTTAGATGAGAACAGATGGATTTCAACCATGCCAAACCTCTTATGGAGTAATAGAACACAATGATTTGGTGGGACACCTGTTCAGTACATATGTTGCACACATAACACCCTCAAGCAAGACATTAGGTGGTAAAGCTTGACTTTTGACCATACACCTTTCTATATCCATTAGACACCTATTCCTCCTTTTATTAAATCCCTTTTGTTGAGTTGTTTATGGTGCTCTATACTAATGTTTATCTCAACCGAAAATGGATTTTCAAAACACATACACCCCCACCCTCCCCCCTTCCCTCACTAATCAAAATGGAGGTTGCTCATTAAACATGCTGATAGATTTTCATCCATAACGAGGAACTATTTAAAGCATGCAAACACTTCAAAATTTTCTTTGAATGGATACACCTATTCATGCATGGAAAATTCATGAATGAAATTCATGAAGTATAGGTTATTTCCAATGAATGTGTCTGGATACGACCACAGACATCACTATATTGAATAGGCTATAATTTATGTACAAGTCTTACTAAACCATCTTTTGGGAAGGATGAATCCTACATTCTGCCCAAAATATAGCCTTCATAGATATGTTTAGAAGGTGCTTCAAGTTTGGGTAGAACGGACACTATTTTCGATTTCTAGTGTAGCAAACTAGAAAAATTAATAAGAACAAATCATGCATGCGAAAGCTTTGCATTCGAGATAGCATCAAAATCATGAAGCACACATGTTGAATCATTCACATATTTCATATAATCTTTGAGCTTATACATCCAACAACATAAAATGGCAAAAATTATAATAACATTACCATTTCGGAGATCATGAACTTTACATCTTTCATTAACAAACCAAACGAATATTGGCTAATGCTGAAACTTATAACATATTTTTCTTGATCCCTAGTACGTGTAAGACATTTAAATATAAGAAGAAACTCTCACTAGTAGTATTTAGAATATATTTTCAAACTCCCATTACAAGATAAGAGGAGTTGTTAGCATAGTGTTCCTTATTGGAGCACCATCAAGGAGGTGAAGAAATAGCACTAGGAGATAATATGTTTGCTTTCACCTCTATCAAAGTACTAAACATTGGAGTCTACTACAAATGTACACTACTCATGAGAAGATGGATCATAGTCTGAAAACATTGATAAATTCCCCTTCTTTGTTCTTGGAAAGATTATAAGATCCACTATTTGTGTGAGTAAAAGATGGCTCAGTATTTTGGACATTGAATGTTTAGCCAATAAGCTGATGACCAAATCATTGACTAAAGCTTGGAGTAATATGGATACCTCCTCAGCCAAAGTGATTTTCTAAAACACAAGTGCACTTACTTTTCAAGGTCTACCTAGTTGGAAGGTTCATGATTTACTCACTTTGTTGTTCTCCCCTTTACTTCTTCCTCCCAATGGCTCGAATTTGACTTGTTTGTCATGGGAAAATTGTAAAAAGATGAAACCTTGGATCAAGATCAATGAAGAGAGGAAGTGGGTTGTTGGTATTTGGAAGAACAATTCGATATGGTTCGTGATTAAGGGAGTCGAGGTTGTTGATTTTGAAAACCTCCAAAGAGCAAAGAAACTATGGAATAAAGTTTTTCATATTTGGAAGCATTTTCCGAATCAAGATTGACAACAATGGATCCAATTTGGGGACATTAAACCCACTTAGAGAGTGGACTATAAAGACTAGTTCTTGTTAAGTAACAAAATCAATGCTTTGGATAACGTGAAGTCTCGCCTTCTTCTCAACCATGATCCCCCATGGATTGGAGGTATAAAATTTCACAATGGCAACAACTTGGAAAAAATACCTAGTTTCAAGTAGATCTAGATTTTCATATGTTGCTTAATAGGAAGTGGTATCTAAATTGATTGAGTATCATATGGGATTCTAAGTTCCTTGCGCTATGGCATCCCTTCATTGAAAATGAAAAAGTTGCTTTCATGTGGAAAATGTCTCCATGGGGAACTCATGTTAATGTTAATGCTAAAAAATTTGCACTCCCCCTTTGTAGTGTTAGTGTTGGATCAATGGTAGACAAGACTTGGGACACCTCCTTCCTTTTTGCCAAAGGAGTTTCTTGTTTTGGTAGGTCATGGGGAAAGTTATGGTGTTACATACTGAAATAAATTGGAAGCAAGCTTTTCTTAGAGGAGTGATCGGTGCTCTGCTACCTTGTGGAATGCAATTACAAGAGAATCTCTATGGAATATTTGGAAAGAAAGATGCGCTACCAACTTTGACAACCCCTAGAAAGAGTGATCGATTGAAAAATCCATTCACTTTTAGGTGCAAGAAGTTTTCATTGTAACAAGTCTCTTCTCTTTAGTCACCACATAGTGATTGTCTTGGAGAACAACAAGATTCCATGCAAACTAGTCTCCATGAGGGGAACAAAAAGGTTATTAACCTTCTTTGTAACTATCTCTAATAGATTTATAACTTTTTCTTTTGTTTGATCATCTTGCCATATACCATAAGCATAATTTTCTTACTACCTTTGGATGATCACCATTGTTTGGCCTTTGAAATATCCTACCCTTGCTTTGTGGGATGTAGTGGGTCCCGTGGACACTATGCCCCTTCACTTGAACAACTATTTTTTCAACTAGTTCATGCAAGGGAGTTATGTTGTGGCCAAACTTCCTCTTACAAAAAAGTAGTAGACCTTTCTATAGATTTACAGGCCTCTAGAACAAGCATTCCAACCTTTTTCTTCTTTGCTTCTTTTCCAACTAGTTAAGAACAACTCTTAATGACATCATTGTTTTCCTTATACTAGCATTTTTTTATGCTTTTCCACCTTTTCGACATTGTTTTCTTCTGTGATTGTGCAACGTAAGCAGATTTCTACTTACTAGTAGATGACATCCATTTACATGTGACATTCTAACTATCTAAGAAATCTTGATTTGCAACACACATAATTGACCTCCTATGCTTGGATTCATCCTCCTGAAACAAAACTGAGACTAGCCCCTCAAACTTCAAGGCATTTGGATTGTCTTTCATCATCAATATAAAAGTAGAAGCAAAACTTTGATGTAAATCTTGAAGATTGTTAAGCAAATCCTATACAAGTGGACTATCTAGCAAGATTTGAGCAACAAAAATCAATTACTCCTTCAAATCTTCCATATTTTCCACAAGCTTTTCCATTCAACTTCCTTCATTCATATGCTCACTCTCCAACTCTTTTCGGAGCTAAGCAACACAAGCCTCATTTCTTGTCTGGTATAATGTTGTACGAGTATACAAAGCCTCTTTTGTTGTCTTGCAAGAGCAAACATGAGGGATAATGGCACATTTGATAGACAAAGATATCAATGCATGTGCATGTGCATCTCTACCATCCCAATGAACTTGCTTTGTAGCAAGTGCAATAGGAACCATAGCATTGCAAGGAAAACATATTTGTGCATGGAGTAATAGGGAGTCCCTATGCATGCATACTTTGAAAATGCAAAAAGGAAAAATTTTTAAAAAGAAAAGGGGGTCTAGATTGGGGTGCTCTAGGACTAGTTGTTGACAAAGCATTGAATTCTAAGGATCACAAGGATTTCATCTAAAGGTGATTGATGTCAACTCAACATCATCATGGTAGCTCCATTGAGTACATGATCAAGCTTGACATGTGAAGGAATGATATTTGAATCCTAGATGTCATTGGTTGATAGAATGAGGATATGTAGTAAGATGGTCGTGGTCTCTAGGTTTCCTTCAGTAATAAGCATGAACTATGTCAATGATCTAAAAAGTGGACATTTAAAACATTAGCATCACCAAATACACGTTGAAGAGGATAATTTGATTGTTGAAAAAAGGGCCATAACCTTTCTAAATAAATTAGACCACTAGAAAAAATGTAAAGGTCATTCCTTCATGGCCTAATGTCCTACAATTTGCACCCATTTTTTGATGAGGAAAATCACCTTGTATTTGAATTTGGCTAAGGTTTTCGAATCAGTAGCCTAATTCCTCTTATTGTAGCTAATCTAGGATTACTTCATGAATGCGTTGTTCTCCAACCGTTGAATGATTGTATGTCAAGAGATTACCAATAACTTAAAAGAAAACATTAGTAATAAAAATCTAAGTATACCAAGTTACTATGATTTTTCATTACAATGTGTCACTCTCATGCATACGATATCACAACATTGCCTAATGCAAGGCAATGTAGTGAAGCCCTTATTGGATGCATATTTGAAGTGAGATTGATCCACGAATGATGTAATAGATAAGGTTGAGTAATGATCACATGGATCCTACACAGAGGCTAGTCCCAATCTACTATAGCTTCTCTAGATATAATGGAAAAATATTTCTCATTTTGAAGTTAGGAATGTCGGGTATTAGTGATATTGATGTAGAAGACGGTGTTATATTATCAACCCACATGTGATGGATTGTAGGAGATAACTTAATACATTGTTGCTCAAAGGATTGGTGGACTTTAGCTTTCTAGAGGAGTGTCTAGTTTCTACTTTCAACCCACCTCCCATTGTTATGGTTTGTGCCATAGTTTACCTTTGCAAGCCTTGGCTTAAGGTGAACTAGATTGCTTGATTTTGGACCTCCAGAAATATGTGATTCCCTTTTTGAATAAAATGTGGGAGTAAGGGATGAAGATTTGTTTGAGGTTCCCTAGAACTTTGCAATGATTGGTAACAATTCTAGAGGCTTTTGTTAGATGGAGATGAAGCACACTCTTCCTAAGCCTCCATATGCATTTGACACCATCCAATGAATGTATTTTAGACTTTGAGACCACGATTTTCATGGTGCATCTATGCTTTTTTGCATGTTGTTTTTGTGCTTTCCTAGGTACTCAGTGATGGTGACACGTAAACTACTTATGCCAACTTGGTTTTCTTCCTGGTGCCTTCTTCATGTATATCACTAAGTTTCTTTTCCTTATGAATAGTTGGTGCTATCTTGGTATCAAGAGCCCACACTCAAGCAAGAATCAAGGGTTTAGAACAAAAGAATTTCGGACTACTTGATAAAATGTGGATACTATTAGCGTCATTAAGATCCATCACTCTTTGTGAGGAAGGAAGGTAGCAAAATTGTTTTCATTTGTATATATGCTAATGATTTGATCTTTGCAAGGGATGATGAAGCTAACATCTAGGAAATAAAGAGGAAGCTTGGATGTAATTTTAAAATCTCTAATCTGGGGTTTTTAAGGTACTTGCTTGGGATTGAAGTACTATGTAATGAAGAAGCTATATACCTAATGCAAATGAAATACATTCTAGACCTTTTGAAGAAGTTTAACTTGTGTGATTTACAAATCCACCAGAAGTAAATGTCAAACTACCTGACCATGAGAGTATAGAAGTGTAGGACATGTATAGCTCAATCATTGGTTCTTTCTTGTATGCTACAATGCGAAGACTAGATATTGCACATGTGGTTGAAGTGTTATCTCAATTTTTGCAGGCATCAAGAATTCCTCATCTTTGTGTAACCAAAACTATACTTAGATGCCCGAAAGGATCAATGAATGAAGGGCTCTATTGTCTATTTGATATTTCATTACATAAAAAAGCTTATTATGATGTTGATTTTGTAGGCTGAATGTTGAAAAAGGAGCACTAGAGGATATATCATCATGCTAGGGAAGAGGACCATCTCATGGATGTCTAAAAAACAATCAATATTGGCTCTATCATGATTCAAAGCTTCATATGTAGGCTTATGGCAAGTCTTATATGAGCTCAAAACCCGATGTTCCATGAAAGGTAAAAGCATATAGAAATACAATACCACTTTATTAGACAGAAGATTATGTCAAACAATGTAAAGGTAGAGCATGTGAGTATAAAGGAATAATATGTAGATATGTTAACCAAAATAGTGGATGGATTAAACCTACAAGACTTCAAGGCATGCATTGGAAGCAAGGATCTAGGCATTTAGACTTGAGGGGGAGTGTTGAAAATCAAGTCTCGAACATAAAAAATGGCTCTAGCATGAAATTTTCAAGTGAATCAATATAAGCATCATCTCCCATTTGGGTTTTCAAGAGCTCCACCAAAATCAATCAAATTCAAATCTTTTTTATTACCCAACAAAATGTGCACCTACAACCATTGGTTGGTGGTTAGATAGATTCTAGGAAAAGTAGAGGTTCTATATTACCCAACAAAATGTGCACCTACAGTCATTGGTTGGTGGTTAGATAGATTCTAGGAAAAGTAGAGGTTCTATATAAGCATCATCTCCCATTTGGGTTTAATTGTATGCATTCCATGAGTTTCCTTCTTTATTTAGTGAAGTACTAAACTGCAGAAAGCATCCCCCTTGCTTTCTTATCTCATTTTCTCATGATTTTTGTCCTCTCTATCAAAAGATATAGTTAGGCTTTCACAATTATCTTTGTACTAGATTGTACATCATTATTTTCTCTCTGATTTTAATCATTTTGCTTTCATCTCAAGCATCATCTGGACTCTCATATAGTACCGCAACTTGTACAAAAGTTGGAAATTGTGAGAAATCGCTTTACAAACCTATTGCCACTCCTATAGAAATAGGTATATGATTGAGATTTCATGACGTTAGAGATGCATTTGATGTTCTTCACTATCAAAAGGTTGTTGGATGCTTGATTTTTTTATGCATAACTCGGCCTAATACTTAGTCTGTTATCTTGTAGATGAGAAGGTTCATGCATTCCGTAGGTGTCAAGCATTGGTGGGTAATTAAATACATCTTCTTCTACTTGGGTGGTACTCAGATAGTTTAACCTATGTCTAGTTTGATCAAAGGAAGGAACATGTTTGGCGGAACCTTGTTGAGATATCAAGCTCAACATGTGATGATCCAGGATAACATGTATCACTTTTTTATTTCTCTGACATGTATAGTGGTCTTGCCGGTATATGTTAGGGATACTTCATTGAGATTTATTATATTTATCTTTCGAGAGTGATGGCACATTTGTTTCTTGCCAGCTCACTCATTCGAGGACATTAGGTTTTCCTTATGTACTAGTCTTTATATATTGCACTTTGTTGTATTCTTGTTTTTAGGTCATTCTTGTACATTCCTTTTATGTAATAGAAGAAGAAGATCGTTCTTCCTTGCCTCAATCTGTGTGTGTGCTCCTCTTTTATTGTGAGAGTATGTGTGTGTGTGAGCTCTCTTCCTTATCTCCTTCCTCATGACATGGTATCAGAGCTAATGTGGCTATAGAGAGCTCGTGGAGAAGGCCGACGGTGAAGAGTACTCGAGAAGGCATGGAGAAAGTGCGATTCATAAACGACCTCAGATCACTAAAAAAATTGGCATGAAGGTAGAAGACCTCAAAATATTTTCGAGATTCATCCCTTTAGGATGACTTTTTTTTCATATGAGAGTTTCAAGGCCATCTCCACCTCCGTTTCGAGCTCGTAAGGTGGGGCCCACAAAAAAACTAGGTTAGTTTTTGAAACTGTAACTTGCATCTTGTTCAAATATTCGAGATCTAGAATTTCAAGTGATTCAATGCACTTTATACAAAAAAATTATGTTTTTCTGAGGTCCAACTATCACGTCATAGTGTGATAGTCTTCAAGTAGAAATGTTGCTTGTAGTATTTTGTAGTATTGTGAATTGCTGCAAAAATGGCAAATGTAGATGGAATGAGTCAGCTTATGAGCAATAAGCTAGAGAAAAACAACTTCCATGCTTGGAGATTCAGAATGAAAACTTTCTTGATGGGAAAGGCTATTGGAAGTACATCAAAGGAGAGAACCAAAACGCTCTGCAGTTACCAGAAAGGAATAAGAGTACACACTAGTTAAGAGCATATGAGGAATAGAATCAAGAAGCACAAAAGGTAATGTATTGGCTATCTATTAGCATATAGGATAAGATGATTGGACACATATAAGGTGAAAGTGTGCCTTCGTGGTCTAGGAGCTGCATATAAGCAGTTCAAAACTTCTATACAAACTAGGGAAAATATTTCAACTTTTGGTGATCTGGTGTCCATGTTGATTATTGAATAAAAGAATCTTGGTGAGGACTCAAACTCTCAAGGAAAACCTAGTTCTAAGTAGGTATTCTACTTTGGCAGAGGAAGAGGCAGAGGTAGAGGCTTCAAAAGTGGAAGAGGAAATAGTAACCAAGACCAAAGTCAACATTAGAATCATGCAGGAGGTAGAGGACAATTTCAAGGTAGGGGGAGCCAAAGAGGCGATAAAAATTTCCAAAGAAATGATTCAGGTAATGAAAATAAAGGATGCTAGAATTGGGGTAAACTTGGACACTTTGAATGTGATTATAGGTTGAAGAATCAAAATAATAGAAGGTAGCAAAACAACTATGCATCCACAAGCGCAGATGATTCTGAGAAGCTATTCATGGTCCAACATCACATGATGAGTAGAATGTCTGATGATGCTTTGAAATCGAATGGTAATGTTTGATATGTTGATTCAAGTGCTTTAAATCATATGATAAGTCATGCATAATGGTTTAGTAGTTTTCAGAAATTGCGAGTTCTTGGATATGTTAAAACAGGTGATGACACATCACACCCTATCAAGCATACAAGAAACATAGCACTATCTATGGAGGACAAAAAGGAAAAACATCATGTTGATGTGCTCCGTGTTCCAAATCTAGTAAAGAATTTTGGTTTGTGTTGGATAAAGGGTTGACCAGATTACAAGTTAGGCTCAATGTTGATGGGTTATATGTAGAAGAGAACAAACAAGGTGGAGGATTGATTGCCAAAGGAAACAAAGTGGGTAGGATGTTCACCTTAAATGTGAAAATTCTTCAAATGAATGAAGCCATCTTTGCAAAAGGTGCAGGAGTTATTGTAGATATAGAGATGTGGCACAAACGGATTGGACATGCAAACTTATAAAGACTGAAGTTGATGTAATCAAAGGATATTGTCCATGGACTATCAAATTTCAAGGTTGCAAAGAGGCAAAAGGTATGTGCAACATGTCAAGATCATCATTTCTTCATGACAAGCATGTTAGTGATCATGTGCTAGAAATAGTACATACAAATGTTTGGGGTCCTGCAAAGACCACATCTATGGGTGGTTGCAGGTTTTATGTTACTTTTACTGATGACCATAGAGTGAAAGTATGGGTATATTTTATGAAAGAGAAGAGTGAGGTGTTCACTCACGTCCAGAATTTTAAGGGTATGGTGGAAAGCAGACAGGGAAGTATATTCAAACATTAAGATTTGAAAGAGGAGGTGAATACATGTCAAATGAGTTCAGCAACTTTCTTAAAAGTCATAGAATTCAACATTAGTTTTCATGTATGTACACACCACATCAGAATTGCATTATTGAACAAAAAAATAGACATATTGTAGAAATAGCGAGAGCCTTGATGGCTGAGAAGAATATGCCTCATTGTTATTGGGCAGAAGTTGTGCATACTACTGTATATATCATGAACACAACTCTGACTACTGATGTACGTCAAGGTACACTTGAAGAGAAGTTTATAGGTAAGAAGACAAACTTATCACCTATGAAAGTATTTGGCTGTATTGCATATGTACATGTTTCAGATGAGTTGAGGACAAAGCTTGATCCAAAAGCAAAAAAATTTACCTTCATTGGATACTCCTTGAACAAAAGGGATATAAATGTTATAACACACTCACATGACAGGTGAAGGTGAGAAGAGATGTTGTGTTTGATGAAATGTCAAACTTCTATGTAGATGCCAAAGATGGACTTAATCTTGAATCAAATGACAAAAAAAATGCTTACAAATCAAGTGTAGAATCTCAAGTTTTGAGTGGACCAGTTGCCTCACCAAGCAATAGTTCCAACTCAAATCCATGGAGTGGAAGATTGCGTGGAAATTTCAGTTCAACAAATTTCTCAAACACATCCAAGAAAGGTAAAATAAGCTTTCTGCTGGAAGTGAAACATATGCAGGTTTTGAAGATATTGATGGAGGTTCAAGTAGTTCAGAAAAGAGTCTTGATGAGGAACTTGGATTGCCCTCTATGAAGACTCCAGGAGTAAGAAAGGCACATGCAGATGATACAAGAAGAAGTGACCCAGGACCACGAAGATTTGGGAGGATGTGAAATTCATAGAAATGATTGACACACGATACTTACATGACTTGCCATTGTGCCTACATGACAAAGGTAATACAAGATGTTTTACCTTCTTATTTTGAAGATGCAATTGGAAATGCAGATTGGGAAAAATCTATGGATGAGGAGATGTCTGCACTTTATGGAAATGATACATGGAAGCTTGTTCCATTGCTCCAAGGAAAGAAACCCATAGGCTACAAGTGGGTTTACAAGGTAAAACACTATGCTGATGGTAGCATAAGTAGGTACAAAGCACGATTGGTAGCAAAAGGATATGGACAAACATATGGAATTGATTATGAGGAAACATTCAGCCCTATGGCTAAAATGTCTACTATCAGAACATTTGTTGCATTAGCTACAACAATACGATGGACTTTGCATCAGATGGATGTGAAGAATACTTTCCTACATGGTGAGTTACAAGAAGAAGTATACATGGACCAGCCACAAGGATATGAAGATTCAAAGCATCCAAAATATGTTTGTAGGTTGCAAAAGGATTTCTATGGGCTTAAGCAAGCTCCTTGTGCATGGCATGCAAGGATTGTTGATTACTTAACCACCATTGGGTTTTCTATGTGTGATGCAGATCATTCACTTTATGCAAGGAAGGGTGATGATGGCATCATAATTGTGACTATTTATTTTGATGACTTGATTGTAGGTGGTGATAATGAAGAAAGCATTAAAGAGGTAAAACAACTTTTTATGCAAGAATTTGACATGAAAGATCTTGATGTGTTGCACTATTTTTTGGGCATTGAGTTTATACATACAGAGAATGGTATATGGATGTCGCAAAGGGGATATGCCTTTACTATGCTGCAAAAGTATGGTATGGTTGAATGTAAGCCAATTTGTATGCCATTAGATCATAATTTGAAGTTAGATCCTACATCAAGTGAAGCATTGGAAAATGATACTATGTATAGGAAAATTGTGGGAAGTTTGATATATCTCACAATTACGAGGCCTGATCTTAGCTACACACTTGGACTTGAAAGTAAATTTATGTAGTTTCCCAGGAAGCCACATTTAGATGATCTGAGGTACACTCTACATTGTGTGAATGCTACTTTGGATTATGCATTGTTTTATGAAGCTGGTGTAGATTTGCAGGCTCATGGATAGTCTGATGTAGATTGGGCTGGTAGCATTCGAGATAGAAGATCTACTAGTGGCTTTCTGTTCTCATGTGGGAGTGTAGCTATTACATGGAGCAGCAAGAAGTAACCGACTGTTGCTTTATTGAGTACAGAGGTTGAGTATAGAGGTGCTACAATAGCAGCATGTGAGACATCATGGCTGAAGATGCTACTTGTAGATTTAGGTGTGGAAGTGTGAAAGCCTATCACCATCTATTGTGATAATCTTAGTAGTATACAGTTAGCACAGAACCCTGTTTATCATGCTAGAACAAAGCATATCGAGGTACATTATCACTTCATTAGAGAGAAGGTATTAGTAGGTTATTGATCTTGTTTGTGTGAGAGCAGATGAGCAGGTTGCTGATATTTTCACTAAAGCACTTGGAACAAAGAAGCTAAAGAAGTTTCAAAAGATGCTTGGATTAGAGGACATGGCGTTAAGCTTGAGGGGAGTGTTGAGATATCAAGCTCAACATGTGATGATCCAAGGTAATACATATCACTTTTTTATTTCTCTGACATGTATAGTGGTCACGACGGTATATGCCAGGGACACTTCATTGAGCTTTATTAGATTTCTCTACCAAGAGTGATGGCACATTTGTTTCTTGCCAGCTCACTCATTTGCATACATTAGGTTTTTCCTTATGTAGTGGTCGTTATATGTTGCACTTGTTGTATTCTTGTTTTTAGGTCGTTCTTGTACATTCCTTTTATGCAATAGAAGAAGAAGAAGAAGAAGAAGAATAAGAAGAAGAACATCATTCTTCCTTGCCTCAATCTATCTGTGTGCTCCTCTTTGATTGTGTGTGTGTGTGTGTGTGCTCTCTTCCTTATCTCCTTCCTCGTGAGAGACCTTGGGTGGCAGAATCTAGTATGGAATAGATCCCTTTGTTTCTCCAACTTCTCAATTACCTTAATCAGTCTCTTAGTCACTAAATCAAAGAATAACTTCTATCTAGTGGATACAAGTATCTATCATACTGGACGATTCTGTTGGAAATGACTTAGGCACAAACACTGAGTACTTCAAACTTCTTAGATAGAAACACTACATAGTTCGGTGTAGAATCTAATTACACTTGCACTTATGTCTACAACCACAATCATAAACAAAAACAATGGAAGAGAACATAATACTCAAGAATCACCATATAGTTGAAAAACCGTCTCTTGTAGTGCAACAAATGGAGAGTCTGGGAGGTCATGTACCCATCTCCCTCTCTACATGGAGAAATAATTGATTCTATTGCTACTACAAAAGGTGAGAAGTTAGTCTGCTAATTCAATACCTTCATCAAAAAGACTATGGCTTATATAAAAATACCTTCTAGCAGCCTAATAGTGGCATGTATGGAGAACTTGATCCCAAAAAGATAGATTTATACATTCTTTATGCTACATCCTCTTGATTTTCATCTAGAAGGGTATGAATATCACTTCTAAAAGAGTCCTTGGCATCTTTGAATGTAGATTGAATTTTCTTAATCATTATCTTTAACAATTTTTGGACTTTGGTGGGATGAAGTGCAACTGCCCCTATGGCAGTGGAAGTTGATTCTAATGTGACTATAGCTTTGCTCTACACCTCTACCAATTGCAAACCAAATTCTTCCTACAAGTAAAAGTTTTGTTTCATAATGTGTTTTTGACACTATAGCTCAATCTATGTAGTTTGAAGAGCTTGCATCTTCAAGGCTATTTCTTGCTCTAGTTGAGTCTACAGAGTGTTAAGACAATTTTGGAAATAAGCCACAACATCCTCTTGTTGAGTGGTTTTGGTAGATAGCTACTCATTCGTCTCCTACAAACCAACTACAATCTGTTTTAGAAGCTCATAGTCTTGGACTTGCTATCGGAGTTTATTTTTTTCATTAATAATAGCATGTTGCATCATCATATCTTTTTCAAGTTCTTGAATTTGGAGCAGATGCCACTCATTAGCCTCTTGAAGATTTTGAGCTTTCTTCTTATATTCTTGAGTATCTCACATAGCTTCCTCAAAGAAAACTTTCTAGTAAGCGTTTTGTTTTGATTCCTTTCATAATGCTTTAGAAAGTTGGTGGTTGTCATGCTCTTTGGCTACTACTTCATCCCATAGGTGTTGAACATGTTGTTGTAGCCACATATTACGATTATTCAATGATGCATAGGACTAAAGGGAATAATCCATGTCTTAGGAATTAAAGTTTGCATATGAACAAGATAGGAATTCATGAAGGCCACACTCATTGTTCACACTAAATTTCTAAAACTATTGATGTGATGCACAAAGAGGTGGAAGATCAGGTACATCTTTGTTGGCACTACATCCGGTGATAGTCAAAGGCATCGATGCAGAGGAACTATGTAGACTCGAACTACAAAGAGTTGTGAGGGGAGGCTAGCCACTATTTTTTTCAAAGAAATATGTTTTATATTACTTTTTCAAAACCCCAAATAGTAATTTTCATCACTTTTGTAACATATGTATCATAAAGACATCCAATTTTGTATCTATTAGCTCCATTTTGTGCAAGACGAGGAGTCCTCAAGCTTGAGGAGCTTAGGTAGAATAATCATACCAGATTTGGTAATTTTTAGATCTCGTTTAGACCTCCTAATGACCTCGAGAACCTATTTTTTAACTATGCCAGACATTAGATGTGAAACCGATCAAAACTAGTCAAAACACTATAAAAAGGGCTAGAGAGCTCATTTCTGAGATTGGATTGTATTAGCTAGTGTGAGAGTAGAGCTAGATTGATCTTGTAATAGTGTTATTGAGAATAGTCTACTTTCTACCTTCCATTGTGTCTTGCTTGTCTCTTCCATGTGTGTGTATGTGTGTGTGCATCTTTATGCTTCTCACCTTCACCTTCACTACTTCATGCATCCACAATCTTCATATCACTCATATCTCTTTAGCAGATTGACATTAAGGAGGTGGAGCTTCTGAACGTGGTACTTACCATTGTGCTAGAGCAACACCAAATTTGGCACCACTGCCAGGGATCCAGTTCAAAGAAGAATGCTTGATGGTAAGAGTATAGCAAGAATCGGTGTTGGAAGGTAAAATTTTCAGTTTTTGTTGTTGCTTTTGCGTAGTGTTTGGTGTTTTTCATCTCCTCTACACTCCTCCTTCATCTTCGCATATGGTGATGACAAAGCTAGCATACAGAATCAGGACTCACTTGATGATGATCAACATGAAGAGCAAGAGCATCAAATCGAAGCCCAAGGTGATACTGACACCTACGAGGAGGACACATTTGAAGCCACCGCATACACTCTGACTATATTGAAACAATATCGTAATATGCAAGTGATTTGGGCATGCCGACAATTATCCAAAGAGCAAAGTCAAGAAATACTACAACAATAACTCGCTAGCAGAGGATTTGAAGATTCCTTTATTCAAGGTTTTAACGAACTAATCAACTTAGTGGGAACTATCAAGGTAATTCCTTTTTTGAAGAGGAAGTCACTACCACAATTTGATCATCGATGCATTCGTTTGATGTCCAAGCCATACTATTATATCCACATGCCAATAGATTCATAGTCTTCCCATCATCCAAAGGAAGCATAGCTAGTCCCTAAGACCACAACAAAATCACAACCAGTAGAAGAACCAATCGTCATCGACTCCCCACCTCAACCTTCGATTCTCACACCAACAATCCCCATCAAAATCCACACCATGTCATTCGCTCCTCCTTTATCTCCTATGCATCCAGTTTCCCCCATACAACCCACCTCATCCCCATCATCCCTATTCACAACAATTTTCGTAGCAGAAACTATCATACATCAGAAACCCCAACTCTACTTGAAACCCTTACACCTATCACTTCCACCCTAGTTCCCCCCATTCCGCTCAATCCATTCCTTATTCCTTAACTTTCTTCTTATCCCATTCCTCCTTGGCCTATTTTCCCATTTCCCCCACCAATGAGCTTCTCCCCAGTGTCACCTCCCCGCCTGACTATACCATCTTTGTCTTCTCCTCTACACCAAGCCATCCATGAAACTCAATCTATAATCTGTTCATCCACTTTTGTAAATCTTGTGTTCACACCCACTCATGCACCCAGAATCACACCACTATTCATTGTTAGTGCACTAGTTACCATGTCTAGTGACATGGATATTTCAGCACCTACAACAGCACCACTCACATCCACCATTTCACCACCACATCTCCGCACATCACAATTTTCTATGGTCACCATAGCATTCACCCTCCCATTCCCCTTTGCCCTTTCCCCTGCATCTACAACCACACTCGCATCATCTTCACATGCCACACCATTGTTATTATCATTAATTATCCACATCGCATTTTGTCAAATGTTTGCATGCACGACACAAGTTAGAGATGTGTTTGCCTCTCTCGGAAGCAACTACCAAGCCTTGCAACAGACTACTACACAACTGCATAAATTCTTTGACCATTGAGAATGCTTCCTTGAATGCTTGCAATCAGGAACTATGTGAGGCTTACCATTCCTTAGAGCTAGAATCCAAACAAAAGACTAAAGAAGCCCTCACAGATGTCAAGAACCTTCTACATTCCCAGATTGTCTGAAATGCCACATTAACAAGGAATATGGGACTGGGTTCTCTTTTCATGGTAGAAATCCTTTGTGTTTGGTTTGGATGGAAGAAACGTTGTCCCCTAAACATCAAAATGAGTCTTTGCAGTCTGAAGATCGATGGAGGTCAAGATAATAGAAGGCTTGTTTTGTGAGTAAAGCTTCAAAAAGTGAGGCACAATTTTATGAAAGAGAGAGAAATGAAAGCAAAAAAGCTCATGAATGTATTTTGATTATTCTCTCAAGTGTGCACAAGCATGAGAGAGAACATCATGGTTGCAAAAAACACAAGATAGAGATGAAATTGATCACCAATGCAGAATAAGGAGGTAGGAAATATGAAGTATGCTGTGATTGTTGAATTCTTAGTGTGCAAAGCATGATATACCATGCACTCCAAATACAATGAAAGAATGTGACTCTATAGTCATCTGATGCTTTTATTCTTAGCTTTCTTGCACATGGTAACACTATGTAGAACAAAGATGAAGCATATAAGCTTGGAGGAGATGGACTTTCTCATTGTCATAGAGGGAAAGACACTTGCTATTGAGAGGTACATAGGAGATTAGCTTGGGATAATTGATAATTTGAAGTGAGATAACTTCACCGATGTGCAAGATGTGGCATCATTGGTGATGTCATTGAACGTGTGCAGATGAATCTACACATTTCGTGGGTCTCAATTTCTTGTATTTGGACCTACAATGGTAGTGTTATCATTGCATTTGACAAGTTGCATTAATCATGCAATATAGAGCATGAATCTCAAGATAATTTTAATCATAGCTAATGTGAATAGAACACATTGTTATCATCATGCCATTAAATATCCTAATTCGTGTTCACTTTGTTCTATGCTGTTATTGAAGCTTAGATGAGTGAGGGCTATCTAGCCCTAGGTTTTGTGTGATTGAATCCACCTATTTTTATGCTATTCACATGCACAAAAACCAATGCCCATTTCCATCTATAGTAATTGTCTATGTATTTGAAATTAAAATATCCTAGTATTTATAGGAATATTTATTCAAAGGTTAACATTATTCCTTAGTGCACATAAAAGGCTTTTGTAAAGGGATTAGAGACTACTCTTTAATAAACTAAGACTTTCCCTATGGCCTGAACATATAAAGTAATGCCTCACATGTAACTCTCATGCATATGGCACACAAGGCCAAACTTAAAGGAGGAACAAGGCTTCTACAACGACCAAATCCAGCCACAATTGGAGCTCATCAACAAAAAAAGACAAAAGGATTGCAAAGGTGGACATGCAAATGGATCCGCAAAGAACCACCTACCCCATGATGTAAACCCTAAATGTATAGGGGATTCCTACATTCCACAAAATCACTTGGATCTCAAATCTCCAAGTATATGTCTGGGGATCCAATATGTCCCTAGATTCCAAAAACCTATTGGATCTCAAAAGTCCAAGTATACTTCGTGGGATCCCATAAGTCCCATGATCCCACAAATGCCATATATCCAACCACCATGGATCCCATATGTCCATGATTAAGGAAATCCACATCGATGCCATATGTGAATGAAAACCAACGGATGCCATATGTCCCAAACTTGGATGCCATATGTCCAAGTCATGTCTAAGGATCCCATATGTCCTTATATCATAAAAAACAAATGGCGTAAGCAATCTCATATGTCCCTAGTTCTCCATATTAAAAACAAAAGGGTCATCACATGGATGGGGTTGTTGAGAGTCTCGTGCTCCACCTTTTTGTCCAAGTCTACCTTCATTATCATGCAAGTCCATTTATTCCACATGCGAGGAGCTTTTCCCTCAACTCCATATAAGGAGGGTTGCACTTTACTTCACACAAGCGATTCACTCAATCTCTTGGCAAGAGTGCACTCACTCTTCTCATGGAGTCACCATGGTCATAGAGCATTGTACGTAACTTAGTTCTGCTTTACTTCATTTCATCATGTTTTCATATCTTTCATTTCTTCCTGCATAGTTTGTTTATTGTGTGTTTTCTAGTAGATTAGGAGTAGTATATTTTATTTCAACACTCTCCACAGAAAGCAAACATTATCTGCGAGACGTAGTCAAATGGTTGATCTGACCATTTTATCTAGCTCATCCAAATCAAAATCATCCATATGAGCAGGTTTCTTTGAGATTCTATTTACTCACTTCCACTAACTCCTCTAAGTCAGGACATTTTCAATCTAATTATAATGTAGAGCAAAGTTTGTGCCATCAAAATATCGGATGTCTAAAGTTTTTTTGCTTTGCAAGTTATAGGTCCTCCTAATAAAAATGGCACTAGATCCCAATCCACTAGATGTGCCTGAGACTTCTAATGCCATGATGATAGAGAACTGACTTGAATAGTAATGGAGCTAGAAGGGTCCAGACATGAATAGAGTTGAGGAAATGACCAAGTGTCAAATTCTAGGAGACTTTAAGTAGATTTACCCCAAAAAAATAGCATCAATGAACAACAACGACCAACAAAAGAGCAAAGTGTGTCAAGGAGTGAATTCAAGCACTATATAGTTGAAAATAAGAAATTTGCAAAAACTTTCACAACATTCCCTCTGCAATATGAGCATATGATCAATGTAGAAAACTCAAAAAACTATGATTACTAACATGTAAACCTGCATATCACTAACTCCATTGTATATGACACATTAACCAAAAGAATCCAGGATTGTTGAGAACCTTTTCCACTTGCATCACCAACAAGATTGTTATCAGAATCTTGGTTCATGCGTACATAGAGGTTACGTGTTGAAAATACGCAAAAAAAACATACACAAGAAGACGAGACAGGACACAGTATTGGGTGCAATCTCCCCCCCCCCCCCCCATGCACTCTGTTTCAATAGTCCACAGAGTGCATGTATTTATATGATTTTTGATTACGTCAAAAATAGTGGTTACATGAGAGCATCTTCAAAAAGCATGCCTGAAAGTGAAAGTTGGTCTCTTTTGTAGAGAGTCTTTGTTTTTCTTAATAGAATCACGATCTATAGCAATTCGTATGCTAACCACTAATTTTACTAACTATCTCTAAAAATTAAACCCTCTACATGGGCTAATTGCAAATCATATAAAATATAAATCGGATTATTGATGTCTGTCCTTTCATGCCATTCACGTCGCTCATGAACCTTCCATTGCTATATCAAAAAAGAAACACCAAAACACATTAATACATTAATAAATTATCACTCCAAAAATTCCTTGTTCAACACATTCCATAATTAATAAAATGCCCTTCAGTTGGAAAAGCAATTGACCTCAGATGAGAAAAGAATAAACATGCATGGCTAGTCACATGTTTCATCACTAAACAAAAATAAACATGTTCCATGTAAAAACACATTCATGGAAATATTCATGGAGGACTTACATTAATGTGTATGTGTATGATATGCAGAAATTAAGTGATCATAATGGGGTGTTAATTGTGTTTTATGTATCCATTGACATTCTTCAATCGAGTGATTTTTGTACTTAACTAAATATCGATGATACTGAGTACTTGTGCATGTAGTAGTGACATCATGATGAATTATTTTCTTAGGAACTAAGATTTCAAATTGTTCTTCAATTAAAGGAGGGTCATCAAGAAGTGGAGCGAGTGGTAAAGTTCCTTTAAATGGTTTAAGTAAACTAATATGAAAAGATTTATGTATATTCCAATGCGATGGTATATCTAATCTGAATGAATTATCATTAATTTTTTGTATAATGTGAAAGAGTCCATAATAGAGTGGTGAAAGTTTCATTTTAGGCTGTTGCAAAATATTTTTCAAACCTCTTCTAATAATACGTAACCATACAAGATCATTTTCCTTGAACTCCATGGATAATTGTTTGGTATTAATATTACATGTCTAACATTCTTGACTTTTCCTAATGCGCTTGTGAATGTGGTGAAGTATAGAAATGTGATCTTGACCAATAGAATCAGCCATCAGAATATTGGTTTGGGTGAGTGACATGGGAGTGGGAAGCTTTTTACCATAAACAATTTCAAAAGGTGCACGACCAATAATGGTGTGTGTGGTGTTATTATAAGAAAATTGAAGCGATGGCAACTTTTCATCCTACTTAGTGGGGCTACCTAATGAATAAAAACACAATAAATCAAGAATACTACTATTTGTAGCCTCACTTTGTCCATTACTTTTGGGATGAAATGTAGAGCTAAAATCTATTTTAGAACCAAAATGTTGAAATAAGGAAAGCCAAAAATGATTGCAAAAATGAACATGAGTTATAGGATACTTGTAAGAACAATAAGCACAAATTTGGACTTTTCTCCTAGCTCAGAACTCTGAATATGGTCAATAGTAGGTTTTTTCAAAGCTCTCGACGAGAAACATCTAATTCTAGCATTTTCACTCTAATCTAATAAATGTCCTTCAAGTTATGAGAAAAATAGTAAATGCTGGGAAATACTACTTTGACTCCACATCTCACCAAGCTTCACATTATATTACAGTCATTAAAATAAGAAGGAATGGTGTAGATAACACTGCTGAACACACTTGGAGAAGAAGATATTTAGTAGAGAAGAGGCGAATTCAGAAATCTAGCTTCATTTCACACAATGGCAAAACGTTCTTACAAAGAATCATCAAGTGACTTGTATACATGTGCCCTAAAAATGGTCCTTTCACATAAGACACTGGAACTTTTATTGGAAAGCACTAAATTCCTACTATATTACAAGGATTATGTTGACAGCATTTGGGATTTATGCATCTAGAGGATTCGTCTAGTGCATTTACATGGCTCATGATGTATTTCATAGAAACTTGAAGAAGAAAATTTGTCCCCATAATTTGAAAATTTTTGGGCTTGCTTTTCTCTGCTTCTTTCCTCTACAACACCTCCTCTCTTGACCTTTGGGATAATGCTTCTTGATTCTATTGAGCTTTACATTATGAGTAATGTCCTCCTCAAGCTCTTCCTCTTCTTACTCCTCTTGAGCTTCCCTAGTGTCATAGTTTGTCTCTTGCAGCCCTCTACTTTAAAGTAGGGGATGATGTTTCATAATCATCAGTGTAAGAATGATCATATGAGTGTACCTTAGATGTAGAAGCTTTTGGTCCACTCATTGTGATTGACTCTTTAGTTTGAATGTGCACATCAAAGTCTGTATACTCTTCTTGATCCTATTCATCCAACTTCGCCTTGCCCTTGTCTCCATACCATGACCTTCACTCATAAAAAAAAAACATCTTGTAGCTCTATGATGAGTAGCACCTCCTTTAATGTCAATCCGGGAAGACGTGAGGATGGTATGAAGACCTCGAGCAAGTGGCGGCACAAGTGCGTGAGTGAGAAGCACACTAGCATGCACACACATACACACACACGCGCACACACGGCAAGACAAAGAGTGAGAATCAATGGAGCTTTTAGATTACTTTCAAAATGCTCTTACAAGTTCGTTTCAATTACAATCTAACCCCAAAAATGAGCTCTCTAGTTCTTTTTATAGTTTTTAACTAGTTTTTGGCCCTGTCCAGACCTAGTGTCCAGCCTAGTTAAAAATTAGGTTCCAGGACTTATTTGGGGGCTCAAACGAGATCTAAAAAATACGAAAATTGGTACGCAACTACTTCTAAGGCTCCTCAAGCTCAAGGACTCCTTGGCTTGCACAAAATGGAGCTACAAAAATGTGAAATGATATTTACAATGATTGTTAGTGATAAAAATCACTGTTGTTGTAGGGATTTCTTCTAGTGATCTGCCATACATATCTTCGAGCTCCCTACTTGCTCTTCCTCCCTGCATGTCCATCTCTTTGATTTGCATTAATGTCTTGAAAAAATATTGGCCTACTTGCCAGATCTTCTTTGACTGCCCTGTTTGCTTGTGCTGTCCCTTCGCTCTGACTCCCTTCTTTGACTTTCACGTCTTGTAAGTCCTGGTGTACCAAGGCTACTGCCAACACCCCCCCCACTCTCGCGTCTGTCGCCCCTGACAGACCCTTGTCGAGCTGCTTTTTGGACGTAGTATTGTACAACATCGGCGGCGAGGTGGTGTTCTTCTAACCTGAGTCCCCTTGCTAGATCTGTCAGCAATGCATCCCAATTGACGGGCCCTGGGACATCTGGATGTGGCACCCGTAACTGTTCTGAGTGAATGGTTCGCTCCACAGCAAATAAATGGAGGAGATGTGAGGGTCTGGGTACAAATATTTCTGAGTGGTATTCCCAGAACCCTGTTATGAACATCTCTTCGAATGTTTGTTTAAAGCAGGCTGGGAGGTATTTTATTCTGGCGTGCCAAGCATAAATCACCTCTATGGAAGGAGTGGTGCTCATGTCATAAACTAAATCTTGGTTTCCTGTAAGGAATCCGACGCCTGAGAAGTGTGGGTCCTTGATATTCTTGAATGTCCTGAATGTAATAAGCATTAACTCAAAAATTTCCATGCACATTTGGGCCATTACATCAGGGGTATTCCTTAATCGGATGCTCCAGTGCCGTATAGTGGAAATCATGTAATTGACGGTGGGAGGCCCTTGAGGGGGTGCTAGATAGACGTAGTTTAACCATTTGGCGCATCCCTTGATATTCTTGACTGCAATGGTAAACTCTGGCCATGTGCGTCTGCGGAGTACAGGAACATAACAAGGGTTATATTTAATAAAAAGAGGCATATTCGTCCAGGTGCGAACCATCTCCGGGTAGGTTTCGAGGAGTCGGATCCTCCAAGTGGGTTGATGAATGGATCCTTTTTGAGCGCTCTCTGGGATGTCATCTGGCCCAAATTGTGTAGCAAACGTTGGAGGTTTGCCACATCTTTGTTGGATTTTTGCATTGTAGTCCGCCAGGAGTATACAATATGGCACGTATTGATCATCATTGGTTCCGATCCATCTATGGTGAGACATGCTGCGGAAGTATTCTGATTTAATAATAGTGTCCTCTATCTTTGCCATAGATTGGATTTGAACTGCCACTCGATCCTCATGAGTTGATGCTGTTTTCTCTAGTGTTTGGAGCCACTCAGGTACTTCAATTTCTAACGTATCCATTCCTTCTGCGGTTTGCTCACCACCTGGCATTGGCATAGGAACGTATGGTTCCTCATACGTCTCATCTACCTCGATGGGTACCAAATCCTCGGGTTCTGGTTCAACAACTGGAGAGGGCTGCCTTTCGTGTGTGAGTAATCGTGCCTGTAATTCGGCCACCTGCTCTTTCAATGTCTTGACTTCCTCTGAAGTCGTGGTCGTTTCTGTGACTTTGGGTGCTGTCTGTTGCTCTTGGAGTTGATTGCGCAGCGCATCACGTTCCCTTTCCAAGTCATCATGAGCTTCTAATAGATCTGCATAGCTGTCCAAGATGGTCTTCATTGTCTCTGAGGGTACGGCTTTAAACTGCTCTGGATCAATTTCGTGGGGAGAGCCTTCCATTGCTGCTTCTAGATTGGCTTCATTTTGCTGCTGCAGTCTCTTGTTCTCTTCAAGGGCGGCCGCCATGTGTTTTCTGAGAAGTGCCAGGTTACGCCGGACTTTGAGATTATCGGCTTGGTATACTTCGAGCAAAGCTTCTAGTTGTTTGACACCTGATTCTGTCGATGGTTGGGGTGCCTCCAATAATGTTTGGTGAGCCTGCTCAAGCGTCGTGTAGCGTTGATTCAGTTCTGCATTTTCGGTTTGTAGAATGTGAAATTGTCTTTGTAAGTTCTGATGGTGCGTTGCCAGTTGTTGATACCGGTTGTCCAGAGCTTTGTACTCATTCTGGAGCTGGTATACACATTGGTTTAATGCTAAAAATATGTTATTTACATTAAATAATGATGGGAGGGGTGAAGATGCAGGGGGAATGGGGGCGGGAATGGGAGAGGTGAATGATGTGGATGTAAGTGGAGATGTGGGTGGAGGGGGTATGGGTGATGAAGGTGGCATGGGGGGAGGGAGTGGTGCTGTGGCAGGTGATGTTTCCATCGTGTCAACTGTTTGAGTGACGGTGTAGATGGGAATCGTGGGTGGAGTGGATGTGACATCGGTGAACAGGGTGGTGAAGGTGGGCATGGTGACTCCCCCGAATTGGATTCCCGGAGAGAGTGGAATGCCCATGACAATGGTAGTGGTAGTGGACGTGGTAGTGCTAGTGTCCTGTGGTGGTGTAAAGTGGGTAGTGCGAGGTGGGGATGGTGGTGACAACGGTGCTTCCTGATATTCTTCTGATTGCGCTGCCTCGCCTGGTGCTGATGTATTGATGTGAATTTGCTTCCCGGACCTCCTGGGACGAACGGGAACCCTTTTCTCAAACCTGCGAATGTAGGCCACTGCCTCATGAATGGCCTCATCCAGTCCTACGGCGTCGGCATGAAGGTTCATGGACTCAATGAACAACTCGTCCACACCTTCCTCAGCTAGCAAGTCGTTCATGAGTCTTTTGCCCTGTTCTAGAGACATTTGATGCTGTTCCTGAACCAGTCGCATGGTTCGATATAGTCTCTTGATTTGTGCCGAATATGCTGGGGCACTTGCTAACTCGGAGAGTTCGTCATATTCTTTATGTTGTTCTTCGTCGGCTTCTTCTTCGTCTCCTCCTGCCTCTTGTTCATCTACATCGACTTCTACAACTTGTGGTTGGGTGGGGGCCGATGTTGTTGTTTGGGGTTGTGGTTCCTGAGCTCGCTCTGCTTCAGCTTCGAGGTTAGAGTCATAGATTAATCTGGCAATTTCTTCATCCGTGAGGTCCTCAAGAGTAAATCCCTGTGGAAATTCCAAATCTGATGGAATGGGTGGAAACACCAGATTAGGTCCCTCTGTGCTTGGTCTTGGTAGCCGGATTGTGAATGGCCTAACTCGTCGTGTCTGGGGAGGGGTGATTTCTGGTGTAGTGGTAGCTCCCCTTGGTTGAGCACAGGGTAATTGGACTCCCCCCCTCATCTTCTTTGATGGGGGACCTGCTGCTGATAGTCTTCTCTGGAATTCTTGGACTCGGGACCATACGAGTGCCCGCTGAACAGGCACGTCATAAGCCAAGCATCTATAGATTATTCTGGTCAGAGCACAACACCCGTGGAGCACATTCTTTTGTTTCTTGTTCCACCTTTGATGCGCTAGGTGGATCTGATCTATGATCCAGTGTGGCACATTGATGGGCAGGCTTTCTGTCTCTGCTAGATACAAGCTGAACCATATTTTCTTCGGAGGCATTGTGAATCGTTCTTGGGCGGGAAAAGCAAAATGTTGCATGATGGTTCGCAGGTGAAGCGCAATGGTAGGTGTCATCGCTACCATGTCCTTCAACTTATTAAGATCTTTGTGCTTCATTCGACCTGGAACCATGGTTTCCTTTTCTGTTGGGATGTGCATGCCATACATGCCCAATGCTTCTCTTACCAGATTGAGGGTCAACTTGAATCTTTTAAGCTCATTACCCGGCAGCAGTGATGGCAACACAAAGGTGCTGTCGCCTCCCTTGGCCCTGCTCGGCGTGATGGTACTGATCAGATATGAGCAGCGTAAAAAATCCGGCTTTGGTAAGTGAGCCCGGAAATAACTGTCCACACCCGCTTTGATCCAAACTGATCTCATGACTTCGGCGTTTTGATAGCTTTCAAACTCGCGTGTGAAAAAGTGGTATCGACCCCATTTGCCATTGAATTCCAATTCTGCTTCCCAGAAATAGGTTCCATCGCCCAGTGGTCCAGCAACATCACTGAACCAATGCGCATGCTTACCTACTTGAGAAGTGTGCCCTTGAGGAGGATCCTGAATGGGGAGCACATGTACTGCTTGAAGTTCTTGCGGCCTTGCTGTGAGACGTGGCTCAAGGAGAAGTGTTTCTATGTCCACAATCTGGGCACCAGGTCCGGCTTGAGAACTGGTACCTGCTTCTGCCATGGCCCTGTTCGCTGATTGGTTCTGTGAGAATATAGAACCAAGTGTTAACATCGTAATGGACAGAATAAATCCGTTGTTGCCCTCGTTACAACATTAACATGAGGTAGATGGTGAGTTAGTGGTTAGTAAGTGCATGAAGGCAGTGTGTGTAGTTAGTGCTTGTGTTGTCCTAGGAGACTATTGCAGTTAGTAAGTGGGTATGAATTCACAAATTGGGGTCGGGGGGTTCATTACAGGCCCTAGGCTGCCAAATGCAGTGAATGGGCTTTGCTTTCGGTTTCGGAGAGTCTCTACAGAGCTTTCCTGGTGTCGTGGTTTGAAAACGAGGCCTTTCTGGGACCCATTTACAATTGATTACATGCACGCTCTTGGGTCTTGGTGTGTTCTTGAGCGTTAAGAACGAGTGAGTACTGGCAGTATGCGTAGCTGCGTTATGCTGTTTAGGTTGTGGCTTCAGCGTAGCTACTTGTGCCATCAAGCAAGCCTTAGGCACCCAAATTTGTCTTGATTGTGGGCTAGCCTTCATCGACTTCTTGGGCACCCAAATACATTTCACGTTAGTAGAAGAATTTCCGAAAGACTTCTTATTAGTGTCGTGTTGTTGGTCACTAATAAGAGGCTTTGCTCGTGTGGTTGGCTTGAGTGCAACCGGGTGTTCGCCTTTCCGCACCCACACTTGTTTCACTTGCTGGGACATTTTGCTGCGCAGGTACTTTGGATCCCCGACATAGGTAGTACTCTGCTTCTTCGGCTTGTGATCCACCTTGGGTTGTTGCCTTCTTCTGGCCTTTGGAAAAGAAGGGAGTTCCTTTGCATCCCGGCCTCCTTTTTTATGAATATCCTTCCTCTGCAACACATAGTTTTGGACAAGAACAGCATGGTCAACTTCATGTGCACCCCTGGAAGGACCAGGAGTCTGTGCCTTTCCTAGTTCCTTGAGTGCTCCATTGTCTAATTCTACTGTAACTCGACTATGATTGACCCATACCTGAAGAAGTCCACTTCTTAGGTTTAAATCGACTGCTTGGTCATAGATCCAATCTTGACCCAAGATAAGAGGTTCAGTGAGATCTTCATCCTGACACACCAGTACTTTAACTGTCATTGCCTCATCATGAATGTAGAGGGGAAGTTCCACCTCGCCCATGCAAGGGGTTTCCACGCCTCCCAATCCTATGAGATATGCTTCCACAGGATTGATAAGTAACTGCAACTCTTGACAGTAAGACAACTTAACAGCACTGGTGGCTGCACCTGAGTCAATCAAGGCTCTTACGGTCCTTGCACTCTTTCCCTGTCCTATCTCTAGGGTTATGAAAGGGCGTCGATCAATTATCCTATGCGAACTTGTTCCAGCGACTTCACACATGGCCATGGGATATCCTTGATCTGCATAGTCATTCGCTCCAGGCTGATCTCTGCCTTGCCTTCGTAATTTCATCCTTCTGATGCGTTCTAAAGCTTCAGCTTGAGCTTCTTCTCGAAGTCGCTTTTCTTCCTCCTTGCGTTTCTTAGCAGTGTTGAGTCGACTGAGCATTTCCTCCGTGAGGGGTTCTTGATATAACTTGACTCTGCAACCGCTAATATAATTTGGGAGAACATCACCTTCTAATGTGGCCAATTGTACTGCTCCGCTCGTGGAGATCCTATTGATGATCATAGGTCCATAGCCTCTCTTTTCTAGCTTCCTCGCGTGTTGTTTTAGTGTATAGACTAAGACTAGATCTCCTGCTTTCAAGCCTTTATCCTTCACGTGGGCATCAAAGTATGCCTTCTCTCTCTTCTTGGCTGCATATATCCCTGCAGCGGCTCTCAGTCTTGTTTCTCCTAATCGTTCAAGGTCAAAGATCCTAGAGGAGAGCTCATGGCCTGTCCATTCGTGCTCATGTGCTACTCTCAATGTAGGGATCAAGAAGTCCAATGGTAACACAGCGTTTTGACCGAATACCATCTGAAAGGGGGTGGCTTGGAGTACCGTTTTGTAGGCAACTCGGTATGCCCAAACAGCATGGTGTAGCTGTTTGTCCCAATCAGAGCGTTTAGTGTTCACTAATTTCGTCAGTACATTGCATAAGATCTTATTAGTGCTCTCAGCTTGTCCATTAGCTTGAGGGTGATAAGGGGCAGACTTCTTGTGTATTACCAAGAATTCTTGGAGTAGATTTTCAATCACTTCATTCAAGAAATGAGTGCCTCTATCACTTACAAGCTCTATAGGAAGCCCGTATCTTGTGAATACATTCTCAAACAAGAATTTGGCAGTTGTTTGAGCATCGTTCTTTGTCGTAGCCTTTACCTCTACCCACTTAGTTAGATAGTCTGTTGCAACAATGATGTATTCTGCATGAGATCCCTTAGCTGGGGGATTAATAGGACCTACAAAGTCTATTCCCCACCTTGAGAATGCTCGCCCACCCATCATAGGTTTCAGTGGCATCTCATCTTTGCGTATAGGATACTGAGTCCTTTGACAGACATCACACCGTTTCACATAGGTATGTGCATCCATGTGAAGGGTAGGCCACCAAAAGCCCGCAAATAGGATTGCCTTGACCACCCGATCCGGTCCAAAGTGTCCTCCTGCTACACCTTGGTGAGCAGTTTCTAAGATCTTAAGATACTCACTTTCATGGACACATAGCCTCAGGTAACCATCTTTACCGCGCTTATATAGATTATCACCAATGAGTGAATAATCCTGGGCTTCTTGTTCTAAACTCCTTTTCCTAGCTAGAGTCATGTCTGGAGGGAATGTGTTTGTCCTCAGGAATGATACTAGAGGTTCACTCCAATCTGGCACAATGGATACTTGATAAAGAGTGGCGTGTTCCACTGGTGGTTTAGTGTAACAGATTGGGCATTCCTTGCACAACTTTTGGACATCAACTTCCATAGTTGGCCAGTGTACTCCGAGTCTCTTTAGGGTCTGTAAAGTTCGTTGCTTTGAATGGTGTTGCTCTAGTGCACCTACATGTGCTAATTGCAACCATTTAGCATACTCATCCTCTTCTACGCAACAAGCCAAGATCCCTTGATCTGTGTGCTTGTACATGCTTCCTGCCATGATGTGGTACTTTTGGGCTTTTACAACCTCCCTATTTCGTGTGTTTATCACTGGATGATTAGGCCCGTACGTCAATACTGGTACCAATGGCTTAGCCCACTGCGGTACAACTTCCAAATTAAACAAGTAAGCATCAGGAAGGTCATCTGGCACTCCTTGTGGGGCTTCTCCCGATGTGAGCCTAGAGAGATGATCTGCTCTCAAGTGAGTCCTACCTTTTCTTACCACAACCTCAAAGTCATATTCCATTAGCAAGAGAAACCATCTCACTAATCTTCCTGTATTGCATGGCTTGTTTACGAGATATAATAATGCCTGATGATCAGTAAAAAATTTAATATTATTTGCAAGCAAATAGTGTCTAAATTTCTTAACTGCATATACCATGCCTAAGCCTTCTCTCTCTGTAGTGGTGTAATTCCGTTCAGCCGCATTCAATTGTCTACTAGCATAGGCGATTGGAAGATCCATATTACCTTCACCAGTAGGTTGTGCAAGCACACATCCAATGGCATAATTGGATGCATCCACATGAACATGGAATGGCTTATTCCAATCTGGTGTGGTCAAGATTGGTGCTGAACACAATCTTCGTTTAAGCTCCTGGAAGGAATTCTCGCATTCATCCGTCCACTCAAAGTTAGTCAGAAGTCCGTACATGGGCTTTGCGATGACGGCATACATGTGTATAAATCGTCGATAATAACCACAATGCCCCATGAAAGCTTGTACTTCCTTGACATTCTTTGGCCTAGGTAGCTCTGCTATGGCTCTCACTTTTTCTTCGTCGGTAGATATGCCATTCTTTGACACTATGTGTCCTAGAATCTTGCCTTGCCTGACCATAAAAACACACTTTTCTGGGTTCAGGCAGACCTGATATTCTCTACATTTGTCAAAGATTTGTCTGAGTTCAGGAATATGGGTTTGTCTAATATTGGAATGAGCACAGAGATCATCAACATAGACTTCTAAACTCTTTCTCAGGAACTCCTTAAACACATGGCACATCAGCCTCTGGAAGGTAGCTGGTGCATTGGTAAGCCCAAATGGCATTACTCTAAAGGCAAAAATGCCCCATTCTGTGGCAAAGGCTGTCTTATGCTGATCCTCTGGAGCTATGGCTACTTGATTGTAACCCGAAAATCCATCAAGGAAGCTGTACACTTCCTTGCCTGCCACTCTTTCTAAGAGATGCTCTGTGATGGGAAGCGGATAGTTATCTCGAATTGTGGCGGCATTAACCTTTTTCAAGTTAATGCACACACGCAGCTTGCCATTCTTCTTGGGCACCACTACGATGGGGGATACCCATTCAGTGTGCTCAATTTCATAGATAAATCCGGCTTCGACCAGTCTATCTATCTCTTCCTTGATCTTAGCAGCGTAATTATCGTTATATGTGTAAGGCTTTTGCTTAGAGGGTTTGGCATCTGAGGTCATGGGGATGGTGTGCGAGCATATGTCCGGGTCAACCCCTTTCAAATCCTTGTAACTCCAAGCGAATACATCTCTGTATTCTCTTAGCAAGGCAATCAATTCGTGCTCTTCTTCTTCTGTCAGGTCATGGCCTATGTACGTACATCTCTCCTCTCCTTCTTCTAGGGCCACTACAATTTTCTTGGTAGTTTCTTTGTTATCATAGGCCTCTCCTGATTGTGCCTCTCGTTTAGGCATTCTTATCATGACTCTCCTGTCATCTATCTCGTACTTCTTAAAATTTTCTGGGACCTCAAACAAAGATTCTTCCTTCTCTGGTAAGACTTCTTTCTTTCTTCGTTTCTTTCCTTCTTCCTTCGGGGTCATACGTGTCGCTAATCTTACATCATTTGTAACCTCTCCATGCCGCTGGGGTTGAAATTCTACTTCATGGAAATATTCTTCATCTGATGCAAATGGTGGGTCCATAATGATTGACTCTAGATCGGAGTCACTTGCATCTTCAAATGCATCAGGGCTAGGTTCGCATTCTTCTAGAACTGCCTCTCCCATGATTGGCTCTATGGAGAAGACTGAAATATCATAGCCATCCTCATCACAGTGAGGTGTCCATTGTTCTTCGTTGATGGCTACGTCCATTGTTGCTAAGATTTCTGCCCAACCGTGAGGTTCAAATTCTTCGTCTGGAAAAACTACAGGTGCATAGGCTGGGTCTTGGATTGATCTATGGGTTTCTTTCGCACCTACCTCTCTTGCTTCCTCTCTCTTCTCTTCCTCTACTGCTACCTTGCACATCCATAAGTGAGTATCTTCATGCATCCATGAGGATCCAGACCCTATGGAATGCACCGATTCTGTATCATCTTTGGCTCTATGGATGGGATTCCACTGGATAGGAGGTACATCCCTATGAGAGTAATCTTTGAGATTGACTTTGGTCGTAACACCTAAGTGCTGCAGGTACAAAGAATTGGTTCCCCAATCCTGTACCACTTGCAACTGTCGCATAAATGGTCTTCCCAAAATCATCTCATAGGCATGATTTTTGCTGAAGTCACATATAGCAAAACTATGCTCAAACTCGACACCACAAGTGGTGAGAGTTATTCCTTCTAGCAATCCTAGGGGTCTCTCTATGTGACCATCGGCCATTTGCAATTTCATTCTCGTTGGTCTGAGTGCCGGCTTGCCCCAACGCTTCCAAAGGGAAGTGGTGGCAATTGCAACTCCTGCACCAGAGTCTAAAATTGCCTTGGTGGAGTACTCTTGGTAGGTGATGGGAAGATAGGTGTTCCCTTCTTCACCTTCACACATATCTCCTATCTTATCCAAGGGAATTTCTGGCACTGTCCTATGGGATCCTACCTGTGACCGAGATTTTGCTATCTCTGGTACTTGTTTGGCTACATGTTTCCATAATTCAGGTCTAACCTTGAGTAGCTCTCCTAACTTGAGATTACATTGCACGTTAGTGTTCTTCACTACCTCTGTGTTTCTAGGTATGACTGAGTCGTCGTTCCTTACCATGACTGTGGGTGCTCTCATACATGTGGACTTTGCTTCCCATGGGCCTGTGAAGTGGGGTAGTTCTTGTATGGAATTAGACTCAAAGTCTAATCTCTCGTGAGACTGAACACTCTCATGCTCCCCGTAAATAGATGGGATGTCTTGTGGGAACTGGTCGTGTGCATCGTCCACAAGTTCAAAAGGAGGGGCGACCTCGCTTTCGTTATCCCATTTGTCTTCTTGAATCTCTCGTAGGAAGTCTGGTGCAAACCGATTCATAGAAGAAGAAGTGTCTGGCTCCGTAGAATTGGGCGCGTAAGCAACCTGGGAAGGAGGGCTTATTCTATTGTTAACTCTCTCCTCGTTCTCGCAAATGGCTGGAGCACAAGCTTCTTGGGGAGGATTACTTATTCTATTACTTTTCCGAACAGGCTCACACATTCCTTGAGGAGGAATGTAGGCAACCTGTGGGGGTACTTGAGCTTTCGAGGGAGGCTCATCTGCCTTTTGGGGGGGAAGATAAGCTTCTTGAGGAGGTACATGGGCTTCCTGAAGATGCTTACTTATCTGTTCTCTCGCCCTTTCCTTTCTTTGAGGGGTAGGTTCCTTTTCTGACTGTGCTATTGGCCTCTCTATTCTTTCTAAGGAGGGGAAGTTGTCTGGTTTAGTGGAATTGGCCACAAACTTCTGATTGGGAATGATTCATGCTTTTGCTTGCTTTTTCTTGGTCTTGAATTTTTTCTTCCTTGTCAGATCTTGCAATTATCCTCTCTAACTTCTCTAGGAATCCATCCAAGTGTAATTGCGTTTTGGCTGAGCCTGAGTAATTGAAAAGGCGACTGGCTTCAAACATAGTCTGAGCCAATGCGACCATTTTCGCGCATAGTTTGGTTCTTTCTATCTCTAGGTCAGCTCTAGGATAGCACTTGTCATGATCCATGACGTTTGGCCCTTCTTGGATTCTGGCCTGATATGCTTTAAGCATCATGTTTATGTCTTCGGGAGTGGGATCAGCTAATACCGATCCTGTTTGGGGTGGTGGGTGGGTTGCGTGGGCTGTCTTAGAGGGTGAAGGGATGGAGGGTGATGGGGATGGTAGCGGTGGGAATGTGTGAGAGTGCGGTTGAGATGTGATCTCTATGATTTTAGCCTTGGTTTCTCGTAGACTTTCCTCAAGTTCACTCATCTTCTTTGCCCACTGCCTTTTCATGCGTTCGCGGCTATCTCTCCAAGCTCTTGTTCTCTTTTTATTTTGGCTCTCAGTATCGCTAGCATCTGGGCTCTTTTCCTGGCCTACCCCTTGGTTTTGCTGCAATGCTTGAGCCCTAGTGACTACCTGTACTGGTGTAGTGGAAGTGACACTTCCTGAGGAGTCTACCACTAACCCAACAACGTTGATAGGGGTGATTTTTGGCATGCTATTGGGGTTCTTTGGGCAATCTCGTAAGAGATGCTCTTTTCCGCAGTCTTGGCAAAAGCCTTGGATAGTCACGGACTGAGGTTGTGTGGGCGGAGGCAAGGGACAATCACGAATGAAGTGATCCCCCTGACAACGGTAACATGGTCCTCTAGGAATTGGTGGTCGTACCTGCCTAGGTTGAGGTCTAGGGCTGGGGTTTGCATACATGACATTTGTGTAGTCTGACTCCCAACTAGGTTCATTCGGCTCTTCACCATAGTAGGACTCTCCATGTTCTGGAGACTGCATGTAGTAAGCCTGGGGGCTATCCACATGGGTAGAATCAAAGCTATGATCACTTGGGTCGTTTTCAGAGATCAAGGGTGTTACTGGGACTATAGCTCTATTCAGGTTCTCTTCTGCAGCAGTATACTTTACCGGAATCACATTAGCTGGGGCTGGGGGTTGTTGTGCTAGCACAGGCTGAGGCCTTTGTTGGTTTTGATATTGAGGTTGGAAATTTTGTTGTGGCCTGCCATATGGTTGTGGAGGGTACTGGTTCTGGTATCTGCCTTGTTGGTAGGGCTGAGGGTAGGGTTGCCTAACCGCCTGCTTGTTGTATGGGCAATCTTGTGCGGTGTGATTGGTGTATCTCCGTTCTATGGTGCAGTACTGGCTACTAGGGTTTACTTGGGGTTGAGCCATAATGGGACAGACGTTCGCCATATGGTCACCACCGCATGTATAGCACCTTTTTACAGGAGCAAACCTTGGAATTTGTTTGTTAGAGACGCCTAGTTTTTGTGCCACTTTCTCTGCGAGTTCCTCAATCGATGTGGACTGCGTGGAAGAGTGACTAGAAGCACTATCTGAATCTTTGTAGATTTTGGAAAGCTCTAGCTCTTCTCCTAGGTTATCTTCAATGTCAATGCACATGCGTACACATTCTTCTATGGTCCTAGGGTCCTTTAGATACACATAGGATCTCAATTTCGTACTCAGCAATCCATCAAGGAATAAGGCTACTTGTTTAGCAGATGTGGGTAGTTCCGAAATAGGGCACCTTTCCAGATATTGTCTAAATCTTCTTCCGGCCAATCTGACAGTCTCTTGGGGGGTCTGTTTGAAGCTGTGGATCAATGAGGAGGTATTGTGTCTTATGCCACTCTTAGAGAACTCTACGATGAAAGCCTCTAGGAGTTGGTCTATGCTCCTGAACTGGCGTTCATCTAATGGCTGAAACCACGTAAGTGCTGTGTTCCTAAGGGTTAGACCGAAGGCATTGTACTGCGTGAACAGATCCTCAACTTGTTCGGCTCTCAAGACTTGCTTGAACTCCGCCACATGATCATAGGGATCTCCTGTGCCGTCAAAGTAATTCTTCATGGACTTAACTAGCTGGGTGGGTCTCAAAGTTCTTGTGTGCTCTCTAGGCCTCGGCAGAGGGAATCCATCTACATTTCTTTGGTTCCTGTGGGCTCTATGCATCTCAGGTTCTACCCTATTCGTCTCTGTTCTCGTTCTTTCTCTGCCCACTGGGTTGGCAAAACTTACTTCTGGTCTATCTCTACTTCTGTCTCTTTGCGTACCATGAGCTTGGGAAGTTCCAGCCCCAAGGTGACCATAGGAGACATTTGATCTTGGTTGAGGGAAAATAAATTCACCCTTCCAAGTGTAAGCATGCCTATCATTTTCTGTCACCACAAAGATCCGTTCTGAAGCATGATCTAAGTAGGTCACTCTGCCTGGGCTATCCGGATCCTTAAACTCATAGATCATGATATTTCCTATGTCTGTTGGCTGATTAGACTTATACCTCCAAAAGGCTTCATCAGTTTCTCGATTGAGGAGCAACTCTATGCTCTTGTTGTCTTGGGGGACCCATTCAGGCGTGATAATCCTAGTGAGAACTGATTTACCTCGAGGGGTTCTAGGTTCCGCACCCATGTTCCCTTGTTCCAGGTCCCCTAAGTCCGCTTCTGAGATTACATTCCCGAAGTCATCTGTCCTATCAGGGTGACTAGTGACTACATATATAGTTCCTTCTTTGTCCAGGTATGCACCATTTTCAAACTTGACAGCTGGGTGCTCTAGTCCTATGGATTGGTCAGGGTTTTTAATCTGGACCACGGATCTTCCTAGGCCGTCCTCATAGATGCTAGCACCTAGTCGGTTGGTCCTAAGATATTCCAGCTGTGTTTTGTAAGGGCCTTCTACCCTGTACAAATAAGGCACTCCTGAACTTCCCGTAGGTCTGTCCATGCCTTGAGACATTTCTGACTCACCGGTCTCAGAGCTAGGGTAGTATGAGTGGTGGCTCAACTGCTGGGCCCAAGACCTTGCAGTGTGATTGACACTAGCCTCTGAAGACCTAAGACTTTGTCTCTCTCTTGCTAGGTGTCGCCCTGATCTAAGGTTCATATGCCTAACTGATTAGCCCAAATTTTTGCCCAGAGTACAACCTCGTTGCCGATCAATTGGTATTAGTTACTTGATTCTTTTTAGTTATTTCCCGTGTTTAAGGTCTTATCTGATATTACGTCGTCAGGAATACTTGAATGTTCTTCGTGCTTTCAGATTGATCGTTCCACGTTAGGTTCTTTTCCTTTAGGTTATCGACAGCACAGAGATTATGTTTCTAACTTGAACTTGAGTTTTTAGGTAGTCTTCACTTGATAACTGCCTATCGTCAACCTGACTTACTCCTACCTCTACTCGTTCTTAGCTTGAGCTAGGAAATGACAGAGGGAGTTGAGAATATTCCAACCTTACTTGTTGATCCCTTGCTTTATGGTGCTCAAGAACCCGGTTCTCAAGCTTGCAAAGAAACCTTGCTTGTACGCTCTCAGTTGCTCTCAATGAGCCTATAAAAGTCCCACGGTTAGCTCAATGCTTAGATTCAAAGGACACAACCAACCACTTTCATTCATGTAACATAAACACACATGTGCATTCTGACTTTTAGGAAAATAATTCTATAGACCCCTGACTTTGATCCCCCTGGGTATGGTCAACTTCAAAATACCCTCTCTGAAAATCAACGCATTATCTTTATAAAAAACAGTTGAGGGCGTGTAGTATATGCCACGAGCTTTCCAACAAGCCCAAAAGCTCAAAAATTGGATTTCGTATGAAAAAGTTAGGACTGTTCAGGGTTTAGGGAGTTAAATCAGAATTCAATACAAGCTAACAGTCAAACAGGAATACTCGAGTAGCTTGTGGCACGGCCTCGCGATGCAATACTACACCCTAGTGTTTGTCCCACACTCAATCAAAATTTAGACCAATAATTTTGCCTTGAAAATTTGACCTAATTTGCCCTTCTAACGCGTTCGCAAAGTCTGTCGGTCGCGATTGACAGGTCAGTCGCGATCGACGTGTCGATCGCGATTGACAGGTCCGTCGTGGCTGTCAGTCGCGATTGACTGGTCAGTCGCGATTGACACGTGGCCGAAAAGTCAATCAATCGTGGTCAAAGCGTCGTTGACTCTGTCGGTCGCGATTGATGCGTCGATCGCGATTGACAGGTCGGTCGCGAGGGTCTGTCGATCGTGGTCAAAATAGTCGTTGACCGTGTCGGTCGCGATTGATGCGTCGATCGCGATTGACAGGTCGGTCGCGAGGGTCTGTCGATCGTGGTCAATCGGTCGTTGACTCTGTCGGTCGCGATTGACAGAGCCGTCGTGGGCTGTCGGTCGCGATTGACGTGTCGATCGCGATTGACAGGTCTGTCCGTCATGGTTTGTCGATCGCGATTGACAGAGCGATCGCGATTGACAGAAATCTGTGGAATTTCAAAAAACTAAACACATTTTTGGGAAGCTCTAGGCCTGTAGGTCATGGATATGCACTTTGTTTAGCAATTAGAGCAAGTTTTCAGTCGGTCGCGATTGACAGAGCTCGGCGACACACAGACAGTTACTCAGATTTCCGTACCTGCGCAGAGTGCTGGGGATGATGATGCGGCCTGTACCTGCAGAATGCTCACAAAACATGCAAAAAATAGCACATGCAAATTCGCTCTCTCGCTCTCTCTCACAAGTGAAATGAGGGAAATGAGGTGGAGATGGGGATATAGTCAAAAAACTGACATTTTCGCGATGATGGAGATGGACGTGGGAGATGGTGATGATGATGATGGTGATGAAGATGGTGAAGAAAGTAAAAGAAAATCGATGAGAGTGAAGAAAATACCTACAACTCCAACGCGTCAACTCTACGTCTTACCATCACACGCTCGTCCTCAAAGCTCGATCCCCGGCAACGGCGCCAAAATTTGGTGTAGCTCTATGATGAGTAGCACCTCCTTTAATGTCAATCCGGGAAGACGTGAGGATGGTATGAAGACCTCGAGCAAGTGGCGGCACAAGTGCGTGAGTGAGAAGCACACTAGCATGCACACACATACACACACACGCGCACACACGGCAAGACAAAGAGTGAGAATCAATGGAGCTTTTAGATTACTTTCAAAATGCTCTTACAAGTTCGTTTCAATTACAATCTAACCCCAAAAATGAGCTCTCTAGTTCTTTTTATAGTTTTTAACTAGTTTTTGGCCCTGTCCAGACCTAGTGTCCGGCCTAGTTAAAAATTAGGTTCCAGGACTTATTTGGGGGCTCAAACGAGATCTAAAAAATACGAAAATTGGTACGCAACTACTTCTAAGGCTCCTCAAGCTCAAGGACTCCTTGGCTTGCACAAAATGGAGCTACAAAAATGTGAAATGATATTTACAATGATTGTTAGTGATAAAAATCACTGTTGTTGTAGGGATTTCTTCTAGTGATCTGCCATACATATCTTCGAGCTCCCTACTTGCTCTTCCTCCCTGCGTGTCCATCTCTTTGATTTGCATTAATGTCTTGAAAAAATATTGGCCTACTTGCCAGATCTTCTTTGACTGCCCTGTTTGCTTGTGTTGTCCCTTCGCTCTGACTCCCTTCTTTGACTTTCACGTCTTGTAAGTCCTGGTGTACCAAGGCTACTGCCAACACATCTCTTGACACATATAGCTTCTTTGAGAGAGGGTGGTAGCACTTATAGCCTTTTTGCTCATTTGAATAGCCAATGAACACACATTTCTCACTCTTGGGCTCTATCTTTGTTCTCACTTCACTAGGAACATGAACAAAACATACACATCAAAATACGCTGAGGTGCTTCATGGTTGGTTTCTTGCCATAATAGACTTCGTGGGGAGTCAAGTTGTGCACACCACTTGTTGGAACCCTATTTATCAAGTAACAAGCTCTACTTATAGCCTCAACCCAATAAGAGAATGGTAACATACCTTCATTTATGAGACATCTAGCTATCTCAATTAAATGCCTATTCTTCCTCTTTGCAACACCATTTTGTTGGGGGGTGTGTTTGCATGTAAAGTGCCTCTTTATGCAATTTTCTTGCAAGCACTTTCTCAATTATTTGGAGAAGAACTCTCCCCCTCCATCTAATCTTAGTTTCATGATGTGTGCATCACATTCTTTCTCAACAAGGGACCTAAACTTTTGAAAGCATATTTTCAATTTTTCCTTGATAACATATAGCCATACCTTTCTTGAGTGGTCATCAATGAAAGTTACAAAGTAGCTAGCTCCTCCAAATGAAGCCTCTCTGCTAGGGCCCCATGCATCTGAGTGCATAAGCTCCAAGAGCTTAGAGGATCTATACTCACTCTTTGGAAATGGCTGCCTTGCTTACTTACTTAGATGGCAAGCAACACAAAACGCATGTAGACCTTAAGCTTCAGGATTTCGTATTCCCTTCACTAAACCTACTTTCTAGATGCTTTTTAACTTGGGAATATTGATATGTCCTATCCTCTTGTGCCAAAGATCAATCTTTGGGCTTTTTAACTTGAGAATATTACCAATCATCACATAACATACCTTCTTGTGCGTGTTTGAGCAACATCTAGTGTGAAGAATTTGTTGTCTTTCCTTCCCTTGGAAATGACCTTGCCTCCTTGCTTCACCATGCACTCTTTTGCATCAAATATAAACTCCATACCTCTCTCTACCATCTTTCCTATAGAGATAAGGTTCTTGGAAATAGATGGTGTTGGAAGTGAGGTAGGCCCTTAGGCTCATGTCACAGGTCCATGGTTCCATAGTTCCAGTCATGTACAACATTAATTCCAACAATCTTCCATATTGACAAAACATGAACATACCACAAGTTAATCATACAGATGATGAGACAAAGATAGAGAAAGAATAGACGTCATGTGTAAGGTGTTACGTAAGCCATCGCTTACTCATAGTATCGTATATACCAATGTTCAATGTACAATGTGGGAGCAAAATTCTCAACCATTCTATGTGATGAGAAATAGATGTATGAGTGAATGTACAATGTAACAAACATATTCAGATGTGTGGGCAGTAATCTGAATATACATGAGATGTGTGACCTAATAGGTTATAGAAGAGTGAATATGAGTGACTGAATGAGGAAGGATCAGTGTGAAACTGATGGTCAACAAACCTACATCTAAACTTAGGCTATGGAAGATCCTAAGTTAGATACGTGTGTGAAAAGATCACATACTTATAAAGTAGCATAGAATGCTAACAAGATTGTTTCCGGAGATCCTCAAACTCATGTGAACACACCTTCTCAAACACCTCATAAGAATATGCATAAAGCATATAAGTACTGATTCTCTTGTACCTATGCCGAATAGGACTCCTTCTGATATGAATGCCACAGCCTCCATAAACTTCAAGTAGTACCTGTGTGCATAAAGAGAATATGTACCTGAATACTTAACATAAGATGTGAATCTTATGTTAATCACCATCTAATGTCTTTGAAGTAGCCCGACATCTTCTGTGTAGAAGACAATCTTCAACCTAATATCTTCCTGTAGAAGATAATCTTCAAATACATCATGTAGATGGTCGATCCTCACCTTCAAGCTGCTAATGACCAAGTCTTCTTGCCATGAACAAGAGATAACCTCCTCTCCATGAGGTAGAGTGTGAGCACACCCTTCATCTTCATCAAGAAGAATCATTAAGAAGAACTCCATAGCTGCTCCTCAACATGCTTCAAGTTAGCACCATGGCTACCCCATGTGCTAGAAGAAACACCACCTCTACTGAGGTCCAAGCTCTAGAAAGCTTGTGTTGATCCTAGGTGAAGGATACTAGGAAGTGAGCCTTATGGCTTCTTTTATAGTATTCTTGTACTTTGAAAAGCACTAATAAAGCATAAAAACTTCTACGATCGCATACGAAAATCTATCTACCATCCATTGCGTTTTTGGAAAAACATACGCGTTTGTTGTTCGTCGCTTTTGGTCCATTGTTTTATAAAAAACAAAAGCTTCTTTTCTTCTACGCGATGCTGGCAGCGGGGATCAAACTCGTGTGGGCGCATTAGAAGTCACATGGCTTAGCCACGTCGCCTACTGGCTTTACTTGTACAAAGAGTAAACTGAATAGCTATACTACCTGTATACTGCTAGCTATGTGGACTATTGGGACATTGTTTTCCAACAAAACATGGAGCATATCTTTAAGAGTCTTGCGAGCTTTACCTTCACATAGCTTCACATCTCTCACATGTGTAATGGGATGTTGAGTGTTATCTCCTGTCTCCACACAACCTTTTGAGCTTGGGACTTGCATATGAACAAAAGATTCATCCATACATGACATGTGATAACAACATCCGGAGTCTATGTACCACTTTGTGTCCTTCGGATCACTAGTGTAGCCATGTCTCATGGCTAGGAGGGTCTCCTTCTCATCATCCTTTTTTGAGTTTTTAGCATAAATCCCTTGCTCGTTCTTCTTCTTGCCTTTTTCATCCTGGAACCAGCAATTTGAAGAAATATGATTCTACATACCACATATAAAACACATTTTACCTTGATGAGGGTTGTTCGTCCCTTTGCCATTCTTGCCCTTCCTTGAATATGATGCCTTGCTACCTCCTTCTGAATTTGAATCTTCTTCCTTGGACTGCTTCCACTTGCTTTTTCCTCCTTTCCCATTCTTGCCACTCTTGCCTTTGGCTTTGCTATGATATACAATCTGTGAGTGACCATCCTTTTTGGATGTGTCTCCTATAGCAACTACTTTTGCCACTAGGTGTGGTGTCAACTCGTCAAGACTTGGTAGAGCATCTCTATACAAGATGGTAGTAATAAGGGGTTGCCACTTGTCTTCCCCTCATCCCATTGAGAGTAATTTGCACAAGGCCTTCTTGATCTCCTTTGCAGCCAATGGATGCCAATTACTCCCTCAACTCCTTTAGCCCCAAGGTGTAGTCAACAATAGATTGACCACTACCCTTCTTCAAGGAGTAGAGTTCATTCTTAAACTACATCGTTTTTCTTCTTATGGAAGTGGCATATATCTTCATTAAGGCCTTTCAAACATCTCTAGCATGATCAAACTCTGATATATGAGCAATCATAGTGTTAGAGATTACCTTTGATATATAGAAGGTAGCTCTCCTATTCCTTTCCTCCAAATCCTTCCAAATCTTCAATAGGCCATAAAATTTTTCGCATGAGGTAGTTCATGACTCTAAACCTCCATGGTTGGTAGTTGTCTTTGTCAACAAACGCCACTCTTTGAGCTAGATCAGCCATAATGATTGAGAAATTAGGGTTACATTGAAAATTACATCTTAGCCTTGATGTCAAAGCTTTTGTATCCTTCTCCTAGAGTCTTCAAAGGATGTATCCTACTTTGATACCAACTGATGGAATTTAGTCCCTCATATTTGCACACTAGAAGTGAAATGAGCCCAATACATAGGTCCTTTCATACACCTTTTCTTCTATCCTATAGCAAAAGTCTAGTTCACTTGCCTTATACTACTCCAAATCAACTAATCTTTCCACCTTACTTATTATGATTTATAAGCTTTCCAACAAGCTATAGAGCACCTCAAATGAATCTATTTAGGTTATCAACAACACTGTACAAAATAGACTATGAAAAAATGTAGGATATGCAAAAATTAGGGTTATAGAGATATACCAATTTCTCTGCACAAAAAACTGATTTCAAGAAGCCCTCTTATGTAACACCCGAGAGGAGAATCTTATCGAATTGATCTGAGAATTTAGGGATGTTTTTTCTTATAATTATAAGGATTTGAAACGAATAGATCCCAATATATGTCTGCACAAAATACCTATTGCACTAGATGCAAAACCTAGTAAGCAAAGACATTACACTTATAATGAAAAATACTCTGGTAAGATAAAGGAAGAGCTAGATAAGTTATTGACAACCAAATTCATTTATGAAATTGAGTACATAGAATGGACCTCTCCAATAGTTATAATTCATAAAAAGAATGGTAAACTCAAGGTTTGCATTAATCTTGAAAGAGTCAATGCTACAACTATCAGGGATAGTTATCCACTACCAATAAAAGATCATTTATTAGAAAGGGTAGTTGGAAATAAAGTTTATAGTTTTTTGGATGGATTCTCAGGATATAACCAAGTACCAATCACATTAGAAGATCAATAGAAGACTGATTTTGCGATTGAATGGGGTATTTATGCATTTAGAGGTATGCCTTTTGGCTTGACAAATGCACCTGCCACATTCCAAAGATTGATATGTCATGTGTTTAAGGATTTTCTAAGACTTATAATGGAAATTTATGTGGATGGCCTATGCACCTTCTCAAATCAAAGAAAGGATCATTTAAAAGATCTGGAGAATATATTCAAAAAGTGCAGAACTTAGAGAGTGTGTCTTAATCTAAAAAATCTATCTTTTTTGTTAAACAAGGATGAATGTTGGGACACATAATCTCCAAAAATGGAATATCAATTTATTAAGATAAGATAAAAGCTATAGTGAATATGTCAAAACCAATAACTATAAGATAATTAAAACCATTCATGGGTAAATGTGGATATTATGGGAAACTTTTGTACAAATTTGCAGAAATTACTAGACCTCTGAATGCATTAATCACTAAATTTGAGAGGACCAAAGAATTTGTGGAAGCTTTTGTGACCCTAAATACATATCTAGTCACAACACCAATTTTTAAAACACCACAATGGGATGTAATGTTTCATGTACATGTTGATCCTTCTAAGTTTTCCCTAGGATATGTATTGGCACAACTTATTGAAGTAAGCAAATTGGATTTCCCTATTGCCTATGCAAGTAGACATCTACATCATGCAGAAAGGAATTATACAACAACTATGAGAGAAGGTCTATGCATGGTGTTTGTAGTAAAGAAATATGGACACCATTTGTTGGCTAACAAATTTAGATTTTTGTGGATCATCAAACACTATACTTGGTGAATAAACCTTATCACATAAGAAGGATACTAAGATGGTTCTTACTACTAATGGAATTTGAATTTGAGGTAGTGGTAAGACAAGGAAAAACCCACCTCAGGATAGATCACTTGTCAAGAAACTTTATAGGTCATAATTCAGATCATTTTGATGATGAATTACCTGATGTAGATTTTTCAATATAGAAAGCATCCCTAAATGGGCAAAATCTTTGATTCTAGTTTTATCTATTGACCAAATAAATCAAAAAACAAAGAAACACTTTTGATTTTGAAAATTAAAAATTTTGTTTTGATGGTTGGTCATTTATATGATATGAATTAGATCAAAATATTAGAATGCATCTTCAAAACAAGAAGGTTCAACATCTTGTATTACCTTTGTCATGTAGGCACAATGGCGAGCCATGTAACTATCATATGTCAATGGTTGCACTGAATTATGCATCCTCCTAGATCTTCTTGGTCATGGGTCACTTCTCCTTGTATCATCTACATGTGCCCTTCTTACTCCTGGAGTCTTCATAGAGGGCAATCCAAGTTCCTCATCAAGACTCTTTTCTGAACCACTTGAATCTCCATCTACATCTTCAAAACTTGCACATGTTTTACTACCAACAGAAAGCTTTTCTTTACCTTTCTTGGATGTCTTTGATGAATTTGTTGGACTGAAATTTCCACGCAACCTTCCACTCCATGGATTTGAGTAGGAACTATTGCTTGGTGATGCATTCGGTCCACTCAAAGCTTGAGATTCTGCATTTGATTTTTCATCATTTTCTTTGTCATTTGGTTCAAGATTCACTCCTTTGGCATCTACATAGAAGCTTGACATTTCATCAAATACCACATCTCCGCTCACCTTCACCTGTCGTGTGAGTGTAGCTTATAACATTTGTACCCTTTTTGCTCAAGGGAGTATCCAATGAAGACACATTTTTTTGCTTTCGGATCAAGCTTTGTCCTCAACTCATCTAGAACATGTAAATATGCACTACAACCAAAACCTTTCAGATGCGATTAGTTTGGATTTTTACCTGTAAACTTCTCTTCAGGTGTAACTTGATATACAGCAGCAGTCGGAGTTCTGTTCATGATGTATATAGTAGTATGCACAGCTTCTACCCAATAACAATGAGGCATATTCTTCTCAGCCATCAAGGCTCTTCCTATTTCTGCAATATGTTTATTTTTGTGTTCAGCAACGACATTCTGTTGTGGTGTGTACCTGCATGAAAACTGACGTCGAATTCCATGATTTTTTAGAAAACTGTTGAACTCATTTGACATGTATTTACCTCCTCCATCAGATCTTAATGTCCGAATGTATGTCCCTATCTGCTCCACCATAGCTTTAAAATTCTGGAAGTGAGTGAACACCTCACTCTTCTCTTTCATGAAATATACCCATACTTTGCATGTATGGTCATCAATGAAAGTAACATAAAACCTGCAACCGCCCATAGATGTGGTCTTTGATGGACCCCAAACATCTGTATGTACTACTTCTAGTACATTCTCACTAACATGCTTGTCATGTGGAAATGATGCTCTTGACTTTTTACCAAATTGATATGCTGCACATACCTTTTGCATTTCTACAACTTTGAAATTTGGTAATCCATGGACAATCTCCTTTGACTGCATCAATTTTTGCAAGTTTGCATGTCCAATCTGTTTGTGCCACATCTTTATATCTGCAATAACTCCTCCACCTTTTGCAAACATGGCTGCATTGATTTCAGGAATCTTCACATTCAAGGTGAACATCCTACCCACTTTGTTTCCTTTGGCAACCAATCGTCCATCTTGCTTGTACTCTTCTACATATAATCTATCAGCATTGAACCTGACTTGTAATCCCTGGTCAACCATTTGTCCAACAGAAACAAGATTCTTTGTTATATTTGGTGTTGGTGCAATTCACAAACCTACACATTTGGCGTGTAGTTCAAACACATATGGAGAATCATAGGAATCAATGCTAGTGGTTAATTACCAATTTATCCTTTTGTAAAAGTCACATTTGACTTGAAATATTTGTAAACACCTACCAAAAAGAACTCATGGAAAAGTTAGCTTTGATTGATGGAATATCTCCTAGCATGTAGGAGCATGATTATAGAGAGCCAAAGTTTGAATTCAAATTCAAACTTTGAACTCAACCACTATAAAAGATCAACTTAGAAAGTCGCGGGTAGAAGAGTCACTTTCCGAGCCTCTCATTATCATTTATGAGTGTGTGTGAGGCCTATACTCTAGCCCACACCTATCTACACCATTAGGGAATGATCTTCATGCCTATCGCATTGTACACAAGTGTTCATTAATACATATATCTACATTGTTCATTTCTGAGTTCTCCGTCATAGTGTCTGAAAGTCTGTCAGCTTGTGGAGAGCATATCTCACTCATTTCTTCACCAATTTCAAAGATCTATAGCTTTGTGGAACCAGCTCAACATTGTCTACATGCTCTTAAAGTTTGAAGTATTTCTATTAGGCCATTTCAGAGAAATGTTTGTCGAAGTGATCACTCATCGAAGTCTACAATAGTCCTAAAATATCCGGGGTAAAGGTTTACTTGCTAAATTGATTTCTCTCAGCATTTTTAATCTTTTTAGGTCATTCCACTTGGAATAGTTAGCTCGCTAAGTAATTGGATACCCCTAAAAGGAATTTTTAAAAATTCCTACTGTGTTGGTCATACTGAGCAAAAGATACAACAAGCGTCAAGTCAAAAATAAAAGGTTTTCTTGAAGGCTTGAAGTTCGAAGTTGTCTGTTTTGATTCATGTGTTTCATACATCATTTCCAAAGTACATAGGCCATTTTATGGTGTCATTGGAAAGCTAAGAACGTCTACATATCATTTCTGAAGCATCAAAGGGCTGGTACAAAGCAAGATTTGGCACTACCTACTCATTCTCTAGTGTCCATCCATCATTCCCAACGGTGGTATCAGAGCAAGTTAAAGTAAAATGGGAGATGGTTTTCCTTCATTTATTGATAAATTTGATAGGAACAACTATCAGGCATGGTCTCTAAGGATGAAGACATACCTACAAGGAAGGAGTCTTTATGGATACATTTCAAGAGATGAGGAATTGCCCTCATTCAAAACCAGAGGACTACCAACAAAGGAAGAACATGAAAAGCTCAACACATGGTGTGCCAAGGATGCATTAGCAAGGTCTTACTTACTCAACTCAAACTCTGATTTTCTTTGCCACATATTAGAAACTGTAAGACATCCCAAGAGACTTGGGAAACCTTGTCATCCTATTTCTCTCCCAACACAAGGGCTAGAAAAAATTAGTTGTGGATTGAATTCACCACACTAAGGCAGCAACCTAAACAGGCTATTTCAGAGTTTGTGACTAAGATTAAAGATGTAGCAGATCAGTTAGCAAGCATAGGAGAAGAGATTGAAGAAGAGCAGGTAAAGTTGATGAAAAATGGGAAAGCTTCACCACTGCCATGGACCTTTACATGGACATGCAGATTCCAGACCTTACCACTCTCATGGGGCAATTGTTCACTCATGAAGCCAAGCTCAACAAGAATGGAGAATCATCCAAAGGTAATAGCTCTTATGCCCTATACACTGATAAAAGTAAGTCTAACAATAAAGAAAAGAACAAGAAGATAGAGGATGAAGGCACTACCTCCCAAGCAAACTATGCAGGGAGAGGTAGATCATCAAGAGGAAGGGGCATAGGAGGTAAGCAAGGTAGGAGGAGATCCTATAACTCCTCACCATGCAACATTTGTGGTTTATCAAATCATACTACAAATGAGTGTTTCAAGAACTACAAGAATCAGAGAGGAAGAGGATATCAAAGAGGTGGATACTCATAGTCAAGAGGTAGATTCAACCATCATCAAGGGTACAACAACAACTACAACTACAATAACAATAGCAAGTACTAAGGAGGATTCAAATCCAGAAAGGATTACAACAACTCTATAGAAGAGCAAGATGATTCTCTTCTAATTATGAACATGACTTCAAAACCAGGTACAAATGATGACCATCTCTTCTGCATTGACTCAGGATGCTCAAATCATGTGGCTGGCAATGTAGCTCTACTCTCTGACCTTGAAGAACCAAAAGGTAAGCATCAAGTACAAATAGGTGATGACACCAAGCACTCATTATTTAAAGTTGAAAATGTTAAGATTTGTGATGGAAATCAGAACTTGTTGAGTAGGGTACTGTAGCTCAATGATGAGTAGCACCTCCTTTAATGTCAATCCGGGAAGACGTGAGGATGGTATGAAGACCTCGAGCAAGTGGCGGCACAAGTGCGTGAGTGAGAAGCACACTAGCATGCACACACATACACACACACGCGCACACAAGGCAAGAGAAGGAGTGAGAAATCAATGGAGCTTTTAGATTACTTTCAAAATGCTCTTACAAGTTCGTTTCAATTACAATCTAACCTCAAAAATGAGCTCTCTAGCTCTTTTTATAGTTTTTGACTAGGTTTTGGCCCTGTCCAGACCTAGTGTCCGGCCTAGTTAAAAATTAGGTTCCAGGGCCAATTTGAGGGCTTAAACGGAGTCTAAAAAATACGAAAATTGATATGTAGGTACTTGTAAGGCTCCTCAAGCTCAAGGACTCCTTGGCTTGCACAAAATGGAGCTACAAAAATATGAAATGGTATTTACAATGATTGTTAGTGATAAGAATCACTGTTACAAGATTTGAGAAAAATTGAAGGGCCTATCTGCCAGATTTGCGTCGACTACTTTGTCTACTTACTCCTTCACTTTGTTCTGACTCTCTCCGCTGACTTCTTTGTCTAGTCAGTCCTTGGGTGCCCTGGCTTCCTTGTCTAGTGAGTCCTTGGGTGCCCATACTGCTCTCAACACCCCCCCCTCTCTCGCGTCTGTCGTCCCTGACAGACTCTTGTTGCTGGGAGTGTTGGATGTAATATTCCACAACCTGAGTGGCAAGCTGATGTTCTTGTAAGCGTAGTCCTCTGGCCAAATCTGTCATCATACGATCCCAATCGATTGGTCCTGGAATGTCCGGATGTGGCAGACGTAACTGATCTGCATGGATCGCTTGTTCTACTGCGAATAGATGTAGCAAATGTGTGGGTCTGGGAATGAAAATTTCGGAATTGTATTCCCAGAATCCCGTAGAGAACATTTCCTCAAATGTCTGCTTGAAGCATGCGGGCAAGTACTTTATTCGTGCATGCCAAGCAAAGATGATAGCGACCGAGGGTGTTTGGCTCATGTCGTAGACTAAATCCTTGTTGCCTTGAGAGAATCCAGGGGCAGAGATGTATGGAGCTTGGACATTCCGAAAGGTTTTGAAGACAATGGTCATGAGCTCGAATATCTTCATACACATTTTTGCCGCGATGTCGGGTACATTATTCAGACGTGTAGACCAGTGTCGAATTGTTGATATCATGTAGGCTACGGTTGGAGGTCCTCGAGGTGGAGCAAAATACGGATAGTTAACCCAAGCCGAGCACTCTTTATGGTTGCGTACCTTAATTGCAAATGCTTGCTAGGATCTGCGACGTACCACTGGACAATAGCATGGATTATACTTGATGTATAGTGGCATGGTTGCCCAGGTACTCATCATCTCTGGGTAATCGGTGAGTAAACGTGCACGCCAATTAGGTTGGAAGATCGAGCTAGCACGTGCATCTGTCGGTAAATCCCCTATCTCAAATTGAGTGGCAAACGTGGGCTCCTTCCCTGTATGTCTTTTGACTTCTGCATTATAATCATGTAGTAAGACAAAATAAGGCATATATTGCGATTCTGATGTTGTGATTAACCGTTGATGGGATAAATTTTGAAAGTAGGAAGACCGAAGGACAGTTTCTTCCAGATTTGTGAGAGATTGCATTTGCACAGCCACACGATCATCATGTCTTACCCACTTTCTCGACCCTTTTGACCCAGTCTGGAACTTGAATTTCTAACGTGTCTTGTCCTTCTTCTGTAGTTCGACCACCAGGCGTCGGCATAGGCTCGTATGGCTCTTCATAGCTGTCATCGACGGGGATTTCCACTACTGTTTCAGGTTCTGGTTCTTCAATGGGCGAGGGTGGCCGTTCATATGGTAAGAGGCGTGCTTGGAGTTCTGCCACCTGTTTTCGGAGGGTCTCCATTTCTTCTGTAGATTGTTGTGAGATTACCGGCTCCTGTTGAGCAGTGGTTACACTGGCTATCTGTTTCTTTAGATCGGCACATTCAGTCTCTAGTTTTTCATATGACTCCAAGAAATTTGCATGCTCCTCAAGTAAGATGCGGATGTCTTCTGATGGAACTGCTCTATATCTGGTAGGGCTAATGGTTGCTCCTACGGTTCCTTCCATAGCCGCTTCAAAGTTGTCTTGGTTTTGTTGTTGAAGTCGTTTGTTCTCTTCTAGTGCTGCGGCCATATGCTTCCTTAATAGCCCAATGTTGCGTCTGAGTGTAGCGTTAGATATCATTTGCGCTTGAAGCACTGTTTCTAATTCCTTGACTGCTTGGTCATCTACAGTTGATGTCTTTGATTCCAATTCGGAGTGAGCCTGCTGTAGTGTGGTATGCTCGTCTAGGAGCGTCAGGTAGTCAGCTTCAAGAGTGGTGACTCTAGCTTGGAGACGTTGAGATTCTGCTTGGAGGGCAGCAGTGCGTTCTTCCAATTGATGGTAGTCTTGTTGTAGCTGATGTGCACACTGAAGTAATGTGCTGAACGTGCTATTTACATTATGAGATGCAAGGGGAAAAGTTTGAAATGCAGGGGAGGTGGGATTGGGTAGGGGGTTAGTGAATGCTGTGTGTGCCAATGATGTGAGTGGTGATGTGGGGGGCAAGGGAGGGGAAGGTGGGGAAATCGTGGGGAGAGGTGCTGTGGTTGGTGAAATGTCCATTGGGTCAGACAAGGTGGTGTGTGCAGGGGCTACCATGTAAGTGGGTATGGTAGGTGAAGTGAGTGTGGTGTTCGTGTAAATTGATGTCGTTGCGAACATCGGAAAGATGTGCCTTGGAAACATTGGAGAGCGGATGATCTGCTCCACAAGGGACGGGTATTGGGGTGGCGCGGTCAGGTTGAAAGAGGTGTAGGGGCCAGATGGGAAGTGAGGGTCATGGAATGGAGGTACCCGTATTGGGGGATAGGTCGGGAAACACAGGGTGCCTTTTGTGGGTGCTGGGTTTCCAACTACACTTGTAATTATGGGATGGCCAGTCATGGGTTCAGAGGATAGACGGGTCGAAGTGTACAAGGGATTGGTGACGAAGGAGAAGAGGGTGACTTGTGAGGTGGGTTCTCGAAATGAGAATGATGTGAATGAGGATGGATTATAAGTGAAGGTAGAGGTGATGACTGTCGTTTCTTCCAAGGTGGGAGGTGGTGGTGGGGGCGGAGAAGGTGGTGATGGAGGATGCTGGGGTGAGATGGGTGATGTCTGAACGAAGGTTTCAGCGGAGAGGTCAGTGGTGGTTATGGGGGTGGCTGTGGTCTCAATGGGTACTTCTGGTTCTGTGACGGGTATCCTGATAGTCTTACCTGCTCGTGGTAACGTATCCACTCTGCGTTTGTCATACCTTACGGACTGGCGGACTGCGGTGTGGACAGCCTCTGGAACTCCTAAAGAGTCTAACACTAATTTGAGGGTGTCAATGAAGTGTTGGTCCACCCCTTCATCTGATAGCATTTCTTGCATCAAAGCTTGACCTGATACCAGAGAGAGTTGATGCCTTTCTTGTACTGCTTTGATAGTGTCGTATAGCCTTCGTAGTTGAGCTGTATATGCAGGTGCACCTACAAGTTCTGGCACTTCTTGTTGCTCCTCTTGGTGCTCTTGATCATACTCCTCCTCATCATCCTCCTGTTCTTCATCTTCGTCATCTTCTGCATCCACTTCAACAGGTGTGACAGGTGCTTGGGAGGTTGTGGCCTGCGTTTGTACATTCTCCGCTTGTTGTGCCTCTTCTGCCTCCAGCTCTACATCTTGTAATAGTTGTTCGAAGTCTTCATTAGTGAGTTCTTCCAAAGGTGCACCACTAGGAAATTCGAGATCCGTTGGGATGGGAGGGAATATCAAGGTGGAACCATCGGTGCTGCATCTTGGAAGTCGGAGTGTGAATGGTCGGACTCTTCGGGGTGGCGGGGTGACGTCTGGTGTTAGGGTGGCTCCACGTGGTTGAGCACTTGGGACTTGGACCGTGCCTCTCATCTTCTTAGAAGGGGGTCCAGTGGATGTCCTGCCTCGAAACTGCTCTACCCGATTCCACATCAGGGCTCGTTGGATTGGAATGTCATAAGCCAAAAACCTATAAATGATTCTTGTCAGAGCACAACACCCATATAAAACCTGTTTCCGCGGCCAGCGTTTGTGTGCTAAGTGTATCTGATCAATTATCCAGTGGGGTAGGTTGATAGTGAGGCTCTGTGTCTCTGCCAGATACAGGCTAAACCAAATCTTTTTGTGCGGCATGGTGAATCTATCCTACGCCGGGAAAGCAAAGTGTTGCATGCACATGCGAAGGTGTATTGCAATATTAGGCGTCATGGATACCATGTCCTTGAGTTTGGTGAGACTTCGATTCTTCATGTAATCCGGTACTAGGGTTTCCTTTTCTGTAGGAATATGCATTCCGCGCATATCTAGAGCCTCTCTCACCAAATTGTTTGATAGTCTGAACCTCTTGAGCTCATTCCCCTTTGTCAGAGATGGAATCACAAATGAGCTTGCTCCTTTTGGGTTCTGATTTGGAGTCAAGGTGTTGATGAGATAGTAGCATCGCATGAAGTCAGGTTTTGGGAGTCGGGCACTGAAATAGGCACTCAATCCTGCTTTTTCCCAAATTGGACGTAGACCTTCCGCATTTTGTAACTTCTCAAATTCTCTTGTAAAGAAATGGTATCTGCCTTGCTTGCCATTGAAGTCCAACTCTGATTCCCATAGGTACGTTCCTTCCCCCAAGGGTCCTGCCACCTCGGTAAACCAATGTGAAGTCTTTCCCACGGGCATGGTGTGGCCACGCGGAGGGTCTGCAATAGGTATGATTTTGACGGCCTGCAATTCGTCTGGTCTTTCAATTGTCTCAGGCAAAACGGGTAAACTGTCCAAGTCCACCACTTGCGGGTTTGTTTCTGTGTGAGAGCTAGTTCCTGCTGCCTCCGCCATTTTGAAAATGTTGCAGCTGATTCTGTGAGAATATATGAATAAACGTTAACATTGCAATGGACACAAAAATGACATGGTGTCCCTTGTTACAACATTAACTTAAAGTTCTGGAGTGGTTAGGGGTTAATAAGTGCTCGGTGCTGGTGTGTGTAGTTAGGAGTTAGGTAGACCTAAGAGCTAAGCGAAATGATGTGATGTGAGAGTGAAGCGGTTAGTAGGTGGTAATGGATTTACAATCGAGGTCCGGGGGTTTGTTACAAGTCTTGGGTTGCCAAATGGAGTGGATGGGTTTTATTCGTGGTTCCGTATAGACTCTTGAGAGCTTTATAGGTGTGTCAACTTGAACATGAGACTTTTTAGGGACCCATTTACAAATGATTCTGTTCGTGCTCATGTGCCTTGGTGTTGAAAATGAGTGGATGTGGGCTGTGCGAGTGAATGGATCATGCCGTGTAGGGTGTGTTTTTGGTGTAGCTATTTGAGCCCGCAAGCAAGCCTTAGGCACCCAAATTTGTCTTGATTGTGGGCTAGCCTTCATCGACTTTTTGGGCACCCAAATAGATTTCACGTTAGCAGAAGAATTTCCGAAAGACCTCTTATTAGTGACGGGTTGTTGGTTACTAATAAGAGGCTTTGCCAGTGCGGTTGGCGTGGGTGCAACTGGGTGTTCGCCTTTTCGCACCCACACTTGGTTCCCTTGTTGAGACATTCTACTGTGCAGGTTCTTTTGATGTCCGGCATAGGTAGTACTCTGCCTCTTCTGTCTTTGCTCCACCTTTGGTTGTTGCCTCCTTCTGGCCTTTGGAAGTTCCTTTGCATCCCTGACTCCTTTTTTGCGAATAGCATTCCTCTGCAACACATAGTTTTGGACAAGAACAGCATGGTCAACTTCATGTGCACCCCTGGAGGGACCAGGAGTCTGTGCCTTTTCTAGTTCCTTGAGTGCTCCATTATCCAACTCTACTGTAATTCGACTATGATTGATCCAAACCTGGAGAAGTCCACTTCTTAGGTTTAAATTGACTGCTTGGTCATAGATCCAATCTTGACCCAAGACTAGAGGTTCAGTGAGATCTTCATCCTGACATACCAGTACTTTAACTGTCATTGCCTCATCATGAAAGTAGAGGGGAAGTTCCACCTCGCCCATGCAAGGGGTTTCCACGCCTCCCAATCCTATGAGATATGCTTCCACAGGATTGACAGTTAACTGTAACTCTTGACAGCAAGACACTCTAACAGCACTAGTGGCTGCACCTGAGTCAATCAAGGCTCTTACAGTCCTTGCACTTTTTCCTTGTCCTATATCTAGGGTTACAAAAGGACGTCGATCAGTTATCCTAGGTGAGCTGGTTCCTGCGACTTCACACATTGCCATATGATATCCTTGATCTGCATAGTCATTTGTCCTAGGCTGCTCTCTACCTTGCCTTCGTAATTTCATCCTTCTGATGCATTCTAAAGCTTCTGCTTGAGCTTCTTCTCTAATTCGCTTCTCTTCCTCTTTGCGTTTCTTAGCAGTGTTGAGTCGGCTGAGCATTTCCTCCGTGAGGGGTTCCTGATACAACTTGACTCTGCATCCGCTAATATAGTTAGGGAGAACATCACCCTCTAACGTAGCTAATTGTACTGCTCCACTCGTGGAGATCCTGTTGATAATCATAGGTCCGTAGCCTCTCTTTTCTAGCTTCCTCGCGTGTTGTTTTAGTGTATAGACTAAGACTAGATCTCCTGCTTTCAAGCCTTTATCCTTCACATGGGCATCGAAATATGCTTTCTGTCTCTTCTTGGCTGCATATATTCCTGCGGCGGCTCTCAGTCTTGTTTCTCCTAATCGTTCAAGGTCAAAGATCCTAGAGGAGAGCTCATGACCTGTCCATTCGTGCTCTTGTGCTACTCTCAATGTAGGAATCAGGAAGTCCAAGGGTAGCACAGCGTTTTGGCCGAATACCATCTGAAAGGGGGTGGCTTGGAGTACCGTTTTATAGGCAACTCGGTATGCCCAAACAGCATGGTGTAGTTGTTTGTCCCAATCAGAGCGTTTAGTGTTCACTAATTTCGTCAGTACATTGCATAAGATCTTATTAGTACTCTCAGCTTGTCCATTAGCTTGAGGGTGATACGGGGCAGACTTTTTGTGTATTACCAAGAATTCTTGGAGTAGATTTTCAATCACTTCGTTCAAGAAATGAGTGCCTCTATCACTTACAAGCTCTATAGGTAGCCCGTATCTCGTGAATACATTCTCAAACAAGAATTTGGCAGTTGTTTGAGCATCGTTCTTTGTCGTAGCCTTTACCTCTACCCACTTGGTGAGATAATCTGTCGCAACAATGATGTATTCCGCATGAGAACCCTTAGCTGGGGGATTAATAGGACCTACGAAGTCTATTCCCCACTTAGAGAATGCACGTCCACCCATCATAGGTTTCAGTGGCATCTCATCTTTGCGTATGGGATACTGAGTCCTCTGACAGACATCACACCGTTTCACATATGTATGTGCATCCATGTGAAGGGTAGGCCACCAGAAGCCCGCAAATAGGATTGCCTTGATCACCCGATCCGGTCCAAAGTGTCCTCCTGCTACACCTTGGTGAGCAGTTTCTAAGATCTTAAGATACTCACTTTCATGGACACACAGTCTCAGGTAATCATCCTTACCGCGCTTGTATAGATTATCACCAACGAGTGAATAATCCTGGGCTTCTTGTTCCAAACTCCTTTTTCTAGCTAGAGTCATGTCTGGAGGGAATGTGTTTGTCCTCAAGAATGATACTAGAGGTTCACTCCAATGTGGCACAATGGAGACTTGATAGAGAGTGGCATGTTCCACAGGTGGTTTAGTGCAACAGATTGGGCATTCCTTGCACAACTTTTGGACATCAGCTTCCATAGTTGGCCAATGTACTCCGAGTCTCTTTAGGGTCTGTAAAGTTCGTTGCTTTGAGTAGTGTTGCTCTAACGCACCTACATGTGCTAATTGCAACCATTTAGCGTACTCATCCTCTTCTACGCAACAAGCCAAGATCCCTTGATTTGTGTGCTTGTACATGCTTCCTGCCATGATGTGATACTTTTGGGCTTTTACAATTTCTCTATTCCGTGTGTTTACCACTTGATGGTTAGGCCCGTATGTCAATACTGGTACCAATGGCTTAGCCCACTGCGGTACAACTTCCAAATTAAACAAGTAAGCATCAGGAAGGTCATCTGACACTCCTTGTGGGGCTTCTCCCGATGTGAGCCTAGAGAGGTGATCTGCTCTCAAATGAGTCCTCCCTTTTCTTACCACAACCTCAAAGTCATATTCCATGAGCAAGAGAAACCATCTTACTAATCTTCCTGTATTGCATGGCTTGTTTACAAGATATAACAATGCCTGATGATCAGTAAAAAATTTAAACTTATTTGCAAGCAAATAGTGTCTAAATTTCTTAACTGCATATACCATGCCTAATCCTTCTCGCTCTGTAGTGGTGTAATTCCGTTCAGCCGCATTCAATTGTCTACTGGCATAGGCAATTGGAAGATCCATATTACCTTCACCAGTAGGTTGTGCAAGCACACATCCAATGGCATAATTGGATGCATCCACATGAACATGGAATGGCTTATTCCAATCTGGTGTGGTCAAGATTGGTGCTGAACACAATCTTCGTTTAAGCTCCTGGAAGGAATTCTCACATTCATCCGTCCACTCAAAGTTTGTCAGAAGTCCGTACATGGGCTTTGCAATGACAGCATACATGTGTATAAATCGTCGGTAATAACCACAGTGCCCCATGAAAGCTTGTACTTCCTTGACATTCTTTGGCCTCGGTAGCTCTGCTATGGCTCTCACTTTTTCTTCGTCGGTAGATATGCCATTCTTTGACACTATGTGTCCCAAAATCTTGCCTTGCCTGACCATAAAAACGCACTTTTCTGGGTTCAGGCAAACTTGATATTCTCTACATTTGTCAAAGATTTGTCTGAGTTCAGGAATATGGGTTTGTCTAACATTGGAATGAGCACAAAGATCATCAACATAGACTTCTAAACTCTTCCTCAGGAACTCCTTAAACACATGGCACATCAGCCTCTGGAAGGTAGCTGGTGCATTGGTAAGCCCAAATGGCATTACTCTAAAGGCAAAAATGCCCCATTCTGTGGCAAAGGCTGTCTTATGTTGATCCTCTGGAGCTATGGCTACTTGATTGTAGCCAGAAAATCCATCAAGGAAGCTGTAAACTTCCTTGCCTGCCACTCTTTCTAAGAGATGTTCTGTGATGGGAAGTGGATAGTTATCTCGAATTGTGGCTGCATTAACCTTTTTTAAGTTAATGCACACACGCAGTTTGCCATTCTTCTTGGGCAACCAGTCTATCTATCTCTTCTTTGATCTTAGCAGCGTAATTATCGTTATATGTATAAGGCTTTTGCTTAGAGGGTTTGGCGTCTGAAGTCATGGGGATGGTGTGCGAGCATATGTCCGGGTCAACCCCTTTCAAATCCTTGTAACTCCAAGCGAATACATCTCTGTATTCTCTTAGCAAGGCAATCAATTCGTGCTCTTCTTCTTCTGTCAGGTCATGGCCTATATACGTGCATCTCTCCTCGCCTTCTTCAATGGCCACAACTATTTTCTTGGTGGTTTCTTTGTTATCATAGGCCTCTCCTGATTGTGCCTCTCGTTTAGGCATTCTTATCATGACTCTCCTGTCATCTATCTCATACTTCTTAAAATTTTCTGGGACCTCAAACAAAGATTCTTCCTCCTCTGGTGAGACTTCTTTCTTCTTTCGTTTCTTTCCTTCTTCCTTCGGGGTCATATGCGTTGCTAATCTTACATCATTTGTAACCTCTCCATGCCTCTGGGGTTGAAATTCTACTTCATAGAAGTATTCTTCATCTGATGCAAATGGTGGGTCCATAATGATTGACTCTAGATCGGAGTCACTTGCATCCTCAAATGCATCAGGGCTAGGTTCGCATTCTTCTAGAACTGCCTCTCCCATGATTGGCTCTATGGAGAAGACTGAAATGTCATAGCCATCCTCATCACAGTGAGGTGTCCATTGTTCTTCATTGATGGCTACATCCATTGTTGCTAAAATTTCTGCCCAGCCATGGGGTTCGAATTCCTCATCAGGAAAAACTACAGGTGCATAGGCTGGGTCTTGAATGGGTCTATGGGTTTCGTTTGCACCTATTTCTCTGGCCTTTTCTCTCTTCTCTTCCTCTACTGCTACTTTGCACATCCATAAGTGAGTGTCTTCATGCATCCATGAGGATCTTGACCCTATGGAACGCACCGATTCTGTATCATCTTTGGCTCTATGGATGGGATTCCACTGGATAGGAGGGACATCTCTATGAGAATAATCCTTGAGATTGACTTTGGTTGTAACACCCAAGTGCTGCAGGTACAAGGAATTGGTCCCCCAATCCTGTACCACTTGCAACTGTCGCATGAATGGTCTTCCCAAAATCATCTCATAGGCATGATTTTTGCTGAAGTCACATATAGCAAAACTATGTTCAAACTCGACACCACATGTGGTGAGAGTTATTCCTTCTAGCAATCCTAAGGGTCTCTCTATGTGACCATCGGCCATCTGCAATTTCATTCTCGTCGGCCTGAGTGCCGGCTTGCCCCAACGCTTCCATAGGGAAGTAGTGGCAATTGCAACTCCTGCACCTGAGTCCAAAATTGCCTTGGTGGTGTACTCCTGGTAGGTGATGGGAAGATAGGTGTTCCCTTCTTCACCTTCACACATATCTCCTATCTTGTCCAAGGGAATTTCTGGCACTGTCCTATGGGATCCTACCTTGGAACAAGGTTTTGCAGCTTCAGTTACCTGACTGGCTTCATATTTTCGAGCTTCTGATCTATCCTTAGGCAGTTCTTCCAAAGTGGGATCGCGCTGCACCTTGGTGTTCTTTACTACCTCCGTGTTCCTTGATATGACTGAGTCATCGTTCCTTACCATGACTGTGGGTGCTCTCATACATGTGGACTTTGCTTCCCATGGGCCTGTGAAGTGGGGTAGCTCCTGTATGGAATTAGACTCAAAGTCCAATCTCTCATGAGACTGAGTGCTCTCATGTTCCCCGTAAATAGATGGGATGTCTTGTGGGAATTGGTCGTGTGCATCATCCACAAGTTCAAAAGGAGGGGCAACTTCACTTTCGTTATCCCATTTGTCTTCTTGAATCTCTCGTAGGAAGTCTGGTGCAAATCGATTCATAGAAGAAGAAGTGTCTGGCTCCGTAGAATTAGGCACGTAAGCAACCTGGGAAGGAGGGCTTATTCTATCGTTGGCTCTCTCCTTGCTCTCGTAAATGGCTGGAGCACAAGCTTCTTGGAGAGGATTACTTATTCTATTACTCTTCCGAGCAGGCTCATACGCTCCCTGAGAAGGAATGTAAGCAACCTGTGGAGGTACGTAAGCTTTTGAGGGGGGTTCATCTGCCTTTTGGGGGGGAAGATAAGCTTCTTGAGGAGGCACATGGGCTTCCTGAAGAGGCTGGCTTATCCGTTCTCTTGCCCGGTCCTTTCTATGAGGGGCAGGTTCCTTTTCTGATAGTGCAATTAGCCTCTCTATTCTTTCCAGCAGTCCATCAAAGTGTAACTGCGTCTTAACTGAACTAGAAATGTTAAATAGGCGGCTGGCCTCAAACATGGTCTGAGCCAATTCCACCATTTTGGCACAAATCTTGGTTCGTTCAAGCTCTAGCTCGGCTCTAGGGTAGCATTTCTCATGATTAGTTACGGTTGGCCCTTCTTGGATTCTGGCCTGATATGCTTTCAGCATCATATTTAGGTCTTCCGGAGTGGGGTCAGCTAGGGCTGATCCTACTCTAGGGGGTGGTGGGATTTGATGAGGCGGTGGGGAAGGAGGTGGGTTGGATGGAGATGGGAGTGGTGGAGGCGGGGTAATGTGAGAGGGAGTTGGAGCTGTGAGTTCAGTTATCCTCGCTTTAGTTTCTCTTATGCTTTCCTCAAGCTCACTCATCTTTTTAGCCCATTGTCTTTTCATTCTTTCTCGACTATCTTTCCACGCTCTAGTCCTTTTCTTTGTCACGCTCTCGGTTTCACTAGCCTCTGGGCCCTTTTCCTGGCTTGCCTCTTGGTTTTGCTGCAATGCCTGAGCTCTAGTGACTACCTGCACTGGTGCAATGGAAGTGACACTTCCTGAGGAATCTACAACCAGACCAATCACATTGATAGGAGTGATTTTTGGCATATTATTGGGGTTCTTTGGGCAATCTCGTAAAAGATGCTCTTTTCCACAATCTTGGCAAAAGCCCTGGATCGTCACGGACTGATTTTGTGTAGGTGGAGGTAGGGGACAATCACGAATGAAGTGATCTCCCTGACATCGGTAGCATGGTCCTCTAGGAAAGGGTGGTCGTACCTGCCTAGGTTGAGGCCTAGGGTTGGGGTTTGCATACATGACGTTCGTGTAATCCGACTCCCAACTAGGTTCACTTGGTTCTTCACTATAGTAGGACTCACCATGTTCTGGAGACTGCATGTAGTAAGCCTGGGGACTATCGACATGTGTGGAATCAAAACTATGGTCACTCGGGTCACTTTCTGAGATCAATGGGGTTACTGGTACTATGGCCCTATTCAGGTTTTCTTCTGCAACAGCATACTTTACTGGAATCACGTTAGCGGGGTTTGGAGGCTGTTGAGCTAGCACCGGTTGGGGTCTCTATTGGGCCTGATATGGATGCTGATAGGTTTGTTGGGGTCTAGCATATTGTGGTGGTGGATTTTGGTTCTGGTATCGGCCTTGTTGGTAGGGCTGCGGATAGGGTTGCCTAACTGCCTGCTTGTTGTATGGGCAATCTTGTGCGGTGTGATTGGTGTATCTCCGTTCTATGGTGCAATATTGGCTATTTGGATTGACCTGGGGTTGAGCCATAATGGGGCACACGTTTGCCATGTGGTCGCCACCGCATGTATAGCACCTCTTCGCTGGGGCAAACCTTGGGATTTGTTTGCTAGTTACACCTAATTTCTGAGCTACTTTTTCGGCAAGTTCCTCAATTGATGTGGACTGCGTGGAAGAGTGACTAGATGCACTATCTGAATCTTTGTAGATTTTGGAGAGCTCTAGTTCTTCCCCTAGGTTATCTTCAATGTCAATGCACATGCGTACACATTCTTCTATGGTCCTAGGGTCCTTCAGATACACATAGGACCTCAATTTCGTACTCAGCAATCCATCAAGGAATAAGGCTACTTGTTTAGCAGATGTGGGTAGCTCCGAAATAGGACATCTTTCGAGGTATTGCCTAAATCTCCTTCCTGCAAGTCTCACAGTCTCTTGAGGAGTCTGTTTAAAGCTGTGAATCAATGAGGAGGTGTTGTGTCTTATGCCACTCTTAGAAAACTCTACAATGAAAGCCTCTAGGAGTTGGTCTATGCTCCTGAACTGTCGCTCATCCAATGGCTGAACCCATGTAAGTGCTGTGTTCCTAAGGGTTAGACCGAAGGCATTGTATTGCGTGAACAGATCCTCCACTTGTTCAGCTCTCAAGACTTGCTTGAACTCCGCCACATGATCATAGGGATCTCCTGTGCCATCAAAGTAATTCTTCATGGACTTAACTAACTGGGTTGGTCTCAACGTTCTTGTATGCTCTCTAGGTCTAGGCAAAGGAAATCCATCCACATTTCTTTGGTTCCTGTGAGCTCTAAGCATCTCAGGTTCTACCCTATTCGTCTCCGTTCTCGTTCTTTCTCTACCCACTGGGTTGGCAAAACTTACTTCTGGTCTATCTCTACTTCTGTCTCTTTGCGTACCATGAGCTTGGGAAGTTCCAGCCCCAGGGTGACCATAGGATACATTTGATCTTGGTTGAGGGAAAATAAATTCACCCTTCCAAGTGTAAGCATGCCTATCATTTTCTGTCACCACAAAGATCCGTTCTGAAGCATGATCTAAGTAGGTCACTCTGCCTGGGCTATCCGGATCCTTAAACTCATAGATCATGATATTTCCTATGTCTGTTGGCTGATTAGACTTATACCTCCAAAAGGCTTCATCAGTTTCTCGATTGAGGAGCAACTCTATGCTCTTGTTGTCTTGGGGGACCCATTCAGGCGTGATAATCCTAGTGAGAACTGATTTACCTCGAGGGGTTCTAGGTTCCGCACCCATGTTCCCTTGTTCCAGGTCACCTAAGTCCGCTTCTGAGATTACATTCCCAAAGTCATCTGTCCTATCAGGGTGACTAGTGACTACATATATAGTTCCTTCTTTGTCCAGGTATGCACCATTTTCAAGCTTGACAGCTGGGTGTTCTAGTCCAATGGATTGATCAGGATTTTTAATCTGGACAACAGATCTTCCTAGGCCGTCCTCATAGATGCTAGCACCTAATCTGTTGGTCCTAAGGTACTCTAGCTGCGTTTTGTAAGGGCCTTCTACCCTGTACAGGTAAGGCACTCCTGAACTTCCCGTAGGTCTGTCCATGCCTTGAGACATCTCTGACTCACTGGTCTCCGAGTTAGGGTAGTGCGAGTGGTGGCTCAACTGCTGGGCCCAGGACCTAGCAGTGTGGTTAACACTAGCCTCAGAAGATCTAAGGCTTTGTCTCTCCCTTACTAGATGTCGTCCCGATCTAAGGTTCATATGCCTAACTAAGTAGCCCAATTATTTGCCCAGAGTACTACCTCGTTGCCGCTCAATTGGTATCAGTCACTTGATTTTTTTTAGTTATTTTATCGCGTTTGAGTTCTTGTCTGATATCACGTCGTCAGGAATGTTTGAATGTTGTTTCGCACTTGCAATTGATCGTTCCACGTTAGGTTCTTTTCCTTTATGTTATCGACAGTACAGAGATTAAATTTTTAGCTTGAACTTGAGTTTTTAGGTAGTCTTCAACTTGATAACTGCCTATCGTCGCTCTGACTTACTCCTACCTCTCGTCGTTCTTAGCCTAAGCTATGAATTGACAGAGGGGGTTAAAAGTGTCCAACCTTTTGTTTCGTGCTCGGTTGCCCTTGAGTGCCCAGGAAATGTGTTCCCAAGCTCACACTTACACTTGCTTAGAACGCCTCTCGATGCTCTGTAAGAGTTTCAAAGTTAGCTTTGAAATTTACATTCCAAAGACAGAACCAATTATTTTCATTCATGTAGCACAAACACAAACTTGCATAGTGATTTTCAAGAAAACAATCCTAAGGACCCCTGACTTTGATCCCCCTAGGTATGGTCAACTTCAAAATACCCTATCTAAAAATCAATGGTCAACTTCCAACAAGCCCTAGAGCTCAAAAAATGGATCTCGTATGAAAAAGTTGTGACCGTTCAGGGTTCTAGGGTTACGACAGGGTTTAAACAGGATCACTGTGCAACAGGTTTTCCCCAAGTTGTTTTCCTAAGGCTTCCCCATGTGCTCAAGAGCATAATATTTGTGCCCAAAACTAGCCCAACTTTTCAATTAACAAACCCTAAAAAATTTGGCTAAAATTGGCTGTCAATCGCGATGGATAGGGCTGTCAATCGCGATGGACACTCAGTCAATCGCGATGGACAGAGAGTTCAGTCAATCGCGATGGACACCCAATTCAATCAATCGCGATGGACACTTAGTCAATCGCGATGGACAGAGGGTTCAGTCAATCGCGATGGACAGAGAGTTCAGTCAATCGCGATGGACACCCAATTCAATCAATCGCGATGGACACTCAGTCAATCGCGATGGACAGAGGGTTCAGTCAATCGCGATGGACAGAGAGTTCAGTCAATCGCGATGGACACTCAGTTCAGTCAATCGCGATGGACACTCAGTCAATCGCGATGGACACTCAGTCAATCGCGATGGACAGAGGGTTCAGTCGGTCGCGATGGACAGGGGTTCAGTCAGTCGCGATGGACAGGCAGTCGGTCGCGATGGACTGGCAGTCAATCGCGATGGACAGAGCTGTCAATCGCGATGGACAGGGCTGTCAATCGCGATGGACTGAAATTTTGCAAGATTTTCAAAAATTTTGGTGGAAAGGTGGTGTGCAGGGTCTCTAGTCCACTGTGGTGCACTCAGATTTACCAACAAGTGAAAATTTCTGTCAATCGCGATGGACAGAAGGCGGCGACTGCGAGACAGTTTCGTCGAGTTCCGTACCTGCACAGGAAGCTGAGGATGGTGATGTGACCTGTACCTGCAAGATAGCACAAGAAACATGCAAAAACAGCACATGCAATTTTGCTCTCTCGCTCTCTCTCACAAGTGAAATGAGGGAAATGAGGTGGAGATGGGGATATAGTCAAAAAACTGAAATTTTCGCGATGATGAAAATGGAGGTGGAAGATGGTGAAGATGATGATGGTGATGATGGTGGTGAAGTAAGAAAGAGGGAAAATAGGAAAAGTAGAAAATTTACTTACAACTCCAACGCGTCAACTCTACGTCTTACCATCACACGCTCGTCCTCAAAGCTCGATCCCCGACAACGGCGCCAAAATTTGGTGTAGCTCAATGATGAGTAGCACCTCCTTTAATGTCAATCCGGGAAGACGTGAGGATGGTATGAAGACCTCGAGCAAGTGGCGGCACAAGTGCGTGAGTGAGAAGCACACTAGCATGCACACACATACACACACACGTGCACACAAGGCAAGACAAGGAGTGAGAAATCAATGGAGCTTTTAGATTACTTTCAAAATGCTCTTACAAGTTCGTTTCAATTACAATCTAACCTCAAAAATGAGCTCTCTAGCTCTTTTTATAGTTTTTGACTAGGTTTTGGCCCTGTCCAGACCTAGTGTCCGGCCTAGTTAAAAATTAGGTTCCAGGGCCAATTTGAGGGCTTAAACGGAGTCTAAAAAATACGAAAATTGATATGTAGGTACTTCTAAGGCTCCTCAAGCTCAAGGACTCCTTGGCTTGCACAAAATGGAGCTACAAAAATATGAAATGGTATTTACAATGATTGTTAGTGATAAGAATCACTGTTACAAGATTTGAGAAAAATTGAAGGGCCTATCTGCCAGATTTGCGTCGACTACTTTGTCTACTTACTCCTTCACTTTGTTCTGACTCTCTCCGCTGACTTCTTTGTCTAGTCAGTCCTTGGGTGCCCTGGCTTCCTTGTCTAGTGAGTCCTTGGGTGCCCATACTGCTCTCAACAGGTACTATACGTACCAACCATTACAAAAAATTTGATGAGTGTTGGACAGATTGTGGAAAAAGGTTTGCAAGTTAGATTCAACCAATTTGGAGCATTTGTGGAGGATCCCAATCAAGGGTTCAAGAGAATTGCTAAAAGAGAAAAATCAGGTAGACTTTTTACTTTTGAGCTAGAAGACACAAGGAATATTGCACTCTACAATTATAAAGATCAAACACTTTCAGAGCTTGAGATTTTGCATAAAAGGTTAGGGCATGTAGGAGAAAGAACCTTGAAATAGATATGCAGGGATCAATGTGTAATTGGAATACCCAATGTTTCCAAACAACACATGATATATAAATGTGGTGCTTTTCAGTTTGGGAAGTCTCACAGGTTACCCTTTTCATGGAAAGGCTACATGCATGAGGGCTACCTAGAGCTTGTCCATACAGATGTATGGGGACCAAGCAAAGACCCCTCAATCTCAGGATCAAGGTACTATGTATCTTTTATTGATGGTTATAGCAGATGGACTGTATTGTACTTTATGAAGCACAAAGATGAAGTGTTCAATTGTTTTAAAAAGTATCTTGCACTTGTTGAGCATCAAATAGTGAAGAATCTAAAGAGGCCAAGGTCAGATGGAGGAGGTGAGTACTTCTCCAATGAGTTTGAAGCATTCTTGCAAGACAAAGGAATCAAGAGGGAAATCACCACAAGGTATACTCCTGAACAAAATGGGGTAGCACAGAGAAGAAACAGGTTGATTGTTGAAACAACTAGGTCAATGTTAAACGAAAAGAAATTACCTAACTATCTATGGGTAGAGAGTGTTTCTACTACCACTTACCTCATAAACAGGTTACCATCTAAGTCCCTTGATGGGATGACTCCTTATGAAGCATGGCATGGAAAGAGACCCTCACTTGATCATTGCAGGATATTTGGATGTGTAGCATATTTACACATTCCTTCTCAGATAAGAGGTAAGCTAGACCCTAAAGCTGAGAAGTGTATCTTTATTGGTTATGATCTAAATCAGAAAGGTTACAAGTTCTACAACCCTTCAAATAAGGGATTCATGGTTAGTAGAGATGTTGTCTTTGATGAAAATGATTCTTGATATGAGAATGAATGCAGGAAGTTTAAACTACCCTATGACTTGGAGGAGGAGTTTCCAAGTCTTGCTAAGGAGGAACCTAATCAGAATGAAGACACTACTTGAGATGATGAAGACATTATCAATCTTGAAGAGTTCAAGGCATGGAAGTCCAAGGGCAAAGTCAAGATGAAGAAACTTGAAGACATACCTGAATCTTCAAATCAATCAATTAGAAGATCACAAAGGGAGAGCAAAAAACCTATCAGATATGGGCATGATACATCTCTTGTTACTAAACACTCAGTTTATCTTGCTAAAGACTTGTCAATTGAAGAACCAGGATCATATGAAGAAGCAAAGACCAAGATAGAATGGAAAGAAGCTATGGATGAGGAGATTGAAGCACTCAAAGAAAGTGACATACGAGAACTAGTACCAAAGAAAGAATCCATGAAGGTAATTGGATCTAGATGGATCTATAAAATCAAAAGAAATTTTGATGGTTCAATAAGCAGGTACAAAGAGAGATTGGTGGCCAAGGGTTTTGCACAACCCCAAGGCATTGACTATGAACAAACATTCTCACATGTGGCCAAGATGCCAACCATCAGGGTGTTGGTGAGTATGGCTGCATCAAAAAATTGGAACATGTATCAATTGGATGTAAAAAATGCTTTCTTGAATGGATGGATTTCAGAGGAGGTATATATGTCACAACCTCCTAGCTATGAGGATCCAAAACAAGGTAACATATGTGTGCAAATTGAATAAAGCTCTTTATGGATTGAAGCAGGCACCTAGGGCATGGAATCACACGTTGACCACATACCTTCAAGACCAAGGTTTTTTCATGAGCAAGGCACACACTTCTTTATTCGTCAAGAGAAGTAATTCAGAGGTAATATACCTATGCGTATATGTTGATGATATCATACTTATAGGTAATGATGTCAATGGAATCAGGAAAATAAAGAACCATATGATGAAGGAGTTCAAGATCAATGATCTTGGTCTACTAAAGTACTTTCTTGGACTTGAGTTAGTCTATACTAACTCTGGAATCTACATTACTCAGAGAAAGTACATCCAGGATATGTTGAAGAAGTTTCATTTGCAGCATGCCAAAGTTGCAAGTATTCCAATGGAGGTAAATCTAAAACTAAGTGCCCATGAAGGTGATGAAATTGATGATATTATAGGTTACCAAAGCATAGTTGGAAGCTTGAACTATGCTACCTTGACAAGGATAGATATTGCATATGGAGTTAGTGTCCTAAGTCAGTTCATGCACAAGCCAAGGGTACCTCACTTAGAAGCTGCCAAAAGAATTCTAAAGTACCTTAAGGGTACTCAAGATCATGGTTTTTATTTTCCTTACACATTAGACCTAGATATCAAGATTTATTCAAATGCAGATTGGGCAGGATGCAAGGATGATAGAAGGAGCACTTCTGGATACATTTCATTTGCAGGTGAGAAACCAATATCATGGTCTTCAAAGAAGCAACCTACTCTAGCTTTATCCTCTATAGAGGCAGAGTATAGAGGATTGGCCAATGCCACTCAAGAAGCCATATGGATCAAGTTATTGTATACAGAATTGGGTTTGTATACTAACTCACCATTGATCTTTGGAGATAATACAAGCTCACTTCACCTTGCAGCTAATCCCATCTATCATGCTAGGACCAAGAATATAGAGGTCCATTACCATTATGTGAGAGAGAAGCTATTAAGCAAGGACATTCAACTAACTTATGTATCAACCAACATGTAGTGTGCAGATTTGTTAACTAAAGCTCTGGATGGAATCAAACTTTGCAGATTCAAATCAATGATTGGATTGCAGGATATACATGAAGACTGAACAATGAAGACCAAGCCAAAATGTTTGGCTTCAGGGGGAGCTGTTGGTGCAATTCACAAGCCTACACATTTGGCTTGTAGTTCAAACATATATGGAGAAGCATAGGAATCAATGCTAGTGGTTAATTACCAATTTATCCTTTTGTAAAAGTCACATTTCACTTGAAATCTTTGTAAACACCTACCAAAAAGAACTCGTGGAAAAGTTAGCTTTGATTGATGGAATATCTCCTAGGATGTAGGAGCATGATTATAGAGAGCCAAAGTTTGAATTCAAATTCAAACTTTGAACTCAACAACTATAAAAGATCAACTCAAAAAGTCGCGGGTAGAAGAGTCACTTTCGGAGCTTCTCATTATCATTTCTGAGTGTGTGTGAGGCCTATACTCTAGTCCACAATGATCTTCATGCCTATGGCATTGTACACAAGTGTTCGTTAATACATATATCTACATTGTTCATTTCTGAGTTCTCTGTCATAGTGTCTAAAAGTCTGTCAACTTGTGGAGAGCATATCTCACTCACTTCTTCACCAATTTCAAAGCTCTATAGCTTGTTGGTGTTGGTGCATTACAAGCCTTCACCTTTGGCTTGGAACCCTTGAAGGATATCACTATGTGAAGCAAGAACCATAGGAACTTAGTCTTATGACTTATTACCATTTTATCTCTTGTAAAAGTCTAAATGACTTGGCATGTAGATGATCACACCTACTTGATTAGATTCGTGGAAAATTGGATGGTGTAATTGGAGAGAATATCTCCATAACTTTAGAAGAGAGATTCTAGGGAGCTAAGATTTGAATTTCAAAATTCAAATCATCACTCAACCTCTATAAAAGATGAAGGAAAAAGTCGCGGGTGTGTCTCTCACTTCAGCTCACTCCCCGAGGCATTCTACCATTGTAACTCAGTGTGTGTTAGTGCTACTTCATAGCCTACACCACAATACCTCAATTAGCTATGCTTGTCATGCTAATGAGATTGTACAACTACATCAATCAATAGAAGTATATATATTAATCATCTCTGTTGTCTCTGAGTCATCTACTCCAAGTCTGTCAACTTCAACAGGGCATATCTCAGGATCTACGGAACCAAATCAAGTGATTCAAAGCACATTGGATTCAGCTCAAAGTCTTCTATACACCTACAAATTTTGAAGTCAATTGATTCAGCAATTACAGAGAAATCGCGCTCGAAGTGGACTCTGGTATTCTGCTGCAGTGTTCCTAAAAAGTCGGGGGTACATATAATTTTGCTAAACTCATTTCTCAGAGTATAGTTTGTCATTTCTTCTTATTCCACTTGCAAATAGTAGCTTGTTAAGCTAATTTAATATGTCCAGAAGGAATTAGATCAATTGTAAGTGTGCTGGTCACACTGAGTGAAAGACTGAGCAGGTGTCATTACAAAAATAGCAAGTTTTCTTGATTTTTGAAGTCACAAGTAGTCTGTTTTGATTTGATCATTACACATATCAATTGCAAAGTACATATATGCTTTCTTGGTATCATTTGGAAGCTAAGCAAGTGTACTAATCATATCTGGAGTCACTGAGGGCTGGTGCAAAGCAAGATTAGCAGCATCTACTCAATCTTCTGAGTGCATCCAACCATTTCTCTCCCAACAGTGGTATCAGAGCAAACAAGGTAAACATGGGAGATGGTTTTCCTTCATTCATTGACAAACTGGACAGGAACAACTACCAAGACTGGTCTCTAAGGATGAAGACCTATCTACAAGGAAGAAGCTTGTTTGGATACATATCAGGAGATGAGGAATTGCCCTCATTCAAAGCTAGAGGACTACCCACCAAGGATGAACAAGAGAGACTCAACCAATGGTGTGCAAAAGATGCTTTGGCCAGGTCCTATCTTCTTAACTCTATATCTGATTTCCTTTTACCTCATGTAAGGAACTGTAAGACTTCCCAAGAGACTAGGGAAACTCTGTCAACATATTTCTCTTCCAACACAAGGGCCAGAAAGAATCAATTGTGGATTGAATTCACAACCCTTAGGAAGCAGCCCAAGCAATCAGTCTCAGAGTATGTGACTAAGATTAAAGATGTGGCAGACCAATTAGCAAGCATTGGAGAGGAGATTGAAGAGGAGCAAATAGTCAGGCAAGTAACAAATGGACTCACGGCAGATGATAAGTGGGAAAGTTTCACCACTGCAATGGACATCTACATGGACATGCATACCCCAGATCTCACAACACTCATGGGCCAACTATTCACACATGAAGCAAAGTTTACAAAGGTAGGAGATCAATCAAAAGGTAACAACCCCTCTGCTCTATATACTGATAAGAAAGTTAAGGATAAAGGTAAAGGGAAGAAGCAAGAAGAAGAAGGCTCTACCTCCCAAGCTAATTATGCAGGGAGAGGTAGATCTTCAAGAGGAAGAGGCAGAGGAGGTAAGTCAGGTAGGGGGAGACCCTACAACTCATCACCATGCAACATTTGTGGATTGTCCAATCATACCACAGATGAATGCTACAAGAACTACAAGAATCAGAGAGGAAGAGGCTATCAAAGAGGTGGATACTCTCAAGGCAGAGGTAGATTCAACCAACACCAAGGCTACAATGGATACAACAATCAGTACAACAACAATTATAACCACAACCACAATGGTAACTACCAAGGTGGATTCAGAAATAGAAGAGACTATAACAACTATACAGAGGAGCAAGATGACTCCCTATTGATCATGAATATGACCTCCAAGGCAGGTAGAAATGATGATCATTTATTTTATATTGATTCAGGATGTTCTAACCATGTAGCTGGCAATGTGGCACTACTCTCTGATTTGGAAGAACCCAAGGGCAAACATCAGGTACAAACAGGTGATGATACTAAACACTCTGTTGTAAAGATTGGAAATGTAAAAACATGTGATGGTAACCAGAACTTATTGAGCAGGGTACTCTATGTACCAACCATCACCAAGAATCTAATGAGTGTTGGTCAGATTGTGGAGAAAGGTTTGCAGGTCAGGTTCACTCAACATGGAGCATATGTGGAGGACCCAAGACATGGTTTCAAAAGAATTGCCAAGGGGGAGAAATCAGGTAGATTGTTTACTTTTGAGCTAGAAGACACCAAGAACATTGCTTTATATAATTACAAGGATCAAACACTTTCAGAGTTAGAAATATGGCACAAGAGGTTAGGTCACATAGGTGAAAGAACCCTAAAGCAAATGTGTAGGGACCAATGTGTGCTTGGGATACCTAATGTATCCAAGCAACACATGATTTACAAGTGTGGAGCATGTCAGTTTGGTAAGTCTCACAGGTTTCCCTATTCTAGGAAAGGTTTCATGCATGAAGACTACCTAGACTTGGTACACACAGATGTTTGGGGTCCTAACAAGGATCCTTCCATTTCAGGTTCAAGGTATCATGTGTCCTTCATTGATGACTATAGCAGGTGGACTATCCTATACTTTATGAAGCATAAAGATGAAGTATTTAATTGTTTCAAGAGGTATCTTGCACTTGTTGAAAACCAAACAGGAAGAAGCTTGAAAAGGCTAAGGTCAGATGGTGGAGGAGAGTACTTCTCCAATGAGTTTGAAGATTTCTTGCAGGAAAGAGGCATCAAGAGGGAGATAACCACAAGGTACTCACCTGAACAAAATGGGGTAGCTGAAAGAAGGAATAGACTCATTGTAGAAACAGCTAGGTCTATGCTTAATGAAAAGAAGTTGCCAAATTATCTTTGGGCAAAAAGTGTATCCACTGCCACCTATCTCATAAATAGGTTGCCATCCAAATCACTTGATGGCATGACACCATATGAAGCTTGGCATGGTAAGAGACCTTCCCTGGATCATTGCAAAATCTTTGGTTGTGTAGCATATGTGCATATTCCCTCACAGGTAAGGGGAAAGCTAGACCCTAAAGCTGAAAAATGTATCTTCATTGGTTATGATTTGAACCAAAAGGGATACAGATTCTACAACCCAACAAACAAAGGCTTCAAGGTAAGCAGAGATGTCATCTTTGATGAGAATGACTCATGGTATGAAAATGAATGCAGGAAAGTTAGTCTACCCTATGATATGGAAGAAGATTTCCCAAAGCTCACCAAGGAGGAATCAATCCAGAAAGATGAATCAAGCTCAAATGATGATGATACAATAAACCTTGAGGAGTTCAAGGCATGGAAGTCCAAAGGAAAGATGAAGATGAAGAAGCTTGAGGATACACCAGAATCCTCAACTCAAGCAATGAGGAGATCTCAGAGAGAAAAGAAGAAGCCTATCAGATTTGGGTATGACACATCACTTGTAACTAAACATTCTGTGTATCTTGCAAAGGATTTGTTGAATGAAGAACCAGGTACCTATGAGGAAGCAATCACCAAACCAGAATGGAAAGGAGCTATGGATCAAGAAATGGAAGCTCTCAAGGAGAGTGATACTTGGGACTTGGTACCCAAGAAGGACTCTATGAAGGTGATAGGGTCCAGATGGATCTACAAGCTAAAGAGAAATTCGGATGGAACAATAAACAGGTACAAAGCAAGGTTGGTAGCCAAGGGTTTTGCACAAACCCAAGGCATTGATTATGAGGAGACATTTTCTCCTGTGGCTAAGATGCCAACTATCAGAATATTGGTGAGTGTAGCTACATCCAAGAATTGGAACATGTACCAATTAGATGTCAAGAATGCTTTCTTGAATGGATGGATATCTGAAGAAGTCTACATGTCACAACCACCTGGCTATGAAGATCCCAAGAAGGTAAATTATGTTTGTAAACTGAAGAAGGCTCTATATGGTTTGAAGCAGGCACCTAGAGCATGGAATTACAGGTTGACAACCTACCTCCTAGACCAAGGATTTGTGATGAGTAAAGTAGACACTTCTCTATTCATAAAAAGGAGTAATACAGAGGTAATCTACTTGTGTGTTTATGTGGATGACATCATCATTACAGGTAATGATGTCAGTGGGATTAGACACATCAAAGGACAAATGATGAAAGAATTCAAGATCAATGATCTTGGATTATTGAAGTACTTCTTAGGTCTTGAGTTAGTCTACACCAACTCAGGTATATATATCACTCAAAAGAAGTATGTACAGGATATGGTCAAGAAGTTTGGCTTGCAGGATGCTAAAGTCTCAACTACTCCAATAGAGGTCAACCTAAAGCTAAGTGCTCATGAAGGGGAAGAAATACAAGACATTACAGGATAGCAAAGCATGGTAGGTAGTTTGAATTATGCTACCTTGACAAGAATTGACATAGCATATGGAGTTAGTGTGCTAAGCCAATTCATGCACAAACCAAGGGTACCTCACCTAGAGGCAGCAAAGAAAATCTTGAAGTACCTCAAAGGAACTCAAAGTCATGGTTTGTACTTTCCTTATACATCAGATATTGACATTAAAGTATATTCAGATGCAGATTGGGCAGGTTGCAAGGATGATAGGAGGAGCACATCAGGTTACATTTGTTTTGCGGGAGATAAACCTATCTCTTGGTCAGCCAAGAAGCAACCTACAGTGGCATTGTCATCCACTGAAGCAGAGTATAGAGGGCTTGCCAATGCCACTCAAGAAGCTATCTGGTTAAAGCTCTTGTATACAGAATAGGTCTATACACTAGATCTCCAATTATCTTTGGAGATAATACTAGCTCTCTTCACCTTGCAACTAATCCAATATATCATGCTAGAACCAAACACATAGAGGTTCATTACCACTATGTGAGAGAGAAGTTACTAAGCAAAGAGATTCAATTAACTTATGTGTCTACTAATATGCAATGTGCAGATTTACTCACTAAAGCATTGGATGGAAACAAGCTATGCAGATTCAAATCTATGATTGGATTGCAGGATGTGATTGAAGACTAAAGATGAAGACTTAAGCCAAAGTGCTTGGCTTGAGGGGGAGCTGTTGGTGCATTACAAGCCTTCACCTTTGGCTTGGAACCCTTGAAGGATATCACTATGTGAAGCAAGAACCATAGGAACTTAGTCTTATGACTTATTACCATTTTATCTCTTGTAAAAGTCTAAATGACTTGGCATGTAGATGATCACACCTACTTGATTAGATTTGTGGAAAATTGGATGGTGTAATTGGAGAGAATATCTCCATAACTTTAGAAGAGAGATTCTAGGGAGCTTAGATTTGAATTTCAAAATTCAAATCATCACTCAACTTCTATAAAAGATGAAGGAAAAAGGCGCGGGTGTGTCTCTCACTTCAGCTCACTCCCCGAGGCATTCTACCATTGTAACTCAGTGTGTGTTAGTGCTACTTCATAGCCTACACCACAATACCTCAATTAGCTATGCTTGTCATGCTAATGAGATTGTACAACTACATCAATCAATAGAAGTATATACATTAATCATCTCTGTTGTCTGTGAGTCATCTACTCCAAGTCTGTCAACTTCAACAGGGCATATCTCAGGATCTACTGAATCAAATCAAGTGATTCAAAGCACATTGGATTCAACTCAAAGTCTTCTATACACGTACAAATTTTGAAGTCAATTGATTCAGCCATTACAGAGAAATCGCGCTCGAAGTGGACTCTGGTATTCTGCTGCAGTGTTCCTAAAAAGTCGGGGGTACATATAATTTTGCTAAACTCATTTCTCAGAGTATAGTTTGTCATTTCTTCTCATTCCACTTGCAAATAGTAGCTTGTTAAGCTAATTTAATATGTCCAGAAGGAATTAGATCAATTGTAAGTGTGCTGATCACACTGAGTGAAAGACTGAGCAGGTGTCATTACAAAAATAGCAAGTTTTCTTGATTTTTGAAGTCACAAGTAGTCTGTTTTGATTTGATCATTACACATATCAATTGCAAAGTACATATATGCTTTCTTGGTATCATTTGGAAGCTAAGCAAGTGTACTAATCATATCTGGAGTCACTGAGGGCTGGTGCAAAGCAGGATTAGCAGCATCTACTCAATCTTCTGAGTGCATCCAACCATTTCTCTCCCAACAGTTGGAACAGCTCAAAGTTGTCTACAGTCTATCAAAAACTGAAGGATTTCTATTTAGCCATTTTAGAGAAAAGTTTGTCAAAGTGATCACTGGTCGAAGTCTGCAACAGTCCTAAAATATCGAGGGTAAAGGTTTACTTGCTAAATTGATTTCTCTGAGCATAGTTAATCTTTTTAAGTCATTCCACTTGGAATAGTTAGCTTGCCAAGCTAATTAGATACCCCTAAAAGGAATTTTCCAATTCCTACTATGCTCGTCATACTGAGCAAAAGGTACAGCAAGTGTCAAGTCAAAAATAGAAGGTTTTCTTGAAGGCTTGAAGTTAAAAGTTGTCTGTTTTGATTCATTTGTTTCATACATCGTTTCCAAAGTACATAGGCCATTTTATGGTGTCATTGGAAAGCTAAGAAGGTCTACTTATCAACTCCGAAGCATCAAAGGGTTGGTACAAAGCAGGATTTGGCAGTACCTACTCATTCTCTTGAAGTGTCCATCCATCATTCCCAACATTTGGAACATGCAACACATAACTAGAATCTGAACAAGAGGAAGTTCTTGAACATGAAAAAATTTAAAAGGAACTCAAAGATTTCCTCAAGAGAGTTAGCAAGCGAATCTTTATAGTAAGAAAGGGGCAATACAAGTATACTATGTGATGTAAAGAATTTTACAATTTTCAAAGATCACCTGTAGCATACAAAGGATGGGAAGCAGTAGGGTTACATAAACTACTAGAGGAACCCATGTCTTTCATTGAATTTGATAGGTTTGAACAAGTCATGTCATCTCTAAAAGAAGTTAGATGAAGCATAGAAATATATCTTATGTGCAAAGCCAAAAAGAAGGAAAATGAATTGGTGGAAATATTGATCAAAGCAGATCATATCAAAGCTACTTTGAATTTCTACACAATTGGCACGAAAGTTGATGTGAGCTTGGTGAAGAAGAATTCGGAAACCTATGCTAGATTCACTAAATTTTTAGATTTCAAAGACAAAGCCAATGAGGAGTTTGGAATAAGGATAATCTTACAATTGCTTTGCTTCCCAAGGTTGCCCAGATATACCAAGCCACACAAACCAATAACCTTGGTTATGTTAAACAACAAGGATAAAAGAAAACATTTTGGTGTGGTGGATATGACACCATATATTCATGAGCAATTGAAGGAAGCTACCGAGCATTGGGAGTCAAAGAAGTTCTTGAATGGATGTCAACTGCTCACAAAAATAATCTATCATGTTCTTGGAATGGATGATCAATTGAAGCTAGCCCCTGATACACAAGTTTTTAGAGCAATGATGGGTAGGTTCAAAATTCCACTCAGATCAATATCAATAAGGGGGCAACAAGAACAAGAAATGAATTAATGAGGGAAGTAACACAACCAATTAGGAAGAGGAAAGTAGATCCTAGAAAGATTGAATTGGAAGTAACAGAGACTACGAAGGAGGAACTATAGGAAGAACGATTAAAGGTTTAGGCAGACATGGAGCCACATCCCCCTCTAACCAGTACAAAAAAGTATATTCAAATTTAATGTAGGGAGGTGATAAAAGAACAGTTTATGAAGCCCAACATCCAAAAAATGCTAGAGGATTTTTTTTATAAAGCTACAGAATAGACCCCATTTGAAATGGAGCATTGTGAAGAACTTCATGAACAGATAATGAGTGTAGAAATAGACGTTGTATTTGTGAAGAAAGAAGCTGCACTTCTATCATATTTTAAAGACTTATAAGGTACTCTTGAGACCAGAACTACAATAGTGGTGACCATCAAAATACCAAAAAAGGAAACCAAAAGAAAGAGAAAAGTTAAGGGAGCAAATCAGAAAAGATTGCTACAAAGAAAGGAGGAGATTCAGACTCAAGCTAGAGGATCCACCTTAATATACAAAATGGATACTAAGGATAAGTTGAGTATCTCAACAAAAGTGGTGGAGTGTTTTGTAGCCGTGGAAAAGCATTTGGAAGAAGAATCTGAATCAGACACAGATATAGATATTGAAGGACTTCTCTTAAGAAGTTTGAGAAGCTGAGAAAGAAGATCCCTCAAAGAATACAAAAACCATTTTTAATGAAACAGGAGGTGAGACAGGATTTATTCAAGAATGTCAGGACAAAAAGTAAGTTTCTAAAATAAATATTGGTTTCTTTGAACAAGAAGAGAGAGCAAACGCGTCTTTCATACAAGGAAAGATAGTTGAAAAAGGATGTGTGATGATGAGTCACACCCTACAAGAAATTTAAGAATTAAAAGAATTACAGTACGGGGTTAATGGAGTTGGATCAAAGCAAGAAAGAACACAGCAAGATAAGTTGATGTATGAAACTAAAGTAGAAATTCAAGAAATTCTTGATGATATTCACAAGGGAGAATAACACTTAGATGTGGAAATGAAAGAAATACATGATTCTGAAGAAGAAAAGTTAGCAAGTCAAGAAGAAGAAAACCCATAGGAATAGGTAAAACAGATAGAAGAAGAAAAGTAAGATGAGCAGGAAGAATAGAATCAATAGAATATAGAGAAGAGAATCAAAATAATCAATAGCTCGAAGTAAAGCAGTTTGAGTCCACTACCTATATGGAAAGAATTCCTAGAGATATCAAAGGAATATGCAAGGTAATAATGAGGAATATTGACAAATTCAAACCTTCAAGTAGAAATATCATTATGTGAGGAATTGCTATAGAATGAGAATCTATTAAAGGTTACAAGGTCAGATAAGAATATAGAAAAGAAAAAAATCAATTAGAAGAAGAACTAAAGGAGCAATAGATGAAGAGTGAAAAATACTTAAAAAGGGCAATTGCACTAGATACTGAGGTAGTACAAAAAAAAAAGATAGAATAGTATTTTGTTTTTTTTGGAAGATAAATGTACCAAAAATATGAGACTTTTAATAATATGGGAGAAGACATTAGAAGGTTAGAATCAAGAAACAAAATATTATAGACATCATATCAGGTACCCACCAAGGCCAATGAATAAATCAATAGACTTTTAATGGAAGAAGGGTGGTTAAAAGCAGAGATACAAGGTTCAAGAATGAAGCATGAAAAGTTAATAAATTGAAGCAACAGGTGGAACAAATCAAAGAGGGCTTAAAAGATGCAAGAGAGCTCGAGAGAAAAGCAAATGCACATGCAACTACTACTATACGAGGATATAAGAGCCTTAATGAAAAGGTAGAAAAGGAAAGGTCAGTGTGGGAAGAAGAGAAGATCAAATTAATGAGAGAAATTGAAGAATGGAAGATTAAGGCGAATTCACAAGTCAAAAAAGTTTCTATATAAGAATGAATACAAGATACAATTAGGATATCGTCTCCCATGCATGAAGTAAATAAGGAACATTCAAAATATATAGAGTAATTGGATGAAGAGTCAAATGAAGTTGTACAACAACTAATTATAGATGGGGAAGTAAGGATGAGGTACATTAGAAAAATGCATGATCAATATGAAAATCAGATTGTTAAATTTGCTTTAGAAAATGGAGTCAATGTTGAGCAACACCATTGGGTAATAGATGGCATAGGGATACCATTCTCCATGGTATTAGAAAGTATAAAAAAATATCAGACTGCCATGGTGGGAATGCCACCAAATGAGTACTTGGAATATGGTGAAGATTTGACCATCATAAAGGGACTGTTTGAAAAATCAAATCCCACATGGAGAAGCAAGTGGTTGGGTGAAAATAAAGATTGTAGAAAAATATGGAAGGAAGATCCATTTTAGTTAAAGATAAATCTAGCTTATTGTTCGATAGCAAGGAGAAGGGAGTGCACAATCTTTTTGAAAAGAAGGAATGAAGTTCAGATGCTAGCTGAAATTTTCGAAGATTGGAAGACCCAAAAAAGGAGCTTGGCTAACTAGAAACTATATGCTTACCACCACCAAATCCTTGATAGAAAACTTGAAGTATGTTAATGATCCAACATGTATATTACTAGTCAAAATTTTAAAACTCATCATTACCTATATAGAAACCTTCACTGACACTGATGTAAGAACTCGTAGCTACATAGATTTAATTCACCCTTAGATGCACTCCCTTTTTATTTAAGTGAAAACCTGGACTGGATATTCTTAAGTCATTTTTATGGGCACTCATTACATATAGATTCTCGAAGATTCTTTTGACTTTGGATTTTTTGAAAGGGAGTCATGTTATTAGGAGTTCCTTTCTTCATATTCTATCTCCATTCTCAATATAATTGCTATAAAAGATGACTACGAGTATCCCGTGAGAGTCATGATTGTATCCTCTTGATGATAAAGGTATTAAAATTACATTTTGACTTTAAATTATTAATCTACATGAAAAATAGCCTGAATTAGGCACAAGAATTATCTCAAAAGCTTATTCCTAGCTCAACATATATGAAACCCCAGTACTTCACATAGACTTTTCATGAATTCTCTATTGGAGCTGATTTTGTTGACAAATCTTTGACTTCATTGATCAAGAAGCGGTTGTGGTCTTAGTATACTTCCCAGATTTACACAATAAAGGTGTTTAAGTTGCTAATCTTTTATGCTATGATGATTGGAGAGGTCAACTCCAAAGAACAATAAACACCACCCCATCATACCTAGTATAGAAGGATACCTGAGACCCACTCAGGGCAACTTAGGCATCCCTACTTACCCCCATTCACACATTCCCCTTCCCTATGATCCATACTTTCCATTTTCCTCATCCATCTTTACCTATACCTCAATCACCACCATCGCCCCATCCCATTATGTATCATTCATGGAAAATCATAGGTAAACTTGATGAAAGGGAAACTAAGGCACTATTCATTGGATATGATTCATCAAATGGGCTAGCAACTCACCACAAGTAGGGATGTTGTAATTAAAGAATATAGGTTAATATGGTATGATGATGACCAATAGAAGGTAAACCTACCACATGATCTGAATTTTGATTTCCATCCACTTGGTAGCAACCATGATACATAGGTCCAAGTGTTGGAGTTAGACGTCTGCGGAAGCACGCGAACAACACAAGGAAGAAGAAGAAGCTTGGAGCACAACAGAATAGACTGAATGTATTACTAGAGAACATACAAAGATAAGTAGCCCATTAGGGCAATAGGCATATATACAAGCCGGGGGAAAAAAACCTCCTAAAGAGGGAAAAAAATGCCCCGGCGGTCCTAGTGTGGTCACACACATCACTACCTAAATATATCAACAAATCCCCCCTGGGAGTGATGCGGTGAACAAGGAGCTGGCACTCATCTATAAGGAAGTGCCAAGCTATGTGGAAATCACTCCACAAAAGGAAGTAAGCCCAAAGCTTTGCGGAAAGCTTCAAACTTCTCCCTAGGCAGAGCCTTCGTGAAAAGGTCTGCAATGTTCTCCTGTGTGGGCACATAGGCCAAGTTGATCTCCCCAACAGAGAACCTCTCCCTGACATAGTGATAATGCACCTCAATGTGCTTAGTGTGAGCATGGAACACCGGGTTCCTCGCAACTGCCAATGCGCTCTGACTGTTAGTGAAGATGGTGGTGTCAGAAGACTGGCCAACACCCAAATCAGCCATAAGGCGTCTGAGCCACACACACTCAACAGTCGTTGTGAAAGCTGCCCTATACTCAGCCTCACAACTAGAAGTGGCCACAATAGGCTGCTTCTTGCTCAACCAAGATATACATGAGCTACCAAGCATGAAGCAAAAACCACTGGTGGACACACGAGTGTCATAGCAACCAGCCCAATCTGAGTCAGAAAAAGCATGCAAATCTGGCGGTAGTCATCCCCCCTTGGGATAAAACAACCCAAGTAGCCGAGTACCACTCAAGTAGCGAAAGATGCGCTTAACCGCCTTCCAATGCATGACTCCTGGGCAATGCATAAATCTGCTCATCTGTGAGACAGCAAATTGAATATCTGGCCGAGTAATGCATAAGTAAATCAAGCATCCAACAGGCTGCTGATAGAGAACATCATCAAATGCATCTCCAGCATCATGAAGACTCAATCGTAAACCTGTCTCCATAGGAGTGGCAATATGCTTACAGTCTTCAAGGCCAAAACGCTGCAATAATGTGTCAATATATTTCATTTGACACAAAGCCATTCCACCATCAACTTGCATAAACTGAATGCCCAAGTAGTGATGCAAATGCCCCAAATCAGACATCTCAAATGAGGCATGCAAATCAGCCTTGAAATTAGCAATATGCTTCTCAATAGGGCCAGTGAGCAGCATGTTGTCAACATATACAACAATGATCAGAAGCACATCATTAACACACTTAACATATAAGGTGCTTTCAGTTGGACTGTTCTCAAAACCATGTGCAATCAGATAGGCATGTATCTTCTAATACCAAGCACGTGGTGCTTGCTTTAAACCATATAATGCCTTCTTTAACCTGCACACCTCGTTTTCATGCCCTTTCTGCACAAAGCCACGGGGCTGAAAAACATACACTTCTTCATGCAAGTCACCATTCAGAAATGCTGTTTTAATGTCCAACTGATGTACATTCCAACCATGATGGGCTGCAAGTGCACAAATGCTCTGAACAGTAGTCATACGACATGTAGGTGCAAAGGTCTCATCAAAATCAATGCCTCTTTCCTGCGCATAACCCTTTGCAACAAGCCTAGCTTTATACCTGTCAACTGTAGCATCAGGTTTACGCTTCAGCTTGTATACCCACTTAGTGCCAATGGCCTTCTTGCCAGGAGGCAAGTCACATAAAGACCATGTACCATTCTTCATTATAACATCATATTCAGATTGCATAGCAGCCATCCAATTTTCTGAATTCTGTGCTTCATCAAAAGAAACAGGCTCATTCTCATCACAGAGACTAGACGTAGCCATAGCATAGCAATCTGATGCAAAGGAGGCACTATGAGAGCCTGAACGAGTATGATATGACAAAGGTGCATCTAATATGCTGTCACGCAAAGTCTGCACCAGCCATTTTGGCATAGTTTTTGCCTCCTCAATATTAACTCTCTCATCAACAAGTGCATCATGTAAATCTGCATCAGAAATGGAATGATCTGCATCATCATATGAAACCTGCAAAGGCTGAGAAGTTGCCTCATTAGGACCAGCACTAGATTGTCCACCTGTAAAAAGAGGCATCAAAGTATCATACATGTCTTTGAACTAATAGATGTCTCTTAGTACATGAAAGTAATGGCTGAATAGCATCTTCCACAAAGACAACATCACGGCTAACCAGAATGCGTTTGGTCTGTGGATGATACAGACAATAGCCTTTACTTTCAGAATTGTACCCAACAAAAATACATTTTACTGCCTTATGATCCAATTTTCTGCGATGTTGTTCAGGCACTAGTGCATATGCCAGACAACCAAAAACATGTAGATGAGCAACAGATGACTTGGGGTCATGCCAAGCCTCATATGGAGTGATAGACTGCAGCGCTTTAGTGGGACACCTATTCAGTACATATGCTGCACACATGACACCCTCAAGCCAAGAACTATGTGGTAAAGCCTGACTCTTGACCATGCACCTGGCCATCTCCATGAGTGACCTGTTCTTTCGTTCAGCAACTCCATTCTGTTGAGGTGTATACGGCACTGTACATTGGTGTTTTATCCCATGTTCAGCCAGAAATGCATTAAAATCAGAAGACATATATTCCCCCCCTCGATCAGAATGGAGGGTGCCCATTTTACATGCTGATAGATTTTCAGCCAAAACCAAAAACTATTTGAAGCACATGAACACTTCGGACTTTGCTTTGAGTAAATATACCCATGCATGCCTGGAAAAATCATCAATGAAAGTCATGAAGTAAAGGTAATTTCCAAAAGAAGGTGTCTGCATAGGACCACAGACATCACTATGTACAAGCTGCAATTTCTGAGTAGCCCGAACTGAACCATCTTTTGGAAAGGATGAACGCTGCATTTTGCCCAAAATACAGCCTTCACAAACATGTTTTCCAGGTGCCTCAAGTTTGGGCAAAGAGGACACCATTTTTGATTTCTATAGGCATAGCAAACTAGCTAAATTTAGATGACCAAAGCGTGCATGCCAAAGCTTTGCATCTGACATAGCCTGAGAATCATGAACTGCACATGCCGAATCATTCACAAATCTTTCATAGTCTATGAGCTTATACAACCCACGACATAAAATGCCAGAAGTAATAACCACATCGCCATTTGAGAGATCATGAACTGTACACCTGTCATCAACAAATTTCACAACCAAGCCAATCTTGGCTAATGCAGAAACTGATAACAGGTTCTTTTTTATCCCTGGCACAAATAAAGCAGCTGACAAAGTGAAAGAACTACCATCTGCAGTAGTCAGAATGATCTTACCAACTCCCATAACAGGATAAGAGGAGTTGTTGGCGCATGTGATAGTATTCCCTGTAGGGGCAAACTCGAGTGAAGAGAAGAAACTGCGCTGCGAGGTAATATGTTTGGTCGCCCCACTGTCAAAGTACCAAACATCTGAGTCTACTGCAGACATGCACTGATCATGAGAAGATGGTTCAAAACTGCAGACAGTAGTAAACGCCCATTCTTCTTCCTGCACAAGATTTGCAGACTTTGTTTTTGGTGTAGAGGCCTCTGCAACAACCATTCCAGCCTCTTTCTTCTTTGCCTCTTTTGCAACTAGTTTTGGATAGTTCTTTATGATATGATCATTTCCTTTACAGTACTTGCAAAACAATTTCTGCTTTTTTGATTTCTTCTCATCTTTATCCTGGTTCTTTGATTATGCAGCATTTGCAGATTTCTGCTTACTAGTAGAAGAGCTCCATTTTCCTTTGCCCTTCTGACTAGCCAGGAAAGCTTGATCTACAACATGCATAATGGACCTGTTCTGCCTAGATTGATCTTCTTGCAACAGAATAGAGACTACCTCCTCAAATGACAAGGCATTTGGATTGCCTTTCATCATCAACCGAAGAGTAGAGGCAAAATTCTGATATGAATCAGGAAGACCATTCAGAATGGTTTGCACAAGTGAGCTGTCTGGTATAACCTCATCAGCAGAAATAAATTGTTCCTTCAGGTCTTTGATCTTTGTGAGAAAACTGTCCATAGAATCACCTTCATTCATGTGCTCATTCTCCAACTGTTTTTGGAGGTAAGCAACACGAGCCTCATTCCTAGCCTGGTACAAAGTGGTAAGTGTATCCCAAGCATCCTTTGCTGTTCTGCAAGAGCGAATGTGAGGAATAATAGCACGTTTGACAGACAAAGCTATCAATGCATGTGCTTGTGCATCTCTGCCATCCCAATGAATTTGCTCTGCAGTAGGTGCAACAAAAATAGCAGCACGAAGAGGAATCTGCCGAATATCATCTTCGACACCATCTTCATCAGCTCCAGCACCTATATTTGCAGTACCTATAGTTGCAGGTGTAACAGGACGTCTTTCGACACCTTGCACAATGTTCCACAATCCTTTTGCAACCGATACATGTTGCATCATATAAGCCCATAATGGGTAGTTGGTACCATCCAACTTATCTTCAACAGCCAACATACGGAATACATCACTGCTTTCAGCCATGGCCGATGACTAAAATACCTTGATGTAGAAAATTGATTGTATCTCAAAAAGTTAAACGGAATTGCCCAGATGAGTTCTGCTTAACCTTTAGTAGACTTCAAGACGCTTATACTGGCGAACAAAAATAGGTATATACCTTTGGCACAAAAGGGCAAAATAGCATGCACAAGCGCTGTGATAGTGCGTTCGGAGGCCGAAACGAGCTCAGATCGCGATTTCGGCACCACAAAGCGAAGCGGTTTTTATCTCGGAAACACCCTGAGTATGCTCAATGGTATAGAATATGAGGAGAAATTCTCACAAGTTGCAAAGATGAATACAATCAAGACATTGCGAAGTGTAATACAAGAAATTGGAGAGGAGTTCCACTAGATGTGAAGAATGCATTTCTCAATTGTCAGATAAGTGAAGAGGTATACATGTCACAGCTCTAGGATTTGAGAAGCCTAATTATACATCCTATGTATGCGAACTCAAAAAGGCATTGTATGAATTGAAACAAGATGCTAGAGCTTGGAATGTTAGATTGCTAACCGATCTTCAAGATCAAGGTTTCAAGTCAAGCAATGTAGAACCTTCTTTGTTCATAAAAAAGGATCACAATGAGGTTATCTATTTGCGTGTATATGTAGATGCCATAATTGTGAGAGGAGATGACTCGAATGGCATACAAAGAATCAAAAGGCATATGCAAATTAGTGATTTTGGTATGCTCACATTCTTTCAAGGTATACAAGGCATGTATAGAGATGAAGGAATGTGTTTGACTTAGAGGGGATACATTCAGGATCTACTTCTAAAGTTCACAATGGAGAATGCTAAACCTACAGGTACACCTTTGGAGTTTACAAAGATTAGAAAATTGAAGACATTAAAGATTATCAAAGCTTGGTACGTATGTTGATATATGCTACTCATACGAGGCTAGATATCGCATATAGTTTAGGAGTGCTAAGCCAATTTATGCACTCATGAAGAAGACCACACATGGATGCAACTAAGAGAGTAATTAAGTACCGCAAAGGTAGAATCAATGAAAGTATATTCTATCCTTATTCTTCATATTTGGATATCAAAATCTATTGGGATGAAAATTGGGTAGGAGTTGAGGATTATAGAAGAAATACATGTGGTTACTTAGCCTTTGTAGGTGCAAAGCTAGTATCATGGAGCTCCAAGAAGTAATGAGAACTTGCTTTATCCTCAACTGATCAGAGTATAGAGGTTTGACGATAGAAACTCAAGAGGCAATATGGTTAAGAGAATTGTATTTAGATTTGGGACTTATGAGTTCCAAACCTCACATAGTTGGAGATAATGTAAGTTCCATGCATCTAGTAACAAACCGTATCTTCCATGCAAGAAACTAACACATAAAGGTTCATTACCACTTCATCAAGGAGAAACTGATGCCAAAGAAGATTGACATTCCTTTTGTTCCAACTTAAAAGAAAGTGGCACATATGATGATAAAGGCACTTAATGGAATAAAGCTTTGTAGATTTAAATCAATGGCATGTGTTCAACCTATTAGAGAATGAAGACTCAAGCATACTTTAGCTTGAGGGGGAGCTATTTGTACATCAAGCTTACACTATGATTGAGGTGGAATAACTCTACATAAAAAAAATCATCATTTGAATTGTGTCAAAGTTTCCCATTGCAAAGCTTTTTATTTATGCTCATTTTTTTGGTATGTTTCATAAGAGTTTTTTATGGATCATTTACCAATGTAAAAGCCTAGAGATTTACCCTTGTAAAAGGATAAATTGAGAGATAAACTTTGAGGTGTTTGATCTTGACAATCAATCAATCACCAAAAACTAGATTAGACTACATCTTCAATTTTCCTAGATTTTAGGAAAGTAAGTTGATTCTCTTCAACAACCTATCCCACCTTGATTCAAATTCAAAGACCACTTGTAGAAGTTGTGGAACACTTAAAGAGTCTATATAAAGACTTCAATTCAATTCTACAATACATTGAACCAATATACATACACTTTGAGTCATCATTGTGTTGTTCCTTCATTTCTCTACACCATCGTCTTCAATAACATTGAACTTGTAGAGGTTTCTACTCTCTCTAGAGAGCCTAAAATTCAAGAAATTAGCATTCAGAGAGAAGCTACTTTATGTGTACAAAGTTTTAGAGAATTTGGTTGAGTAGATTATGATAAACATTTAAATTTTGCTTTCTCGGGGTCTATGTTTACATAGCCCTAAAAAATCGGGGGTACCTTTGTTGAGTGTGAAGTTCACTCGAGAAGCATATCTTGCTTGTTACTTGTACTCTTGTGCATTTTAGATACTCACTCCTATGTATAACATTTCTTTAGAAGGAAAGTTTCCAATTTTAATCATGTTGGCAACTCAAAGCATTTGAAGTTGAGTGTTTCATTCAAAGATAATAAGTTTTTTCAGCTAGTGAAAGTGCGAGCTTATCTATTTTGTACAAACTCTTTCTCCTTGATGACGTAAAGTACAAAGTGGATTTTATTGCACTAATCACATGCCCATAATGTCTATTTGAATCTTCAAAATCCCAAGGTCTAGTCTTGTTCTCGTTGACTAGACCAAACTTCATCACCGGTGAACTCACTTTTCTACCACCTAAAAGCTTCTCCAAGTTCTCTTAGACAATGGAAGATACCCATTCTTCATGATCTATGGGGACAATAAAACCAACTTGTAGTAATTGATACAAATCTTCTTTAAACTTCTGGCATAAGTTGGGTTCATTCATGAATTAGACTATTTAGCTAGGGATACATCATTGTAGCTCAATGATGAGTAGCACCTCCTTTAATGTCAATCCGGGAAGACGTGAGGATGGTATGAAGACCTCGAGCAAGTGGCGGCACAAGTGCGTGAGTGAGAAGCACACTAGCATGCACACACATACACATACGCGCGCACACAAGGCAAGACAAGGAGTGAGAAATCAATGGAGCTTTTAGATTACTTTCAAAATGCTCTTACAAGTTCGTTTCAATTACAATCTAACCTCCAAAAATGAGCTCTCTAGCTCTTTTTATAGTTTTTGACTAGGTTTTGGCCCTGTCCAGACCTAGTGTCCGGCCTAGTTAAAAATTAGGTTCCAGGGCCAATTTGAGGGCTCAAACGGAGTCTAAAAATTACGAAAATTGATATGTAGGTACTTCTAAGGCTCCTCAAGCTCAAGGACTCCTTGGCTTGCACAAAATGGAGCTACAAAAAGGTGAAATGGTATTTACAATGATTGTTAGTGATAAGAATCACTGTTAAAAGATGTAGATTTGGGAAAAATTGAAGGGCCTATCTGCCAGATTTGCGTCGACTACTTTGTCTACTTACTCCTTCACTTTGTTCTGACTCTCTCCGCTGGCTTCTTTGTCTAGTCAGTCCTTGGGTGCCCATACTGCTCTCAACACCCCCCCCTCTCTCGCGTCTGTCGTCCCTGACAGACCCTTGTTGCTGGGAGTGTTGGATGTAATATTCCACAACCTGAGTGGCAAGCTGATGTTCTTGTATGCGTAGTCCTCTAGCCAAATCTGTCATCATACGATCCCAATCGATTGGTCCTGGAATGTCCGGATGTGGCAGACGTAACTGATCTGCATGGATCGCTTGCTCTACTGCGAATAGATGTAGCAAATGTGTGGGTCTGGGAATGAAGATTTCGGAATTGTATTCCCAGAATCCCGTGGAGAACATTTCCTCAAATGTCTGCTTGAAGCATGCGGGCAAGTACTTTATTCGTGCATGCCAAGCAAAGATGATAGTGACCGAGGGGGTTTGGCTCATGTTGTAGACTAAATCCTTGTTGCCTTGAGCGAATCCAAGGGCGGAGATGTATGGAGCTTGGACATTCCGAAAGGTTTTGAAGACAATGGTCATGAGCTCGAATATCTTCATACACATTTTCGCTGCTATGTCGGGTACATTATTTAGGCGTACGGACCAGTGCCGAATTGTTGATATCATGTAAGCTACGGTTGGGGTCCCTCGAGGTGGAGCAAAATATGGGTAGTTAACCCAAGCCGAGCACTCGTTATTGTTGCGTACCTTGATTGCAAATGCTTGCCAGGATCTGCGATGTACCACTGGACAATAGCATGGATTATACTTGATATATAGTGGCATGGTTGCCCAGGTACTCATCATCTCTGGGTAATCGGTGAGTAAACGTGCACGCCAATTAGGTTGGAAGATCGAGCCAGCACGTGCATCGGTCGGTAAATCCCCTATCTCAAATTGAGTAGCGAATGTGGGCTCCTTCCCTGTATGTCTTTTGACTTCTGCATTATAATCATGTAGTAAGACAAAATAAGGCATGTATTGCGATTCTGATGTTGTGATTAACCGTTGATGGGATAAATGTTGAAAGTAGGAAGACCGAAGGACCGTTTCTTCCAGATTTGTGAGAGATTGCATTTGCACGGCCACACGATCATCATGTGTCTTACCCACTTTCTCGACCCTTTTTACCCAATCTGGAACTTGAATTTCTAACGTGTCTTGTCCTTCTTCCGTAGTTCGACCACCAGGCGTCGGCATAGGCTCGTATGGCTCTTCATAGCTGTCATCGACGGGGATTTCCACTACTGTTTCAGGTTCTGGTTCTTCAATGGGCGAGGGTGGCCGTTCATATGGTAATAGGCGTGCTTGGAGTTCTGCCACCTGTTTCCGGAGGGTCTCCATTTCTTATGTAGATTGTTGCAAGATTACCGGCTCCTGTTGAGCAGTGGGTACACTGGCTATCTGTTTCTTTAGATCGGCACATTCAGTCTCTAGTTTTTCATATGACTCCAAGAAATTTGCATGCTCCTCAAGTAAGATGCGGATGTCTTCTGATGGAACTGCTCTATATCTGGTAGGGCTAATGGTTGCTCCTACGGTTCCTTCCATAGCCGCTTCAAAGTTGTCTTGGTTTTGTTGTTGAAGTCGTTTGTTCTCTTCTAGTGCTGCGGCCATATGCTTCCTTAAGAGCCCAATGTTGCGTCTGAGTGTAGCGTTAGATATCATTTGCGCTTGAAGCACTGATTCTAGTTCCTTGACTGCTTGGTCATCTACAGTTGATGTCTTTGATTCCAATTCGGAGTGAGCCTGCTGTAGTGTGGTATGCTCGGTTAGGAGCGTCTGGTAGTCAGCTTCAAGAGTGGTGACTCTAGCTTGCAGACGTTGAGATTCTGCCTGGAGGGCAGCAGTGCGTTCTTCCAATTGATGGTAGTCTTGTTGTAGCTGATGTGCACACTGAAGTAATGTGTTGAACGTGCTATTTACATTATGAGATGCAAGGGGAAAGGTTTGAAATGCAGGGGAGGTGGGATTGGGTAGGGAGGTAGTGAATGCTGTGTGTGCCAATGATGTGAGTGGTGAGGTGGGGGGTAGTGGAGGGGGAGAGGGTGGAATTGTGGGGAGAGGTGCTATGGTGGGTGAAATGTCCATAGGGTCAGACAGAGTGGTGTGCATAGGGGCTACCATGTAGGTGGGTATGGTAGGTGAGGTGAGTGTGGTGTTTGTGTAAGTTGATGTCGTTGCAAACATCGGAAAGATGTGCCTCGGAAACATTGGAGAGCGGATGATCTGCTCCACCAGGGACGGGTATTGGGGTGGCGCGGTCAGGTTGAAAGAGGTGTAGGGGCCAGATGGGAAGTGAGGGTCATGGAATGGAGGTACCCGTATTGGGGGATAGGTCGGGAAACACAGGGTGCCTTCTGTGGGTGCTGGGTTTCCAACTACACTTGTAATTATGGGATGGCCAGTCATGGGTTCAGAGGATAGACGGGACGAAGTCTACAAGGGATTGGTGATGAAGGAGAAGAGGGTGTCTTGTGAGGTGGGTTCTCGAAATGAGAATGATTTGAATGAGGATGGATTATAAGTGGAGGTAGAGGTGATGACTGTCGTTTCTTCCAAGGTGGGAGGTGGTGGTGGGGTCGGAGAAGGTGGTGATGGAGGATGCTGGGGTGAGATGGGTGATGTCTGAACGAAGGTTTCAGCGGAGAGGTCAGTGGTGGTTATGGGGGTGGCTGTGGTCTCAATGGGTACTTCTGGTTCTGTGACGGGTATCCTGATAGTCTTACCTGCTCATGGTAACGTGTCCACTCTGCGTTTGTCATACCTTACGGACTGGCGGACTGCGGTGTGGACAGCCTCTGGAACTCCTAAAGAGTCTGACACTAATTTGAGGGTGTCAATGAAGTGTTGGTCCACCCCTTCATCTGATAGCATTTCTTGCATCAAAGCTTGACCTGATACCAGAGAGAGTTGATGCCTTTCTTGTACTGCTTTGATAGTGTCGTATAGCCTTCGTAGTTGAGTTGTATATGCAGGTGCACCTACAAGTTCTGGCACTTCTTGTTGTTCCTCTTGGTGCTCTTGATCATACTCCTCCTCATCATCCTCCTGTTCTTCATCTCCGTCATCTTCTGCATCCACGTCAACAGGTGTGACAGGTGCTTGGGAGGTTGTGGCCTGCGTTTGTACATTCTCCGCTTGTTGTGCCTCTTCTGCCTCCAGCTCTACATCTTGTAATAGTTGTTCGAAGTCTTCATTAGTGAGTTCTTCCAAAGGTGCACCACTAGGAAATTCGAGATCCGTTGCGATGGGAGGGAATATCAAAGTGGAACCATCGGTGCTGCGTCTTGGCAGTCGGAGTGTGAATGGTCGGACTCTTCGGGGTGGCGGGGTGACGTCTGGTGTTAGGGTGGCTCCACGTGGTTGAGCACATGGGACTTGGACCGTGCCTCTCATCTTCTTAGAAGGGGGTCCAGTGGATGTCCTGCCTCGGAACTGCTCTACCCGATTCCACATCAGGGCTCGTTGGATTGGAATGTCATAAGCCAAACACCTATAGATGATTCTTGTCAGAGCACAGCAACCATATAAAACCTGTTTCCGCGGCCAGCGCTTGTGAGCTAAGTGTATCTGATCAATTATCCAGTGGGGTAGGTTGATGGTGAGGCTCTGTGTCTCTGCCAGATACAGGCTAAACCAAATCTTTTTGTGCGGCATGGTGAATCTATCCTGCGCCGGGAAAGCAAAGTGTTGCATGCACATGCGAAGGTGTATGGCAATATTAGGCGTCATGGATACCATGTCCTTGAGCTTGGTGAGACTTTGATTCTTCATGTAATCGGGTACTAGGGTTTCCTTTTCTGTAGGAATGTGCATTCCGCGCATATCTAGAGCTTCTCTCACCAAATTGTTTGATAGCCTAAACCTCTTGAGCTCATTCCCCTTTGTCAGAGATGGAATCACAAATGAGCTTGCACCTTTTGGGTTCTGATTTGGAGTCAAGGTGTTGATGAGATAGTAGCATCGCATGAAGTCAGGTTTTGGGAGTCGGGCACTGAAATAGGCACTCAATCCTGCCTTTTCCCATATCGGGCGTAGACCTTCCGCATTTTGTAATTTCTCAAATTCTCTTGTAAAGAAATGGTATCTTCCTTGCTTTCCATTGTAGTCCAACTCTGATTCCCATAGGTACGTTCCTTCCCCCAAGGGTCCTGCCACCTCGGTAAACCAATGTGAAGTCTTTCCCACGCGCATGGTGTGGCCACGCGGAGGGTCCGCAATAGGTATGATTTTGACGGCCTGCAATTCTTCTGGTCTTTCAATTATCTCAGGCAAAACGGGTAAACTGTCCAAGTCCACCACTTGCGGGTTTGTTTCTGTGTGAGAGCTAGTTCCTGCTGCCTCCGCCATATTGAAAATGTTGCAGCTGATTCTGTGAGAATATATGAATAAACGTTAACATTGCAATGGACACAAAAATGACATGGTGTCCCTTGTTACAACATTAACTTAAAGTTCTGGAGTGGTTAGAGGTTAATAAGTGCTCGGTGCTGGTGTGTGTAGTTAGGAGTTAGGTAGACCTAAGAGCTAAGCGAAATGATGTGATGTGAGAGTGAAGCGGTTAGTAGGTGGTCATGGATTTACAATCGAGGTCCGGGGGTGTGTTACAAGTCTTGGGCTGCCAAATGCAGTGGATGGGTTTTATTCGTGGTTCCGTATAGACTCTTGAGAGCTTTATAGGTGTGTCAACTTGAACATGAGACTTTTTAGGGACCCATTTACAAATGATTCTGTTCGTGCTCATGTGCCTTGGTGTTGAAAATGAGTGGATGTGGGCTGTGCGAGTGAATGGATCATGCGGTGTAGGGTGTGTTCTTGGTGTAGCTATTTGAGCCCGCAAGCAAGCCTTAGGCACCCAAATTTGTCTTGATTGTGGGCTAGCCTTCATCGACTTTTTGGGCACCCAAATAGATTTCACGTTAGCAGAAAAATTTCCGAAAGACCTCTTATTAGTGACGTGTTGTTGGTTACTAATAAGAGGCTTTGCCCGTGCGGTTGGCGTGGGTGCAACTGGGTGTTCGCCTTTTCGCACCCACACTTGGTTCCCTTGTTGAGACATTCTGCTGTGCAGGTTCTTTTGATGTCCGGCATAGGTAGTACTCTGCTTCTTCTGCGTTTGCTCCACCTTTGGTTGTTGTCTCCTTCTGGCCTTTGGAAAAGAAGGGAGTTCCTTTGCATCCCTGACTCCTTTTTTGCGAATATCATTCCTCTGCAACACATAGTTTTGGACAAGAACAGCATGGTCAACTTCATGTGCACCCATGGAGGGACCAAGAGTCTGTGCCTTTTCTAGTTCCTTGAGTGCTCCATTATCCAACTCTACTGTAATTCGACTATGATTGACCCATACCTGAAGAAGTCCACTTCTTAGGTTTAAGTTGACTGCTTGGTCATAGATCCAGTCTTGACCCAAGACAAGAGGTTCAGTGAGATCCTCATCTTGACACACTAGTACTTTAACTGTCATTGCCTCATCATGAATGTAGAGGGGAAGTTCCACCTCGCCCATGCAAGGGGTTTCCACGCCTCCCAATCCTATGAGATATGCCTCCACAGGATTGACAGTTAACTGTAACTCTTGACAGTAAGACATTCTAACAGCACTAGTGGCTGCACCTGAGTCAATCAAGGCTCTTACAGTCCTTGCACTTTTTCCTTGTCCTATATCTAGGGTTACGAAAGGACGTCGATCAGTTATCCTAGGTGAGCTGGTTCCTGCGACTTCACACATTGCCATATGATATCCTTGATCTGCATAGTCATTTGTCCTAGGCTGCTCTCTACCTTGCCTTCGTAATTTCATCCGTCTGATGCGTTCTAAAGCTTCTGCTTGAGCTTCTTCTCTAATTCGCTTCTCTTCCTCTTAGCGTTTCTTAGCAGTGTTGAGTCGGCTGAGCATTTCTTCCGTGAGGGGTTCCTGATACAACTTGACTCTGCATCCGCTAATATAGTTAGGGAGAACATCACCCTCTAATGTGGCCAATTGTACTGCTCCACTCGTTGAGATCCTATTGATTACCATAGGTCCGTAGCCTCTCTTTTCTAGCTTCCTCGCGTGTTGTTTCAGTGTATAGACTAGGACTAGATCTCCTACTTTCAAGCCTTTATCCTTCACATGGGCATCGAAGTATGCCTTCTGTCTCTTCTTGGCTGCATATATTCCTGCTGCGGCTCTCAGTCTCGTTTCTCCTAATCGTTCAAGGTCAAAAATCCTAGAGGAGAGCTCATGACCTGTCCATTCGTGCTCTTGTGCTACTCTCAATGTAGGGATCAAGAAGTCCAAGGGTAGCACAGCGTTTTGGTCGAATACCATCTGAAAGGGGGTGGCTTGGAGTACCGTTTTATAGGCAACTCGGTATGCCCAAACAGCATGGTGTAGCTGTTTGTCCCAATCAGAGCGTTTAGTGTTCACTAATTTCGTCAGTACATTGCATAAGATCTTATTAGTACTCTCAGCTTGTCCATTAGCTTGAGGGTGATACGGGGCAGACTTTTTGTGTATTACCAAGAATTCTTGGAGTAGATTTTCAATCACTTCGTTCAAGAAATGAGTGCCTCTATCACTTACAAGTTCTATAGGTAGCCCATATCTCGTGAATACATTCTCAAACAAGAATTTGGCAGTTGTCTGAGCATCGTTCTTTGTTGTAGCCTTTACCTCTACCCACTTGGTGAGATAATCTGTTGCAACAATGATGTATTCCGCATGAGAACCCTTGGCTGGGGGATTAATAGGACCTACGAAGTCTATTCCCCACTTAGAGAATGCACGTCCACCCATCATAGGTTTCAGTGGCATCTCATCTTTGCGTATGGGATACTGAGTCCTCTGACAGACATCACACCGTTTCACATAGGTATGTGCATCCATGTGAAGGGTAGGCCACCAAAAGCCCGCAAATAGTATCGCCTTGATCACCCGATCTGGTCCAAAGTGTCCTCCTGCTACACCTTGGTGAGCAGTTTCCAAGATCTTCAGATATTCACTCTCATGGACACACAGTCTCAGGTAACCATCCTTACCGCGTTTGTATAGATTATCACCAATGAGTGAGTAATCCAAGGCTTCCTGTTCTAAACTTCTTTTCCTAGCCAGAGTCATGTCTAGAGGGAATGTGTTTGTCCTTAGGAATGATACTAGTGGTTCGCTCCAATCTGGCACAATGGATACTTGATAAAGAGTGGCGTGTTCCACTGGTGGTTTAGTGCAACAGATTGGGCATTCCTTGCACAACTTTTGGACATCCGCTTCCATAGTTGGCCAATGCACTCCGAATCTCTTTAGAGTCTGTAAAGTTTGTTGCTTTGAATGGTGTTGCTCTAACGCACCTACATGTGCTAATTGCAACCATTTAGCGTACTCATCCTCTTCTACGCAACAAGCCAAGATCCCTTGATCTGTGTGCTTGTACATACTTCCGGCCATGATGTGATACTTTTGGGCTCTTACGATCTCTCTATTCCGTGTGTTTACCACTGGATGGTTGGGCCCGTACGTCAATACTGGTACCAATGGCTTAGCCCACTGCGGTACAACTTCCAAATTAAACAAGTAAGCATCAGGAAGGTCATCTGATACTCCTTGTGGGGCCTCTCCCGATGTGAGCCTAGAGAGATGATCAGCTCTCAAATGAGTCCTACCTTTCCTTACCACAACCTCAAAATCATATTCCATTAGCAAGAGAAACCATCTCACTAATCTTCCTGTATTGCATGGCTTGTTTACAAGATATAACAATGCCTGATGATCAGTAAAAAATTTAAACTTATTTGCAAGCAAATAGTGTCTAAATTTCTTAACTGCATATACCATGCCTAATCCTTCTCGTTCAGTAGTGGTATAATTTCGTTCAGCAGCATTCAATTGTCTACTAGCATAGGCAATTGGAAGATCCATATTACCTTCACCAGTAGGTTGTGCAAGCACACATCCAATGGCATAATTGGATGCATCCACATGAACATGGAATGGCTTATTCCAATCTGGTGTGGTCAAGATTGGTGCTGAACATAATCTTCGTTTAAGCTCTTGGAAGGAATTCTCACATTCCTCCGTCCACTCAAAGTTTGTCAGAAGTCCGTACATGGGCTTTGCAATGACAGCATACATGTGTATAAATCGTCGATAATAACCACAATGCCCCATGAAAGCTTGTACTTCCTTGACATTCTTTGGCCTAGGTAGCTCTGCTATGGCTCTCACTTTTTCTTCGTCGGTAGATATGCCATTCTTTGACACTATGTGTCCTAGAATCTTGCCTTGCCTGACCATAAAAACGCACTTTTCTGGGTTCAGGCAGACTTGGTATTCTCTACATTTGTCAAAGATTTGTCTGAGTTCAGGAATATGGGTTTGTCTAACATTGGAATGAGCACAAAGATCATCAACATAGACTTCTAAACTCTTCCTCAGGAACTCCTTAAACACATGGCACATCAGCCTCTGGAAAGTAGCTGGTGCATTGGTAAGCCCAAATGGCATTACTCTGAAAGCAAAAATGCCCCATTCTGTGGCAAAGGCTGTCTTATGCTGATCCTCTGGAGCTATGGCTACTTGATTGTAACCCGAAAATCCATCAAGGAAGCTGTACACTTCCTTGTCTGCCACTCTTTCTAAGAGATGTTCTGTGATGGGAAGCGGATAGTTATCTCGAATTGTGGCTGCATTAACCTTTTTCAAGTTAATGCACACACGCAGCTTGCCATTCTTCTTGGGCACCACTACGATGGGGGATACCCATTCAGTGTGCTCAATTTCATAGATAAATCCAGCTTCGACCAGTCTATCTATCTCTTCCTTGATCTTAGCAGCGTAATTATCCTTATATGTATAAGGCTTTTGCTTAGAGGGTTTGGCATCTGAGGTCATGGGGATAGTGTGTGAGCATATGTCAGGGTCAACACCTTTCAAGTCCTTGTAACTCCAAGCGAATACATCTCTGTATTCTCTTAGCAAGGCAATCAATTCGTGCTCTTCTTCTTCTGTCAGGTCATGGCCTATATACGTGCATCTCTCCTCTCCTTCTTCTATGGCCACTACTATTTTCTTGGTGGTTTCTTTGTTATCATAGGCCTCTCCTGATTGTGCCTCTCGTTTAGGCATTCTTATCATGACTCTCCTGTCATCTATTTCATACTTCTTAAAATTTTCTGGGACCTCAAACAAAGATTCTTCCTCTTCTGGTGAGACTTCTGTCTTCTTTCGTTTCTTTCCTTCTTCCTTTGGGCTCATATGCGTTGCTAATCTTACATCATTTGTAACCTCTCCATGCCTCTGGGGTTGAAATTCTACTGCATGGAAGTATTCTTCATCTGATGCAAATGGTGGGTCCATAATGATTGACTCTAGATCGGAGTCACTTGCATCCTCAAATGCATCAGGGCTAGGTTCGCATTCTTCTAGAACTGCCTCTCCCATGATTGGCTCTATGGAGAAGACTGAAATGTCATAGCCATCCTCATCACAGTGAGGTGTCCATTGTTCTTCATTGATGGCTACGTCCATGGTTGCCAAAACTTCCGCCCAGCCATGGGGTTCAAATTCCTCATCAGGAAAAACTACAGGTGCATAGGCTGGGTCTTGAATTGCTCTATGTGTCTCTTTTGCACCTATTTCTCTGGCCTTTTCTCTCTTCTCTTCCTCTACTGCTACTTTGCACATCCATAAGTGGGTGTCTTCATGCATCCAAGAGGATCCTGACCCTATGGAATGCACAGATTCCGTATCATCTTTGGCTCTATGGATGGGATTCCACTGGATAGGAGGTACATCCCTATGAGAGTAATCCTTGAGATTGACTTTGGTCGTAACACCTAAGTGTTGCAGGTACAAGGAATTGGTTCCCCAATCCTGTACCACTTGCAACTGTCGCATGAATGGTCTTCCCAAAATCATCTCATAGGCATGATTTTTGCTGAAGTCACATATAGCAAAACTATGCTCAAACTCGACACCACAAGTGGTGAGAGTTATGCCTTCTAGCAATCCCAAGGGCCTCTCTATATGACCATCATCTGCAATTTCATTCTTGTTGGCCTGAGTGCTGGCTTGCCCCAATGCTTCCATAGGGAAGTAGTGGCAATTGCAACTCCTGCACCTGAGTCCAAAATTGCCTTGGTGGTGTAGTCCTGGTAGGTAATGGGAAGATAGGTATTCCCTTCTTCACCTTCACACATATCTCCTATCTTGTCCAAGGAAATTTCTGGCACTGTCCTATGGGATCCTACCCGGGAACGAGGTTTTGCAACTTCAGTTACTCGACTGGCTACATATTTTCGCGCTTCTGGTCTATCCTTAGGCAGTTCTTTCAAAGTGGGATCGCGCTGCACCTTGGTGTTCTTTACTACCTCCGTGTTCCTTGATATGACTGAGTCATCGTTCCTTACCATGACTGTGGGTGCTCTGATACATGTGGACTTTGCTTCCCATGGGCCTGTGAAGTGGGGTAGCTCTTGTATGGAATTAGACTCAAAGTCCAATCTCTCGTGCGACTGAGTACTCTCATGTTCCCCGTAAATAGATGGGATGTCTTGTGGGAATTGATCGTGTGCATCATCCACAAGTTCAAAAGGAGGAGCGACTTCACTTTCGTTATCCCATTTATCTTCTTGAATCTCTCGTAGGAAGTCTGGTGCAAACCGATTCATAGAAGAAGAAGTGTCTGGCTCCGTAGAATTAGGCACATAAGCAACCTGGGAAGGAGGGCTCATTCTATCGTTGGCTCTCTCCTCGTTCCCATAGATGGCTGGAGCACAAGCTTCTTGGGTAGGATTACTTATTCTATTACTTTTCCGAACAGGCTCATACGCTCTCTGAGAAGGAATGTGGGTCACCTGTGGAGGTACATAAGCTTTCGGGGGAGGCCCATCTGCCTTTTGGGGAGGAAGATAGGCTTCTTGAGGAGGCACATGGGCTTCCTGAAGAGGCTGGCTTATTCGTTCTCTTGCTCTTTCCTTTCTTTGAGGGGCAGGTTCCTTCTCTGATTGTGCAATTAGCATCTCTATTCTTTCTAGCAGTCCATCAAAGTGTAACTGCGTCTTGGCTGAACTAGAAATGTTAAATAGGCGACTGGCTTCAAACATGGTCTGAGCCAATTCCACCATTTTGGCACAAATTTTGGTTCGTTCAAGCTCTAGCTCGGCTCTAGGGTAGCATTTTTCATGATCGGTTATGGTTGGCCCTTCTTGGATTCTGGCCTGATATGCTTTCAGCATCATATTTAGGTCTTCAGGAGTGGGGTCAGCTAGGACTGATCCTACTATAGGGGGTGGTGGGATTTGATGAGGCGGTGGGGAAGGTGGTGAGTTGGATGGAGATGGGAGTGGTGGAGGCGGGGTAATGTGAGAGGGAGTTGGAGCTGTGAGTTCAGTTATCCTCGCTTTGGTTTCTCTTATGCTTTCCTCAAGCTCACTCATCTTTTTAGCCCATTGTCTTTTCATTCTTTCTCGACTATCTTTCCACGCTCTAGTCCTTTTCTTTGTCACGCTCTCGGTTTCACTAGCCTCTGGGCCCTTTTCCTGGCTTGTCTCTTGGTTTTGCTGCAATGCCTGAGCTCTAGTGACTACCTGCACTGGTGCAGTGGAAGTGACGCTTCCTGAGGAATCTACAACCAAACCAATCACATTGATAGGAGTGATTTTTGGCATATTATTGGGGTTCTTTGGGCAATCTCGTAAAAGATGCTCTTTTCCACAATCTTGGCAAAAGCCTTGGATCGTCACGGACTGATTTTGTGTAGGTGGAGCTAAGGGACAATCACGAATGAAGTGATCTCCCTGACATCGGTAGCATGGTCCTCTAGGAAAGGGTGGTCGTACCTGCCTAGGTTGAGGCCTAGGGTTGGGGTTTGCATACATGACGTTCGTGTAATCCGACTCCCAACTAGGTTCACTTGGTTCTTCACTATAGTAGGACTCACCATGTTCTGGAGACTGCATGTAGTAAGCCTAGGGACTATCGACATGTGTGGAATCAAAACTATGGTCACTCGGGTCACTTTCTGAGATCAATGGGGTTACTGGTACTATGGCCCTATTCAGGTTTTCTTCTGCAACAGCATACTTTACTGGAATCACGTTAGCGGGGTTTGGAGGCTGTTGAGCTAGCACCGGTTGGGGTCTCTGTTGGGCCTGATATGGATGCTGATAGGTTTGTTGGGGTCTAGCATATTGTGGTGGTGGATTTTGGTTCTGGTATCGGCCTTGTTGGTAGGGCTGCGGATAGGGTTGCCTAACTGCCTGCTTGTTGTATGGGCAATCTTGTGCGGTGTGATTGGTGTATCTCCGTTCTATGGTGCAGTACTGGCTACTAGGGTTTACTTGGGGTTGAGCCATAATAGGGCAGACATTCGCCATATGGTCACCACCGCATGTATAGCATCTTTTCACAGGGGCAAACCTTGGGATTTGTTTGCTAGTTACACCTAATTTCTGAGCTACTTTTTCGGCAAGTTCCTCAATTGATGTGGACTGCGTGGAAGAGTGACTAGATGCACTATTTGAATCTTTGTAGATTTTGGAAAGCTCTAGTTCTTCCCCTAGGTTATCTTCAATGTCAATGCACATGCGTACACACTCTTCTATAGTCCTAGGGTCTTTTAGATACACATAGGATCTCAATTTCGTACTCAGCAATCCATCAAGGAATAAGGCTACCTGTTTAGCAGATGTGGGCAACTCCGAAATAGGACATCTTTCAAGGTATTGTCTAAATCTTCTTCCTGCAAGTCTCACGGTCTCTTGAGGGGTTTGCTTGAAGCTGTGAATCAATGATGAGGTATTGTGTCTTATGCCACTCTTAGAGAACTCTACAATGAAAGCCTCTAGGAGTTGGTCTATGCACCTGAACTGCCATTCATCCAATGGCTGAAACCATGTAAGTGCCGTATTCCTCAGGGTTAGACCGAAGGCATTGTATTGCGTGAATAGATCCTCCACTTGTTCAGCTCTCAAGACTTGCTTGAACTCCGCCACATGATCATAGGGATCTCCTGTGCCGTCAAAGTAATTCTTCATGGACTTAACTAGCTGGGTGGGTCTCAAAGTTCTTGTGTGCTCTCTAGGCCTCGGCAGAGGGAATCCATCTACATTTCTTTGGTTCCTGTGGGCTCTATGCATCTCAGGTTCTACCCTATTCGTCTCCGTTCTCGTTCTTTCTCTGCCCACTGGGTTGGCAAAACTTACTTCTGGTCTATCTCTACTTCTGTCTCTTTGCGTACCATGAGCTTGGGAAGTTCCAGCCCCAGGGTGACCATAGGATACATTTGATCTTGGTTGAGGGAAAATAAATTCACCCTTCCAAGTGTAAGCATGCCTATCATTTTCTGTCACCACAAAGATCCGTTCTGAAGCATGATCTAAGTAGGTCACTCTGCCTGGGCTATCCGGATCCTTAAACTCATAGATCATGATATTTCCTATGTCTGTTGGCTGATTAGACTTATACCTCCAAAAGGCTTCGTCAGTTTCTCGATTGAGGAGCAACTCTATGCTCTTGTTGTCTTGGGGGACCCATTCAGGCGTGATAATCCTGGTGAGAACTGATTTACCTCGAGGGGTTCTAGGTTCCGCACCCATGTTCCCTTGTTCCAGGTCACCTAAGTCCGCTTCTGAGATTACATTCCCAAAGTCATCTGTCCTATCAGGGTGACTAGTGACTACATATATAGTTCCTTCTTTGTCCAGGTATGCACCATTTTCAAACTTGACAGCTGGGTGTTCTAGTCCAATGGATTGATCAGGGTTTTTAATCTGGACCACAGATCTTCCTAAGCCGTCCTCATAGATGCTCGCACCTAATCGGTTGGTCCTAAGGTACTCCAACTGTGTTTTGTAAGGGCCTTCTACCTTGTACAAGTAAGGCACACCTGAACTTCCCGTAGGTCTGTCCATGCCTTGAGACATCTCTGACTCACTGGTCTCAGAGCTAGGGTAGTTCGAGTGGTGGCTCAACTGCTGGGCCCAGGACCTAGTAGTGTGGTTGACACTAGCCTCTGAAGATCTAAGGCTTTGTCTTTCCCTTGCTAAATGTCGTCCTGATCTAAGGTTCATATGCCTATCTAAGTAGCCCAATTCTTTGCCCAGAGTACAACCTCGTTGCCGCTCAATTGGTATCAGTCACTTGATTCTTTTTAGTTATTTTATCGCGTTTGAGTTCTTGTCTGATATCACGTCGTCAGGAATGTTTGAATGTTGTTTCGCACTTGCAATTGATCGTTCCACGTTAGGTTCTTTTCCTTTATGTTATCGACAGTACAGAGATTAAATTTTTAGCTTGAACTTGAGTTTTTAGGTAGTCTTCAACTCGATAACTGCCTATCGTCGCTCTGACTTACTCCTACCTCTCGTCGTTCTTAGCCTAAGCTATGAATTGACAGAGGGGGTTAAAAGTGTCCAACCTTTTGTTTCCTGCTCGGTTGCCCTTGAGTGCCCAGGAAATGTGTTCCCAAGCTCACACTTACACTTGCTTAGAACGCCTCTCGATGCTCTGTAAGAGTTTCAAAGTTAGCTTTGAAATTTACATTCCAAAGACAGAACCAATTATTTTCATTCATGTAGCACAAACACAAACTTGCATAGTGATTTTCAAGAAAACAATCCTAAGGACCCCTGACTTTGATCCCCCTGGGTATGGTCAACTTCAAAATACCCTATCTAAAAATCAATGCATTATCTTTATAAAAAACAGTTGAGGGCGTGTAGTATATGCTACGAGCTTTCCAACAAGCCCTAGAGCTCAAAAAATGGATCTCGTATGAAAAAGTTGTGACCGTTCAGGGTTCTAGGGTTACGACAGGGTTCAACAGGATCACTGTGCAACAGGTTTTCCCCAAGTTGTTTTCCTAAGGCTTCCCCATGTGCTCAAGAGCATAATATTTATGACCAAAATTAGCCCAACTTTTCAATTAACAAACCCTAAAAACTTTGGCTAAAATTGGCTGTCAATCGCGATGGATAGGGCTGTCAATCGCGATGGACACTCAGTCAATCGCGATGGACAGAGAGTTCAGTCAATCGCGATGGACACCCAATTCAATCAATCGCGATGGACAGAGAGTTCAGTCAATCGCGATGGACACCCAATTCAATCAATCGCGATGGACACCCAGTCAATCGCGATGGACAGAGAGTCCAGTCAATCGCGATGGACACCCAATTCAATCAATCGCGATGGACACCCAGTCAATCGCGATGGACAGAGAGTCCAGTCAATCGCGATGGACACCCAATTCAGTCAATCGCGATGGACACTCAGTCGATCGCGATGGACAGAGGGTTCAGTCGGTCGCGATGGACAGGGGTTCAGTCAATCGCGATAGACAGGCAGTCGGTCGCGATGGACTGGCAGTCAATCGCGATGGACAGAGCTGTCAATCGCGATGGACAGGGCTGTCAATCGCGATGGACTGAAATTTTGCAAGATTTTCAAAAATTTTAGTGGAAATGTGGTGTGCAGGGTCTCTAGTCCACTGTGGTGCACTCAGATTTACCAACAAGTGAAAATTTCTGTCAATCGCGATGGACAGAAGGCGGCGACTGCGAGACAGTTTCGTCGAGTTTCGTACCTGCGCGGGAAGCTGGGGATGGTGATGTGACCTGTACCTGCAAGACAGCTCAAAAAACATGCAAAAACAGCACATGCAAATTCGCTCTCTCGCTCTCTCTCACAAGTGAAATGAGGGAAATGAGGTGGAGATGGGGATATAGTAAAAAAAAACTGAAATTTTCGCGATGATGGAGATGGAGGTGGGAGATGGTGATGATGATGATGGAAATGAAGATGGTAAGAAAGTAAAAGAAAATCGATGAGAGTGAAGAAAATACCTACCACTCCAACGCGTCCACTCTACGTCTTACCATCACACGCTCGTCCTCAAAGCTCGATCCCCGGCAACGGCGCCAAAATTTGGTGTAGCTCAATGATGAGTAGCACCTCCTTTAATGTCAATCCGGGAAGACGTGAGGATGGTATGAAGACCTCGAGCAAGTGGCGGCACAAGTGCGTGAGTGAGAAGCACACTAGCATGCACACACATACACACACACGCGCACACAAGGCAAGACAAGGAGTGAGAAATCAATGGAGCTTTTAGATTACTTTCAAAATGCTCTTACAAGTTCGTTTCAATTACAATCTAACCTCCAAAAATGAGCTCTCTAGCTCTTTTTATAGTTTTTGACTAGGTTTTGGCCCTGTCCAGACCTAGTGTCCGGCCTAGTTAAAAATTAGGTTCCAGGGCCAATTTGAGGGCTCAAACGGAGTCTAAAAATTACGAAAATTGATATGTAGGTACTTCTAAGGCTCCTCAAGCTCAAGGACTCCTTGGCTTGCACAAAATGGAGCTACAAAAAGGTGAAATGGTATTTACAATGATTGTTAGTGATAAGAATCACTGTTAAAAGATGTAGATTTGGGAAAAATTGAAGGGCCTATCTGCCAGATTTGCGTCGACTACTTTGTCTACTTACTCCTTCACTTTGTTCTGACTCTCTCCGCTGGCTTCTTTGTCTAGTCAGTCCTTGGGTGCCCATACTGCTCTCAACAATCATGCTTTAAAAAAGTTCTATGTTGATATGATGGGGAATACAAACCTACCATATCTTGATAGTCTCACATTAAGGAATCAAAGAATTCTTTGATGATAGCTAGTTTTTCATCTTAGAACTGATTGGGTAACATAGCACAAATCTTCACAAATCTTTGGATCTCACCTATTCCAATATTACATGAAATGGTTTGGTCTTCTCGTACATAGGTCCTACAATCCTTTTCCATGAATGAGGGTGGAACTATAGAATGTTCCATGGGTAGTTTATATATCCTTTTAGGAGTAATTGAACATGCACTAGTTGAGTCATACCTCATCTACTCTTAACAAGGCTGGAAATCAATAATGCCTCATTACAAAATGTTTTCATTGGTTGTAAAGAAATTTGATATTTTATCTTTAGAACATCCCTCTATTATGGGTACACATTCAACTACATGAGGGATAGTGTAATAATTGCAACGGGCCATTTCATCAAGTGGCATTGTGTATCTCACATGTTTGTGTTTAAATTTGAGCTTATATGAAGACCAATCTTGAGTGAATTTGATTTGTTTCAACCATGGTATGTGTTTGCACTCAAGGTCAAGCACAAGGCACAAGAATGCATCAAAGGAGTGGACACACAAGAAGATGGAGGCCATAGGGAGCCCCAACAAGTATATGTGAAATTTTTAGAAAGAAATCCCTATAAAAACAATGATTTTTATCACTAAAAGACATTGTAAATATCAGTTCACATTGTTTAAACTCCATTTTGTTCAATCCAAGGAGTCCTCGAGCTTGAGAATTATTGACATATTTACCTAACAATTTTCATTATTTTTAGAATTTGTTTGGGCCCCCAAATAAGCCATGGAAGCTTGTGCACCTTGTCCAAGTTAAATCTCTCCACAAGATCTAGTAGATCTTGAGATTTACTCTAAACAATGTACCTATGTCTGAAATTGTTCTTCTATGTAGTCAACTTTGACACCTCCAACTTCTAATGCATGGTTCTCCCAAACTAGACCCCGTTTATTCAAATGCTTTTAGCCACAAGTAGCCTACCTTCCAACTTAAAGAATGAGTGCTTAGTTGTTCAAAATGTTACTTTGTGGAAGGAGATCTGACCAAAACATTATCATCAAATTTGCACTTGTTGTTGTCTTCACTTCTTCACATTTACACATGCAAATGTTCCTACTCACAATTGCTCAGCCCGATTACAATTAAACTCTCAAAACTTATACAGAGACGCATTAACTTAGACATCTACAAAAGGATTTATGAAATGATCAAGCACAGAAGGAGAGATGGAGAAAAGATCGTGACTCAGATTTTAGAAGTTTTCTTCTATTCTCATGAAAAAAATTGATTTGATGAATCTCATTCATTCATCACATGCATTTTTCTTCTACTTATCTATTCTTCGTTTATATCTCTACTCTCACTTATGTCCTAACATTATACTTATATATATATATATATATATATATATATATATATATATATATATATATATATATATATATATATATATATATATATATATATATATATATATATGTATGTGTGTGTGTGTCTATATGTGTGTGTGTGTGTGTACAAACTCAAAACCATTACAAAGATATATGTGGACTAATTACAAGTTTAATGTACATGTATATCCAAGTCTTCATCTTCTGATCATGTACTCATCTTCAAGCCTCAAACTTTGATCTTTGCTTCATTATGCTCAGAGTTTTGACTACACCCATGAAGATAGTCCACAATCTTATTACATAGAGTCACCCAAGCAAAGTGAGACTTATTCGGATCAATATGAGGCATTACCTATAAAACCAAAATGGGAGCCAGAATACTCCAATGTCATGTATACAAATCATAAGCCCAAGACCCCAATTGAGACAAATGAGACCACAAGCCCCTGGAGGACCATGTTTTAGCTGTCAAGGCGACCATTTCATTCGTGAATTTTGCCACCCACGAGCCCTCAGAGAAGGATAGAACATCACAATACAAGGATTTTGTCCTGAGTGTTGTTGAGATATCAAGCTCAACATGTGATAATCCAAGGTGACACGCATTAGTTTTTCATTTCTCTCACATGTATAGTGGTCACGCCAATATATATCAGGGATACTTCATTGAGCTTTATTAGATTTATCTACCGAGAGTGATGGCACATTTGTTACTTGCAAGCTCACTCATTCATGGACATTAGATTTTTCCTTTGTACTAATGTTGGCATACAAAGCAACAGAGGAGTCATGCACAATACAGCAACAAGGCCAAATCATTTTTTTCCATGGATTATGTACAACTCAAGTGATTTTAATAACTACATAAACATTGTAAATCCCGTTTTTGGTAGAATAGACTCCATTTTGTGCAAGCCGAGGAGTCCTCGAGCTTGAGGAGTATTAGAAGCATCATCGTACCAATTCTCATAATTTTTAGACTTCGTTTGAGCCCTCAAATAAGCCCTGGAACCTAATTTTTAACTAGGCCGGACACTAGGTCTGGACAGGGCCAAAACTAGTCAAAAAACTATAAAAAGAGCTAGAGAGCTCATTTTTGGGGTTAGATTGTTTGTGAATTGAGCTTATGTAAGAGATCTATTGATTAATGCAAAGAACTCCATTGTTCCTCTCCTTATTCTTGCTTGTGTGCGCGTGTGTGTGTATGTGTGTGCATGCTTGTGTGCTTCTCACTCACGCACTTGTGCCTTCACTTGCTCATAGTCTTCATACTAGTCCTCACGTCTCCACGGATTGACAATTATGAGGTGAATCTTCTCACGTTGGTACTCACCATTGTGCTAGAGTGACACCAAATTTGGCGCCGTTGCCGGGGAAAGAGCTTCGAGGACGAGCGTGTGATGGTAAGACGTCGAGTTGAGACATTGGAGTTATAGGTAATATCCTTCTTTCTCTTAATTTTTCTTCATTTTCTCCTTACTTTCGCATCACCATCATCACCATCATCATCTCCACCATCTCCCACCTCCATCTCCATCTCCACAAAAAATTTCAGTTTTTTTGGTCATATTACACCCCCCACCTCATTTCCCTCATTTCATTGTGAGAGAGAGCGAGAGAGAGCTTGCATGCTATCTGTTTTTGGTGTGTTTTTGAGCTTTTGTTGCAGGAACTTGCTGTACCACCTCCTCTAGCAGTGTGCGCAGGTACGACAGGCTCTGCACAGGTCCCGGGACGACGACCTCTATCTGTCGCGACAGACAGAAAAACTTAAAATTTTGTGCAGACAGAAATCCACGATAGACACCGTCTATCGCGACAGACACCGTCTATCGCAACAGACACCGTCTATCGCGACAGACAGCCCCCACGATAGTTTGTGTCTATCGTGACAGACACCGTCCATCGCGATAGACAGACATTTTCGGCAAAAATTAAGGGGTAAATTTTTTGGAAATTTAGGCTAAACTTTGGGCTTAGTTGCACTCTCAAATACTCATACACTTGCAAAGGCCTTAGAAAAATGCATTAGAACCCTGAAAGGTTCTGTTTGTCTAAGTTAACCCCCTAAACCCTGAATGGTCATAACTTTTTCATACGAAATCCACTTTCTGAGCTCTAGGGCTTGTCGGAAAGCTCATGACATATACTACACGCCCTCAACTGTTTTTTATAAGATTAACGCGTTGATTTTCAGATAGGATATTTGGAAGTTGACACACAGAGGGGTAGAAACACCAAGGGAGCTCTAGAGGAAATTTCTAGCAATACAAAAGGGGGAACAAGGGCCATTAAAAAAGTGTCTGAAATAAATTGTCTGTCAATTGAAAGGTCTACTTGGAGCTAATCTTGGGACTTATGTAGGTCTATTGAGAAGCAATTGAGAGCGTCCAAGCAAGGGTTTTGCGCAAGCTTGAGAATCAACTTCTCGAGCACTAAAGAGCAAGGTTCGGCAAGAAAGGTCGGAATACTCTCAACTCCTCTTCGTCAATTCCTAGCTTAGGCTAAGAACGATTAGAAGTAGGAGTAAGTCAGGGCGACGATAGGCCACTATCAAGTTGAAGCATACCTAAACTTTCAAGCTCAAGCTAAGGGCATAATCCTTGTACTGTCAAGAATTTTAAAGGGAAAGAACTTAACGTGGAACGATCAACTGTAAGTGCGAAACAACATTCAAATATTCCTGACGACGTGATATCAGACAAGACCTTAAACACGATAAAATACCTAAAAAGAACCAAGCGACTAATATAAAGTAACCAGCAACGAGGTTGTACTCTGGGCAAAGAATTGGACTACTTAGATAGGCATATGAACCTTAGATCAGGACGACATCTAGTAAGGGAGAGACAAAGCCTTAGATCTTCAGAGGCTAGTGTTAACCACACTGCTAGGTCTTGGGCCCAGCAGTTGAGCCACCACTCGTACTACCCTAGCTCTGAGACCAGTGAGTCAGAGATGTCTCAAGGCATGGACAGACCTACGGGAAGTTCAGGTGTGCCTTACTTGTACAGGGTAGAAGGCCCTTACAAAACACAGTTGGAATACCTTAGGACCAACCGATTAGGTGCTAGCATCTATGAGGACGGCCTAGGAAGATCCGTGGTCCAGATTAAAAACCCTGACCAATCCATAGGACTAGAGCACCCAGCTGTCAAGTTTGAAAACGGTGCATACCTGGACAAAGAAGGAACCATATACGTAGTCACCAGTCACCCAGATAGGACAGATGAATTTGGGAATGTAATCTCCGAAGCGGACTTAGGTGACTTGGAACAAGGAAACATGGGTGTAGAACCTAGAACCCCTCGAGGCAAATCTGTTCTCACTAGGATTATCACACCTGAGTGGGTTCCCCAAGACAACAAGAGCATAGAGTTGCTCCTCAATCGAGAAACTGACGAAGCCTTTTGGAGGTATAAATCTAATCAGCCAATTGATATAGGAAATATCATGATCTACGAGTTCAAGGATCCTGATAGTCCAGGCAGAGTGACCTACTTAGATCACGCTTCAGAACGGATCTTTGCGGTTACGGAAAATGATAGGCATGCTTACACTTGGAAGGGTGAATTCATTTTCCCCCAACCAAGATCAAATGTATCCTATGGTCACCCTGGGGCTGGAACATCCCAAGCTCATGGAATGCAAAGGGATAGAAGTAGAGATAGACCAGAAGTAAGCTTTGCCAATCCAGTGGGCAGAGAAAGAACGAGGACGGAGACGAATAGGGTAGAACCTGAGGTGCTTAGAGCTCACAGGAACCAAAGAAATGTGGATGGATTCCCTCTGCCGAGACCTAGAGAGCACGCAAGAACTCTGAGACCGACTCAGCTAGTTAAGTCCATGAAGAATTACTTTGATGGCACAGGAGATCCCTATGATCATGTGGCGGAGTTCAAGCAAGTCTTGAGAGCTGAACAAGTGGAGGATCTATTCACGCAGTACAATGCCTTCGGTCTAACCCTTAGGAACACAGCACTTACATGGTTTCAGCCATTGGATGAGCGCCAGTTCAGGAGCATAGACCAACTCCTAGAAGCATTTATTATTGAATTCTCCGAGAGTGGCATAAGACACAATACTTCCTCACTGATTCACAGCTTCAAGCAAACCCCTCAAGAGACTGTGAGACTTGCAGGAAGAAGATTTAGGCAATACCTTGAAAGATGTCCTGTTTCGGAGCTACCCACATCTGCCAAACAAGTAGCCTTATTCCTTGATGGATTGCTGAGTACGAAATTGAGATCCTATGTGTATCTGAAAGACCCTAGGACTATAGAAGAGTGTGTACGCATGTGCATTGACATTGAAGATAACCTAGGGGAAGAACTAGAGCTTTCCAAAATCTACAAAGATTCAGATAGTGCATCTAGTCACTCTTCCACGCAATCCACATCAATTGAGGAACTCGCAGAGAAAGTAGCTCAGAAATTAGGGGTAACTAGTAAACAAATCCCGAGGTTTGCCCCTGTGAAAAGGTGCTACACTTGTGGTGGTGACCACATGGCGAATGTCTGCCCCATTATGGCTCAACCCCAAGTAAATCCTGGTAGCCAGTACTGCACCATAGAACGGAGATACACCAATCACACCGCACAAGATTGCCCATACAACAAGCAGGCAGTTAGGCAACCCCACCCTCAGCCATACCCTCAGCAGGGAAGATACCAGAACCCGTACCCTCCACAACCATATGGCAGGCCACAACAAAATTTTCAACCTCAATATCAAAACCAACAAAGGCCTCAGCCTGTGCTAGCACAACAACCCCCAGCCCCAGCTAATGTGATCCCGGTAAAGTATACTGCTGCAGAAGAGAACCTGAATAGAGCTATAGTTCCTGTAACATCCTGGCTTTCTGAAAGTGACCCGAGTGACCATAGCTTTGATTCTACACATGTTGATAGCCCCCAGGCCTACTACATGCTGTCTCCTGAGCATGGTGAGTCCTATTATAGCGAAGAGACAAACGAACCTAGTTGGGAGTCAGATTACACGAACGTCATGTATGCAAACCCCAATCCTAGGCCTCAATCTAGGCAAGTAAGACCTCCATTCCCAAGAGGACCGTGCTACAGATGCCAAGGAGATCACTTCATTCGTGATTGCCCCTTACCTCCACTTACACAAAACCAGTCAGTGACGATCCAAGGCTTTTGCCAAGATTGTGGAAAAGAGCATCTCTTACGAGATTGCCCAAAGAACCCCAATAATATGCCAAAAATCACGCCCATCAACGTTATTGAGTTAGTGGTAGATTCCAGCGGAAGTATTACTTCCACTGCACCCGTACAGGTAGTCACGAGAGCTCAAGCAGTGAAGCAAAACCAAGGGGTAGGCAAGGAAAAGAGCCCAGACGCTAGCGATACTGAGAGTCAAAATAAAAAGAGAACAAGAGCTTGTAGAGATAGCCGCGAACGCATGAAAAGGCAATGGGCAAAGAAGATGAGTGAACTGGAGGAAAGTCTACGAGAAACCAAGGCTAAAATCATGGAGATCACATCTCAACCGCACTCTCACACATTCCCACCGCTACCATCCCCATCACCCTCCATCCCTCCACCCCAAACAGGATCAGTATTAGCTGATCCCACTCCTGAAGACATAGACATGATGCTTAAAGCATATCAGGCCAGAATCCAAGAAGGGCCAAACGTCACGGATCATGACAAGTGCTATCCCAGAGCTGACCTAGAGATAGAAAGAACCAAGCTGTGCGCGAAAATGGTCACATTGGCTCAGACTATGTTTGAAGCTAGTCGCCTTTTCAATTACTCGGGCTCAGCCAAGACGCAATTACACTTGGATGGATTCCTAGAGAAGTTAGAGGGAATAATTGCAAGATCTGCCAAGGAAGAAAAAAATCAAGAGAAAGATAAAGCAAGCAAAAACATGAACCATCCCCCATCGGAAGTTTATGTGGCCAATTCCACTAAACCAGGCAACTTCCCCTCCTTAGAAAGAATAGAGAGGCTAATTGCACAATCAAGAAAGGAACCTGCCCCTCAAAGAAAGGAAAGGGCAAGAGAACGGATAAGCGAGCCTCTTCAGGAAGCCCATGTGCCTCCTCAAGAAGCTTATCTTTCCCCCCAAAAGGCACATGAGCCTCCCTCGAAAGCTTGCGTACCTCCACAAGTTGCCTACATTCCTTCTCAGGGAGCGTATGAGTCTGTTCGGAAAAGTAATAGAATAAGTAACCCTCCCCAGGAAGCTGGTGCTCCAGCCATCTATGAGAACGAGGAGAGAGCCAACGATAGAATAAGCCCTCCTTCCCAGGTTGCTTATGCGCCTAATTCTACGGAGCCAGACACTTCTTCTTCTATGAATCGGTTTGCACCAGACTTCCTACGAGAGATTCAAGAAGACAAATGGGACAACGAAAGTGAAGTCGCCCCTCCCTTTGAACTTGTGGATGATGCACACGACCAATTCCCACAAGACATCCCATCTATTTACGGGGAACATGAGAGTACTCAATCTCACGAGAGATTGGACTTTGAATCTAATTCTTTACAGGAACTACCCCATTTCACAGGCCCATGGGAAGCAAGGTCCACCTGCATGAGAGCACCTACAGTCACGGTAAGGAACGAAGATTCAGTCATACCTAGGAACACAGAGGTAGTGAAGAACACTAACGTGCAGTGTAACCTCAAGTTAGAAGAGCTACTCAAGGTTAGACCTGAATTATGGAAACATGTAGCCAAACAAGTACTAGAGATAGCAAAACCTCGTTCCCAGGTAGGATCCCATAGGACAGTGCCAGAAATTCCCTTGGATAAGATAGGAGACATGTGTGAAGGTGAAGAAGGGAACACCTATCTTCCCATCACCTACCAGGAGTACACCACCAAGGCAATTTTGGACTCAGGTGCAGGAGTTGCAATTGCTACCACCTCCTTATGGAAGCGTTGGGGCAAGCCAGCACTCAGGCCAACGAGAATGAAATTGCAGATGGCCGATGGTCATATTGAAAGACCCTTGGGATTGCTAGAAGGCATAACTCTCACCACATGTGGTGTTGAGTTCGAGCATAGCTTTGCTATATGTGACTTCAGCAAAAATCATGCCTATGAGATGATTTTGGGAAGACCCTTTATGCGACAATTGCAAGTGGTACAGGATTGGGAGACCAATTCTTTGTACCTGCAACACTTAGGTGTTACGACCAAAGTCAATCTCAAGGATTATTCTCATAGAGATGTCCCTCCTATCCAATGGAATCCCATCCATAGAGCCAAAGATGATATAGAATCAGTGCATTCCATAGGGTCAGGATCCTCATGGATGCATGAAGACACCCACTTATGGATGTGCAAAGTAGCAGTAGAGGAAGAGAAGAGAGAAAAGGCCAGAGAAATAGGTGCAAACGAAACCCATAGACCCATTCAAGACCCAGCCTATGCACCTGTAGTTTTTCCAGACGAGGAATTTGAACCCCATGGCTGGGCAGAAATTTTAGCAACAATGGATGTAGCCATCAATGAAGAACAATGGACACCTCACTGTGATGAGGATGGCTATGACATTTCAGTCTTCTCCATAGAGCCAATCACGAGAGAGGCAGTTCTAGAAGAATGCGAACCTAGCCCTGATGCATTTGAGGATGCAAGTGACTCCGACCTAGAGTCAATCATTATGGACCCACCATTTGCATCAGATGAAGAATACTTCCATGAAGTAGAATTTCAACCCCAGAGGCATGGAGAGCTTACAAACGATGTAAGATTAGCAACACAGGTGACCCAGAAGGAAGAAGGGAAGAAACGAAAGAAGAGAGAAGCCTCACCAGAAGAGGAAGAATCTTTGTTCGAGGTCCCAGAAAATTTTAAGAAGTATGAGATAGATGACAGGAGAGTCATGATAAGAATGCCTAAACGAGAGGCACAATCAGGAGAGGCCTATGATAACAAAGAAACCACCAAGAAAATAGTAGTGGCCCTAGAAGAAGGAGAGGAGAGATGCACGTACATAGGCCATGACCTAACAGAGGAAGAAGAGCATGCGTTGATAGCCTTGCTAAGAGAATACAGAGATGTATTCGCTTGGAGTTACAAGGATTTGAAAGGTGTTGACCCTGATATATGCTCACACACTATCCCCATGACCTCAGATGCTAAACCCTCTAAGCAAAAGCCCTATACTTATAACGATAATTACGCTGCTAAGATCAAAGAAGAGATAGATAGATTGGTTGAAGCTGGATTTATCTATGAAATTGAGCACACTGAATGGGTATCCCCCATCGTAGTGGTGCCCAAGAAGAATGGCAAGCTGCGTGTGTGCATTAACTTGAAAAAGGTTAATGCAGCCACGATTCGAGATAACTATCCGCTTCCCATCACAGAACATCTCTTAGAAAGAGTGGCAGGCAAGGAAGTGTACAGCTTCCTTGATGGATTTTTGGGCTACAATCAAGTAGCCATAGCTCCAGAGGATCAACATAAGACAGCCTTTGCCACAGAATGGGGCATTTTTGTTTTTAGAGTAATGCCATTTGGGCTTACCAATGCACTAGCCACCTTCCAGAGGCTGATGTGCCATGTGTTTAAGGAGTTCCTGAGGAAGAGTTTAGAAGTCTACGTTGCTGATCTTTGTGCTCATTCCAACATTAGACAAACCCATATCCCTGAACTCAGACAAATCTTTGACAAATGTAGAGAATATCAAGTTTGCCTGAACCCAGAAAAGTGCATTTTTATGGTCAGGCAAGGCAAGATTCTAGGACACATAGTGTCAAAGAATGGCATATCTACCGACGAAGAAAAAGTGAGAGCCATAGCAGAGCTACCTAGGCCAAAGAATGTCAAGGAAGTACAAGCTTTCATGGGGCATTGTGGTTATTACCGACGATTTATACACATGTATGCCCGTTGCAAAGCCCATGTACGGGCTTCTGACTAACTTTGAGTGGACAGATGAATGTGAGAATTCCTTCCAGGAGCTTAAACGAAGATTATGTTCAGCACCAATCTTGACCACACCAGATTGGAATAAACCATTCCATGTTCATGTGGATGCATCCAATTATGCTATTGGATGTGTGCTTGCACAACCTACTGGTGAAGGTAATATGGATCTTCCAATTGCCTATGCCAGTAGACAATTGAATGCGGCTGAACGGAATTACACCACTACGGAGAGAGAAGGCTTAGGCATGGTATATGCAGTTAAGAAATTTAGACACTATTTGCTTGCAAATAAGTTTAAATTTTTTACTGATCATCAGGCATTGCTATACCTCGTAAACAAGCCATGCAATACAGGAAGATTAGTGAGATGGTTTCTCTTGCTAATGGAATATGATTTTGAAGTTGTGGTAAGGAAAGGTAGGACTCACTTGAGAGCAGATCACCTCTCTAGACTCACATCGGGAGAAGCCCCACAAGGAGTGTCAGATGACCTTCCTGATGCTTACTTGTTTAAGTTGGAAGTTGTACCGCAGTGGGCTAAGCCATTGGTACTAGTATTGACATACGGGCCTAACCATCCAGTGGTAAACACACGGAATAGAGAGGTTATAAAAGCCCAAAAGTACCACATCATGGCAGGAAGCATGTACAAGCACACAGATCAAGGGATCTTGGCTTGTTGCGTAGAAGAGGATGAGTACGCTAAATGGTTGCAATTAGCACATGTAGGTGCGTTAGCGCAACACCATTCAAAGCAACGAACTTTACAGACTCTAAAGAGATTCGGAGTGCATTGGCCAACTATGGAAGCGGATGTCCAAAAGTTGTGCAAGGAATGCCCAATCTGTTGCACTAAACCACCAGTGGAACACGCCACTCTTTATCAAGTATCCATTGTGCCAGATTGGAGTGAACCTCTAGTATCCTTCCTGAGGACAAACACATTCCCTCCAGACATGACTCTGGCTAGGAAAAGGAGTTTGGAACAAGAATCCCTGGATTACTCACTTATTGGTGATAACCTATACAAGCGTGGTAAAGATGGTTACCTGAGGCTATGTATTCATGAAAGTGAATATCTTAAGATCTTAGAAACTGCTCACCAAGGTGTAGCAGGAGGACACTTTGGACCAGACCGGGTGATCAAGGCAATACTATTTGCGGGGTTCTGGTGGCCTACCCTTCACATGGATGCACATACCTATGTGAAACGGTGTGATGTCTGTCAGAGGACTCAGTATCCTATACGCAAAGATGAGATGCCACTGAAACCTATGATGGGTGGACGTGCATTCTCTAAGTGGGGAATAGACTTCGTAGGTCCTATTAATCCCCCAGCTAAAGGTTCTCATGCGGAATACATCATTGTGGCCACAGATTATCTCACCAAGTGGGTAGAGGTAAAGGCTACGACAAAGAACGATGCTCAAACAACTGCTAAATTCTTGTTTGAGAATGTATTCACAAGATATGGGCTACCTATAGAGCTTGTAAGTGATAGAGGCACTCACTTCTTGAACGAAGTGATTGAAAATCTACTCCAAGAATTCTTGGTAATACACAAGAAGTCTGCCCCCTATCACCCTCAAGCTAATGGGCAAGCTGAGAGCACTAATAAGATCTTATGCAATGTACTGACGAAATTAGTGAACACTAAACGCTCTGATTGGGACAAACAGTTACATCATGCTGTTTGGGCATACCGAGTCGCCTACAAAACGGTACTCCAAGCCACCCCCTTTCAGATGGTATTTGGCCAAAACGCTGTGCTACCCTTGGACTTCTTGATTCCTACATTGAGAATAGCACAAGAGCACGAATGGACAGGTCATGAGCTCTCCTCTAGGATCTTTGACCTTGAACGATTAGGGGAAACAAGACTGAGAGCCGCTGCAGGAATATATGCAGCCAAGAAGAGACAGAAGGCATACTTCGATGCCCATGTGAAGGATAAGGGTTTGAAAGCAGGAGATCTAGTCTTAGTCTACACACTGAAACAACACGCGAGAAAGCTAGAAAAGAGAGGCTACGGACCTATGATCATCAATAGGATCTCCACGAGTGGAGCAGTACAACTAGCCACGTTAGAGGGTGATGTTCTCCCAAACTATATTAGCGGTTGCAGAGTCAAGTTGTATCAGGAACCCCTCACGGAGGAAATGCTGAGCCGACTCAACACTGCTAAGAAACGCAAAGAGGAAGAAAAGAGAGTTAGAGAAGAAGCTCAAGCAGAAGCTTTAGAACGCATCAGAAGGATGAAATTACGAAGGCAAGGTAGAGAGCAGCCTAGGACAAATGACTATGCAGATCAAGGATATCATATGGCAATGTGTGAAGTCGCAGGAACCAGCTCACATAGGATAACTGATCGACGTCCTTTCGTAACCCTAGATATAGGACAAGGAAAGAGTGCAAGGACCGTAAGAGCCTTGATTGACTCAGGTGCAGCCACTAGTGCTGTTAGAGTGTCTTACTGTCAAGAGTTACAGTTAACTGTCAATCCTGTGGAAGCATATCTCATAGGATTGGGAGGCGTGGAAACCCCTTGCATGGGCGAGGTGGAACTTCCCCTCTACATTCATGATGAGGCAATGACAGTTAAAGTACTGGTGTGTCAAGATGAGGATCTCACTGAACCTCTAGTCTTGGGTCAAGATTGGATCTATGACCAAGCAATTAACTTAAACCTAAGAAGTGGACTTCTCCAGGTTTGGGTCAATCATAGTCGAGTTATAGTAGAATTAGACAATGGAGCACTCAAGGAACTAGGAAAGGCACAGACTCCTGGTCCTTCCAGGGGTACACATGAAGATGACCATGCTGTTCTTGTTCAAAACCATGTGTTGCAGAGGAATGATATTTGCGAAAAAGGAGTCAGGGATGCAATGGAACTCCCTTCTTTTCCAAAGGCCAGAAGGAGGCAGCAACCAAAGGTGGATCAAAGGCAGAAGAAGCAGAGTACCACCTATGTCCGAGATCAAAAGTACCTGCGCAGCAGAATGTCCCAGAAAGTAAACCAAGTGTGGGTGCGGAAAGGCGAACACCCGATTGCACTCACGACAACCACACGGGCAAAGCTTCTTACTAGTAACCAACAACGTGACGCCACTAAGAAGTCTGTCAGAAATTCTTCTGCTAAGGAGAAATCCATTTGGGTGCCCAAAAAGTCGATGAAGGCTAGCCCACAATCAAGACAAATTTGGGTGCCTAAGGCTTGCTTGAGGGCACAGGTAGCTACGCCAAGGCCACAACCTATGCAGCATAATCCAACTACGCGTACAGCCCGTATTCACTCGTTCTCAACACTCAGGAACACACCCAGAACCAAGAGCATGCATGTAATCACTTGTAAATGGGTCCCTAAAAGGCCTCATGTTCAAGCTGATACACCTATAATGTTCTCTAGCGCCTCTATGAAACCAAAGGAAAAACCCATCCACTGCATTTGGCAGCTTAAGACCTGTAATAAACCCCCCGACCCCTATGTGTAGATTCACCCCCACTTACTAACGGCATTAGTCTCCTAGGAATACACAAACATTAACTACACACACTGTCTTCGTGCACTTACCAACCACTAACTCACCATCTACCTCATGTTAATGTTGTAACGGGGACAACAACGGATTTATTCTGTCCATTACGATGTTAACACATGATTCTATATTCTCACAGAATCAGAAGGCAAGCAGTAAAATGGCAGAAGCGACAGGTTCGGGCTCACAAGTAGGGATACTTACTGCAGGAATTGATGTGGATAGTCTACCTGTGGATGTGCCACCAACTGAACGACCAGTGGAGCTGCAGCACCTTCAGCAAATTCCGGTGCCGGATCCACCCACAGGGATCACAGAAAGAGTCCACGCCAACTCTCATTGGTTCAATGGCATGCCAGGTCCATTAGGAGAGGCCAAGTATATATGGGAGTCTAAGTGCGAGTATGACACATCATGGGTGCGATTCCAATTTTTCTCCAAGGAGTTCGAGACTTTACAGAACACCGAAGATCTCCAGACCATATGGCAACGAGCAGGGCTGGCAGAATACTTTGAAGCCCCACTACCTAAACCCGATCTCCTCCGATGTTACTATCTGGTCTCCACATTACAAGCTAATGAAGAAAAGGACAAACCCGGATCATTTGTTCTTCCCTCATTGCTGGGCAACAACGAGTTAAAGAGGTTTGAACTTACTGTGGAGTTGGTAAGCGACGCTTTGAATATGCACGGCACGCATGTACCCTCTGAAAAGGATGCTCTTGTTCCCACTAACATGAAGGATAGGAAACTATTGAAGCTTAAAGACATGGCAGCACTCACCCCGAATGTGTCCATCCCTCTCCGCATGTGCATGCAACATTTCGCCTTTCCCGGCCAAGACCGATTCACACAACCACACAAGAGGATCTGGTTCGCTCTCTACTTAGCGGAAGCAGGTGCGTTACCCATTAAGCTACCGGTATGGATTATAGATCAGTTGTATGAAGCAAACAAACGGGCTTCTAGGAAATTAGTGGTGAACGGATGCTGTGCAATCACACGCATTATTTACCGGTGCATAGCATACGATGTCCCCATTGAACGTGCCTTAACTTGGGCACAATTACAAATGTTTAAAAGGCTCAAGACGTCCACACATCAATCCAAGCGCATGAGGGGTGCGATCCCTTGTGTCCAGACAAGGGAAGTTCTAACTACTCCTGAGGTATCGCCACGAAGGGAGGCCACTGTACCTCCCTTTACCATTAGGATACCCAGGTCGGGATCTGACACTACGACACAAGCTACCCCATCGGCTCCTCCTGTTCCACCTGAATTCGAATTTGCTGCCACTGGAGATGCTGAAGGAATGGACCCCCAGGACTTCGAAGCATTCCTACAAAGTACACAATTCTCCGATGTGGAGTTTTATTCAGAGGCAGAGGAACAAGGCACATCCTCAAGAAGAAGAAGAAAGTCTACAGACGGTCGACATGTACATTGGAGTGACGCTCAGCAAGGTCAACAACAAGGACACCTAGAAGAAGAAGGAGCGTATGAAGAGGAGACCACTGACGCCCCAGCCTATACAGTAGAACTTCGAAGGCTGTATCAGATTATGGAAAGAGTGCGATCGCAACAACTACTCACCGAACAGAGTAGCAGAGTACTCATGACTCAGTTGTTGGAAGAAGTAGGAGTGGACTCAGAGTATAGGGAAGGTCTCTTATTGATGGCAGAAACATACGGGGTAGTGGAAGCAGTGCGCACTGCCATTCAGAGATCTCCAGTTCAATATGACCCACGAAGGTTCCAGACACGACCACGCTCAGGGAAGAATATCCAGATTCCCATTACAGTTGCAGAAGAGCCAACTATTACATCTGAACCTATCAGGACAACCTCCCAAGCAACCGAAACGGCTAGCCAACAACACCCAGTCACCCATGAGGAGTCCACCAAACCACTACCACCCATACCCCCACCATCACCTCCTAGAGCAGAAACAGTGGAAATCACCTCGACCACTCAACCCACCGACCCAACCTTCATCTTCGGTACTCCCATCTCTAGTTCCAACCTATTCTCTACCACTGATAACCCAATCTTTGAAGCAACCCCCATCACTACACAATCCACCGAACCGCTCCTAGAGCCTACCCTAGGGCAACCATCACCCATGCCCTCAGCCATAGGTCATCCTGACCCTAGATCCACATTCATGGGTTTCCCTGCTACCACGCAACCCTTCCAGCCCCCCTCAAATTTACGACCTCAACCCCCGACCTCTATCTCTCCATTTCTACAATCCCTCCATGACCTCCTTGCTAGAGCTTTTCAACCAGGGTCTCAACCATTTCCTGTCTTTTCAGCTCCCCACCCCACTTCGCATCTATTCACCACTTCCACACACACACCACCTACCATCCCAATGTATATGGCAGACCCCACACTCACACCCACTCCTGAGGGTATGGACATTTCACCACCCACGGCACCTCCCCCCACGGTTTCACCTCCTCCCATTCCCCCTCCACCAATTTCACTCACACACACAACTTCCGTAGACACATCATTCACTGTCTCCCTTCCCCAATTCCCTTCCCATGCATCTCCCACTGTAAACACCACCCACTCATCTATAGGAAATGCATTGGACACCATGTTGGCTTGTATATCAAATTTAAGGACAAATTACATTCAGCTCCAGCAACAAAACGAACGCCTGCACGAGCACTCAGAGACACTACAGCACCGCCTTGCAGCACTAGAAGAGGAGAATGCTCGCCTCCACACACAGTTCCAAACTCTCCAAGAAGCTCATAGCATATTGGAGGTACAGTTACAGAACGTAGATCAGGAAGCGGTGCAGGTGGTAGAAGGTCACCTACGGACACAGCTGGAACGCAACTCAAAACTTCAGCGAAATATGGCACTACTCAAACGCCATCTTGCGGCTGCTCAGGAAGAGAATAGACGCCTGCAAATACAAAATCAAGAGAACCTGGAGGCAGCTATTGAGAGCACACCGGGGGCACCCATCAGCCCATCCAAGTTTCAAGCAGTGACCCCCGATAATATCAAGATTATATTGGAAGACTATGCCATGCTGCTTGAAGCACATGATAAACTATCGGAGGAACTAGGACAATTGAAGCAGGAACACCAACAAGGACCAACAGCAGCCTCTCCAACCACCCCCTCTGCGGCTTCACTTCTCACAGACGCAGAGGCCATAAAAGATCTCCAGAAACAGGTCACTGAATTGCAAACACGCCTACTACAATATGAGAGACCATCTTCCCCTCCAGAGGCTCCCACGGACGAAGAAGTTGTGCAAATTCCTGTGGAACAAACGTTTGACGAAGAATACGATCCGCAACCATTCCCAGGAGGCCAACAAACAGAAGAAGCGCAGGACACATTCGAGGCACCACGGCCCCCATGGCTACGTCAAGTGGAGGAAATCAGGAGTTCGCACGAAGAGCGCACAGTAGTGCAAAATCAGGCCATGAGAGTCATAGAGGAAACTGTATTACAATCGGCTTACTTTAAGAACCTGTCATCGAGACGCCTGATTCTCTCATCTGAACTCCAATACAGGCCGTATTATATTATCTTGGCTGATTATAATGCAGAAATACAAAGAGTCACGGGTCAGATTCCTACCTTTGCGACCCAATTTCAACCCGAAGACCTTCCTCCAGAGGTGCAAAAAGGCAAAATTCGTCAACCCACATGGCGGCAGAAACTTCTAGAGACATATCCAGAAATGCTACGCACATGGAACAACGCTCCTTTACACCTCCTGTACAATCCATGCTACGGTCCAGTCCCCCGCCGCAGGTCGTGGAAGGCATTCAATATCAAGGTACAGAACAACGCGCAATGCAAGGAATGGCTGAACTACCCATACATTGCGCCACCACAGGGACCACCGTCGGTAGCATATATGATGGGAACCATTCGCCACTGGATGCCGCGTTTGAAGCCCATGCAAGATGTAGCAGCGCAAATGATGCTTAAAATCTTAGATATGATGCAAGTAGTCCTGAAGACCTTTAGAAATGCAGCCGCACCACAGGTACGTCTCCCGGGGTTTAGCAATGGAAATTACGACTTGGTGTATGACATGAGCACCACCCCAAGTATTCGTGTGGCTTACGCTTGGCATGCACGCATCAAATACCTCCCCGTCTGCTACAAACAGACCTTCAAAGAAATGTTCAGATCAGGTTTCTGGGAGTATCACTCGGAGATTTTCGCACCAAAGCCAACACATCTGCTCCAACTGTTTGCTTGTGAACAAGCAATGTACTCAGAGTACTACACCACCCCACAACCAGAGACCCCTGGTGCAATAAATTGGGATGCATTGGAAGCTGATCTAGCAAGAGGCTTAAGGATAGGAGAACATGAACTGGCCACCAATGTCATCCAATATTACATCGACCACCCGAGAGAACAAAGGTCTGTCAGGGGTGACAGACGCTAGGAAGGGGGGAGTGTTGGCATACAAAGCAACAGAGGAGTCATGCACAATACGGCAACAAGGCCAAATCATTTTTTTCCATGGATTATGTACAACTCAAGTGATTTTAATCACTACACAAACATTGTAAATCCCGTTTTTGGTAGAATAGACTCCATTTTGTGCAAACCGAGGAGTCCTCGAGCTTGAGGAGTATTAGAAGCATCATCGTACCAATTCTCATAATTTTTAGACTTCGTTTGAGCCCTCAAATAAGCCCTGGAACCTAATTTTTAACTAGGCCGGACACTAGGTCTGGACAGGGCCAAAACTAGTCAAAAAACTATAAAAAGAGCTAGAGAGCTCATTTTTGGGGTTAGATTGTTTGTGAATTGAGCTTAGGTAAGAGATCTATTGATTAATGCAAAGAACTCCATTGTTCCTCTCCTTATTCTTGCTTGTGTGCGCGTGTGTGTGTATGTGTGTGCATGCTTGTGTGCTTCTCACTCACGCACTTGTGCCTTCACTTGCTCATAGTCTTCATACTAGTCCTCACGTCTCCACGGATTGACAATTATGAGGTGAATCTTCTCACGTTGGTACTCACCATTGTGCTAGAGTGACAACTGATATTTATATATTACACTTGTTGTACTTTTTTTTCTAGGTCATTCTTGTACATTCCTTTTTATCTACTAGAAGAAGAAGAAGAAGAAGAAGAAGAAGAAGAAGAAGAAGAAGAAGAAGAAGAAGAAGAAGATCATTCTTCCTTGCCTCAATCTCTATGTGTGCTTCTCCTTGATAGTGAGAGTGTGAGTGTGAGCTCTCTTCCTTATCTCCTTCCTCGTGACATGGAATCCGAGAAAGCGTGGCTGTAGAGAGCTCGTGGAGAAGGCGACGGTGAAGACTACATGGCAAGGCGTGGAGAAAACACGACTCACAAATGACCTCCATTTGCTAAGAAAATGGGCATAAAGGTAGAGGACCTCAGAATATTTTTGAGAGTTATCCCTTTAGGGTCACTTGTTTTTGTCAGAATGAAGTTTTGGAGCCATCTCGACCTACATTTTGAGCTCGTAAGGTGGGGCTCATATAAAAACCATGTCAATTTTAGAAATTGTAACTTGTCTCGTATTCGGCAACACCTATATATTCTAGATCGATAATTTTGAGAGATTTTGTGTACTGTTGATACATGAAAGCTGTGTTTTTCTGAGATCGAACTGTCACGTTATAGTCTAACAGTGTTTAAGTAGAATTGTTGCTTGTAGTGTTTTGCAATGTTGAGAATTGCTGCAAAAATGGCAAGCACAGATGGAATGAGTCAGCTTATGAGAGATAAGCTGGACAATAATAATTTCCATGCTTGGAGATTAAGAATGAAGAATTTTCTGATGGGAAAAGGCTACTGAAAGTACATCAAAGAAGACAATGAAAATGCTCTGTAGTTACCAGAAAGGAATCAGACTGTAGATCACTTAAGAGCATATCAAGAATGGAATCAAAGAGAATGAAAGGTAATGTACTAGCTATTTGTTAGCATACAAGATAGCATGATTGGACACATATAGGAGGCCAAGACTCCAAAGGAGGTTTCGAACAGTTTGGTCACATTTATGAGACCAATACAAAGGCACAGAAATTGCAACTCAAGAACGAGCTGCATACATTGGAAAAGAAGAGCATGTTGGTAAGTGACTACACCTTGAAAATCAAAAGCATATGTGAGTCACTTGAACCTATTGGTGTGAATGTAGATGGTGATGATAAGGTGGAAGTGTGTCTTCATGGTTTAGGAGCTGCATATAAGCAGTTTAGAACTTCTATATAGACCAAGGAAAATATTCAGAATTTTGCTAATCTGGTATTATGCTGATTGTTGAAGAAAAGAATCTTGGTAAGGATCCAAAATCCCAAGGAAAATATAGTTCTGAGCAGGAAATCTACTCTAATAGAGGAAGAGGTAGAGGTTTTGGAAGTGGAAAAGGAAATATTAACCAAGAACAAAGTCAACAACAAAATCATGTAGGAGGAAGAGGGGAGTTTCGAGGCAGGGGGAGCCAAAGAGGCTGCATAAATTTCCAAAAAAATGATTCAAGTAATGATAGTAAAGAATGCTAGCATTGTGGTAAACCTTGATACTTTGAATGTGATTGCAGGTTGAAGAGTCAAAATAACAGAAGGCAGCAAAACAACTATGCATCCACAAGTGCAGATGATTCTGAGAAGCTGTTCATGGTTCAACATCACATGATGAATATGATGTCTGCTAGTATTTCAAAATCAAATGATAATGTCTAGTATATTGATTCAGATGCTTCAAATCACATGACCAATCATGCAGAATGGTTTAGTAGTTTGCAAAAATTGCCAGTTCGTGGATATGTTGAAATAGGTGATGATACATTGCATCCTATCGAGCATACACAAAACTTAGCATTGTCTATGGAGGACGGGAAGGTAAAACATCTTGATGATGTGTTGCATGTTCCAAACATGACAAAGAATCTAGTTTTTGTTGGACAAATGGTTGACAAGGGATTACAAGTCAAGTTCAATGCTGATGGGTTATATGTAGAAGAATACAAACATGGTGGACGATTGATCGCAAAAGGAAACAAAGTGGGTAGGATGTTCACCTTAAATGTGAAAGTTACATGCAAATCTACAAGGCTAAAATTGATGCAGTCAAAGGAGATCGTTCATGACTACCAAATTTCAAGGTTTCTTAGATGAAAAAGGTATGTGCAGCATGTCAATTCGGTAAAAAGTCAAGATCATCATTTCCACATGACAAGCATGTTAGTGAAAATGTGCTAGAAATAGTATATACAGATGCTTGGGGTCCTACAAAGACCACATCTATGGGCGGTTGCAGGTTTTTTGTTACTTTCATTGATGACCATACACAAAAAGTGTGGATATATTTCATGAAAGAGAAGAGTGAGATATTCACTCACTTCTAGAATTTTAAAGCTATGGTGGAAAGGCAGACAAGGAAGTATATTCAGATATTAAGATCTGATGGAGGAGGTGAATACATGTCAAATGAGGACATCAATTTTCTTAAAATTCATGGAACTCGACATCAATTTTCATTCTGGTATACACCACAACAGAACGATGTTGCTGAATGCAAAAATAGACATTGTAGAAATAGCAAGAGCCTTAATGGCTGATAAGAATATGCCTCATTCTTATTGGCCAAAAGCTATGCATATGGTTGTATACATCATGAATAGAACTCCAACTGTTGTTGTACATCAAGTTACACCTGAAGAGAAGTTCAAAGGTAAAAAGCCAAACTTATCACATATGAAAGTTTTTGGTTGTATTGCGTACATACATGTTCCAAATTAGTTGAGGATGAAGCTTGATCCAAAAGCAGAAAAATGTGTCTTCATTGGATACTCCCTTGAGCAAAAGGGATATAAATGTTATAACCCACTCACATGAGAGGTGAAGGTGAGCAGAGATGTGGTATTTGATGAAATGTGAAGCTTTTATGCACATGCCAAAGAAGAACTGAGTCTTGATGAGAAGATTGAAAACGTAATCCAGTTGGAAAGTAGTTCGACAGTTCTAGAAGAACTTGATCAGGCACTTCAAAGAAATAAAAAATTAGAAGTTATCATGCTCAGTTCTATCCAAGAATATGAAATGATCATTGAGTTTTTGAGAGAACATGAAGTGAATGTGAATGCAAAGTATAAGACTACTGAGAAGAAGATAAAACCCATAGCCCAACCATTGCCAGATGATAGTCATGAAAAGTATTTGAGAGTATTTGATGACCCTATGCTGAGGAGATGAGAGCTTATAGGGCATCATTTTACTGAGGAAATTGTTAAACAGAGAAAGATCATTTCTTAGACAAAAAGAGAAAGAAAAGTTCATAAACGTAATCAAGAAACACAAGAAAGCGTTTGCACCTTTCCCACATGAGATAGCTTGTGTGGATCCAAAACAAGTTCCATCCATGATTATCTTTACAGTGCCACATATACCATGGAATATTTGACCTATACCAATCCCAAAGGCTCACTTACCTAAGTAGATGATGTTGTTAAAGGAAAAGATATCCATGCAAATATTGGAACCATCTTTGACTCCATATTGTAGGGATAGGACCTATAGTAGATTAGTTTCTAGAAGCATTTGTTGGGCTTTCCATCTACTCTATGGGTGACCTTTATTCAGGGTATGACCACTTCCAATTAGCTATTGAGAGAAGAGGCATCATGATGATGAAGAATCCAGTAGGCCTTGTACACACGTGTACTTTGCCATAGGAGCGGCAAATTTTGTGGCTCACATGATGAATGCCATGAATCTAGTCAGAGCAAACTTCATACCTTCAGTGACTATGCCTTTTATCGATGATATTTCGATAAAAGGATGCGAACAAAGAGTGAAAGATGAGATTCTAGATGCTTTTGAATGCTAGAAATTTGTTCACGACCATATCTCTGACTGTGAGAAAATTCTTGAGAGATTTGAGGAGGTGGGGCTAAGATTTTCTCTCGAGAAATCTATTTTTGGAGTGGAAAAGGTTTCCATTGTAGGACATGTGTATGGACACTATGGCCGCAAGCCATACCTATAGAAAGTGGAAGCCAATAGTAGGATTTATGAGGTATGTCATAATGTCAGTGAGGTGAGATTTTCTTGGGAGCTTGTGTCTTCTACGTGATCTGGATTCTTCACTTCACTCACATTGTGAACCCTTTATATGATCTTCTAAGAAAGAGAAAGAAGTTCTTTGGACAAAAAAAAAGTCAATAGTGATGCGTAAATTGAAGCAACTGCTAACTAGAGCCTTGATTTTGAAGTGTGCTCATTATTTGGGTCAAAAGCCTATCATTTGGACTATACATACTAGTATTATTGGTATAGGTTGGGTCATAGGACAATATGATGATGACGGGCATAGATATGCAATGTGCTTTGGTGCAAAGATTTTGCATGATACTTAAAGACAATATTTGCAAATTAAGAGAGAGCTATGGGGTTTAGTGAAGGCTTTAAAAACTAATAAAGAGTATTTCATTGGAGCAAATATTGTAGTTGAGACTAATTGCTTCCATTGATTGGCATGATAGCAAACTATTCCTCTCTGGATATTGTGATGCTTAGGTGGATCTCATATGTAAAGTTTATTAATCCCGCTTTTTTTCACCTAGCTGGAAAGTTGAACACAATGGTTGATATGCTTCCAAGAGAAAAATTTGATGATGAATCTGATGATGATAATGGTGTAGAAAGAGAAATGAACATGATGAGATATGATCCTCTAGTATATGTTTACGAGCAATTCCATGAGAGCGAGTATGATGGTGAGTGGAAAGGTATAGGAAATTATCTGAGTATGCTAAAACCTTCCTTATGCTGGTCCACAAATAACTATAGATCCATTGGAAAAAGTCTTACAAATTTTCCTTGAAGGATGGACTTATCTGGAGACACGCTAAAGGCAAGGTGAAGAGTCCATGGATGATATTGAGTTCTAGGAGTCTTTAGAGCAAGGTGATGAGAGAGATGCATGAGACCTTATGGGCAAGTCACAAAGGATTTTATGCAACATATGAAAAGATTAGCGAATTCTATTAGTGGCCTCGGATTTATGTGTACGTGACTTTGTGAGCACTTGTGCCACATGTCAAGTGCATTCATCAATTGGGCATAGGAACCCATTACATCTGACTTACCCTCCTTGTATCCATTACAAGTGGGTGGTTGACCTTGTAACCACGCCCAAAGGGATAGATCAGATGATGTATATTTTACTTGCCTGAGAAGAGTTGACCAACCATGTGGAAGGTCGATCTCTTTGCACGAAGACAACTTATAATGTATGTGAATTCCCTTTAGAAGAAGTGATCTCAAGGTTTTGATATGTTGAGATAGTGGTTGCGGATATGTGGAGAGTTAGATGTGAGAGAGGCAAAAGAGTTCTTTGATCATCATGGAATTCATTTGTCTCTCACTACCACTTATAACCCTGAGGCAATGGAAAGATTGAGAGAGTTCACTGTTCCATCGTAAAGGCGATCTCTAAGGCCTGCCGTGGTGACATAAAGCAATGGCCTGGATTTCTTCCATTCACATTATGGCAGATAGGATGATGCACACTCGGTCCACATGATTCATGTCTACTAAGCTGATGTACTCTCAAAAGCCAATTTTCCCTATCTAGACTCAGATATTGACTTGGATTACGCTCCCATGGAATGATGGATTGATGAGAGAAGAGCTCTTATCACTAAGAATTAAACTATTAGAGCAAGGGAATGAGAAATTAAAAGAATCAATTAAAAAGATAAATGAGTCAAGGTTGAAAAATAAGATTTATTTTGACAAAACCCATGGACTTAGACCACCTAAGATCGAGATAGATGACTCGGTATTGGTGTACAAAAGTACGTTTGATAATGAGTATGGTGCAAGGAAGAAGTTGACTAAATGATGGTTTGGTTCGTATGTAGTGACATCTATGTTTGAAAATGGAACGTATACACTTCGAGAATTCGATGGTACTTCTTTGACATCCTTGATTGCAGAAAAGAGAATGAAATTATTCAAGAAGAGAAATGATGAAGACTAAGAGATGATCAAGAACTACTAGATGATGTAATGAGGAGAGTTAAATCAAGTGAATGTACTTTCTTTGATTTGTCCATTTTGAATTTTATTCTGTATATATTTGATTTTTTTGCATATCATGCTCCATTTCATGATGTTCTAAGCAAATATAAGAAGATATTAAATTGCGATAAGAAGTGATTAGAGACGCTATTAGGGATGTATGTGCCTAAGAGAGTATGATTAGATCCCCTATTGCCATTATGAGGACCTAGATAGGACACTCTGACTTGAAGCTCCTAGTAGAAAGATGGACTTATTTTATATGAGTAGGTTGTGTGAAGTTTCGAAAACACTTAGGAAGTGAAATCCTGACTCCTACTAGTGCATGTCTCTAGATCCTCAGCTCTAATTAGGGGTTGGGCCTTTCCCCTTCAACAAAAAAGTTGTGAAGAAAAATAAACAAATAAATAACGAAATACATTAATGGTTGTTGTACAAAAAGAAAAAGAAAAAGAAAAACAAAAGAACAAAAAACAAAAATAGTTTCATCACTTAGATGTGGTCTCAAAACCACTCTTGAGATTTGTATGCGGGCTATATGAGGCAGAGCTATGCAATAATGGAGCTAGTTGTATTTCTTGATAGGTGTATAGGAACAAACATGAGAACATTTATATAAAAAGAGGACTAACATCGAAACAAGTTGATAGGAAAGACTGTTACTAGAAAGTCCAAGTAATTTCTATAGATGTAGATTGACTTATTTTCAAAGGTAGTATGCTGATCGAGCAGGTTTTTTGATCATGACTTACACACTTTAAAATCATCTTTATTTTACTTGGAACATGCATATGCATAAAAAGATCATGTTTCAATATTTGAAAAGAAAAATATAAAAATGAAAAAGAGTTTCAAATGAAATTTGATACGCTTTTGTTGGATTTTGCAAGTTGGCCCTTTGAGAGGATGTGCAAGTTTAGTGGGGGCAGATGTCTAAATGAAACCCCTCAAGGATTGTGCATCTAGAAGATTTTTTCAAATATATTTCTTTGTCTTTTCTAACCATGATATGATGTTTTGATTGAAGAACCATGAAAAGAGTGATAAATTTTCTAAATGTTTGATTGAGTGAGGAAAATATTTCATGTGTATATTAGACCTGTATATTTATTTGTATAAAGCTCATGTTAGATTGTGATCATTTCTGGGTTCTTGGGATGGTTAGGGGTCTGTAAAATACAGGCCCTATTTGTATTTTCCTAAATTCTATAGATTCAGATATATGTACTACTTCACAGACTTAACGTGTTGAATTATATTAACTTGCAACTACTATCTGTCTTCGCTACTTCAACACAAGATAGTTAACGACACATTACAATATTCTTCACCACCATACACATAAACACGCACTTCGTCGATTCACTGCAATGTCGATCACTTAATACTTTATCAATGAATTAATTAATCACCAAACTTAATTAGTAGAAAGACAGATAACAAAGTATTCAGAAGGTTACAACTATTGCGCTACGCCCTTTCGGTATGCGTGAGACTTTTCATATTACATTCTGGCGGCTCACACTAGCATGCATGGTGGACTCGAACCCGAAAGGTAATTACAAAATTCACGGTTCATCTATGATACTCTGTACATACATGGAGTGCGCTAATTTGAAAGTTCTAGCGATCTTCTGTTTTAAAACTCTAGCATATTCTGCAAAATATCAGGTTCAATAAGTTGCGCATCACTTTGGACCGAACTCGCAGCTATGACCTGACTAATAAGGGACTCAGCATGTGTCTGCAAAAATGCTTCTTGTAAATAAAACTTGTTGGCAAGAGGAACGTCTCTGTGCAACTTCACTTCAGCGATCTCTGCATCAATTCTTAACAACCTGTCAGCTTAAACTCCGAGCTGTTTTTCTCTATTCTCTAGTTCCTTATATTGAAATTGCATTGTTTTGTAAAAATCTTCTCTCTCTTTTTGAACGGTGGCGACTTCCTTCTTTAACTGGCGGGTCTTGGAAATCTCTGAAGAAAGTTCTTGATCCCTTTGGAATAGCTGCTTAGTAACTTTATGTAATTCGGCTTCAGCTTTAAGGACATTGGCGGCGAGTGACTCTGAAGCTTCTTCGAGTATGCTGAGTTTATCTCTGGTACCATGAAGCTCGTTGCCTAATGCAATCATAGCATCCTGTTTATCTGCAACCTCTTGCTTTTGTTGGGAAAGATGGATGGATGATCCAAGAGATTGAGTAGAACTGCTAAACCTGCTTTGTACCAGCCCTCTTTTCCTTCAGACTTGATTAGTAGACTTCCTTAGCTTTCCAATGACACCAAGAAATGGCCTATGTCCTTTGGAAGTGATGTGTGTATTGATTGAATCAAAACAGATAACTTTGGAAATCACAAACTCAAGAAAACCTTCTATTTTAGTCTAGAAACCTATTGAATGTTTTGCTTAGTGTGACCAGTACAGTGACAATTGATAAAATTCCTTCTAGGGGTATTCAATTAGCTTATTAAGCTACCATTTGCAAGTCAAATGATGTAAAAAGATGAACTATGCTAAGAGAAATCAATTTAGCAAGATTTGGTATACCCCCGTTTTTTAGGACTATAGCAGAAACAGACCAGTGAGCACTCGACGCCGATTTCTCTGAAATGGCTGAATGAAATCACTTCAAACTTTGTCAACATGTAGGTGGCTTTGAGCTGAATCCAAAAAGCTTTCAATCGCTGAATTTGGAGTAGTATTGACCAAGATATGTCCTTGACAAGTTGACAGACTTTTGAGTAGAGTAGCAGAGAACACAGAGATGAATGATGTAAATGTATCTATTAATTAACACTTGTGTACAATCCCATTGGCATGAATAGCATAGCCAAATGGTGTAGAGAGGTGTAGGCTATGGTGTAGTCCTCACACACACTCAATTATAGTAGAATGAAGCTCGGGAGTGATCTCTCATACCCGCGACTTTTCTTCTTCACTTTTATATGTAATGAGTAAAGTTTGAATTCAAATTCAAACTTTTGGCTCCCTATGATCAAGATCCTAAATGCTTGGAGATATTCTCTCAATCAAGTGAGCTACCCTTTCCACGAATCTCTTAGGTAGGTGTTTACAAAAAGATTCCAAGTCAATTAGACTTTTACAATGAGGTAAAGTGGTAATAAACCACTAGCATATGTTCATATGGTTCTTTATGTATGTAGACTCTTCATGATGTCTTTCAAGCCAAATGTGTAGGCTTGTGATTTACACCAACAGCTCCCCCTCAAGCCAAACATTTTGGCTTAAGTCTTCATCCTCATTCTTCAAGTATATCCTGCAATCCAATCATAGATTTGAACTTGCAAAGTTTGGTTCCATCCAAAGCTTTAGTCAGCAAATTTGCACATTGCATGTTAGTTGACACATAGGTCAGCTGAATATCTTTGCTTAGCAACTTCTCCCTCACATAGTAATAATGAACATCTATGTGTTTTGTCCTGGCATGATAAATAGGATTAGCTGCAAGGTGAAGAGAACTTGTATTATCTCCAAATATAATTGGAGGCCTAGTATATAAGCCCAATTTTGTATACAAAAGCTTAATCCAAATTGCTTCTTGAATGGCATTAGCTAGCCCTCTATACTCTGCCTCTGTAGAAGACAATGCCACAGTGGTTGCTTCTTTGCAGACCATGAGATTGGTTTGTCACCTACAAAAGAGATATATCCAGAATTGCTTCTCCTATCATCCTTGCATCCTGCCCAATCTGCATTTGAATAGACTTTTATATCAATATCTGAAGTGTAAGGAAAATACAAACCATGGTTCTGTGTACCCTTGAGATACTTCAAGATTCTCTTGGCAGCCTCTAAGTGAGGTATCCTTGGTTTGTGCATGAATTGACTCGGCACACTAACTCCATATGCAATATCAATTCTGGTTAAGGTAGCATAGTTCAAGCTACCCACCATACTTTGATAACCTGTAATGTCTTGGACTTCATCACCTTCATGGGCACTTAGCTTTAGGTTCACTTCCATTGGAGTGCTTGCTGCTTTAGCATCCTGTAATTGAAATTTCTTCAACATATCTTGTACATACTTTTTCTGAGTAATGTATATCCCTGAATTAGTGTAGAATAACTCAAGCCCTAGAAAATACTTCAATAATCCAAGATCATTGATCTTGTACTCCTTCATCAATTGGCTTTTAATACTTCTAATTCCATTGAAATCATTGCCTGTAATGATGATGTCATCAACATAAACACAAAGATATATTACCTCTGAATTACTTCTCTTGATGAATAGAGAAGTATCTGCCTTGCTCATAACAAATCCTTGGTCTTGGAGGTATGTAGTCAGCCTTTAATTCCATGCCCTAGGTGCCTGCTTCAATCCATATAGAGGCTTCTTTAATTTGCAAACATAATTTACCTTCTTAGGATCTTCATAGCCAGGAGGTTGTGACATATAAACTTCTTCTGAAATCCATCCATTCAAGAAAGCATTCTTGACATCCAATTGGTACATATTCCAATTCTTTGATGCAACCACACTCACCAACACTCTGATTGTTGGCATCTTGGCCACAGGAGAAAATGTTTCTTCATAGTCAATGCCTTGGGTTTGTGCAAAACCCTTGGCTACTAATCTGGCCTTGTACCTGTTAATTGTGCCATCAGAATTTCCTTTCAATTTATAGATCCATCTGGATCCTATTACCTTCATGGAGTCCTTCTTAGGTACTAGCTCCCATGTATCACTCTCCTTGAGTGCTTCAATCTCCTCATCCATAGCTTCTTTCCATTCTGATTTGGTGATTGCTTCTTCATATGAATCTGGTTCTTCATTTGACAAATCCTTGGCAAGATAAACTGAATGTTTAGTAACAAGAGATGTATCATACCCATATCTGATAGGTTTTTTGCTTTCCCTTTGTGATCTTCTAAATGGTTGATTTGAAGATTCAAGTATGTCTTCAAGCTTCTTCATCTTCATTTTGCCTTTGGACTTCCATGCCTTGAACTCTTCAAGGTCGATTCTATCTTCATCATCTGAACTTGAGTCTTCTTTCTGAGTAGGTTCCTCCTTTGCAAGTTTTGGAAAATCCTCTTCCAAATCATAGGGTAGTTTGACCTTCCTGCATTCATTCTCACACCAAGAATCATTCTCATCAAAGATCACATCTCTGCTTACCATAAATCCCTTATTGGTAGGGCTGTAAAACCTATAACCTTTTTTATTTAAATCATACCCAATAAAGATGCATTTTTCAGCCTTTGGATCTAACTTACCTCTTACCTGTGAAGGAATGTGTACATATGCTACACATCCAGAAATTTTGCAGTGATCTAATGATGGTCTCTTACCATGCCATGCTTCATATGGTATCATACCATCAAGTGATTTAGATGGTAACCTGTTTATGAGGTAAGTGGCAGTAGAAACACTCTCTGCCCATAGATAGTTAGGCAACTTCTTCTCATTAAGCATAGATCTAGCTGTCTCAATAATTAACCTATTTCTTCTTTCAGCTCCCCATTTTGTTTAGGAGAATACCTTGTGGTTATTTCCCTTTTGATGCCTCTGTCCTACAAGAAGTCCTCAAACTCATTGGAGAAGTATTCACCTCCTCCATCTGACCTTAGCCTCTTCAAATTCCTTCCTGTCTGATTTTCAACTAATGCAAGATATTTTTTTAAGCAATTAAACACCTCATCCTTGTGCTTCATAAAGTATAATACAGTCCATCTGCTATAGTCATCAATAAAAGACACATAGTACCTTGAACCTGAGACTGAGGGGTCTTTGCTAGGTCCCCAAACATCTGTGTGTACCAACTCTAGGTAGTCTTCATGCATATATCCTTTCCTTGAGAAGGGTAACCTGTGAGACTTACAAATTGACAAGCACTACACTTGTAAATCATATGTTGCTTGGATATATTAGGTATCCCAAGCACACATTGGTCCCTGCATATTTGCTTCAAGGTCCTTTCTCATATATGCCCTAATCTCTTGTGCCAAATCTCAATCTCTGAAAGTGTCTGATCCTTATAACTGTATAGTGCAATATTTTTTGTATCTTCCAACTCAAAAGTGAAAAGTCTACCTGATTCTTCTCCTTTAGCTATCCTCTTGAATCCATGTCTTGGGTCCCCCACAAATGCTCCATATTGATTGAACCTGACCTGCAAACCTTTCTCCACAATCTGGCCAACACTCATTAAGTTCTTTGTAATTGTTGGTACATAAAGTACCCTGCTCAACAAATTCTGATTACCATCACAAGTCTTGACATTACCAACTTTAACTACAGAATGCTTTGTATCATCACCTGTTTGGACTTCGTGTTTACCTTTTGGTTCTTCAAGATCAAAGAGTAGTGCCTTATTACCAGCCACATGATTTGAACACCCTGAATCAATGTAAAATAAATGATCATCATCTGTACCTATCTTTGAAGTCATATTCATGATCAGAAGAGAGTCATCCTACTCTTCTGTGTAGTTGTTGTAGTCCCTTCTAGTTTTGAATCCTCCTTGGTAGTTGCCATTGTAATTTGTTGTAGTTGTTGTTGTAATTGTTGTTGTGGCCTTGGTGATTATTGAACCTTCCTCTTGACTGTGAGTATCCTCCTCTTTGGTAGCCTCTTCCTCTCTGATTTTTGTAATTCCTGTAACACTCATCTGTGGTGTGATTTGATAAACCACAAACGTTACATGGTGATGAGTTATAGGGTCTCCCCCTACCTTGCTTACCTCCTCTGCCGCTGCCTCTTGAAGATCTACCTCTCCCTGCATAATTAGCTTGGGAGGTAGAGCCTTCATCTTCTACCTTCTTACTCTTGCCTTTATCCTTGGATTTCTTATCAGTATATAGGGCAGAAGAGTTGTTACCTTTGGGTGTATCTCCACTCTTGGTGAGCTTTGCTTCATGTGTAAATAGTTGTCCCATGAGAGTTGTAAGATCTGGAGTGTACCATGTAGAGATCCATTACAGTGGTGAAGCTTTCCCACTTGTCATCAGTCTTGATTCCATTGATTACCTGCCTCACAATTTGTTCTTCTTCAATTTCTTCTCCTATGCTTGCTAACTGATCTGCAACATCTTTGATTTTGGTCACAAATTCTGAAAGACCTTGCTTAGGTTGCTTCCTTAGTGTTGTGAATTCAATCCACAACTGATTTTTCCTAGCCCTTGTATTAGAGGAAAAATATGATGACAAGGTTTCCCAAGTCTCTTGGGAAGTCTTACAATTTCTGATATGTGGTAAAAGAAAGTCAGATATAGAGTTGAGTAAGTAAGACCTTGCCAATGCATCCTTTGCACACCATGTGTTGAGTTTTTCTTGTTCTTCCTTGGTTGGCAATCCTCTTGCTTTGAATGAGGGAAATTCCTCATCTCCTGAGATGTATCCATAGAGACTCCTTCCTTGTAGGTAGGTCTTCATCCTTAGAGACCAAGCTTGATAGTTTTTCCTGTCCAATTTGTCAATAAATGAAGGAAAAACATCTCCCATTTTACCTTATTTGCTCTAGTACCACTGTTGGGAAAGATGGATGGATGATCCAAGAGACTGAGTAGGTACTACTAAACCTGCTTTGTACCAGCCCTCTTTTGCTTCAGAGTTGATTAGTAGACTTCCTTAGCTTTCCAATGACACCAAGAAATGGCCTATGTCCTTTGGAAGTGATGTGTGTATTGATTGAATCAAAACAGATAACTTTGGAAATCACAAACTCAAGAAAACCTTCTATTTTAGTCTAGACACCTACTGAATGTTTTGCTCAGTGTGACCAGTACAGTAACAAGATGAACTATGCTAAGAGAAATCAATTTAGCAAGATTTGGTATACCCCCGACTTTTTAAGACTGTAGTAGAAATAGACCAGTGAGCACCTCGACAACGATTTCTCTGAAATGGCTGAATGGAATCACTTCAAACTTTGTCAGCATGTAGGTGGCTTTGAGCTGAATCCAACAAGCTTTGAACCACTGAATTTGAAGTAGTATTGACCGAGATATGCCGTGGAGAAGCTGACAGACTTTTGAGTAGAGTAGCAGAGAACACAGAGATGAATGATGTAACTGTATCGATTAATTAACACTTGTGTACAATCCCATTGGCATGAATAGCATAGACAAATGGTGTAGAGAGGTGTAGGCTATGGTGTAGTCCTCACACACACTCAATTACAGTAGAATGAAGCTCGGGAGTGATCTCTCATACCCACGACTTTTCTTCTTCACTTTTATATGTAATGAGTAAAGTTTGAATTCAAATTCAAACTTTTGGCTCCCTATGATCAAGATCCTAAATGCTTGGAGATATTCTCTCAATCAAGTGAGCTACCCTTTCCACAAATCTCTTAGGCAGGTGTTTACAAAAAGATTCCAAGTCAATTAGACTTTTACAATGAGGTAAAGTGGTAATAAACCACTAGCATATGTTCCTATTGTTCTTTATGTATGTAGACTCTTCATGATGTCTTTCAAGCCAAATGTGTAGGCTTGTGATTTACACCAACATCTTTGTCCCTTAATCGCTGCATCCTGATTAGCAATAATAGAATATTTTTTTGTCAATTGATCTTGCAGTCACTAGATTTGGGTATGCAGGGAGTGAATATCAGTTTTAGCTTCGAGTAATTCTTCTTGGAAGGGCACAATATCAGCTTCCAGAAGATCAACTTTTCTCTGTAGCTCCTGTTGAATGGTCTGTGTTGCCGTCTTCAATTGAAGAGGTAATTGCTGAGATAATTGAATTAACATCTAGCCCATGGATGCCAATTCGGTGAACATAACCGGGGTGGGGAGAGAAGGTACAGGCTGCGATGGTTGGGAAGACAGGAGATGGGGAGATGAGGGTGCAGAGTAGTTGGGTGAAGACAAAATTTTGGACAAAGACTCATGAATGGTAGTTGGAGGCAAGGAGGGAGAAGCATCGGCAACAGCAAGAAGTGTGGTTGGAGGAGGAAGGGGAAGAAGAGTGTCGACACTAGGACGATGCCTGTTTCATTTTGAGGCAAAGATGCAATAGTGGCAACTTTGATGACTTCCTCTGCAACATCGTGTGGTTGCTTGGCCATGTCTACTTGAGTAGCTACTAATGTTGAGGGCGATGGCTGATAAACAATGACAGTGTTATCTGCAACTCCCTCCTTCACAGTCTGTTGGGGGATTCTTGGACAAGAAGGAGTTTGAGGGTTTGTAGGAGAAAAGGAAAAGACAAGAAGAGAAAATACACCCTAGAAGCCTCTGCTGATTGATTACACTAAGACAAATACAATGTTGAAGCACAATACAAGCCAATACTTGTGTGCAAAATCCCATAGAGTGCTCAATTACAAATTACCAAATACCCAAAGTCTTCTTGCTGCCGGCCTCCTCTGCATCAGACCTCCACCTGCTTCAAGCTTACCCTTGTGCACACCTTGCACCAAGCTTCCACTAAGGGGGAGGAATGAATACCTTCTGTCGGCACGCGCACACTGCAAGGAGACCTTGAGATCCTTGGGAGACTAGCTTAGCACTCTCTGCACATACCCTTAGTCACTCTCCATAAACTCCTTCAACTCCACTTCTCTGCGTCGCACATTGGTGACTCTTGCACTTCCCTCTCTTGCTTCACTTAGACTATGCTTCTCTTGCTTACACTAGATTCATCCAAGAATAGTCCTTGCCTTGATTTTGAGTGTGTCGATCACGTACGCTCCTAACTACAATAGTATCTTGGTGCTCACTCTGATGTCCCAAGATTGTCTTCACAAGTGGTAGCCAACGACTCCCTGTTTTGTCCTGTAGTGACTTTAGACTAAAACCAAAAAATTTAACTGGGGGGCCATATTTTCACCTGTGCGTACATTGCCGCTTCACATACCTTCACATTTTCCTTTTAAGTCTTCACTTTTGCACATAAGAGGTGGTTCACCTGAACCTTCCAAAACACTTTAAAAAACACTTTGAACCTTAGGGAAATTAGAGAAAATACCTCTGCAACCTGCAACCCACTTTCTCCAATTTACCCTTTGTGGACAATTAATTGTGCACTACGTGTGCACTTTGACACCTGCACCTTAGCACTTTGACTTTGCACCAATCGACTAGTTTGACTTTGACCTTTTGACTTTGACTGTGGTTGACTTTTACTGTAGTTGACTTTGACCAATATGACTTTTATGGGCTCAACAGTTGCCCACCACCTAATGTGCTCTCCATCCCGGAGAGCTACAGCCAAAACTCTGAGCATATAGGACACCATGATTCTGGAGCTACAAAATCTTGAAGAGGACACCTGAGGAGCAACCAAGTCCACCAAAAGTAGGATAGAACAAGCACCAGAGAAGAACCAAAAGTTAGATTTTGCCATGGAAAATCAAAAGGGGGCAATGGGAGGGTAGAAATGAGTTGGAGGGGGAGGGCTGAGGTGCGGAGATGGAAAGGGTGGGGAGGGTGAAGGATGTGGCTGGGCAGATTGGTAAAGGGAGGGATTGGGGTTAAGATCATGGGGTCTAGAGAGGGTAAAAACGATCAAACAGGAGGGCTACAGAGGGTGCATATGGGAAATTATGAAACAAAAGGTAAGACAAGGTGAGAATAGACCATGTGGACAATGTGGGGAAAGAAGACCATGTGATAAATGTGCTCAAAACATGTGGGTTTTGACTAAAAGTTAGAGAAAAGTGTGGATTTTGGAAAAATTAAGTCAAAAAATGAATTTAGAGGTGCCAAAATACATGAAAATGACTCCAAATTTGAAAAAAAAGGCCATCCGAGGCACGATCCAAAACCAAAAGAGTTGAACCATACAAATTAAAAAAAGATATATAAATATAAAATATAATTCTTTTTTTTTTTGAACGCCTGCGTTGCCAAGTCTCAATAAATAACCTAAAGATAAATAAAAATAAAAAAATAAAACTAATAATAAAAAAATAAAAAATAAAATAAAAGAAAAGAAAATAAAATAAAATAAGTAAATTTGGGGGGGGCTATCAGAACTGGGGGGGCGGGGGGGGGGGGGGGGGGGGGGGATTTTTTTTTTCTTTTTTTTACCCTCAACCCCGAAAATTCCAAGGGGGGCCTTTTTTTTTGTGGAAAAAATATCCAAAAAGATAGAAAATTGGAGAAAAAATCCAAAAAAATGCCAAAAATTTGCCAAAAAATTCTGAAAAAATTCTCATAAAAGTTTCTACAGGGCTAGGCTTAATTTCCATACTCAAAACCACAATGAGTTTCCTTTTTTCCTCCTATTTGGCAATAAAATGACATCTGAAAAGCATAAAAATGCTAAAAAAATGCTTAAAATGCTAGAAAAAATTTCCAAAAATACCCTGAAATTGAACGTTCATAGCGGTTATGAAATGCCTTCTAGGTTTGCTAAAAACTAAAGGAACAAGTATGAAATTGATAAAGAAAACTACTAAAATTGAGCAAAATGAGATGAGAAAGCTATGTACAACCTGGACACCTTTTGCACTTCCAGGTGATTTATACTTCTTTTAAGTGTGTTGGTGGTAGGCCTTGAGCCTTGATATGTTGACCAGTGGCAACGCCTCTCCTTTCAGCATCTCTAACTCCACAACATCCCAATTTAGCATTGTTTTGACTCGATAAGGTCCTTCCCAGTGTGGAAGCCATTTACCTCTCAATTGTGTATGAAGATGAGGTCTATGAAGAAGAACTAACATGCGTAGTTCTATGTTGTTGTTCCACAAATGTCGATCATGTGCCTCCTTCCTCTTCATCTGAGTCTCTATCAATTGTTTTGTTGCTAGTAGATGAATCTCCTCCACTTTATGTAGTGCTCCAAGCCTCTGAGAGACATCACAATCTTTCTTGCCCTGCATGAATGCTATTTTAGGTGATCCATGTAAAAATTCAAAGGGCTCAATGGGCAATATGCCATAAACCAGTTGGAATGGAGAATATCCCGTGGCCTCTTTGTAAGCTAACATGTATGCCCATAGGGTACCTTGATAAGCAATGCCCCAGGAAGTGAGCTGTAACATACACTCATTCCTTAACATTGAGATTAAAACCTTATTGGTCGATTTAGCATGTCCATTGGCTCTTGGATAGTAGGCACAAGAGGTCCTATGTAGAATTCTATACCTGTTGAAAATTTCCTGCAGGACCTTATTGACAAAATGGGTACCCTAATCTGTACAAATTTCAAGTGGACATCCAAACCTGCAATGATGCTACTGTAAATGAAATCAGCAATAGTTTGGGCAGTGCAGTCGGGGGAGGCAATAGCTTCAACCCACTTTGTCGCATAATCTGTAGCTATCAAGAGATATTTCTCTCTTTTTGGAATTGACGGAGGGTAGATGGGCCCTACAAAATCTAGCCCCCACTTCTCAAATGGTTGCCAGGAAGTGGAAACAATCAAGGGGTTATGCCTCTGCTTTGTTGGCTTAGGTCCACACCTCTGGCAAACGTCACATGCCTTTCCCCATTCATCTGCATCCTTAAATAGTGTAGGCCACCATAGACCAGCATCTAGTATCCTCTCACTCATAATATGCCCTGGAAGGTGCCCACCACCTATTCCTTCATGTACAAATTGAAGTACTTCTCTCACTTCTTCTTCTTCCAAGCAATTCCTAAACCTGTCATCCTTTCCTTGTCTATATAATTTATCTTCAATGAAGGTATACGGTCTACTCTTGATTAGCAGTATCTTCCTTTACACGACACTAGCCTTTTCGGGATACACACCAATTTTAATGAAATTCTTGATATCATAATACCAACCTTGAGCTTGTATAGCGAACAGATGAGCATCTAGAAAATCATCATTGATTCCACTAGCTTGATCCATCATATTGATTCTGGATAGGTGATCCGCCATAAAATTTTCTTTACCTGGTCTGTGGACTACAGAAAAATCAAACTCTTGGAACAACAATAACCACCTCCATATTCTACCAGTCGCTTGTGGTTTGTTGAGCAAGTATTTTAGTGGTTGGTGATCTGTTATAATAATAAATTTTACTCCCTGTAAGTAATGATCAAATTTTTGGACAGCAAAAACCATGGCTAGGGCTTCCCTTTTGGTAGTACTGTAATTCCTTTCAGCCTTGGTCAAGATTCTACTCGCATATTGAATTGGTCTGTCCACCTTAAATTCTTCACTGGGTTGGTTCAAAACTGCCCCCACTGCATAGGCACTGGCATCTACATGTATATGAAAGGTTTTTGACCACTCAGGTGTGATCAAAATAGGAGCAGACACTAACCTTGATGGTAATGTTTGATATGCTTTTTCCTCCTCTTCTTCCCATTTAAAAGGTATTTCCTTACCTGTAAGTCTAGCCAGTGGTCTGGCTATCTCTGCATACATTTTTATAAACCTTTTGTGGTATCCAGTATGCACCAAGAAACTCTGAATCTCTCTAGGAGATTTAGGTTTAGGCAACTTTAATATAGAAATGATTTTGTCAGGATCTGGGGCCATACCTTTAGCCGACACCACATGTCCTAAGAGAGTTCCTTCTGTCACAAGGAAATGACATTTGTTTGGATTGAGCTTTAGCTTAGTCTCCCTGCATCTCTTGAAAACATTCTGCAGCTGTCTCAAGTGATGGTCCAAACAATCTAAAGGAGTTTCCTTGTGGGAACCTGAAAACGAAGAGAAGTCATCCATGAAGATTCTAAGTGATTCCAGCAATAGGGGGCCAAAAATGAGATTGACCATTCTGTTAAAGGTGGCTGGAGCATTTCTGAGCCCAAATGGCATTTTTACATATACATATGTTCCCCAAGGTGTGATAAAAGCAGTCTTTTCATGATCCTCTGGGTGTATTGATATTTAATTATAGCCACTAAATCCATCCATAAAGCTATATAATGCATGTCCAGCCACTTCTTCAATGACCTTCTCTGCAAAAGGCATTGGGAAACCATCTGGAATGGTCACCTTGTTGCGTGCTCTAAAGTCAACACAAATTCTGATTTTATTAGTATTCTTCTTTGGTACTATAACCATAGGTGAGAGCCACTCTGAGTGTTCCACAAGAATGATGATTCCTGCATCCTCCATCTTCTGTATTTCCACATAGACAGCTTCAGCATATTTTGGGTTAAGTCTATAACTCTTCCCTCTTATGGGTTTGGCTCCATCAACCAGAGGGATTCTATGCTCTCGATAATTGGCAGGCACTCCTTCTAAGTCTTTATAATGCCAAGCAAAAACATCCGTATAATGGGTCAAGAATGATCTTACCTTTTCAAGGATCCCTCGGTGGTTCCACAACCAAGTGGCCACCAAAATTGGCCGACTATTGTCTTGAGTGCCTAATTGTATTTCTTTGACAAGATTTCTCTCTACCAAATTATCTTCATGCTCATCTCCATCTTTGCCTTCTTCCACTAGCTTTTCATGCATTGCTTCATAAGTAGGGGTATTTTGGATTTCAATGTGTTCCTCCTTGTCTTGCATCCATCCTGCAGGGATCTCTTGAATCGGGAAAGAACACTCTTCACTAGAATCTTTTACCTTGCCTTTAGCTTTAGTGACTTCCTTATCTGTGGTTGTCATATCCTCCTCCAAGTTGTATTTGAGGGGTGTCTTCCTACCCCTTCTGTGGTCTGTGATGGGCTCTCCCAATCCATCATCCTGGACATTCTCCTAATCTTCATCATAACCTTCAGTCGTGCAAGAATTATTAAGAAAAATTCCAAAACAAGAGGAAGAGTTGCCTGCTTGGAGCCAATTTAGAATATCCTCTTCTTCCTCGAAATCTATTTGGGGTTGATCCTCTGATTCTGGTTCCATGCATATGCCAACTGTTTGCATCATGATGGTGTTTTCTTGATTATCTGGGCTCTCTTCTAAATGAATCTGTATCAGCTCTTGCCCTTTCTTTTGTACCCACATAGTGTCCTTGCCCTCATGAAAATGAAACTTGCATGCCTCAGCCATGGTCTTCCAATTAAGAGGGGAAATCCTCCTTCAACCTGGGGCAATCTTAAAACCACAAAATCTAGAATGAATAGATTACCTTGTACTTCAAGTGGAACTTTTGGGATCACTCCCAAGGGCCTTACTTTGCTCTGATCTGCCAAAGTAACAGTGAAATTTGTAGGCCTTGAAGGGTGTAGTCCAATCTTTTCCATTGTATGTTCAGGCATCAAGTTAATGCCAGAACCCCCATCCACAATAACTCCTTGAAATTCATGACCTTTGATAGATACTGTCAGCCGAGGACTTTTATAATCTGTAAGGGGTGCTTCCCCTATAATTTTTCCTTTATGTAAAACAACAGTCTTTGCCACCAGACTTGTAGTGGAAGCTTCATCAATTATCTGCAATAACTCTGACCTGAATTTCCCATCCATCTTTATTAAATAAAAAATACTAACCTCCTTTTTCATGGACTTGAGTAGTGTTGAAGCCTCTGATTCCTTGAGAGCATGGGCTCCAGTTGACTTATCAAACTCCTCATGAGCCCTATTGAAGGCATGCCCAATGGCATCACTCGTACATATGAGGTCTCTTTTTTGCCTTGTATCTACACCTGTGGTGGCTTTATCTTCAGATGGTTCTCTGTCTTGATTCCATTCCTTAATCTTTGATCCTTGACCTATGTGTGCTTGAACCTTCCCCTTGCTTCCTGTCTGCACAATCAAAGATTCTATTTCTTCTAATTGCACCACCCTGGTAGATGGTGATGGCTCATTGACTTGATCACACATTTCTTCTTTGTGCACAGAAATCATTTGAATATGGGGCCCGAATGAAGAGGCTTGATTCTTAGGACAACAATTTGTATAATGGTCTCTGGCCTCAGGGCAGTTCCTGCAAGGAGGGGCATTTTCTGGTAGGGTGCACCTACTTTGATAGTGCCCGCATTCTCCACATCTAAAACAGATGATTGGCCTCCTAGGCCCATTTCCAAAGTTATTCCTCTGTCTAGGATTATAATTGTTACCTTGATTTGGTGCAACAGCCATCACATTTGTGGGTGGTAGGGATCCTCCTTGTGTCTAGTATGTCGTTGCAGGCATTTCACTTGATTGGCATTCATGGGCCTCATGACCAAATTTCCTACATAATTGGCAAGTCACACTTAACAGAGGACATTCACTTACTATGTGACCTTGCTTGCTGCACATGGAACACGAAAGTCCACTCTTGATGCCACCCCCTTTGAGTTCCTGCAGCTCTTGTCGCAGCTGAGCCAATTCCTCTGCTTGGGCCTCCTCCTCCTTTTGGAGTTTTAGTGCTTTAATCTCCCTTCTCAACTGAGCAACAACATTCTCCTCCTCTTTGTAGGGCTTATTTCTTTTTAAGCCCTCCAGCTCCTTCCTTAGCTGGATCACTGGATCCTCCATTTCTGTACCATATGTTGGTTGGGAAGAAGTTGCTCCATACTGGTGCCATATCTGCTCCAAGCGTGTAGCTGTGTTGATGAACTCCTCTATGGAGGCTGTAGGTAACACTAATTCCTTGATTTTGCATTGGGTGGCCATTGGTAGGGGCTTGGCTAACCATTTCTTAACAAAAAAATCATGTGGTGGATCTGGAAATTTAGCCATTAGTGCCTTGGCCCTAGTGACAAACTCTGGGAACTTTTCACCTGGACCCAATCTCAAATTTTCTAGTTCTTCTATGATAATCTCTGCAGTATTCCCATGTTGGAATTGATTTTTAAATGCATCTTTCATCAAATCCCAAGTTGTAAAATGGTTCTCAGCAAATTGTCTGAACCATTTATCTGCTAATCCCTCTAATGTGGCAGGGACAAGTATCAAAAAGGCATCCTCCCTGCCCATTAAGCCTCTAGTCTTACATAATGCTAAAAACTTTCTAATGTGTTCATCCGGATCCTCCTGAGCTAGGCCTTTGAAAGAAGGAAACTTTATATTTAATCTTGAGAGTAAGGTTTCCAAGTCTACCTGTCCCGCCATGCTCTTTAGTGATGAGGTTGAAGATAGTGGACTGGAGGATCTTCTAACAACCTTCCTTCTTGTTTGCTTGCAGGTGACCCTCAATGTTTGGACCGGGTTGTGGTCATGAGCAGATCATAGTCCACTTAATATGAAACACTTGATAAGAATATTTACCTCTTGGTTAATGAAGTAGCACTGTAGTACTGTGGACACTTGATCTCTTGTATACTTTGCACTTGGTTTCTCCTAAGATCAAATTTCTTTGGAGGTCCCACCGGGCATGCCAATTTTTTTTGGGGGATTCTTGGACAAAAAAGGAGTTTGAGGGTTTGTAGGAGAAAAGGAAAAGACAAGAAGAGAAAATACACCCTGGAAGCCTCTTCCGATTGATTACACTAAGACAAATACAATGTTGAAGCACAATACAAGCCAATACTTCTGTGCCAAATCCCACAGAGTGCTCAATTACAAATTACCAAATACCCAAAGTCTTCTAGCTGCCAGCCTCCTCTACACCACACCTCCACCTGCTTCAAGCTTACCCTTGTGCACACCTTGCACCAAGCTTCCACTAAGGGGGAGGAATGAATACCTTCTGTCGGCACGCGCACACCGCAAGGAGACCTTGAGATCCTTGAGGGACTAGCTTAGCACTCTCTGCACAATCCCTTCGTCACTCTCCATGCACTCCTTCAACTCCACTTCTCTGCGTCACACTGGTGACTCTTGCACTTCCCTCTCTTGCTTCACTTAGACTATGCTTCTCTTGCTTACACTAGATTCATCCAAGAATAGTCCTTGCCTTGATTTTGAGTGTGTCGATCATGTACGCTCCTAACTGCAATAGTATCTTGGTGCTCACTTTGATGTCCCAAGATTGTCTTCACAAGTGGCAACCAACGACTCCTTGTTTTGTCCTGTAGTGACTTTAGACTAAAACCAAAAAATTTAATTGGGGGGCCATAGTTTCACCTGTGTGTACGTTGCCGCTTCACATACCTTCACATTTTCCTTTTAAGTCTTCACTTTTGCACATAAGAGGTGGTTCATCTGAACCTTCCAAAACACTTTAAAAAACACCTTGAACCTTAGGGAAATTAGAGAAAATACCTCTGCAACCTGCAACCCACTTTCTCCAATTTACCCTTTGTGGACAATTAATTGTGCACTACCTATGCACTTTGACACCTACACCTTAGCACTTTGACTTTGCACTAGTTGACTTTGACCTTGTTTACTCTGACTAGTTTGACTTTGACCTTTTGACTTTGATCGTGATTGACTTTGAATGCAATTGACTTTGACCAATATGACTTTTATGGGCTCAACACAGTCTCAGCATCCGGTTGTGTTGTTTCATCCCGTTGTGAAATTTCAGCTACATCTTCCATAATAATGTCTGGATCGTGCGGCTTACTAGGAGAAGAAGATGCAGATACTACCTGTAAGGTCGTAGCTGTGTCATGAAAAATTTCAACCTCTTGAACAACGGTTGACTCCTGCACTTGGCTTTGAGAGGGGCTGATGCGATGATCCTTGCACTGGAAAAAATGGAGAAGATCTTCATCATCCTCTAGCATCTGTGTAGACTCCTCATGTAAAAGTAGAGTATTCGCTAGGGGTGGTTGGTCTGCTTGAATCACGGGAAGAAGAATGGTGAGCAGGTGTGGCAATCTGGTCCGAGGGATTTCATTCTTGGCGAGTTGTTTGGAAACGATTTGGCATTCGCAGTGAATGCGCCCGAAAAAGAAAGAAGTGTTGGAAAACATGGTTTCAATGTCCTCTTGGTTCATTTTACTCAAGCAGTAATAGCATATGTAGCTCCTGATTTAATACCTCCTACAAAATCAGACGGGCGCTCACAGGGTCTATAGCTGTTCTGTCTAGTCTTGGTACAAGCTAAGGCATTGGGCGCAGTGGATAAGGCATCGTCCTCTTATCCCACCCGCCTGGGTTCAAATCCCGCGACGGAAACACGGAGACATACAATCCTTTTGATATCATGCTTTTCAACTCAATAAAAGCAAAACGAATAGCGAACGCGGAAGACTATTTGTGTAGCGATCATGCTTTATCGTAGATCATAGATCGTAAAGATTTATGCTTTATTCGCTTTTGGAGGGGTGCTTTTCAAGGACAATCAAACACTATAAAACAAGAGTCTTGGGCTCATTGTAATCATCCTTCACCTAGGATCAACACAAGCTTTCTAGAGCTTGGACCTCAGTAGAGGTGGTGTTTCTTCTAGCACATGGGGCAGCCATGGTGCTAACTTGAAGCATGTTGAGGAGCAGCTATGGAGTTATTCTTGGTGATTCTTCTTGGAGAAGATGAAGAGTGTGCTCACACTCTACCTCATGGAGAGGAGGGTATCTCTTGTTCATGGCAAGAAGACTTGGTCATTAGCAGCTTGATGGTGAGGATCGCCCATCTACATGATGTATTTGAAGATTGTCTTCCACAGGAAGATATTAGGTTGAAGATTATCTTCTACAAGAAGATGTCTGGCTACTTCAAAGACATTGGATGGGACCATCTACATGGCGTATTTGAAGATCATCTTCTACAAGAAGATGTTAGGTTGAAGATTGTCTTCTACAAGAAGATATCTGGCTACTTCAAAGACATTAGATGGAGTTTAACATAAGATTCACATCTTATGTTAAGTATTCAGGTACATATTCTCTTTATGCACACAGGTACTACTTAAAGTTTATGGAGGCTGTGGTGTTCATATCAGGAGGAGTCCTATTCGGCATAGGTACAAGAGAATTAGTACTTATATGCTTTATGCATATTTGATGAGGTGTTTGAGAAGGTGTGTTCACATGAGTTTGAGGATTTCCGTTCACACTGATCCTTCCTCATTCAGTCACTCATATTCACTCTTCTATAACCTATAAGGTCACACATCTCATGTATATTCAGATTACTGCCCATACATCTGAATATGTTTGTTACATTGTACATTCACTCATTCATCTATTTCTCATCACATAGAGTGGTTGAGAGTTTTGCTCCCACATTGTACATTGAACATTGGTATATATGATACTATGAGTAAGCGATGGCTTACGTAACACCTTACACATGTTGTCTATTCTTTCTCTATCTTTGTCTCATCATTTGTATGATTAAGTTGTGGTATGTTCATGTTTTGTCAATATGGAAGATTGCTGGTATTAATGTTGTATATACTGGACCTATGGAACCATGGACCTGTGACATGAGCCTAAGGGCCTACCTCACTTCCAACATTTGGTATCAGAGCACTAAGGTTTTGGTTTCAGAACTTTAGATCTTTGGCATCAATGCATTAAGGCTCATTCATAATCCCAGGTTCCTAGAATTCCAGTTTTACAACATATGATTTGAAAGCATCTTCTAATATTTGACATTTGACATACACACTTAATCTAGATGAGTAGAGATTTGAGAATTAGACACTTCAGTTACATTCATCAGTGTGGAGTATGAAGTTGATGATCTGTTAGCAGCCGAATATTTTTGGAAGAGTATGCAAATACTTTACAAAAGTATTGTTTGAAGACCCAGACTTGATGAAGAGAAGACTACTTCAAATTCAAGGAAGAACAATGGTTTAGAGAATATGAAGAAATTAGATCAACATCAAATCACAGGTATCAGTTTCTACTATCAGATTATCATTTGTAGGTCATATCTTAGAAGAGCAGTTATGAAGAGATTTGAAGAAATTCAAGGAGTGCTTTTATACGCTTTCATCATTTGAAAGTTAAAGGCTACATCAAAACAGGTATCTAGAGGTTTTTTCTAGAGAGTTTTGAGACATCTCTTTCATGGCAAGAAAGTTCATCTAAGAAGACAAGTGCAGAGATGAGATGAGTTTTTTTTCAGCCAATTTTCTATTGTAAGTTGGTTGGATATCAAGGTACAAATATATCTAGAGAAGGTAACTCTAGAAGGGTAATTCATCATTCAGATAAACGATTGGTGAATTTAGTCGTTTCAGACATTTGAAACAACATTTTGATTCAGAGATATGAGGAGATGATAAAACATGTTTCTATATTCACTTCCATTTATATACCATGTTTGTTTTATCTTTTACTCTTAACATTAGAGGAAGAGAAAAGTTCATTCGAAGAAGTCAAGAGTGTTTGCTACTTCAAGATGAAGAGAACAAAAGGTATGGAAGAGAAGTTTGAAAATGTTGACATCATCAGGTGGAAGAAAGATGCAGAAGAAGAAAGTCCATCATTTCCAAAAGAAAAGTAAGGCTTCCTTTTCTCATATATTTTCCATATACTTTTCGTATTTTATCCTCTACATCCAAAGACAAGTCTACGAGAACATCCTGTTTAAAGAAGAAGTAGTTTCTTGTTTTGCATTACACTTGGTCATGATTTAGTAGATTTGACAAAGAATTGCATTGAGAGAAAGAAAAGCAGCAGATATATGTTTTAACTCATATATGTATGAGTTATGTTTTAGTTGAAGCTTTTAAGCAGGCAGCTTATATGTTCCCTCAAAGAATTCTTGAAGTGTCAATACAGAGCTACTTGATATATGACAAGTTGTAGAGAAGTATATTTCTTCTTTATCTAACTCTTGAGGTAAAAGAGTTTTCTGTAGCAGATGTTGAAGACTTGGGTTGAGGTTTTATGTTTGGAAAAGGTTACCTCATATTCAGTACTTTCAGAAAACTTCAGAAAATTCAGACTTGTTGATGTACCAGTCAGTTGAAGAATCTACTTTTTATGATTGTCTAGACTTTTGGATACATGTTTGTATTCAAAAAGGTGTTCCATCATATCCTATAACTTGATTGAGAAGTGGAGTTAGCCAAAAGAAAGTCAAGCAGGTACTGTCACATTTCACCCGGGTAAAATATGAAAGTTATGAAGTATCAACTTGCAGCTTTTGGAGTTCTCAAGGTGAGAAGTTTGTCCACTTATATTTCAAGTAGGAGTTGCAAATTCCTTGAAGGATTTGTTTGAAGAAAATTTTTACAACTTTTTGAGAAGCATGGACACTTGGAGACATTCAGGAGGTAAATCAAACATTCAGTCATGAAGGTTTGATAAGAGCAGATTCTACACAGGAGAGATCATTGATCTTGAATGATCTTGTATGATCTTGAGTAATTATGATTCAGTTCTCTATCCTTTGTTTGTGAAGATTCTTAACATTGGAAGAAGTAAGTCAAAGATTCAGGTTCTATCAAATTTGTGTTACAGAGAGATAGAAGATACTTGTTATGTTACAGAAGGTTATGAATCCTATAAAGCTTTCAACAAGGTTTTGTTAGGATCAGCTAACCTTATTCTAGATTTTGGAAAGCTGAGGAATGACATGGAAAGCTATTGGCATCTGATCAATGCTAATAAAAAGGGTTCAGAGATTTTGTTTCAGATACAGGTATTGATCACTGAACATCAGATTTATGAAGGAAGACATTCCACATTTCATAAAGTCTGATATATTTGAAGAATACTGGATACTAGTGTTAAGTCATCCAGGGGGGTGATGAAACATGAAAGACTTATTTTCAGCCATATGTGAAAGAATGCAGAGTCATACCTACATGTATTCCTATTTCAGGTATTCCTATATTTCCTTTGTCAGGTTCTCTTTAAGTTCCAGCTTTGAAAGAAGAAGGAAGAAGAAGAATATTTGGAGAAAGTTGTTGTTAGGATGTTCCTGTTCAGGAGAAGGTTCCAAAGTTCTATTGAAGAGAAGCTTGATATTTCAGGAAGGTATATTTCAGAAGTGCGCACATATATGTTTATACCAGGTTCTGAAGGAAAGAGGTATGAAGGATTTAAAGGATGAAGACATTATGACATCATAGATTTTTTGACTCAGATTTCAATTGAGTTGAGTTGATTTGACTTGAGTACAGTCAGAGATGAACCAGCAGTGTTCATAATACACTACGTTGTGAGTTGACAGTCACAGGTTCCAGGATTCAGTTCCTGATTTTGTTTAGTGTATTTACATGACGCAGCAGAAGTACGTTGAGAAACCTTTTTGGAAGGTAAATGCAAATATATGGATCCTAGTGTATGTTTTTAGGATTTTGAAGACAGGAGATAGCAGGTGCAGAGACAGTTCATGCTACATTTGTTGTCAAGCAGTGATTGCTTGATAAGAACACTATTGGATATCTAGTTTGCATATTTTCTCAGGTATTATGGTTCATATTCAGCAAATTCAGGTTTTTTGAAGGAAAGTCAAATTCAGTTTTGAAGAAGACTTTTTGAAGAAGACTTTTTGAAGAACAAGTTCTGAAGATCAATTTGGGAGTACAAGCTTGAAGCTTGTAATAGTTTGCAGTTTGTGACAGATTGCAGATCCAGTCCAGGTTGTACCAATATGACATTGCAGGGGGGATTGTTGGAAAACATGGTTTCAATGTCCTCTTGGTTCATTTTACTCAAGCAGTAATAGCATATGTAGCTCCTGATTTAATACCTCCTACAAAATCAGACGGGCGCTCACAGGGTCTATAGCTATTCTGTCTAGTCTTGGTACAAGCTAAGGCATTGGGCGCAGTGGATAAGGCATCGTCCTCTTATCCCACCCGCCTGGGTTCAAATCCCGCGACGGCAACATGGAGACATACAATCCTTTTGATATCATGCTTTTCAACTCAATAAAAGCAAAACGAATAGCGAACGCGGAAGACTATTTGCGTAGCGATCATGCTTTATCGTAGATCATAGATCGTAAAGATTTATGCTTTATTCGCTTTTGGAGGGGTGCTTTTCAAGGACAATCAAACACTATAAAACAAGAGTCTTGGGCTCATTCTAATCATCCTTCACCTAGGATCAACACAAGCTTTCTAGAGCTTGGACCTCAGTAGAGGTGGTGTTTCTTCTAGCACATGGGGCAACCATGGTGCTAACTTGAAGCATGTTGAGGAGCAGCTATGGAGTTATTCTTGGTGATTCTTCTTGGAGAAGATGAAGAGTGTGCTCACACTCTACCTCATGGAGAGGAGGGTATCTCTTGTTCATGGCAAGAAGACTTGGTCATTAGCAGCTTGATGGTGAGGATCGCCCATCTACATGATGTATTTGAAGATTGTCTTCCACAGGAAGATATTAGGTTGAAGATTATCTTCTACAAGAAGATGTCTGGCTACTTCAAAGACATTGGATGGGACCATCTACATGGCGTATTTGAAGATCATCTTCTACAAGAAGATGCTAGGTTGAAGATTGTCTTCTACAAGAAGATATCTAGCTACTTCAAAGACATTAGATGGAGTTTAACATAAGATTCACATCTTATGTTAAGTATTCAGGTACATATTCTCTTTATGCACACAGGTACTACTTAAAGTTTATGGAGGCTGTGGTGTTCATATCAGGAGGAGTCCTATTCGGCATAGGTACAAGAGAATTAGTACTTATATGCTTTATGCATATTTGATGAGGTGTTTGAGAAGGTGTGTTCACATGAGTTTGAGGATTTCCGTTCACACTGATCCTTCCTCATTCAGTCACTCATATTCACTCTTCTATAACCTATAAGGTCACACATCTCATGTATATTCAGATTACTGCCCATACATCTGAATATGTTTGTTACATTGTACATTCACTCATTCATCTATTTCTCATCACATAGAGTGGTTGAGAGTTTTGCTCCCACATTGTACATTGAACATTGGTATATATGATACTATGAGTAAGCGATGGCTTACGTAACACCTTACACATGTTGTCTATTCTTTCTCTATCTTTGTCTCATCATTTGTATGATTAAGTTGTGGTATGTTCATGTTTTGTCAATATGGAAGATTGCTGGTATTAATGTTGTATATACTGGACCTATGGAACCATGGACCTGTGACATGAGCCTAAGGGCCTACCTCACTTCCAACAAGAAGTGAAATTGATTTCCTCTCGTGATGTAGTGTCAATCATCGAGTAGAACGGATGGGAGATACTGTAAGTGCATTTTTGCAGGTTCAAGGCAGCGAGTAAGAACTTAAGGGCTATGCGCTCCGATTCGGGGCGACATAAAATGGCAAACTCGTTAGACGAGTGCCTAGGGAAGATTTCTTTCATGGTTGCCATAGGAAGGAGAGGGCCATCAATCAACCCCTCTTGAGGGAGACGGAATCCCTCAATGACTGTGCTCAGCATAACAACGATGCGGGGATTTTCAAACATGCTAGCGGCCAGCATTGTTCGGTGGCAGGCGTAGCAGCTAAGGTAGAGATGATCTGCGCACAGAAGGGGTGACACTCCATTGAATGCCAAGGCAATTCAATGAAGGCCAAGAGACCGCGAGCACGCAGGAACTCGCTCACGTCCGGAGCGAGTCCTGCACGGAAGGCGATAATATTTGCCAGGGCTTCCATAATGCAAGCATAACACACAATAGCACAGTAGCACAGAATACACGAGCACACATGAATGCAATAACAAAAATCAGCGTAAAGAACAGGATTAAATAGAAACACTGGACTAATCATGCAGAAAGAAACAGAATCATCACGTAGGGTGGGAATATTACAGACATAAAGGCGACATGCATGCATTAACAGAATCGAAGACATAGAAGGTAGCTGCTAATCATGTTTAGTTAAGAAAGCTTAAAAGATTACAGTCAAACGGTCAATCGGAATTATGCAGAGAGGATAGGAACGTCAGGATGGATCAGTGAGAGAAAAGGAGGAAAAATACAGATTACATCTCATGGGGAGGAAGGTGGTGGATAATAAGGAGGAAACTTCGATCCATTAATCGCTTTAGGAAGGAGGGTACCATTGAGGGTGGATAACCAAAAAGTTGCGGGTCCCACTTATTTGGCAATGCGGTATGGACCGAACCATCACAATTTAAACTTTTTGATTGATCGGTTAGATTTAGCATTATGAAAGAGCACTAATTGGTTGATGGTAAACACGGGGGTTTTAAGAAAACGATCATGAGTTCTTGCTTTTCTAAGCTGAACTTCTTGCAACACCAGAAAACTCTCAAGGCGTTGTTCATCCAGAGACCGTTAAGCTTCCAATATGAAAGGAAATGATTCTTCCAGCTATAATTCTGCTATAATGCCACTCCCAGACTAGGAACCACCAGTTCCATAGAAGCAATCCCCTCCAAACCATAAGCCAACTTGAAGGGAGTTGTTCTGGTCGCCACTTTAAATGTAGTACGGAGTCAAGAAGTTGCGGACATACGGTTGGTGGATCAATCAGCCTCTAAATCCCTCGACACACGTAGGGTGTTTGAGACATCTTAGGTTTTTTAGGTATATTTTTCTTTAGTCTAAAGTCAATAAAGTTTTAATTTACTGAAAAATCTACGAAATATCTAGTGGGTAATTGTAACACTTTAAACTTCTAAGAACCGTAAGGCTGGGCTGCTCTATATCTATCAACAACTTCTTGAGGTGTAGGTAATATCAAAGTTTCTTCAGTTATTTTATTTTTTATAATTTCTTCTTGTTGGATTTCTATTTGATTAGGTTGTGAACGTCTAATTAAGGGTGGTGCAAATGAATCTATGTTATCTTGAGGGTCACTAGATGCAATAAAAAATAATGCTATAAATCGATTAAGACAATAATCGTGAGAAATTGAAATTAAAGATTCGTGTGTAATAATATTCTTAACTACTTCTATTTCGACTTCTAAAGTTTCGTTACTTGCAAATTCAATTGTATGTTCAGAAGACATCGACAATAAAAATAAGGAAAATTGAAATTGAATTAATGCTAATGAAAATAATTGGTGATTACAATGCTATAAATCAATGATATAAAAAATCTAAAAGGTTGCTAAAAACTAGTGAATCTTATACAAAAGCTTAATCAACGATAATTTCTATGGATTTATATAAGATTGACAGATATTTGATTTGTTGAATTCTTCACTTTTGTCACGATGCTCTTCAATACTTTTGCTTTTAATGTCTGCAAGAAAACATTAGACAATATTAGTATATCACAATAAAAAATCATTAATGCAAACTTTAATACAAATGCTTATTTATTCCTATATGCACTTTACATGCATGCTCTCATTAAACCATTTATATCCATGCATTCTAATCATGCTTACAAAAATGCTCACATTCACTCTTAGTTCAATGTACATATTATCATGCACATGCAAATATGCTAACACACATGCTAACCATTTATATTCTAATATACTTTTTTAGAAAATCACTAACTCAATCATGCTCATACATGCTAATCATGCATACATTTAAACACATATTCATATATACTTAAATAACCATGCACATATTAATGCACATTCATGCTAATGCATACACACTATGCATACATTTCCATGCATATACATATATACTAACACATATGCTCATACTTGCAAACACTTAACTTAGGCATACTAACATATTGACATGAATAGCTACATAAACGATTTCATTATGCAAATATATACACACATACACTTATACTTAAATGAACCCATATACTTACATCTAAACACATACTTTTATGATAGCATATGCTAACTCATGCATTTTTAAACAACTAGCTAGGAAATTTAATGCATTCATGCACTCTAAGTTTATGCATAAAAGCTTAATCGTTCTCCAATTTTAATCAATATTAATTATGCAATGTTAAATAATAATAACTTAGCTTATTAGTATTAATCTATTAATGATTTATCACTCCCTCTCTATTTCTCTCTAATTCTCTCTTTTGTTTTCTCTCTTTTCAGCCTGCTTCTTTTTTCAACCCTCCTTTTGGTGGTTTACTAGTTTGAATGCTCACACACCTAAGATAAATCTCTGCATCCATATTGCTAGGAAGCAATTGCATGGTTGAGGTCAATCACAACAACAGAGTCCTGATTGCTAATGACATCCCACAAGCTGTCACTAGCAAATATTAAGCATTCATCTTTATGTGACCTTCGAAGCATGGTAACCTCTGGCTCTGCAAAAATAATTGCCTATCGCACGTGACATAGCCAAGAGGCCTAGAGCTCTCCATCCATGCGCATTAGGTTTTTGTCTGCGCAACCAATGCGAGGAAACTCCTTAGAGAGTGAAAAGTGTTCTTGGCGTCCAGTTCTGCCTCTGTGAAGATCGCCAGAACAAATGGGGATGGGTTCATAACAGAGCGACGTCGACAGGAAAGATTAACTTTTTTCTCTCTACTCTATGCCTTTCTCAATCTCTAAACGCTCTCTGCGCGTGCGCTGCATGCTGCAGGCACTGCTAGGAAAGTAAAACAAACAAAATTAAACGAAAAACTCTCTCTAAGTGCCGCGTCGCCGCCCAGATATCTCTCTAGCACCAGTAAGTCGTCGATGCCGCATCTCCAACGTCCTGCAGCAGCCAATTATCTCTTTGCTCTCTCTCTCTCTCTTTGCTTTAGCTACCACTGATTCTCTCTCTAAGTTATGTTCATCAAGAGCCAGAGCAATCTTTTCTCTCTCCTCCAGAGATCTTAATTGTGCGCATCACCATTAACTTTGTTAGAGAAGCACCGGTCCTACAAAAAAAAAGCACAGAGCTTGTCTGCTACGAATGATTCAAGAGGAATATACACAGTTCGCTGTGATTTAGTTAATCAGCACCAATATCTTGAGCACCAACAGAAGATGGATCCACATATGCGTGCACTTGGGTTATTTTATAAACAAGTCTGTACGCCTAGCGATAGAAAACGGGGAAGAATGGCAAAAGCGATCTTGTCAAGATGCCTAGCAGGCATTGTGGATGATGGGTGGATGTCTCTATGAGCACCCTAAATAAATTTGTACAGGACACTCCCTCTACATAACCCAAAAATTAAAATCTGAAAATTTCCATCACGTGATCTAGATGCTAACTTCGTCTACACAGCAGAGTAGACCATAAGCACTATCAGAGTCTCACTCCTTCTTGCAATTGCAGCAGCTATTGTGAACCTATTTTCTCTCTTCAGAAGAGGGGAGGAACACATAATCTCTTTCTTCAGCACACGTAAAAACTGAAGTGAAAGTAAAAGAGAAGAATCAATAATATTACATGCAAGAAAACATTAGAAAAAACTGAAGATCATCACACATATATATATTCACATAAGTCAAATTCTTACCACTCTTTTTGAACTTGCTTTAATACTTTACTTTACTTTCATTCACCACACTTTAAATTGACTTTAATTCCACAACACACTTACTCCATTCTTTTTACCATTTTCAAATAAACCATTCATTTAACGTTTCTCTTTAACCTCCTTTAATTGCATCATCTATTCAAACCACTCCTTAAATCACTTTAATTCCACATCTTATATAAACCATTCTTTAATCTAGAATTCATACACACCACTAGCTATTTATCCATATTAATTATTTGTTTAATTTAATTTCCCTAAATTTCCTAATTAAATAATTCATTTAAATTAAACTTAGTTTAAGGTTTTAATTAATTAGAACCTTAGTAATTAAATTCAGACACATGAGTAAATTAATTAAGTAAATCATAGTTTAATTTTTAATACTTAAATATTTAATTTATAGATTAATCTATTTAAGTAACAACTATTCTAACCCTTTAGATATACTAAAAACCTAGAAAACCTACTTGAAACCCATCAAAAATCCATTGAAACCCTTTGGAAATAATTGAAAACCTAGTTAAACCCGATCATTAACCAAAAATTAGTGCTCCTAACTTAAATACATATGAATAAACGTAAACCTAGGGTCTTAAACCCATAATTCAATGTTTCATTGACATAGACACACATTATACGAGCAGTTTAGGGTAAACCATAATATGAACTTATGTTTTCTTCATCCATTTGAACCTGCAAACACTTAACAAGAGATTAGTTTCAAACAAAACATTGTAATAATGGGATTAGAATTAACCAATAAACATTTTTTATTTTTCCTGGTCATCAACGAGAAAGTTGAAAACTTTCCGGCAACCGTAAGCCCATAATACGGTAGGTAGGAATTGGTCCCATCTCTCTGGGCAATCTAATACCAGTTTCTTTAAGATGTTAAATAGAGATTTATTGGTGCTTTCAGCGAGTCCATTCGCTCGTGGATAGCAGGGAGAACTGAACTTATGCACAATCTGGAAGGTTTTAGTAAGCACTTGCATTAATGTGTTTGCTAAGTGCATACCTTGATCTGTCACGATCTCCAAGGGTAAACCATAACGTGGAAAATATCTTTCATCAAACATTTAACGACTGCAGCAGCTGTGGCTGACCGTAAAACCCAAGCTTCAGCCCACCTCGTTGCATAATCTATGCAGATAAGGATATATCGATGACTGGTAAGTGTCGCAACAGGTGTAATTGGTCCGATAAAATCCAAGTCCCATTTCTGAAAGGATTCAAGAGGCAAAACTGGTTGGAGCAGAATGTAATGTCGCTGTAAAGGTTCATCAGAATGCTGACGTTCATGGCACTATTGCACATACTTGGTCACATCATGGTACATAATAGGCCACCATAAGCCACTTTGTAGAATCTTCCGGTGGTCAAGTCCACCACAAAATGACCTCTAGCTAATGTTGAATGAGCCATTGTGATCACTGAAGCAATTTCGTGTGGGGGAACACATTTGAGTAGTACTCTCGAGTGATCCATGTAATATAACTGCCGTACATTTAACCGGAATCGTCGACTATACATGGCCAACTTACGTCGAGCAGCCGAAGAGGTCTTCTCGGGAGGACATCCACTAGTCAACAAAAGCATCAAAGTTTCATAATAGGAGGATTTTATCGGCAATTCTTGTTGAGCCTCCTGTACAATCTCAGTTGCATAGATAGCAGGTGTGGTATCGTCAACTCCTTCCGGGAGTTCACTGGAATCCAATCGAGATAGAAAATGAGAAAGTGTGCGTGCGAACCCTAGTCGATGTACTATTGAATAATCAAACTCTTGGAGCAATAAGACCCATCTTGCTAGTCCTCCTCCCAAATGCTACTGGTGAACAAGGTACACTAAGGATGCATGATTGACATGAAAAGTGAAGCGCCATCCCAGTAAATAATGCCGGAATTTCTTCACCGAATACACTAATCCGAGACATTCACGTTCAGTGAATGAAAATAATTACGCTCTATCAGAGCCAATCTGCGGCTCACATAATACAATGGACGGAACCATTTGTCCATTTGCTGCATCAGCACGCTGCCAATTGTAATGTCGGATGCATCCACAAAGACATGAAATGGCAATTCCCAATTTGGCATTTGTAAAATAGGAGCCTGTGTTAACAATGATTTCAACCGGTTGAAAGAGAGTTGGCATGCCTTGGTCCATTCAAACTGACGAGGACTACTGGTTATCAGTCGATTGAGTGGGGTGGCCAGATGAGCAAGCCACCATAAATGTCATCCATGCCACTACATTTGTCCCAAGAAACGCATTACTTCTTTGGGTGTCTTAGGAGCAGGTGCCTCCAGTACGGCCTTCACCTTATGTGGATCAACTTGAATCCCCTGTTTTGAGATAATATGCCCTAGCAACTTGCGGCAAGATACCGACAACACCAATTTATTTGGGTTTAAGCACACACGGTATTCTCGAAACTTTGAAAAACAACAACGTAAATGGCACAAATGTGCCAGAGTATCATTGGATAAGGAAAATTCCTCCAAGTAAAATCTCATGAATGTGGTGAGATAAGGAGAGAAAAAATATCTTGCTCATAAAGGCAGATGACTATGCATTTTTCAGAAGGAATTTGGATACTTACATTCAGCCATACAAGGGGGGTGATGAACCTTCTCAAATCCTAAGAGATACAAGGGAAGAGAGAATTTCATTACCTACATCAGTACCTAGTCCATCATTAGTACCTCTTGAAGTTTTGGCATATGAAGTTGGAGAAGGTTCTAGAGTTGCAGAAGAAAGAGATACTAAAGAACCAGAAGATATGCCACCACTTTTCAGGAATACGCCAAAGTGGTTATATCAAACATGGAAGGAGAGTGGTATAAAAGAATACACAAGAAGAACCAGAAGTCAGACCAAGAGACAACAAGGAGGCCAGGTAAATTATGTAGAACATTTTGAGATTCATAATGTTTTAGCTCTTATTTCAGTTGAGAATGAACCAACTAGTGTTCAAGATGCACTACAAGGTGATACGATTATCACAAGTCTTAGGATTGAGTTCAAATACAAAGATGAGTGTATCTACATGACACAACATAAATACATTGAGAAATTATTGGAAAGGTTTGAGATGAGATATTCCAAGCCTATGCAGACACCTATGGATGTTATTGTCTTATTACAATCAGAACTAGATTCACAATCATTTGATGATACATTATATAGTCAAGCAGTAGTTTTTTGATATATCTATGTGATACACAACAAGACATTCAGTTTGCAGTTTCTCAACTATAAAAGTTCATACTTTTATCAGGACCTTCAATGCATGCACACACAGAGGCAGACGTAAGACGAAACAGGAATAAAAAACAGAGAAACAATCGATGCGATATTGGGTGCAATCTCCCCCCGTGTACTCTGATGGACGAGTCTCCCAGAGTACACGTATTTATAGGATTATTTCTATTACGTCCTAAAAATAGAAGTTACATGAGGGCCGTTGCTTTTAGAAGCATCTTTTAGAAAAAACTACTTTATTTACAAAAGGCATGGCTTTCTAAAGGGAACCACTACTTTTCAACAACATAAACCGAAATATAACTATTATAGAAGTCTTCAATTTCGTCTTCAAACTTATTTATTTATGCGCATCCACTTGTATCCACACCCCCATGCTTCTTCACCTGCTAGATCAAACACAACCACATTAAAACCTTCTAAACATTTAAAAACATTAAAAATCCATTTAACCTTCCAATATTCCATAAAATACAACATGCCTCCCAGTTGACAAGCAACTGATCTCAGTTGATAAATATAAAAGTAGACATGGATGATCAGTCACATGTCTCATCACTGAACAATTTTAAGCATGAACCATGTAAAACACGACCTGAAAGTGTAAATGTATCACCTTCCATCCATAAAATTTAGCCCACAATTGTCAAACATGTAGGTTGAACTGCAAGGGTAGAAAAGAATCCTTAAACTCTTCTTGAAAGGCCTTCCATGTGCGTGGACAATCTGCACTATGACAAAGATCATTCCACCATAGCTGAGCTCTTCCTACCAATCAATTGGTAGCAAACTTGACTTTCTTATTTTTTGAATATGACTCATTCGAATAGAAATCGTCGAATAGAGAGAGCCATGACAGGACAAATGGCCATCCTTTCGTCCATCGAATTGGAGCATAGCATAGAGTGCTTGTATAGCTTGTTGAATTGCTTGAAGTTCTTGTCGCATAATCTCTAATTGTTGATCGAGTGAGACCTCAGGTAAATATGAATTGACAAAATCCTCCATTGTTGTAGGGTCCATAACTAGAAAACAAAATCCCTCTTTCAAACTATGTTTAATCCCAAATCAAAAAGATTAATTAAAAAGCTTGTTCTAAGAGCTTTCCAATGATATATTATATGCTAAAATTCAATTTATGTAGTGAAAGTTATGCCCTTTTTGTGATGCACTCCCCTAGGAAAATCGACGGGCGCTTCCACATGTGTGAGCTTAACTTGGGAATTGTAAAAGGAAGAGGGAGGTGAAAGTTTATGTAAATATCACAAAAGGGAGATAGAGTGATAACTCAAAGAGATGGGGTAGTGATTAAGGTACTTCCCTTGTAAGTACGAGGTTGTGGCTTCAAATCCTCCTACCTTAGGGAGTCTAAAACTCTCTATTGCCACTCAAAATTAAAATTGCCTCGCACGTAGCCAACAGTCGACAAGGGAGCCTTGGGTGCCAATGTTTCCAATGTATTGCCTAATTTCTTTGCGTTAGTCGACGCCTTGGAGTAAGCCGAAGGAGTAAGCGTAGGTGTAAACGTAGGTGTAAACATAGGTGTAAACATAGGTTCTGGTTCTGGAACTGAAACTGAAACAGAGATAGAGATAGAGACAGAGACATAAACTGAAGCGGAAGCAGAGCGGATTCGGATTTCGATTTGGATTCGGATTCGAATCGTGAACAGAGAACGCAAATAAAGCAAACGTGGATCACGAACAAAGAACACAAACAATCCCCTCGGCAAACAATCTCCTTCGGAGTGATACGTGCCAGGCTCTAATATGACTGTTATCAGGTCCTTCAGTGCACGCACACACAGAGGTGGAAGTAAGATGAAACAGGAATAAAAAACAGAGAAAGAATCGATGCGATATTGGGTGCAATCTCCCCCCTATGTACTCTGATGGATGATTCTCTCAGAGTACACGTATTTATAGGTGTACTCTGAGAGGCTCATCCATGAGAGTACACAGAGGGAGATTGCACCCAATATCGTGTCGATTGTTTCTCTGTTTTTTATTACGGTTTCGTCTTACTTGTGCCTTTGTGTGTGCATGCACTAAAGGTCCTGATAACAGAAGTTACATGAGGGCCATTGCTTTTAGAAGCGTCTTTTAAGAAAAACTACTTTATTTACAAAAGGTGTCGCTTTCTAAAGCGAACCACTACTTTTTGAACAAGATAAACCTAAATATAACTATTCTAGAAGTCTTCAATTTAGTCTTTGAATTTATTTATTTACGCGCATCCACTTGTATCCACGCCCTCATGTTTCTTTACCTGCTAGATCAAACACAACCACATTAAAACCTTCTGGACATTTAAAACATTAAAAATCCATTTAACCTTCCATGATTCCATAAAATACAACACATACACAGTCAGCTCAAGATTTAGTGGAAATCAGTTAAGAGATATTTGCAGTCATCAAAAGTTTTGGAGGTTATTAAACCTTGTACAATTGTGACATTGAAGGGGGGATTGTTGGAAACAATGTCAACATGTCCAACTTGGAGCAACACATGTGATGAGTATATCTTAGTCTTCTATAGAAGAACACATCGGGGCAAATAGTGATATGAACAATTTTTTCTATATTCTCTGTAAGAAAGCCACGTGGGTAGTGTGGTTGGAACAAACCTCTCTCAAAGTGAGCATTTGGATTCAATTCCCAGTGGATGTGCAGCGAGGAACTCTTTTTGGAAAAGCTTTTTTTTGGAAAAAAACTAATGGACAATGCCGAATTCAAATCACGATAGCTTTCTTTTATTATGAATTCCATTGTTGAGTATAAACACAAGCAATCTTCTCAAGCTACTCAAGGAGAACCTGGAGGAGATCTGGGAGGTCATCTTGGAGGAGGAGCTCTCACACTCTTGGAGGAGTTGTGGTCTACAACTTGGTGATTATTTGGATGAGATTGTGCCAGCTTTCCATTAACATCCATTGTTGATTTATTGTGAGCAAAAAGTCTATTTCCGTTCTTACTTGTTAGGTCACTCGTTTCTTATTTAGGTTGATCAAAATTTGGGTTTCCTGTACAACAGATCTAAACTATTCTTATCTTCCATATTCTCATACACACACACTCTTCATACCTCTTAGGGACATAATCTCTTGTATCTAGTTCCTATTTCTGCCTAGATATAGATATTGTCAGTTAGTATTATATACACACATTGTAATTTGACATTCATATATAAGTTATTGTAGATGAGCCTCATAGCTTACCATTACAATTGAAATCTAGTCTATTCTCTCTCTATCTCTCACTCATCTAATTTTGAGTCTTAAGGTGTGTATGTTAAGGTTCATCTATTGGAAGATCCTATAAACCTGTGATATATTGTTATTGTGGCCTAGTACCACTTCCAACTTATGGTATTCAGACCTTAGAATACCAACATCTTTTTCATGCTTTACGAATACATTGTTGTTTCTCTCTATGATTCTCAAACTCTCCATCTCTAGCTATCATGCCAATAGAGGAAGGATAAAAGAGAAAGAGAGAGAGAGAGAGAGAGAGAGAGAGAACACATGAGAAAGAGAGTGAGAGAGAGGCTTCTATCTCTCTTCCCTCACCTCTCTTCTTCTTTTCCCCACAAGAATATTTAAGGTCAACTTTCTAATGACCTAGAATAGAGAAGGAAGCTATGGTTTTATTTATGACTTTTGTCTTGCTCCTATATCAAGAGGAAGAAACATGGTAGAATTATGTTGTGTAGAGAATTTAGAGGAAGAGGAAACTCTGAGTGTGTGTGTGTTATTGTGTAGGTGTGTATGTTAGTGTTGCTATGTAGGTAAAATGGGAATTATGTTGTTGGTTGTAATGCACGCTTCACAGAGACCAGGAGGAATTTTGCAAGTAGGGATGGAGGAGAAAGGGCATTAAGACGGTTATGTGTCCATGGAATGAACTACTTCTGAGTGGTGGTGACGAATACTCACAATATCCATGGCTTTCCTGTAGATAGGATGACGAACATTCCTTCCTCATCTGTTTTGCTCCCCTTTTCTCGAGAGCTCCGTTTATGTGTTCTATCCCATCCACAAAGTTTTTTGTTGGAGGTTTGATCTGGGGAATGGATGAAAATGGCTTGACATATGCTATCCTTGAATTTGGTGAAATGCTTGAAGCCAAGGTAGAACTTGATCATGATTCAGGAAGATCTAAAGGTTTTAGTTTTGTTAGCTTTACCTATAAAGTTCATGTTGCAAAAGCTAAGAATGCAATGGATGACAAAGAGAGAGGTACAATGGATATACAGAAGGAGAGGCATGCCGTGGTGCAGAGAAAAATCGATAGGGAGAGAGAGAGAGAGAGAAAGAGATGGGAGGATGAATGGATGCTATGGAAAGTCTCTGATAGAGTGTCTAAATGTGTTGCTAAAGACGTGAAGGGATATTGACGGAAAATGGAGAGAGAGAGGGGGGGGAGGGAGAGAGATATGCAAATAGCAATGGTAGAATTATATCATGCAGAAATGGCAGTGTAGAGAAGCTGTAGAGTGAATCCTAAATGAGAGAGAGGGGGGGGGGGAGAGATCCCCAATCAATAAGGGATTCCAACACTACTGCAGACTCAAAGATGAACGAGAGATTGAGAGAGAGAGAGAGAGAGTGGGTAGGGATGAATTTCGATACTAGGAACGACACAAAGAAGTACACATGGGGTAATTTAGTCCTTGGATGTCTATAGAGATAAAGAAGATGCATCTTGATTCTCCAATGAGTTTCATTTGGCTTACTGACTTGAAATTTGGCAAATGATTCATGAGTGAATTTTGTTAATGAATTAAGTAATTTTATATGGTATAAACCCTATTGAAAATGACAAGTTGATGTGTTGTGTCAATCTCAAGAGAGAACCTATCTTAGATGCATTTGGTCGATGTTCTAAAGGTAGTATGCAACAGATTCCTTCAAGTGATATTGTACACTGCTTAATGGTGGCTCTCCATATATAATAGAATGGACTTGATAGATTCCCCTATGTATAATGATGCTACTTTCAACTGGGGGATGTAAATCTTGAGAGCTAATTCACTATCATATGGCTATGTTGCTCGATTTTGAGAAGGCATTAGATGCCTCAAGAACTGTACAAAACAATCTGTCTAGAGGGGGGTTATTCTTGTACTATGAAGAAGGAGCCAACTCGTACTCTATGTAGAAAGAATTCAAGAATTCTCGAATCAAGAGTCATGCTTTTTGGCTAGACAATCCACTCTACTCAAAATTGTTGTTCACTACTAAAAAATCCCCACCATAGTTATGTTTATGATCGGTATTCTCCCACCAAAGAAAGTGTGTTGTTAACCATAAAAAAAAATGCAACCTTTTTATGATTACAACGTTTAGCAAGTCTACCTAATGTCAATAGAGTTACTACTTTGCATTGATCTAACAATGTTCTTAAAGACATGAACCCGATTGAGAATGAAATCGAGCAAGTAAAAAGAGTTAATGTTATTTATTTGGAATGCATCTTTGCATGGCAAAGGGATGTAAAAGTAATAAGAAAAAGAAAATAGAAATAGATATCTGTATATGAAGGAAATTAAAAAAATCAAAACGATAAGCAAATTAGAGGCATTGTTTTGATGAGTGTTTTATTTTTCCTTCAAAATACACTAATTCAATTTTTTTCCCATGATTTTTTCCAGATACTACATAAAGTGAAGAAAAGCTTTTGAAGTAAAGAAAAGATGTGAAGAGGTCGTTTTTTTTGTCTGATCGTTTTTGTCGAGAAGACCATTCCAATGTTTTTTTCTTAATCCACACTATAGCAAAGCATTTGATTGTCATAGTTGTATCATCCATTTTTGCTTGGTGCTTTATACTTTGTATCTTATATTTTCCTCATCGATCTTATCACGATCAAATTTGATGTATTAGTCAACTAGAAGAAAAAACCATATTGATCGTAATCATTGGATCTAGTATTCACGAGCACGGTGTTTGACTTTGAGTTACTCTATTTTCATTCCATGTTCACGTGCATCTTTGGTGATGACTGGCTTTACATACTCTAGAATCTACATGCACAAAATGTTTATTTACTTTTTCTCTTATGACCCATGATGAGCCCCGAGTCCCACCCTTTATTGCGAAGAGGTGCCCAATGCAAAATCTTCCTCTTGGATATGAGCGATGCGATGTGCATGCACACACCACGGCCTGATCCAACCAAGGCCACTCTATCCTTTGACAACGCACTATAAAACCCTTCATCTAGAGAATGTCATACATGTCATTGAAGCTCCATAGTGGTAGTGCACTAGTGGATAGTATCATTGTTGTATATACATTACTATTGACAATTTCAAGAATCTGAGTTTCTCTATCTCTCAGTCTGTGTATATTTCAATTAGTATGTTTTGCTTCTCACTACTGTACCTATGGATCACATTCTGCTGCATCACTATTCTTGATTATTTTCCTACATGGTATTAGAGTGTAGGAGGTTTTGAGTGTTGTAAAAGCAAAAATGAAGAAGTCACAAAAGTCTTTGAATGAGTCAAGAGAGAAGATGTCAAGCAGTTTGTCATCATCTACTTTGGAATCAAGGTGGTTCATCAGCATGAGTATGTGGAACACAAACCGGAGTAGTAATGATGCCCATCATTGCACATTCGACCAGTAACATTCATAGAATCTAAACTCGACGGTACTAATTACACCTTGTGGAAGTTTAAGATCACTTCAATCCTTGATTCTTATGAGCTACTCGAGATTGTACTTGGGACTCATTATGAGCCCCAACAAACAACTGACTCAAATGATCCTTATCAAATGATTTTTCCCAATGCTGATCTTTTTTGTGCTTGGAAATATAGGAATGTGGATGTGCTCTATATTCTAGTTACTAGTACTTCTAATAGTGTTCTGACTCTTATTCAGTACACCACGGAGGCATGTGAAGAATGGAACATATTGAGAAATCAATATGAAACTCAGAATCAGACATGGATTTAGAACTTGGAGAGTCAGCTAGCAGCAAAGAATTTTGTTGATGGGGAGATAGCAGAAGTGTTTATCACTCACATAAAGAATCTATGAGATCAAATGGTAGGAGTAGGTGTACCAAAGTCAAGTGAGGAGCTAGCTCGGTGTTGTCTTTGAATTTTTCCACCAAAATTTGATGGTCTGATAATTGCCCTCAACACCCAGATCAAACCAAAACCACTAACTTTTGAATAATTTAGTGCCTTACTCATGGAGGAGGACTTGCGGCTCAAGGCAAGGAATGACAGTGGTAAAGCAGAAGCTACATTTCTGGTAAATGCTGAAGGTGAAAAACCCGATTCTTCGAAAGATGGGGACAAAAAGAAGAACAACAAGAAGAAGTTCAAAGGAGAGTGTTTCCATTGCAAGAAGAAAGGCCACAAAATCCAAGACCATCGCATTAAGAAGGCAGAGGAAAAGAGTGTCTCTTAGAAAAGTGGTAAGGGAAGGACTTTGCTAGCACTATCAAAATGGAGCTTGAGTTGTTTGTTATGGTAGAGGAAATGTGTTCCTCAGCTAAAGGTTCAGATACAAATGACTCACGAGTATTGGACAGTGGTGCCTCTTGTCACGTGATGAGCAGAAGAGACCTTTATAGTTCCCTACAACCTCTAGAGGAAACCATCATGGTAAAGGTAGCCAACAATGCAAGATGCCATGCTGAGGGCAAAGGTACGATGTCTTTCATTAAGCATACCAGGGATATTAAAAAGCTCTTAAATGTGTTTTATGTTCCACAAATCAAACAAAATTTACTTTTGATAGCTTCTATAAATGTTCAAGTTCATCAGCTGCCTTTTAGCAAGATAGCAGCTCAGATTTTGGATCGAAACAACAATGTTATTGGGACCGAAATTAGAAGGAACAACCTACATGAGTTGTCTGCTCTTATAACCATGGCAATTGTGGGCACAAGTAAGCCCTCGCATGAGAGATTCGACCACATCAGGTACCCTATATTAAAAGAGATGCACCAGAAAGGTATGGCTGCTCACATATCTTTGGTTGCAGAGATGAAGGAACCATGTGAAGCTTGCATGATGGGCAAGTAGCACAAGAAGGCATTTCCACAAATAAGCAAGAATAGAGCAAGTGGTCCTCTAGACTTGGTGCATGCTAACTTGTGTGGAAGAATGCCTACACAGGCCTTGGGAGAATCTTCCTACTTCATGTTACTCATCAATGACTATAGTAGGAAGATGTGGATATTTTCTTTGTGATAAGGCTCAAGCGTTTGGTAAGTTTAAAGAATGGCTTTAGCTTGTTGAAACCAAAACTGGGAAGAAGATGAAGAAGTTCAAGACGGATTGTGGTGGTGAGTTCACGTCAATAGAGTTTGGTGATTTCTGCAAGGGCAAAGGAATCAAGCATGAACTTGCAGTGGCACATAGCCCTCAACAAAATGGTTTCGTTGAACACCAAAATTGAATCATCATGGAGATAGCAAGGTGCATGCTCAGGGGTAAAGGATTGTCCAATCATTATTGGGTAGAGGCTATCAACACTGATGTTTACATCTTGAATTGAAGCTACACTAAGGCACTTGATGGAAAGACTCTACATGAGGCTGACACTGGTAGAAAGCCTTTTGTTTCCCATTTCAAAGTATCTGGAAGTGAGTGTGATGGTAAGATGTGGAGTTGTGACATTGGAGTTATAGGTAATTTTTCTATGTTTCCTTATTTTCTTGTTGATGTATGAAACACCACAAGAAATGAATTAATGTGACTCTAGAACACCTCTATGGTCACCATTAACTCATTGCCACTCCAAACTTTGAGAAATGATAGCCTAAAGTGAGAACTTTGCTTCTACAGAAATTCCTAGTCACTAAAATGACATACCTTCAGTATTTTGCTAATTTCTCCTAGCTTCAGTATTATTTCTCGATGAAACTTCATAAGCTGAAACTAAAAGAGTAGACCTTTCGAACAAGCTATCATACGCATGAAACGGATCTCTAGAACTCAAGTTATGGACCTCACAAGATGACCCGGTATGACCTTCCAAAACTCGAAATTTTTCCTCCTTTAGTAATTCTGAGTCTCTAAAAATAAAAATTCGATGCCTAGCATCGAATTTCAGCCAAGGTCGATGCCGGGCAATGAGCTTTTTTAGCCTCTTTTTCTGCACCAAAAATTACATCTTTTACACACACATGAAGAAGACCACTTGTATGCTAGAAGTTGATGCCAGGCATCGACTTTATGCTGAAACTCGATGCCAGGCATCGAGTTGCTCCACAAACCTCATGTTTTTAAAAGATTCAACAACACTTAACACACAAAGAATGAAAATAATGACTTATCAGCACAAACTCGATACCAGGCATCGAATTGCTTGGAAAACTTGAACTTTTGAATTCATCACATAGTAGGCAAGCATGGAGATGATGGAGAGAGACTCATACACAAAACTTTACTCAGTTCTTTCTCATAGCTATGAAAACTCAGAAGTTTTACAGATGCTTTCTCACTCAGAGAAGTCGACTATACTCCGTCGTATAAAATGAACTCCTTCTCTCTTTCTATCACTCTCTTCCACTTCTTCTCTCTCTCTCCGCGTCAGTTGATACAAACTAACTTATATAGATTTTCTCATTCCCGTGACTTTTTTTAAAAAACTTATAGAACCTAAAGTGAACTAACTTTACAAATATGATACACTTGTGAATTTATCCCTTTATATAGGCATGGGGTTTTCTTCCTAAAGTTTGACCTTCAAATATATGTCCAATTAGTGATTGTTTCTCCAACATTTCTCTTCCTTAATTCACCATCATCATCAAATTTGGTGTCACTCTAGCACAATGGCAAGTACTAATGTGAGGAGATGCACCTCATTATTGTCAATCTGTGGAGACCTAAGGACTAATATGACAACTATGAGCAAGTGATGGCACAAAGTGCATGAGTGAGAAGCACAGAAGCATGCACACACATACACACACACGCACACACAAGGTAAGAATAAAGATAGGAACAATGGAAATCTTTGTATTACTCGAAAACGTCTCTTACAATAGCTCAAAATTGTAACAAGCCAACCAAAAAAATGAGCTCTCTAGCTCTTTTTATAGTTTTTGAATAGGTTTTGGTTCAATCTAGACCTAGTGTGTGACCTAGTTAAAAAATTAGGTTCCAAGGCTTATTTGAGGGCTCAAACGGAGTCTAAAAATTATGAAAATTAGTCAATAGATACTTTTAATACTCCTCAAGCTTGAGGAATCCTTAGGTTTAAGAAATGGAGTAGGAATAATCAAAAATGTTATTTATGATGGTGTGAAGTGACTAAAATCATTTGTTAAGTATTTCTTCATGAAAAATTATGTGGCCTACTTGCCGGATCTGCGTTGACTTCTATGCTTGCTTAATCTTGTTTGGCTCTCCCTTTGTTTTGACTCCCTTCATTGGCTTCCCTATCTTCTAAGGCCTTGATTGTCCTAGCTACTACAAACACCCCCCTCTCTCGTGTCTATCGTCCCTAACAGACCCTTGTTGTCAGGAGTGCTAAATGTAATAATGGACGACATCAGTGGCAAGGTGATGTTCTTGGATGCGTAGTCCTCTTGCAAAGTCTATCATCATCTTATCCCAAACAATTAGACCTAGAATGTCTTGATATGGCAAGTGTAACTGATGTGCATGTATGGCATGTTCCATTGCAAAGAGATGTAAGAAATGTGTTGGTCTAGGAACGAAATTTTCGGAATGATATTCCTAGAAACTAGTAGAGAACATCTCTTCAAAAGTCTACTTGTAGCAAGCAGGTAGATACTTGATTTTGACATGCCATGCATATATTGTGTTGACTAAGGGGGTTTGGCTCATGTGATATACTAAATCTCGGTTGCCTTCAGAAATCCAAGGGCTAAAATATATAGGGCTTGAATCTTTCGAAAGTTCTTGAATACCACCATCATGAGCTCAAAGATCTTCAAACACATTTTTGTAGCACTATCTGGTACATTCTTCAACCATGTAGATGAATGGTGGATGGTGGAGATCATATAAGCCACAGTGGGTGACCCTCTAGGTGGAGCAAAATATAGATAATTGACCCACTCCGAATATCCTTTTTTAATGTGTACTTTGATGGAAAAAGCTTGCCATGATCTTCGACAGACTATTGGACGTTAGCATGGGTTATATTTAATATATAATGGCGTTGTGGCCCATGTGCACATCATTTCTGGATCGTCTGTGAGGAGTCCCTCACGCCCATTGGGTTGAAAAATTGAGCCTGCACGTGCATCTACTAGCAGATCATCGAGCTCAAACTGGGTGGCCAATGTAGGCTCTTTTCATGTATGCCTTTTAATCTCCGTGTTATAGTGAGCTAATAATACAAAGTAGGTCTTATACTGCATTTCTGATGTGGTAATCAGGCGTTGATGGGAGAGGTTCTGAAAGTAAGCGGACCTAAGAATGGTTTCTTCCAGATTGGGAAGGGACTTGATCTACATGGACACTCTATCATCATGTGTTTGACCTATTTGTTTGACTCTCTTGAGCTAATATGGGATGTTGATCTCAAAGGTGTCTCGTCCCTTGTCCGTGGCACACCCACCAGGTATCGACATACAGTCATAAGGCTCTTCAAAACTCTCTTCGATCGGGATCTCCACCATGGTTTTGGGTTCGAGTTCTTCGATAGGAGAGGGTGGCCTCTCATATGGTAGGAGTCTAGCTTTTAATTCTTCGACCTGCTTTCTTAAGGCTTCTAATCCTTTAATGGACTATTGAGGGATGGCAGGATCGAGTTGAGATGTGCTGACATTGGCCAACTACTTTTGGAGATCTGCACATTCTAATTCCATCTTTTCATAGGAATCTAAAATTTGGCATGCTCCTCAAGTAAGATTTGTATGTCTTCTGAGGGGACCGCTCTATAATTTGTAGGGCTAATTTGTGCTCCCAAGGTCCCTTCCATAGTTGCTTCAAGATTGTCTTGGTTCTGTTGTTGGAGTCTCTTCTTCTCTTCTAATGTTGTAGGCATATGCTTTCGTAGTAGACCTAGATTGCATCTTAGTTTAGCATTGGTGAGCATCTACACTTGGAGCATGTTTTCCAAATCTTTGACTACTTGAGTATCCATAGTAGATATCTTGGAATCCAATTCAGTATGAGCCTCTTGTAAGGTGGTGTATTCTGCCATAAGTGCTTGATTGTTGGCTTCTAGTGTAGTGACTCTTACTTGTAACCTCTGTGATTTTTCCTGGAAGGTAGCACTATGCTTTTCGAATCGTTGATACTCTTGTTGTAACTGACATGCACATTGAATTGACATATTGAATGAATTATTTACATTATGAGATGGGAGGGGAGTAGTTTGGAATGCAAAGGGAATGAGATTGGGGATGGGAGTTGTGGATGTTGTGTCTACAAACGAGGTGGTGACTCGTGAGGTGGGGGTTAGGGGAGTGGGTGATGGTGAAATCATGGGGGGAGGGGGAGGTGTTGTGGGTGGTGAAATGTCCATGGGGTTGGACATTGTGGTGCATGAAGGTACTACCATGTATGAGGAAATGGTAGGTGAAGTCACTATGATGTCTATGTACAATGAAGTGGAAGTAAGTGTGTGTGTGTGTGCGGTCCTACTGACTACATGTTGTGTCCTCGAATGAAATCTTCCACGAATGGGACACAATGGTGTGGGGCAATGGTTGGGGCTGAGGTGTGGGGAAAGAGTGAGGATGCAAATGGGAAGTAGGGATCATGGGATAGAGGTATGTGCAAAGGGGGGTAAGCGAGGAAACCGAGATACCATCGGTGGGCCATGGGTATTCTGCAATGCTAGGCATTAGTGGGTGGCCAATGATGGGTTCGACAGACAAAAATGATGAAGTCAAAGGTGGGTTGGTAATGGAAGAAAGAGGGTGGCCTATGATGTTGGTTCACGAAAGAAAAAGGATGTTGAAGAGGCTAGGGTTTGGGTCATGGTTGTTATTGGTATAGTGGTTTCAGCTGTGGTTGGTGGCAGAGGTGGGGATAACGGAGGAGATGGAGGGTGTTGGGGTGAGATGGGGTATGTTTGTACAAAGGTATTGTAGTGAGATCGATGGGGGTTGTTGGGGTAGTTGTCAACTTGATGGTAGCTTCAGGGTCAGTTACTTGCATTCGTATATTCTTGCCTACCCGTGGCTACACTGGTCGTATCAGACAAATTGTCAAACTACTATGTAGACAACCTCCTGAACTCCCAAGGATTCAAACAGTAGTTGGAGGATAGTGATGAATTGCGGGTCCACTCCTTCTGCTAACATTTTTTCTATCAATGCTTGGCCTGATGCGAATGAAAGTTTGTGCCTTTCTTGCACGACTCTGACGTGTCGTATAATCTTTGTAACTTGGAAATGTATGTCGGAGCACTGATAAATTTTGGTACTTCTTGCTGCTTATCATGATGTCTTTGATCATGCCCTTCCTCCTCTTCTTCATATTCTTCATCTTCCTCGTCCTCTTCATCGTCTTCTTCATCCACGTCAATTGTGGTAATGGGCACTTGTGATGTTGTTGCCTACAGGTGAGCACCTTCCACTTGTTGTTCCTCTTCTACCTCAAGATTCATTTCTCTTAAAATTTTCTCGAAGTCCTCATTGGTGAGTTCTTCCAATGGTGCTCCTCTAGGGAGTTCAAGGTCCGTGGGAACTGGCAAAAATATCAGATTGGGTCCCTTAGCGCTTTGACGTCATAGTCATAGTGTGAATGGTCTGACCCTTCGAGGTGGGGGAGTGTTGTGATCTATTGATTTTGTATATTAAGAAAATGGGCTATCTACATGGGTAGGGTCAAAACTTTAGGCATTAGGATCACTATCTGGGATCATAGGGGATGCTCGCACTATGGCTCTATTCAAGTTGTCATCCATTGCATTGTATTTGAGTGATATCACATTGGTAGGGGGTGGTGGTTGTTGACCTAACACAAGTTGAGGTATTTGTTGAGCATGATAATGGGGTTGGTATGGTTGTTGTGGTCTATAGTATGGTTGTGGTTGGTAGACTAGCTTTGATATTTACATGGCTGCTAATAGGGTTGTTGGTAGTTTTTCCTAACCGTTTGTTTATTGTAGGGGTAATCTTGCATCGTATGATTTGTGTATTTTCTCTCAATGGTGCAATACTGGGTATTTAATTTTCCTAAATTTTGGGCCACTAAGTGGCACACATTGGCCTTGTGGTCTCCTCCACAAGTGTAGAATTGCTTTGCTGAGACCATCCTAGGGGTTTTTCTACTAGGTAATCCTAACTTTCAAGTATGTGTTCTACTTATCCATCTATCAAAGTTAAGGGTTCGGAGGTGAAGCTAGTAGAACAATCTGAACCCTTATAGAGTTTAGAGATTTCTAACACTTCACCCAAGTTTTCCTCAATATCAATTCACATTTGCACACATTGCTCTATGTTTTGGCATTCCTTAAGGTGGACATATGATCGTAGCTTTGTGCTCAATAAGCCATCTAAGAAAAAGGAAAGTTACTTAGCTTGCATAGGTAGCTTTGGAATGGGACATCTTTCTATGTATTGTCTACACCTACATCCTACTAATCCCATAGTTTCTTGTGGTGTCTGCTTAAAGCTACGGATTAATGAGGATGTATTATGATTGATGCCACTTTTGGAGAACTCTGTGATGAATGCTTCTAACAACTGATTGATATCCATGAATTGAACTTGATGCAAGGGTTGGAACCATGTCAAGGCTATATTCTTTAAAGTGAGTTCAAAAACATTGTAATGAGTGAAAAAATCTTCAACCTGTACAACTCATAAAACTGGCTTGAATTTTGCTACATGGTCGTAAGGATCTCCTCTCCTGTCAAAGTAATTCTTCATTGACTTCACTAGTTAAGTGGGTCTCAAAATTCTAGGGTGTTCTTGTGGTCTAGATAGTGGGAAATTGTCCATGCCTCTTTGATGCCTATGCCCTCTAGGTTTTCTTTGTTAGACTCTATTAGTGTCTAGTCTTGAACTTTCTCTCCTTGATGGATTTACAAAACTTAGCTTTGGCCACTCTCTTGACTTCTCCTTTTGGCTACCTAGGGCATCGGGGGATGACCATGGTAGTCAATAGACTTGGATAGGGGGGAAATTGGTTCACCTTTCCACATAGACAGTTTCTACCATGTTGCATAACCGCAAACATCCTTTCAAAAGTGTTATATAAGTATATAAACTTCCCAGTAACATTAGGATCCAATTTGTAGGTGAGTACTCCGTCTCTCTCATTAGGCTTGTCAAGCTTGAATTTGGAGCTTCATTCGTCTCTCTATTCAAGGAGAGCTCTATTCCTTTATTGTCCTTGGGAATCCATTGAGGTTGATCATCCCTGACATGATTGATTTACCTCTAGGGGTTATAGGTTCTCTTCTTGGGTCTTACTAATCCAAATCTCCTAACTTCAACTCAGGGATGATCATTCCAAACTCATCAGTCCCATCAGGTAAGCTTGTACTACATGCATGGTTCCTTTGTTATCAATATAGGATCCCTCTTTGAACTTGACCATTGGGTGCTCGATTACAAATTTTTGAATGGGGTTTTTGAGTTGGACAACTGATCATTTCAAGCCATCCTCATCAATGAGAGCACCTAACTGGTTGGTTTGAATATATTCTAACAGTCTTGTAGGAACCTTCTAGGGTCTGTAAGTATAATAGACCTAAACTTCCTATAGGTCTCTACATTTCAAAAGAAATTTTAGAATCACTTGTGTATGAGCTCAACACGTACGAATAATCACTTAGTTGTCGAGCACATGATCAAGCTTTGTGGTTGATACTAGCCTCATATGATCTAATGCTTTGTCTATCTATTGTTCCTATGTGTCTACCGAACCTAAAGTTCATATGATCCAACTAGTTGTCTAATACCCAAGTACAACCACGTTGCAATGTTCCTTTGTGGCAACTAGTCGTCCTTTTTAAGTTCTTTTTGATGTATAATATTTTTTGAAGAGTTGCATTGTCCAGAATACTTGAGTTGTAGCATAATTTGATGGTGATCGATCTACCAAGATATGATAATTTTATTGTAATCTTAACCAATTAATGCCACTAAGCACACTTAGCCTATGTTAAAAATTGAATGAGGGGATTGCAATATCTTTGAACCTCAAATGATGCATGATTGATATTACTATGATGCCCATGATGCTTGTTTTGAAGCTTGTAGTGCATTGGTACCTTGATTTTGCCTTCCAAGTAGCTCTAATACCTTATATAATTCCCAAAAATTAGGCTTGAAATAACCAAAATTTGATAAATAACAAAAATTGCCAATTTGATTGTCTATGATAATAGATAGTGTCTGCTGCGATAGATGGTTCCTATTGTGGATCGTTGTCTATCACGATAGATGTGTCTATCATGATAAACATGTCTATCAAGATAGATGCTATCCTTCATCTATTGCCTATCATCTATCATGTGTCATGATCTTTGTCTATTGTGATAGATGGACTCTATCGTAGGGTCTTGTCTTTTGACGTAGACATCTCTATCATGATAAACAATGTCTGTCATCTGTTGTCTATCATGGGATGTTGTCTATTGTGATGGACGCATCTATTGCAATAAACAATCAATGTTGTGGGGATCTATCTATCTTGATAGACCTATCTGTCATGATAGATGGTGTCTATAGTGATGGACAAGGTCTATCATGTCTTTTTTCTATCACGATCGACAATAAAATGGATATATTTATTTTTTTTGTGTGATTTGGATGCTCTTAAAATGCCATTTATTTGTGCCTAACATGCAATTTTAAAATGCCAAACTATCTATCATGATAGACAACCGTCATTATCTTGGGCTACATGTAGAGGTTTTCCATACCTAATGATGCTACTTGTGCTGCTACTGAAGCAGAAACCTATCAAAAAAGCTCACAAACATGCCAAATCCCTCTCTCGCTCTCTCACAAGTGAAATGAGGGAAATGAGTTGGGATATGGGAATATGATAAAAAAGCTGAAACTTTTGTGATGAAGGAGATAGAGGTATGAGGGGATTAAAGATGGTAGAGATGGGGTTGGAGATGAAAAATGTTATAAAAATAGAAAATTTCTTACTTATCTATGATTCCAACATCAAGATAAGTAACCCATTAGGGTTAAGGTGTATATAAAAGCCGAGTGAAAGGCTTCCTAAAGAGGAAAAAAACGTGCCTCGATGGTCCCAAGTGTGTTCACACACCTCACTATCGAAATATATCAACAAATCTCTAGGAGTGATGCGGTGAACAAGAAGCTGGCATGCCTGTATAAGGAAGCACCAAGATATGTGCAATCAATCTATAAAAGGAAGTAAGACTAAAGCTTTGCAAAAAGCTTCAATTTCTCCCTAGGTAGAGCCTTTTTGAAAAGGTATGCAATGTTCTCCTTTGTGGGGACATATGCCAACCTAATCTCTCCATCAAAGAACCTCTCCTTGACATAATGATAGTGCACCTCAATGTGCTTAGTGCCAACATGGAACACAGGGTTCCTCACAACTTCCAATGCACTTTGATTGTCAATGAACATGCAGGAATATGGTGGTAGTTACCCCCCCCCTTGGAATAAAACAATCCAAGTAGCCACATACCACTTAAGTAGCAAAAGATGCACTTAACCACCCACCAATGCTTGACACCTACACAATGCATAAACCTGCTCATCTAAGAGAATGCAAATTGAATATCATGCCACATAATGCATAAGTAAATCAAGTATGCAACAACTTGTTGATAGAGAACAACATCAAATGCATCTCTAGCATCATCAAGAATGGCAATAGGTTTGTGGTCTTTAAGGCCAAAATACAGTAATAATGTGTCAATATAGTTTTTCTGACACAGAGCTATTCCAAAATCAACTTGCATAATTGAATGTGTGGTGCAAATGCCCCAAATCTGACATCTCAAAAGAGGCATGCAAATCAGCCTTAAATTAGCAATATGCTTCTTGTTAGGACCAATGAGACACATGTCATCAACATAGACAACAATTATCAAAAGCACATAATTTGCACACTTAACATGTAAGGTGCTCTCAATTGGACTATTCTCAAAACCATGTGCAATCAAGTAGGCATGTATCTTTTCATACCAAACACGTGGTGCTTGCTTCAAATGACATAATACCTTTTCAATTTGCACACTTTTTTTGATGCCCTTTATGCACAAAACCACGGGGCTCAAATAAATACAATTCCTCATGTAAATCACCATGAAAAAATATATTTTTAATGTCCATTTGATGCACATTCCAACCATGATGAGATGTGTGAAGAGAGATGGTGGATGCAATCCAAAGATGAGTAGGTGCTGCTACAACCAGCTTCACACAGACAAATGAGACTTCAGAGTTGACTAGTAGACCCTTTGAGCTTTCAAAATCCACCAAAATATCAGCCAAGTGCTTTGGAACATGTATCCCAAAAGTTTAAGTCAAGACAGACTAGTTGCGAAATGACTAGCTCCAAAAACTTGCTATTTTTGGACATACACCTGCTGGAAAAAATGAACAATGCTCTGAACCTCGTAGGAATTAGATGAATTCCTTTTGGGCATAGCAAATAGACACCACAAGATTCCCAATCCAAGTTAAAACACTTCAAATGATGGACTGAGCACTCAGAAGAAGATTCATCAATTTCTAAAACATGCCCACCATTCTCGGGGCTCCGCAGAGATAGACTAGTGAGCAATAAAATGCGAATATCTCCCAACCTGTACATGCAATGACCATGAAAATTGATCATCCGACCGTAGACACTAAGAGCTATCCAACGCACATTAAAACACTGAAAAAGGTTTCGTAGAACTCGAGATATTACCTTCTGAAGTTACTACTTTGAGTGAGTATAACAGAGAACAAAATAGAGAAGTAGATAATGATAAATGTATAGATTCACATATGATTACAACCACATTGGCAATGAATCTTTGCACAATGGGAGTAGAATGATAGATCTATGGAGTAAGCTCTTCAATCTCTACAAAATGACATGAACTGGTCACTTATAAGGCTTGCTAATCGCCTCTTCCTTCTTGCTCTTTTTATAGCTATTCTTGGAGGGAGTTTTGAATTCAAATTCGAATGACTCCACCTAAAAGTGATCCCCAAAGTTAGGAGATATTCCCTCAGCTCAAAAATTCATGGTTTTAGGTAGTTAGAGCCACGACTTTGCTTTTACATCATGGATGAGGTAAGCCATCCTTTTCCTTTTTTCTTTTTTCAATTACAAGAGATAAAATGTACTCTTTTACAAGAGGTGTTCATATGACTACACATGTGACTTACAAATGATCATAATATCAAGCATTTCAAGCATGTAGGCTTGGGTAAAATGCACCAACAAGATGCACATGCACAAATGCTTGTCATTTGGCATGTGGGTGCAAAGGTCTCATCAAAATCAATGCCTCTTTCATGAGCATAACCTTTTGCAATAAATCTATCATTATACATGTCAACAATTCCATCAGGATTATGAATCACCTTGTATACCCATTTAGTGCCAATGGCCTTTTTGCTTGGATGAAAATCACGTAAATACCAAGTACCATTCTTCATAATAGCATCATATTCTAATTGCATTGAAGCCATCCAATTTTTTGAACTTTGTGCTTCATCAAAAGACAAAGGCTCATTCTCATCACAAAGACAAGAGGAAGCCATAGCATAGAAATCAAATACAAAACAAGCACTATGAGAGCCTCAACAAGTAGGATGTGATAGAGGTGCATCTAATTTGCTATCTCACAAAGTCTGCACCAACCATTTAGGCATATTTTCTGCCTCCTCTATATCAGCCCTCTCATCAACAAGTGCATCATGTAACTCTACATAAAACATGGAAGGATCTACTTCATCATGTGAAACCTGTAAAGGCTAATTTGCCTCATTTGGACTAGCATTTGATTGTCCACCTATAAAAAGAGGTAGCAAAGTTCCATACACATCTTTAGAGCTAGCAAATGTCTCATTAGTGCATGAAAGTAATGGATGAATTGCATCTTCCAAAAAAACAATATCATGGCTAATCAAAATGCATTTAGTATGTGGATGATATAGACCACAACCTTTTCTTTCAAATCTATACCCAACAAAATACATTTTACTGCTTTATCATCCAATTTTCTACATTGTTGTTCAGGCACTTATGGATATGCCAGAGAACCAAAGACACACAGATGAGCAACACATGGCTTGCGACCATGCCAAGGCTCATATGGAGTGATATATTGGGATGGGACACCTATTAAGTACATATGTTGTGGACATAATGGCCTCAAGCCAGAAGCTATGGTAGAGCCTGACTTTTGACCCTACACCTCACCATCTCCATGAGTGACATTTTTATCCTATCAACACCTCCATTTTATTAAGGTTTATATGACATTTTACACTGATTTTTTATCCCCAGTTTAGCTAGAAACACATTAAAATTAAAAGGCATGTATTCCACCCTCGATCAAAATAAAGGGTGCCCATTTTACATGTTGATAGATTTTCAGCCAAAACCAAAATTTGTTTGAAGCACATAAACAGTTTGAACTTTGCTTTTGATGGATACACCCATGCATGCCTAGAGAAATCATCAATAAAATTCACGAAGTAAAGGTAATTCCCAAAAGAGGGTGTTTGCATAGGACCATGAGCATCAATGTGAACAAGCTGCAATTTTTGAGTAGCTCAAACTGAACCATCGTTTGGAAAGGAGGTGTAAGAAAAAGGAAAATGAAATGAATAATTACTTAGTGGTGGGCTAATGGTGTAACTCTAATGCCATGTAGAGGTTACCACAACACACATATAAGATCAAGGTTAGATAGAAAGAGAGATATCAATACTCATGGGTATAACACAAGATATTTGGTTATAATGGAAAGTGGACTCAAGATGAATAGAAGATGAACTCAACTCAATTCAATTAAAACTCATAACTCTAATACAATGGCACTCAAACACTAAACAATATACAGATGGTTCTATCCACCCATGCACTCCCTATATGGAGCTTAGATGGTGAGCTAGATAGACGCTAGGTGAAGGGCTATAGGCCAACACAATGGGTACTAAGATGGACACCCTAATGGTTCCAAACACACAAACTGATGAGCCTACATGGGAAGGGAACCATCCTTATAAGGTCCTCCAAGCCTAAGTTGGCCTACCCATGTTCTAGGGTCGTGGTAACTTGATCCATGCCCAAAATAATCTCCACCATTGATATATGGGGTAAATCCAATGGTAGAAAGGTAGGATCAAAAACCATTTGTTTATAGCCCTTGATCTTGCTTAATCCACACTTAGGATCAAGTCTAGATCCAATGGCCCACATCAAATAGACCCTTCCCCAAGTTAAGAAATCTACGTTTTTTTCTAGCCCTTGATTTTTAGGTTGATCCTCACATTGGATCAATCCCAAATACAATGGCTTAGAAGTAACCTTCCTAACTATCCATCTACGGTCTACACTAGACCTCATATGACCTCAAAGTCAAGAACCTATCAATGTCCAACACTCTCACATGGCTTGTTCTCATAATGGGGGCCTTAAAAAATAGAGTGTTATGGAACAATGGTGGTGCTACATAAGGGTGAGGCATTGAGCATATCTAACACCTCCCCCCCCTCAATGTCCACCCAAAGGTGAACTACCTTCTTGGCCTGATGCCAAGTCTTTCATGAGGGTGGAGCATTGACCATGTCTAACACCCCTCCTCAATGTCCACCCAAATGATGAACTATCTCCTTGGCCCAATGCCAAGTCTTTGAAGATGTATCTGAAGTAGATCCTTTGTAAGCACTTTGGTTAGGGTACCTGTTGCATAGTAGACTGTTTCCATCATCCTTCTCAAGTGTACTTGCTTGTGAACTCTTGAATGTCCTTCATGATGTCTATTCCCAAGCCTTCTCAAAAGTCTGACTAGAAAGCTGATATCTTGTATGGTACTCCATAAGTAGAAAAGACTACCAAAGACCTTCATGTAACTCCCAATGTCTATCTGCTCATACAATGATCCTAGGGCTTGTTTCATCACATATGATGCCTTCTTTAGCTTACGTAGTATGTCCTTTGAATGTGCTTAGGGCTTGTTTCATCACATATGATGCCTTCTTTAGCTTCCAACTCCTCTGACTTGAGCTCACCACCACCTCCTATTCCAAGCTTCTTCACACTTTTCCCTGGTTCATTTACAACAAGTTGTGGTTGTTCTTTACTCTTACCAAAAGCTTGAGCCTTATCACGAAGAAAGTACATCCACATCTTCCTGCTATATTCGTCGATGATCACAATGTAGGAAGATCCTCCCAAGGCCTGTATAGACATCCTACCACACAAGTTAGCATATACCAACACTAGAGGAGCCTTTGACCTACTCTTGCTTTCTTGTGGGAATGTCTCTCTGTGCGGCTTACCCATCATACAAGCTCTATAAGGTTCCTTCATTCCATTCACTGTAGGTAAGTGATGAAGAACAATACTTTGATTTTGCATCTCCTTCCATACTATCCCTGTCACCATGATGGGTTCTTGTTGAGGCTGCATAGAACTAGATTGACCTATATCATTGGTCATTTGATGAGATGCACCACTTTCTAGTACCCATGAATCCACAATTGATCCTTCTTGTGTTGAGAAGCATACCACCTTTGCTTTGGCTCCATGTATTGCCTCCTCCTTCACTTCATCTATCCTCTTGACATGACAATTTGCAATTGTATGTCCCTTTCTTTTGCAATGGAAGCACTGTCCTTGAAACTTATTCTTACTACTCCTCCTCCTCCTCTTCTTTTCACTTTCACCTATGGTTGAGTTGGAACCACTTCTTTTGATGCATTGTTGGAGAACGTAGCATCTCCATTGTTGCTTCTTTGTTGGGTTTTGAGCTCCAAATCCTCTTCCCTTGGTAGTGAAAAGAACGCCTCAAATATTAAAGTTTGAGGTCTCACCTGATTGTTGAGAGTAGTTACCCTTCCATCATACTTTGGTGGATAACTTTGGAGATGCCTTTAAGCTAGTCCCTTGCTAGTCTTCTCTATCCCTTCAAAAGCCTTTCCATCACATGGCTTCTTGATCTGAGTAATGGATGCCTTCATCTTCTCTCCTTCTTCAAACTTCTCTGCTTCGAATTGATTTTCTAATTTTTGAATGCATGCTTGGTTTCTTACCTCATAGTGACTCCTCAATATACTCCATATCTCACTTGCCTTAGATGTATGTTGAATAAGAGGTAGAATAGACTCCACACAATTGTTCACTATGTAATATAGTGCATTTGCATTCCTTATCTTCCAAGCTTGCAAAAGCTTTGCATTTGGAAGAATCACCATACTCCGATCCAATGGGTCAAAGGTAGGTTGTGTCTCTTGCTCACTTCTCATCACCATCTCCAAAAGATCATACGAATCAAGGATAACTATAATCTTAAACTTCCAAAGAAAATAATTCATACCATCTAACTTGCCTTCACTAAAGGTTGGTGGATGAACCCATAATGTTTGCATTTCCAAATCCATTGCACCAACTCCACTTCCAATTCCACTTCTAGATTCTAACACATCCATAGTGTTGAATCCTTTGTGTCCCATGAACTTGAATATTTGAAGCCTTTGCCTCCCAAGAACTCTAGCGTTGAAGCCTTTGCCTCCCACAAGCTATAGTGTTAAAGACTTTGCCTCCCACAAGCTATAGTGTTGAAGCCTTTGCCTCCCAAGAACTTCAATGTTGAAGCCTTTCAATGTTGAAGCCTTTACCTACCACAAAAAATGGATTTGAAGCATTTACCTCTCACAAGCTTGATTGTTGAAGCATTCTCCCCACAAATACAAGAGAGTATTCCTTGGCCTCCATGATCTCTGTAGTCTCCTATACCTTCCTATGCTCTGATATACCATGTAAGAAAAAGGAAAATGAAATGAATAATTACTTAGTGGTGGGCTAATGGTGTAACTCTAATGCCATGTAGAGGTTACCACAACACACATATAAGATCAAGGTTAGATAGAAAGAGAGATATCAATACTCATGGGAATAACACAAGATATTTGGTTATAATGGAAAGTGGACTCAAGATGAATAGAAGATGAACTCAACTCAATTCAACTAAAACTCATAACTCTAATACAATGGAACTCAAACACTAAACAATATATAGATGGTTCTATCCACCCATGCACTCCCTATATGGAGCTTAGATGGTGATCTAGATAGAAGCTAGGTGAAGGGCTATAGGCCAACACAATGGGTACTAAGATGGACACCCTAATGGTTCCAAACACACAAACTGATGATCCTACATGGGAAGGGGATCATCCTTATAAGGTCCTCCAAGCCTAAGTCGTCCTACCCATGTTCTAGGGTCGTGGTAACTTGATCCATGCCCAAAATAATCTCCACAATTGATCTATGGGGTAAATGATGACATTTTACATGGTGACATACAATGCATTGAGAAACATAATGTGCAATATCTTTTTCCATGTGGGGTCAAAAGAAGAAATCTTTGCAAGCAGAAATGGTGCTCGGTATGCCTCTATGACCCATGTAAGATGGTTCATGCATTTCTTTGATGACAAAATCTTTAAGAGCTTGGGTTATGCATAATCTATGTTGAAAATAAAGAAAATGATTATGAAATGTATACTGTTCATCAAATAAAGATGCACCATTATTGAAGTCATGCCATGCACGTGAGAAATAAAAATCAGATGCATAAGTGGAAACCATTTCTTGAAAAGAATGAATTTGGATGGCATAAATATTATGCAAAAACAACATAATGTGAAGGAAAGCGGCTAAGAGCATCTGCCACAACATTAGAATTACCAGGTTGATATGGGATCATGGGTTGGAAATTTTGAATAAATGAAGCTGATTTAAGATGTCATTCAGAGATTAAGGGCTGATTTATTAAATGCTTAATAACATGTTGATCAGTTTTGATTAAGACCTCAGAGCCCATAAGATAGTATTTTCAAATTTGCAAACCATGCACTATAATTCTTTTATGAGGGATTAAGTTTCCTACTCTCAAATGCAATGGGATGATCACTTTGCATTAAAAATATTCCTAAACCACTAGCATGAGTAACAACATGAAAGGGTTGTGAAAAATCACGTAACTGTAAAACAAGTGCATGTGAAAATGCATGTTTGAGTTTTTCAAAGGATTGTTGTTGGGTAAGTCCCCATGCAAATTTTATTTTCTTTTTCAATAACAAGGTAAGAGGCAATGCTAAATAAGAAAAAATTTGAACAAACTTCTTATAGAAACTAGCCAATCCAAGAAAAGAACAAACATCATTGATTGATTGTGGTGTAGGCCATTCTACTATAACTCGAAAGGAAACGTTTTTAATTTAAGTTCTTGTACTAATAAATGTGAAATGAATTCATATACCATCATCATGTAAAATTTTAAAGAGTTTTTTATTTATAGTACCGTGTATGCAAAGTAGAGAATGAAGAGAGATATCGTTACTCAAGGTCCTTAAGTCCTTCTCCAATGATTCCTCTATCCAAAGAGGAGGATTTTCTTCATTATGGGCCTCCATGTTATGTAATTGCACTACAACTAGTTTCATGTTAAGAGTTCGCAATCGGCACTTCATTTTTGTATGTCTAGGTTTACCACAATTCCAGCAAGTGATTCGTGGTCGTTTCTACTGGGCATCCATCACTAAAGTTTGTAGGGTAGGTGGTTTGGTAGGTTGGAGAGATGAAGCAACAAGTGCAGTTGAGTACTTGGATTGTGGTGAATGAGGAAAACTAGAGTAAGATGGGGCATTAAAATTACATTTCATGGGGAGATTTGGTTTAACAAAAAGTGGTCATTGACGTGGTTGTTGTAGACCGATCGACTTGGTTGTGGACTGGAATTCTTTCTCTGCATCATAGGCAAAAGATATAGCCTCGTTAATGGTTGTAGGTCATAGGGTGTGAAGCTTAGCTTGGATTCCCACCTCCAAACCATATTCATATTTCTACTACAAGTTATCCTCCGATACATCTTCAAGCATTCAAACCAATAGTAAATTTAACCAGAACTACTCCGTGTAGGTACTGATTATATCACCCTTCTCCCATGTAAGGGTCGTCCATGCATGTCCAACATGTAAATGGTATTGAGGAGGAAGAAAAGAATCCTTCACTTTGTCTTGGAAGCCTTCCACATTGTTGGAAACTGTGTACTATGCAGCAGGACCTTCCATCATAGTTGAGCTTTTCCTACTAAGTAGTTAGTTGCAAATTTGACTTTTTCACTTTCAACATATGTTTCATTAGTATAAAAATCATCAAACTGTGACAACCATGAAAGAACTAAAGGGCCATCCTTATGGCCATCAAACCATAAAAACTGGTAATTTTAAACACCAATCTTGGAATGGGTGCCATCTGATTGGGCGGAGACAATAGCTTTGACTACCCTCATAAGGTTATCTTGATTAGTTTGCATCTTAAAGAGTACTTCTTTGTGTTGTCGGATCTCGTTCAGAGCACCTCAGAGTTCGTGCCGCAAGAGCTCAAGTTGTTGCTCCAGTGTTACCTCGGGTAGAGGTGACTCACCGAAATCCCCCATGGTGTTCATAGGGTCCATGAGGATGTAGATAACAAAACCCTCTTGCTAGATATGTAAAACAATTTTTGAGATTGTTTGAATTAAAATGTAAAAGGAAGGGTTGTTGTTGAGAATTGAAAAAGTAAGAAAGAGATGAAAGTTGTGTTAAATATAAGAAAAGAGAACTAGTGTAGTGGTAAAACACTTCGGTTGTGTGAGTGAGGTTGTGAGTTCAAATCCTCCCACCTTGGTGAATATAAAACTCCTTATTGCCACTCATAAATTAAAATTGGTTCGTGCGTAGCTAATGGCTGCCAATGGTCGGAGCCTTGGATGCCAAAGATGCCAAAGTAATGCTTTAAGTTATGCCTAAGTTCTATGCCTTAGTTGATGCCTTGGAGTAAATGTAGGTGTAAACGTAGGTTCTGGTTCTGGAACAGGAACTGAGAATGGGAATCAAAATCAGAATCATGAACCAAAACTGGAATCGGAAATGGAAACCCAAACAAAAATAGAAACAAAAATCGGGATCAGAAACGGATCGTGAACAGAGAATAGCAAAACAGAGATCAATCGCCAAAACGAACAGAAACAGACCACTCCATAGTGATGCATGCAAGGCTCTGATACCACTGTTATCAGGATCTTGCTCACGTGCACATAGAGGTTACAGATGCAGAAAACACACAGAAAAATAGAAATGCCAGGAGATGAGATAGAATGCAGTATTGGGTGCAATCTCCCCCCATGCACTCTATTTCGACAGTCCATAGAGTGCATGTATTCATAGGAATTTTTTATTATGTCAAAATAGTGGTTACATGAGAGCGGTTTCAAAAAACATGCGTGAAAGTAAAAGTTGGTAACTTTTGTAGAAAACCTTTTCTTTCAATATCTGAAATTGCAGTCTACAATGACCCTTATTCTAACCACTACTTTTTTAATTGTTTCTAACAATAGAACCTTCTACGTGGGTTTATTTACAAACTAAATAAATTATAAGTCAGATTATTGATGTCCACCTAAAGTCAGATTATTGATGTCCGCCCTTTCACTCCTTTCATGCCCTCATGAACCTTCAGCTTCTATATCAAAAACACCAAAACACATTAATACATTAATAAATTAACACTCCAACAATGCCTTGTTCAACACATTCCATAATTTATAATAAATATATCAGGGCTAGTCAACTAGGTACTCGCATCTATGAGGATAATATGAGAAGATCTATGGTCCAGATTAAAAATCTGGATCTACCCATTGGGCAAGAACATCTAGTCGTCCAATTAAAAAATGGTGCATACATAGATAAAGAAGGGACCATGTATGTGGTCATCAACCAACCAGATAGGACAAATGAATTTGGCAACATTATCTCAGAGGCTGAAATAGGTGACATAGAGCAAGGGAACTTAGGAAGAGAGACAAAGACCCCTTGAGGAAAATCAGTCTTGACTAGAATAATCACTCCAAAGTGGGTTCCTCAGGACAATAAGAGCATAGATTTTCTCCTAAACGGACATGTAGATGAGGCTTTTTGGAGGTATAAACCCAACCAGCCTAATGAAGTGGGAATGCTTACAATATATGAATTCAAAGATCCTGATACCCCAGGAAAAGTGACTTTTTGTTGTTACCCTTTGGAGTTGTCGTCTCCAATCATTTTAGCATAAAATATCAACAATACATCTTACATTTGTCAATCTGGGAAGTATACAAAGATCACAGCCCCTTCTAGATGATGGAATCCAAGAATAAGAGGAAAATGACTCGATTTTTGAGAAATGATGAAGATGAAGAGAAATTTCTAGGGTTTTGATTATCTTGAGCTAATCAATAGTATTTTCAATGATCTTGGTGTCTAAAGTGTGTTATTTTCTCAGCAGAACACATTTATGAAGTCAAATTTCAAAAAGGATACATGTAACCCTCAAACAAGACAATCGTGATTCTCTGAAAACTGATGATTTCCATCTCCAGCTCTATTCTTCAGCACTTTCTCACTCAATACATCAAGAATCACCTCTCTTCATACACATTAATCAAAAATACACAATAGAAGCTTGAAAATTCCATGGATACACATAGAATAGACTCAACAAATCAAAGAAAATCACATAAAAGGAAGAATCACGATTTTCTGCAAGAAACTCTTCTCATTACTTGGATAACACAAAATACAATTAACCAACCCCCTCAAAATAGAGGAAATTATCTTTTATACATTTTCAAGTTTCCTTTTTCACACTTGAATTTTGGTCCTTTTCCCTTCTAACCTAAAAATATGCTCTCTAAGAGTTTCCAAAAATTCTAGAGAAAATACATATGATTCTTATTTACATGAGGAAAACTCTTCCTCATTTTTACATCATTTGCATAAATATTTCTGTAATTTTTTGTCATTTTACAAATATTTCTCTTCAAAAAAATACTCCTTCGAACATTCTTCCCCTCCTAGACCTTTTGGCTCCTGACAAAAGATATTCTTGCTGATATATAGTGAGTGCTTCCTTCACTTCTTCTTTCTTTGATATACCTGTGACAATAGGTCATGAATTTTTCTTTCTGTGATGTTTAAGCTATTCACCATTTCAAATAATGTTTTTCTCCATTGCACAGCAGCCTCCGGTTTATCTATTACATCTTTCTTCAAGTATTCCATGTATGCAGCTTCATAAGCAGTGAGTCGAGACTTTGTTACTACTGATAAGTTTCCAAAGATTTCTGGTTCTCTTTCAAAGAATCCATAATCAAATGCATCCACAAAAATCTGAAGATAATGACTACCCAAAAATATTGTTCTGCTATAATAAGCCATTAAACAGATCTTGTCTAGGGTTTCACTGAGATTAAATAATAAAACATCAGATGCTGAATTAAAACCAATGTAATTGAGAGTTCTGACATCTGTATCTGTAAAAGTCTCTATACATGCCAATATGAGTCTCATTACTCTGATCAATAGAATATAGGCTGGGTCATTGACATCTTTATATGTGGATATGACAGACTCTGCTGTGTGAACCATATATTTCTTTGTTGGCCATGTTCCTGCCTTCAGTCCAGCTATCTTTGGGAAATTCAGCCATTTTGATGGAATCTGTCCTGCATTCCTTCTTTCCCAAAAGACTATCCAATCCCTTCTCCTTGCTACTAGACAATAAGCTAGAATGATTTTTAACTGAATTGGTGCTTCTTTCCATATTTTCCTGCATTCTTTGTTAGTGTCCAACCACCTCTTTCTCCATTTAGGATTGGCTTTTTCAAATAATTCGTTTGTCACAATGATGTCTTCTTCATATTCTTCTTTTGATGTTCCTTTATTGTGTAGGCGAGAACTAGATCTCCTTCTTGCAGGCCTTTTTCTTTAATATGCACATCATGATAAGCTTTCTGCCTTCTCTTATCTGCATATATGCTCATGATTGCTTGAAGTCTAGAAGCTCCCAGTTTTGCCAATTACACTATTCTCTCAGATAATTCATGTCGAGTCCATAAGTATTGACTACCCACCTTTAGTGTTGGAATGAGGAATTCTAAAGGTAAAACTGCATTTTGTCCATATACCAAATTAAATGGTGTGGTTCCCATTGTAGTTTTGTAGGCCACTCTATAAGCCCATAAGACATGATTTAGTTGCAAATCCTAGTCATTCCTATTTGTGTTTACCAATTTTGACAATACAGTGCAAAGTACTTTATTAGTACTTTCTGCTAATCCATTGGCTTGTGGGTGATATGGGGCTAACTTCCTATGACTGATCATGAAATATTCAGTTATGTTTTCTATTATTTGGTTTAAAAAATGAGTTCCCCTATCACTTACCAATTCAATTGGTAATCCAAATCTGGTGATGATATTTTCATAAAGAAATCTTGCAGTAGTCTGAGCATCATTCCTTTTTGTAGCCTTGGCCTCTGCCCATTTAGTCAGGTAATCTGTGGCTACTAGTATGTATTCAGCATGGGATTGTTTTGTTGGAGGATGTATGGGTCTAATGAAATGCAACCCCCATTTACTAAATGCTCTTGCTGAAATCAATGGTACTAATGGCATATTATCTCTTTTATTTGGTTGACTCACTCTTTGACAAATGTCACATCTTTTTACATATGTTCTTGCATCAGCAAATAGAGTTGGCCACCAAAAACCAGAATATAATATGAGTTTAGCAGTCCTATCACTTGAAAAATTTCCTCCTGCTACTCCAGAATGTGCCATCTCTAACATTTTCATATATTTATTTTCACAAACACAAATTCTTAAATATCCATCCATTGCTCTCTTGAACAATTGATCTCCTATCAGTTGATAATCTTTAGAAATCATTTGTAGATTCTTTGAGTCTGCACTAGCTCTTACTTGTTTTCCTTTCTTGTTTCTTTTCAATTCCTCAATTATGTTCGCACTCCACTCTGGGTTTTTCTGAAACCAATATAAGGTTATAATTTCTGAATTTTGCAAGGATTGGCACTCCCGGCAGTTGGCAATATATTTTGTTACATCTTGAATCTTATTAGGCCAATGTACTCTCATTCTATTGAGATTACTTAGGGTGACTATTATGGAAGCATGAGTACAAGGGTTCCAACAGTGAGCTCTTCTCAGATATTCCTGTTGCTCCTTTTCTGGAGTACAATATTCCAATATGCCCATATGATTGAGGTGATACAAGTGCCCAACTAGCAGCATAAAATTCTTGCTTTGTAATACCAAGTGTGTGTTATTTCCAACTGTTCTGCAGGGTCCCATGGTTAACAAAGGTACTAAAGTCATGGCCCATTCAGGAATACTTTCTACTTTGAACAGATATGTATCTGGCAAATCATCATCTAAAGGTGAACTTGGATCTTGGACAAATGGTCTGCTCTCAAATGAGTTTTCTCTTGTCTAACCACTACCTCAAAGTCAAACTCCATCAGTAGAAGAAACCATCTGACTATCTTGCTAGTGTGACAAGGTTTGTTTACTAAGTAGAGTAAAGCTTGGTGATCCACAAAGAATTTAAACTTGTTGGCCAAAAGGTAATGTCTATATTTTTTCAGAGAAAATATCATTCCCAATCCCTCCCTCTCAGTGGTTGTGTAATTCTTTTCTGCTGAATTCAATTGCCTACTAGCATAAGCAATTGGGAAGTCTAGTTTGCTCCCTTCTATTGGTTGTGCTAACACACATCCCAAATCATACTTTGAAGCATCCACATGGACATGAAAAATTTTATTCCATTGTGGGGTGTTTAGAATTGGTGCTGTTACCAAACAAGTTTTTAGAGTCTCAAAACTTGGTCACATTCTCTAGTCCACTCAAGTTTTGTGATCAAAGCATACCAAGGTTTTGCAATGTCTACAAATTAGTGTACAAACTTTCTATAATACCCACAATGTCCCATGAAGGTTTGAAGTTCCTTTACATTTGTTGGTCTTGGAAGTTCCACTATGGCCTTAATTTTTCTCTCATCACTTGAAATTCCATTTTCGGAGACTATGTGACCTAACATTCTCCCTTGTCTTACAAAAAACACACACTTCTCTGGATTTAAACACACTCTGTATGTTCTACATTTCGTGAATATATTTTCTAAATCTTTCAAATGATCTTGTCTTTTTAATGAAAAAGAACAAAGATCATCCACATAAATTTCCATTATATTCCTCAGGAATTCTTTGAAGATATGACACATCAATCTTTGAAAAGTTGCTAGGGCATTAGTTAACCCAAAGGGCATAACCCTAAAGGCATAGATTCCCCATTCTGTGGAAAAGGCAGTTTTATGTTGGTCTTCCAAAGCTATGGGTACATGATTCTATCCTGAAAAACCATCCAAAAAACTATAGACCTCCTTTCTTGCAAGTCTTTCCAAAAGACGGTTTGTTATGGGTAATGGATAGCTATCGCTTATAGTTGCAGCATTCACCTTTTTCAAGTTAATGCATACCCTGAGTTTCCCATTCTTTTTTGGTACTACAATTATAGGAGATATCCATTCTGTATACTCAATCTCATAAATGAAATTGGCAGCCAGAAGCTTGTCAAATTTCTTCCTTTATTTTTGCAGAATATTTGTCGTTGAAGGTGTAGTGTCTTTGTTTGCTAGGTTTTGCATCAGGTGTAATAGGAATCTTATGTTCACAGATTTTAGGGTCAATTCCTTTCAAATCCTTGTAACTGTAAGCAAACACATCCCTATAATTTATGGCCAAATACCTTAATGCTTCCTCCTCTTGATTTGTCATGTCATCAGCTATTACAATATGTCTTTATTCCCCTTCTTCCTGAGTGATCATTACCTTCTTAGTTTGTTCTTCATTATCTTATGCCTCACCTTTTCTCTTTTCTCTCTTTGGTTTCACTTTGAGAAGTAGTCTGTCTTCTACTTCATAAGTTTCAAAATTTGAAGGTACATCAAACTATTGATCTTTGTTTGTTTTTTTCTTATCTTTTTCAACTTCTTGATCTTTTTCTATCTCCTTATGTTTGTTATTTCTATATTTGCCTGAGATTTTGTCTTTTATTGCATCTGTAGCTTCTACTTCTTCCAAATATTGTGTTTTACCATTTTTCAATACTATTCCTTCCTCCTAGTCCTCTTCTATTTTTGACACTTTTATCATTTGTATTCCTATGTGGAAAATATCATATCCTTCTTCATTTTGGAGTTTCACTCCCACATACTCATCATTAGCTAGATCCATGGTTGTCAAAATCTGATTCCAACCATATGGCTCAAATTCTTCATCTTTGAATTTTTGTGGTATATAGCTCTCATCTTGTGATTTCCTTTCTTCTACACAATCTTCTTTCCTTAACCTTTTTTTTCTATCTATGAGGTTCCTTATCACATTACATTTCCATATTGATGATTCTGTTTCATTCTTGTCTTCAACCTCTGATTCTTCACTTAATTCCTGATTTTGATGTATTTTAAACCATTCTTGAGGGGACATGTCACAATATTGACCATTTCTTAAATTCACTCTGGTTATCCTTCCTTTCCTTTGAAGATATAAGCAATCATTTCCCCAATCTTGTACAATTTGCATTTGTCTCATAAATGGTCTTCCTAGGATGATTTCATATGAAGTGGATTGTGGAAATTCAACTATGGCAAAAGTATGATCTATTTCTATTCCACATATTTCCACAATCACCTTTTCCCATATTCCTAGGGGTTTTTCTATGTGTCCATCTACAAGTTGTAATCTCATTTTAGTGGGTACTAATTCATTTTTTCCCCATCTTTCCCAAGTTTGTTTAGTCATGATAGCCACACCTGATCCACTATCTAATATAGCTTTGGCATGATTTTTACCAAATTGTATTCTCAGAGTTGAGTTCCCTTCTTCTCCTTCACAATATCCTCCTATTTTATCAATAGGAATGTACAACTCCTCCAATTCTTGTTGTTGTGGATCGAAATTCTCTGGTATTGCTTCCCACTTTTTCATATTGTGTTGCAAGTGAGGATTTTGTTTTACCAATTCTTCCATTGTGGTGTGGTATAAAATTGTACATTGCTTGTATATATTGATTTGGAAGGTTATGTCTGAGTTATCTTCTTGATCAATAACTTCCCTTGTTTCTGTTGCATTTGTTTCCCCAGCTGTTGTTTGAGAATTGTCTAGTTCCCCCATTTTGAGTTGTGCTTCTTGTATGATTTGTTTGCATTTTTGCATCCTTTCATGTTCTATATCCGGCATAGGATAAGCCATTACATGGTCTGTAGGATTTGGTCCCTCTTGAATTCTTCCCTTGTATGCTCTTATCAAAGTTTCCAAACTTTGTGAACTTTTTGCTTCTAGTTGAGTTGGTTTATTCTGAGGTTGACTATTGTTTGACTGTTCTATAATCTCTTCTTCCAAATTTTTTCCCATTCTCATTTTTCTCTCCCATTTCCCTTTTTGTCTGTTTTTCTTTTCCTTTGGGAATAAATTCTTCTTTTGTTCCTTAGTTGTTTCCTGTTATTTAGTTTGTGCTCTTGTTATAGCATTTACATTTACTTGATCATGGTCACTCAATTCTTCTTGCTCCATTATGTTGACTGTTTTTAATGGTATGTTATTAGATGTGTTTTGTTGTTTTTGAGGGTTTCTTGGACAATCCTTTATTAAATGTTCCCTGCCACAATCCTTGCAATAAGCTCCTTCTATTCTTAGTGTAGGAGGTTGTGGACAGTCTCTTATGAAATGTTCTCCCCCACATCTATAACAAGTTATCTTTTGACTCCCTTTGTACTGAGGTTTCTGATTGGACATGTAATTATTGGTTATGTACATGAATGTGGCTGTATCCATTTCAATTCTCCCATTTCCCAAATCTAGGGCTTGCAGTTCTGGTTCTCTCAGCTCATAACCTTCCCACTCTTCCTGATGTCCTTCAGTCCAATGATAATCTTCTCTGTATGATGATCTTAGTCTTGAGCTTTCTTCTTCTATTGGTGTGTATTTGACTTGTACCACATTTGTTGGTAATGGTGGTTGTTGCCCAAGTACAGGTCTTGGTTGCACAACAAATCTAGATTCTCTTTGGTTTACATATTCTCTTTCCTTAATGGGTTGTTTATTGTAGAAGCATTCTTCTCTGGTATGATTTGTCCATTTGTCTTTCTAGTGTGCAGTATTTGAGTGTTTTCCTATCTTGCAAATGTTGTGGTTTTTGATATGGACATTGTTGTACCAAATGATTTTCTCCACAATTATAGCATTTTTTATTTGTTGCCATCCTAGTATTTATCAGATTTGTCTTAGTGCTAACTTCTAGGGCTTTGGCAATGGCCTGTGCTAATTCTTCTACTGGTGGGATTTTATCTTCATTTGTTCTAGGTTGATCAAATGCTAATAGATCTTGTCCCGTGTTATCCTCTAAATCTATTGCTTCCTTCACACATGCTCCTAAATCGGGGCATCTTCTATAATACACCAAGGTCCTTAATTGGGCACTTCTCAATCCTTCTATGAATAGGGATACTTGTCTTGCCATGGATGGCACCTCCTCTCTGGGACATCTGTCAATATATTGCTTGAATCTCCTAGCTGCCTCTCTGACATTTTCATCTTTTCGCTGCTTGAAGCTATGTATCAAGGTAGTTGTTCTATGTTTTATTCCAGTTTTTGAGAATTCCCCTATGAAAGCTTCAAGGAAAGATTCAATATCTGGATACATCTCCTTTCTCAAGGGAATGAACCAAGATAGTGCAGGTCCAGTTAGGGTTAGACCAAATGCTTCAAATTGCACTTTGTAATCTTCTACTTCCTCTGCTCTAATTAATTGTCTAAATTCTACAGCATGAGCATGAGGATCAGAATATCCTTCATATTGATTCTTCATACATTTAGCTACTTGATAGGGCTTGAGCATTCTTCCCTGATTTTGCCACTGATGTCTCCTTCTAACTGGGAAGTCATTAAGTCCTTCCACATTCCTTTCAAAAGGATTTGGGGAAGTATGTATTCTCCTACCTTGTGTTGATTGTGAGTTTCATTTTGTCTTGGAAAGTCTGGTTGCCCTAGGTTTTGTTCCCAAGGTCTCTTATCTGCACACTGCCCTAAATCATTAGAGTTTTCTGGGTCTTGTGAGAAGATGTATATATATCCCTGTCTATCCTCATATCTGCCATCCTTAAATTGTGCCACTGGTGTTATATTCAGGGGAACTTCTAAGTTTCTCAATCTAATGAGAAACTTATGCATTCCATCCTGATATACATAGGTTCCAAACCTATTTGTATACGTATATTTGAGGATATTTCTGTAATCACCAGTTTTAGAGGAGTCATTGATTTCATTTAAATTTCCATATTATTTTCTTGCCCTAAATCTTTTTCTTGTAAATCTCCTATCACTGACTCTATCTCCTTCCTTCCTAGATCTTGTTTAGGTGTGTACAATTTATTATCAGATCTAAGAATCATTCAACTAATTCACGATCCTGTGAAAAGAATTGTGTTTTTCACGATTCTGTGAATAGAATCGTGATTTTCTAAGATTTTGAGAAAATTCTAGATTTCTTCAGGATTTTATGAAAAAGAATTGTCTTTGTCTTTATTCCTTGGATATTCTAATTCCCTGACGATTCTGTGGAGAAAATCGTGTTTCTCACGATTCTGTGGAGAGAATCGTGATTTTCACAATTCTGTGAAGAGAATCGTGTTTTCTCACGATCCTGTGTAGAGAATCATGATTTCTCACGATCCTGTGGAGAGAATCGTGATTTTCACGATTTTGTGGAGAGAATCGTGTTTTCTCACGATCCTGTGTAAAGAATCGTGACTTCTCATGATCCTGTGGAGAGAATCGTCATTCTCACAATTCTATGGAGAGAATCGTGATTTTCACGATTCTGTGAAGAGAATTGTGTTTTCTCACGATCCTGTGGAGAGAATCATGATTTTCACGATTGTGTGGAGAGAATCGTGATTTTCATGATTGTGGAGAGAATCGTGATTTTCACGATCTTGTGGAGAGAATCATGTTTTCTCACGATTCTATGGAGAGAATCGTGATTTTCACGATCTTGTGGAGAGAATCGTGATTTTCACGATTCTATGGAGAGAATCCTGATTTTCACGATCCTGTGGAGAGAATCGTGATTTTCAAGATTCTGTTCCCAGACAGTCGTGATTGCTCACAATTGTTAGAAAAACACGATTTTCTTATGAAAATCGCGTTCTGGGAATCGGGATTTTGTGTTTTATTTCAGAGAATCACGATTTTGTGTTTGATCACAGAGTCGCGATTCTGTGCAGATTTTTAAAATTTTTGAGGTTCTTGATTTTTAAGTTTTTGTTTCTCCAACAGAATCGCCTTATTAAAATTTTAACATGCAATAAAAGAGTTTAAACAGAATTATTATTCTTTCTCACTAAAAACTCAAAAATTCTAAAAATCGCGATTCTGTGTTTTTTACTATTTTCTGTGTTTTTGTGCTCTAATCATCATATGAAAACTTGAAATAATGCAAAAATTTATTAGAAATTCCTTACCTTGCTTGCTTGATCAAAAAATATCCAATAGCTCTGTGGTTGCAGGAAGTCGTGATTCTATCCAACTCTCTCACTCTCTCTGTCACTCAAATGAGCCTTTTCTCTGAGATTCCAGGGTTTTATAGTCTTCAGACAATCACGATTTTGTGCGATTTTCTCAAAATTTTCAATTTTCACTTGTTTAATTCTTGTCCCTCAACACTTTCATGGTTTTGATTCACAATTCCTAAATTTTCAACACCAGTTACTCCCTTTATCCCACTGGTGAAAATCGCAATTCTGTACCCAATTCTCAATTTACTCACTTGATACTCAATTCTCACTGATATTTTAAAATATGATTTTCTTTACCCACTCAACTTTATGAAACCTTTCACAATTACTTACCTCAATACCCAAATGTGCAAAATTACTTCAAATTCTTTTCCTTATAGAAAATCGCAATCCTGTGAAGAGAATCGTGTTTTTTTCTGGGCTTCCAGTTTTTGGAGTTTTTGGCTTTCCTTTCCACTTGGTCCCCTTCAATGCTCTTTACCAACTCCAAATCACTTGTCACCTGCAATTATACACCATCAAACTTATTTTAAAAAATAAACTTTTTTGAAAAATTGAAACAACTTCCACTCTAACTATTTTTTATTTTCTCTCAATTTTTCAGAATTATTTTCCACTTTTTCTCCTCCACTCTTAACAACAATACTCCAGTCCGACTTCTAAGGAAAAAGGAATTTTTTTTGAATTTTTAATGAATTCTATGAATTTTTTTAGTATTTTGCCCTAAATTAAGGTAAACACTTCACTTAGGGTTTCCTATTTAGAGATCCATTGATCTTGTGTTTCCTGATTGATTATAATCTTTTATGATTTGCTATCTAATCAGTTTAGGAGTAGAGCTTTCCAAGAAAATACATGCTAAGAAGTGCAATTATCAATTCATGCAAAGATAAACTCAAACATTTTTCTTTTCAAGATGCAAACAGATCTCTTCTCAAGATTATTGCTTTGCCTTGGCTAAACAAATGGATCTTTTCTATTTGCATGTAGCTACTTAACTTGACTTTCCTCAATGCAATCATGTCATCTTTCCCAAGATCAACAATTTTGCTCGGTACTTTGTCAAAAAGCACTCTACAAATGCAAAGATAGTCACATTTTACCTTATCTTCAGCTATCTTGATTCAATTTTTCACTCACCTGCACTTTACTCTAAAAAATGATATGAGCAACTATCATTTTGCAAGAATTTCATCACTTCTTTATCTCAAAAGTTTAACTCTTGCTTCCTTTTCCCAAAAGACAAGCAAAGAAACCTACCTTTTCATGTTTTCTTTCTTGATTAAAGAGTAGTACCTTTTCAATGTGTTCAATACCATCAACAATGGAAGATCCAGCAAGGTCCAGATTCAATGAAGCTTTTGCTTTACTTCCCCGGCAACGACACCAAAAAATGTTTGTTGTTACCCTTTGGAGTTGTCCTCTCCAATCATTTTAGCATAAAAGATCAACAATACATCTTACATTTGTCAATCCAGGAAGTATACAAAGACCATAGCGCCTTCTAGATGATGGAATCCACGAATAAGAGGAAAATGACTGGATTTCTGAGAAATGATGAAGATGAAGAGAAATTTCTAGGGTTTTGATTATCTTGAGCTAATCAATAGTATTTTCAATGATCTTGGTGTCTAAAGTGTGTTATTTTCTTAGTAGAACACATTTATGAAGTCAAATTTCAAAAAGGATACCTATAACCCTTAGACGAGACAATCGCGATTCTATGAAAACTGACGATTTCCATCTCCAGCTCTATTCTTCAGCACTTTCTCACTCAATACATCAAGAATCACCTCTCTTCATAGACCCTTCATCAGAAATACACAATAGAAGCTTGCAAATTCCATGGATACACATAGAATAGACTCAACAAATCAAAGAAAATCACATAAAAGGAAGAATCACAATTTTCTACAAGAAACTCTTCTCATTACTTGGATAGCACAAAATACAATTAACCAAACCCCTCAAAATAGAGGAAATTATCTTTTATACATTTTCAAGTGTCCCTTTTCACACTTGAATTTTGGTCCTTTTCCCTTCTAGTCTAAAAATATGCTATCTAAGAGTTTCCAAAAATTCTAGAAAAAATACATATGATTCTAATTTACATGAGGAAGACTCTTCCTCATTTTTACATAATTTGCATAAATATTTCTACAATTTTTTGTCATTTTACAAATATTTCTCTTCAAAAAAATACTTCTTCCAACAGTGACCTACTTATACAATACTTGAGAGAGGGTCTTTGTGGTCAGGGAGCATAGTAGGGATGCCTACACTTGGAAGGGTGAATTTTTTTCCCTAACCAAGATCAAATGTCTCTTATGGTCACCAAGGAGCTCAAACATCCCAAGTTCATGGAGCTCAAAGGGACAAGAGTAGGGATAGACCCAAGTTAAGCTTCACTAACCCACTGGGAAGAGAAAGAACGAGAACAGAGACAAATAGAATGGAAAATGAGAGACATAAAGACCCCAGAAATCAAAGAAATGCAGATGAATTCCCTCTGCCAAGGCCTATAGAACACACTAGGACCTTGAGGCCCACACAACTGGTCAAATCCATGAAGAATTATTTCGATGGTACAGAAGACCCACATGATCATGTGGCAGAATTTAGGCAAGCCTTGAGAGTTGAGCAAGTTGATGACCTTTTCACACAATACAATGCATTTGTTCTAACACTCAAGAACACAACCCTTACATGGTTTCAACCACTACATGAGAGGCAATTTAGGAACATAGACCAAGTACTAGAGGCCTTCATCACGGATTTTTCTAAGAGTGGCATAAGGCACAAAACTTTCTCATTGATCCATAGCTTTAAACAGACACCTCAAGAAATGATCAAACTTGCAGGAAGAAGGTTTAGGCAATACCTAGAGAGATGCCTTGTTCTAGAGTTACCCACACAGGCCAAACAAGTGGCTTTATTCCTAGATAGATTGTTAAGTACCAAATTGAGATCCTATGTGTACTTAAAGGACGCTAGATCCATAGAAGAGTGTGTACGCATGTGCATAGACATTGAGGATAATCTAGGGGAGGAGTTAGAGCTTTCAAAAATCTACAAAGATTCAAATAACTCTACTAGCCTCACTTCCAAACAATCCACTTCTACTGAGGAACTTTCAGAGAAGGTAGCTCAGAGATTCGAAGTCTCTAACAAGTAGATATCTAGATTTTCCCTAATGAAAAGATGCTACACCTATGATGGAGACCACATGGCTAACATGTGTCCAATTATGGCTCAACCCCAAGTGAACCTAATAGCCAATACTGCACCATAGAAAGAAGATACACTAACCACACTACACAAGACTGCCCTTATAACAAGCAAGCTATTATACAAACATATCTACAACCATATCCACAACAAGGAAGATACTAGAACCAATACCCACCAGAGTAGTATGGTAGACCATAGCAACCCTACTCGCCACCCTACCAGGGTCAACAAAGGCTTTGGCCTATGTTAGCTCAACAACCTCCTCCTCTAGCCAATGTGAACCCAGTGAAGTATGCAGCCACTGAAGAGAACTTGAATAGAGCCTTAGTGCTAGTATCACCATTGCTTTTAGAAAGTGACCCAAATGATCATAGTTTTCACCCGACTCATGTTGATAGCCCATAGGCATACTATATGCAGTCAACTTAGCATAACAAGACTTACTATTACCACCCCAATCAGTGACAATTCAAGGTTTCTGTCAAGATTGTGGGAAAGAGAACCTCTATGAGATTGCCCAAAGAACCCAAACAATGTCCAAAGATCACTCCCATTGATGTGATTGGGTTAGTAATAGATTCTACTAGTAGTGTAACTTCCACTACTCTACTGCAAGTGGTCAGTGGAGCTCAGGCTTTACAACAAAACCAAGACTTAGATCAGGAAAAGATTTATGAGGTTAGTGAGATTGAGAGCCTAACAAAGAAAAGGACAAGAGCATGGAAAGATAATCGAGAGAGTATGAAAAGACATTGGTCAAGGAAGATGAGTGATCTTGAGGAAAGCCTAAAAGAAACAAATATAGTTGAACTCGCCTCACAAACATACATCACCACCACCACCACCATCCCCATCACCTTCCAATCCACCACCCTCTAATCCACCGCATGTAACCCCATCACCCCCTGGCGTAGGATTAGTCTTAGTAGACTCTAGAAGACCTAGACATGATGCTTAAGGCATATCATGCTAGAATCCAAGAAGGGCCAAATGTGACAGATCATGAAAAGTGCTACCCCAGAGCTGATCTAGAGATTGAACAAACCAAGATTTGTGCTACGATGGTGGAGTTGGCTGAAACCATGTTTGAAGCTAGTCGTCTCTTCAATTACTCTAGTTCAACTAAGACTCAGTTACATTTTGATGGACTATTAGAAAGATTGGAGAGTTTAATTGCAAAATCTGGAAAGGAAGTCACCCTCTAGGGTAAGGACAATAAAAGAGAAAGGATAAGCCTTCCTCCTAAGGAAGCTTATGTGCCTAATTCCATAGAACTAGACATCTTCTATGAATCGATACTCCCCAATATTTCTAAGAGAGATTCAAGAAGAGAAGTGGGCAAAAGAAAGTGAAAACCCTCCTCCCATTGAAATTGTGGATGACTTACACGATCAATTCCCACAAGACATTCCGTCCATTAATGGAGAGCAGGAGGATATCCAATCTGGTGAGAGATTAGACTTTGAGTCGAATTCCTTATAGGAACTATCACATTTTACAAGCCCATGGGAAGCAAAGTCTACCTGTATGAGAGCACCCATAATCATGATAAGAAATGAAGATTCAGTCATACCTAAGAACATAGAAGTAGAAAACAACATTAAAGTGGAGTGCAATCTCACTTTAGAGGAGCTACTCAAGGTCAAGCCAGAATTGTGGAAACATGTAGCAAAGCAAGTACCCGAATTAGCTAAACCTCATTCCCAGGTAGGATCTCATAGAACACTTCCACAAATACCCTTGGATAAGATAGGACACATGAGCGAAGTAGAGGAAGAAAACACCTATCTTCCTATCACTCATCAAGGTTACACCACCAGAGCTATATTGGACTCAGGTGCGGGAGTTGCTATTGCTACCACTTACCTATGGAAGAATTGGGGCAAGCCAGCACTTAGGGCAATGAGGATGAAACTTCAAATGGCCGATGGTCACATAGAGAGACCTTTAGGGCTACTCGAAGGGATAACTCTCATTAGTTGTGATGTAGAGTTTGAGAACACTTTTGCTATATGTGACTTTAGCAAAAACCAAGCCTATGAGATGATTTCAGGAAGACCATTCATGAGGTAGTTGCAAGTAGTACAAGATTGGGGAACCAATTCCTTGTATTTGCAACACTTATGTGTTACAACCAAAGTCAATCTCAAGGACTATTCTCATAGAGATGTGCCCCCTATCCAGTGGAATCCCATACATAGAGGCACAGATGATACAGAGTCAGTGCATTCCATAGGATCAAGATCCTCATGGATGCATGAAGACACCGAGTTATGGATGTGTAAAGTTACATAAGAAGAAGAGAAAAGAGAAAAATCTAGAGAGGTAGGTGCTAAGTGTTGGGATAGATGGTTGGACACTTCAAGAAATGAGTAGGTACTACCAAATCCTCCTTAGTACTATAATGATGTAAGAAAAGATTGAATCAAAACAGACTACTTCCAACTTGAAGGATCAATGAAAACCTTCTATTTTTATCACACACCTGTTGCTTGTTATGCTCAGTGCTACTAGTATAGTAGGAATAGAAAAATTCCTTTTAGACATATCTAATTAGCTTAGTAAGCTGATGATTCCAAGCCGAATCACTTGAAATGATGCACTATACACACAGCAATCAATTTAGCAATTGAATCATTACCCCCAATTTTTTAGGATCTCTATAGAGTATGACCAGCAAGTGCTTCGATGCGCTTTTCTCCAAATTGGCTGAATGGATTTCCTTTAAAATTTGTGAGAATGTAGATAACTTGGAGGATTCCAACAAGCTATAGATCATTGAAAATGGTGGAGAAATGATTGAGATATGAGCAGTACAAGTTGACAGTTATGAATGACTATAACAGAGAGATCATAGATGAACAATGTAGATCTATTGTATTAATTAACAATGTTGTACAAGATCATAGGCTTGAAAATCATAGCCCAATGATGGTGAGTAGTGTAGGCTACAATGTAGACCTCACACTCTTACAAAAATGGCAATGGAGAACTCGATAATTGAGACCTCTACCCGCGACTTGTCAAGTCACTTTATACAGGTGTTACATTCAAATTTGAATTTGAATTCAACTTTTGGCTCTCTCTAAAAGTAATCCACCAATCTAAGATTTATTCTCTCTAACATAAAGTCGTGATTTCTCAACTAGTGAACTCCACGAGTTTGTTGAAATTTACAAAGATGCTTCTAAGTTAAAATAACTTTTATAAATGTAAAAGATAAAATTCTCCTAGCAATGGTTTCCATGAGCTTCAACTGTTCATGAATCTTCTAGCCGAATGTGTAGGCTTGCACTTTGCACCAACAGCTCCCCCTCAAGCCAAAAATTTTGGCTTGGTCTTCATCTTTAATCTTCATGAATATCCTGCAATCCAATCATTGATTTAAACCTGCAAAGTTTTGTACCATCTAATGCTTTAGTCAATAAGTATGCAAATTGCATATTAATTGATACATATGCCAACTGAATATCCTTTCTCAATAGCTTCTCTCTCACATAATGATAGTGGGCCTCTATATGCTTGGTCCTAGCATGATAAATGGGATTTGCTGCAAGATGTAATGAACTTGAATCATCTCAAAAAATCATTGGAGATGTAGTATGCAAACCCAAATCTGTGTATAACAATCTGATCCATATGGTCTCTTGAGTAGCATTGGCCAATCCTCTATGCTCTACCTTTGTAGAAGATAAAGCAACAGTAGTTTGTTCCGTTGAAGACCATGATATAGGTTTATCGCCTACAAAGAATAGGTATCGTGAGGTACTCCTTCTATCATCTTTGCATCCTGCCCAATTTGCATCTGAATATATCTTGATGTCCAAGTCTGATCTATAAGGGAAGTACAATCCATGGTTTTGAGTACCCTTAAGGTACTTCAAAATCCTTTTGGCAGCCTCCAAGTGAGTTGCCCTAGGCTTGTGCATAAACGCACTTAGAACACTTCCTCCATAAGCAATATCAATCCTTGTCAATGTAGCATAGTTCAAGCTTCCCACTATGCTGTGGTAACATGTAATGTTCTCAAGTACATCACCTTCATGAGCACTTAATTTTAGGTTTACCTACATTGGAGTACTTGCAACTTTGGCATCGTGCAAATGAAACTTCTTTAACATATCCTGTATATACTTTCTCTGAGTAATATAAATTCCAGAGTTAGTATAGGCTAACTGAAGTCTAAGAAAATATTCTAGTGATCCAAGGTCACTAATTTTGAACTCCATCATCTGATTCTTGATGTGTTTGATGCCATTAGCATCGTTACCTGTGAGTATGATATCATCAACATATTCACATAGGTATATTACCTCTAAATTACTTGTCTTGATGAATAGAGAAGTATATGCTTTACTCATGATAAAACCTTGATCCTGAAGATAAGTAGTCAACCTATGGTTCCATACCTAGGTGCCTGCTTCAATCCATAAAGAGCTTTGTTCAATTTACATACATATGTTACCTTGTTTGGGTCCTCATAGCCAGGAGCTTGAGACATGTACACCTCCTCTGAAATCCATCCATTTACAAATGCATTTTTTACATCCAACTAATACATATTCCAATTCTTTGATGTAGCCACAGTTACCAATACCGTGATGGTTGGCATTTTGGAAACAGATGAGAAGGTTTCTTCATAATCAACTCCTTGGGTTTGTGAAAAAACCTTAGCCACAAGTCTATCTTTGTACTTGCTTATTGATCCATCAGAATTCCTTTTGATCTTATAGATCCATCTAGAACCAATTATCTTCATAGACTCCTTCTTTGATACTAGTTCCCAAGTATCACTCTCCTTGAGTGCTTCAATTTCCTCATCCATAGCTTCCTTCCATTTTGCCTTGGTCTTTGCTTCTTCATATGATGATGGCTCTTCAAATGACAAGTCTTTTGCAAGATAAACAGAGTGCTTAGTAACTAGGGAAGTGTCATACCCATATGTGATCGGCTTCTTGCTCTCCATTTGTGATCTTCTTATTGCTTGGTTTGATGATTCAGGTATATCCTCCAACGTCTTTATCTTGACTTTGCCTTTGGACTTCCATGCCTTGAACTCTTCTAAGTTCATGATGTCCTCATCGTCTGAGCTGAAATCTCCATTGTGAGTAGGCTCCTCCTTAGTGAGGCTTGGAAACTCCTCTTCCAAGTCATAAGGTAGCTTTACTTTCCTGCATTCACTATCAAACCAAGAGTCATTCTCATCAAAGATAGCATCTCTACTAACCATGAATCCTTTGTTTGAAGGATTGTAGAACCTGTATCCTTTTTTATTTAAGTCATAACCTATGAAGATGCACTTCCCTGCCTTAGGGTCTAGCTTAGCTCTTATCTGAGAGGGGATATGCACATAAGCTACAGTGTTCCCTGACCTAGTTCGGGTGACGCAACAAAGCATACAACCCGAAGTACCAGAAGAGCGAAATCTGACTCACACAATACCAGAGTCCACACCGGATACTGCGCTGAACACAGCCAAATTTGATCCGGATTGGGATGTTTTATCCAAGGCGTCTATTACACTACCCTTGGGACAACTAATGGTCCCAAGGGCAAAATCTGACTCACAGAGTACCAGAGTCCACACCGGATACCGCCCTGAACACAACCAAATTTGATCCGGATTGGGATGTTTTATCCAAGGTGTCTATTACACTACCCTTAGTCCCGGGTGTACGTCAACAGTTCCAGCAACAGGTCAACCTAAGACCTTCAAGTGCTCCTTCGAAAGCCACAATCCAGTCGGAACTTGATCCGACAGTGGATCATACGGTACCCTTGATTATGGTAAAGAATCAGAAAATCACTCAAGTGTTAATTGATGGTGGTTCCAATGTAAACATTGCAACAACAACACTCTGTCAACAGATGGGATGGACGCAAATTGAACCTGTTCAATTTTTTGTGCGAATGGTTGATCAATCCCGAGTTCATCTTGTGGGATTAGTGCGTGATATTCCTATTTCTTTTCAAGGGGCTATATTTAAAATGAAATTTGTTGTTCTAGAATTACCCGAATCTAGCCTTGACTATAACCTGCTCTTTGGATGCCCATGGCTACAATAAGTGAAGGTAGTTCAACATTGATCAGCGAAAGAATTGATTTTTAAAAATAACCACCGGAAATATGTTGTTCCAGTGGACCATATGAAACCTTGTGAATTACATGCACGACCATATCTAGCGGAGCCTGTACACATGTTGGATGGTCTCTCCGATGATGAAGAGGAAGCTTTTTTTTACAGCCAACAAGGATCTGATGGCACTGGCATTGTAGATTCACAAACGGTGGCTGATAACTAGAGTCCGATAGCCTGTACAGTGGTAGCACTGACCGGTGAGCATGAGTCAAGTACAGAACAGACCTTGGAAGATACGATGCTCCAACAATTACTTCCATTAGGAGACAATTTGGAGGTGCCTCGAAAGTTCTACATACCGCAAGATCAATTGGTTACCTGCAATTTAGGTGATCACACCAACCCACGACCAATAAAAATTAAGGCAAGACTATCTGAGACCTTCCAGGTTAACTTGTTGCAGTTGCTATGAGAGTTCTCTGATGTTTTTGCATGGGATTACTGGGATATGAAGGTGTTGGACCCGAGGATTTATCAAGATAGGGTAGTGTTGAAACCAGATGCGCAGCCTATCAAACAACCCAGTTACAGAATGAATCCTCACTATGTGGCACACGTCAAAGCAGAACTTGATCAATTGTTGAAGGTGGGGTTTATTGTCCCTATCAAGCATGCAGAATGGATTTCTCCTATCGTCATAGTTCCTCAGAAGAATAAGCAATTACAGATATGTGTAGACTATCGGATATTGAATGCCGCTACCGTACCTGATTGATTCTCTCTGCCACTTTTGGACACAATGCTAGACGATGTGGCAGGATGCGAGATGTACTCCTTTTTAGATGGATATAGTAGTTATAACTGAGTCTGAATGGCGGAACAGGATATTCCAAAGACGACATTTATAACTAATTGGGGCGTTTATGCATGTACAGTGATGTGGTTTGGTCTGCGGAATGCTTCAAGTACATTTCAACGTTGTATGCAGGATATTTTCTCTCCTACCTCACCACATTCATGAGAGTTTACTTGGATGTCTTCTCTTTATCCAGTGATACTTTGATGCATCTGTACCACTTACGGTGCTGCTTTTTGAAGTGTCGAGAATACCGTTTGTGTTTGAACCCAAATAAATCTGTATTCTTTGTATCATGTGGCAAGTTACTGGGACACATTATTTCAAAACGGGGAATTTAAGTTGATCTAGATAATGTGAAGGCCGTATTGGAGGCACCTGCTCCTAAAACACCCAAAGAAGTGATGCGGTTTTTGGGCCAAATCTGGTGGCATGGATGACATCTGCGGTGGCTTGCTCATTTAGCCACACGACTTAATCGATTGATAACTAGTAGCCCTCGTCAGTTTGAATGGACCGAAGCATGTCAACTCTCTTTCGACCGACTGAAAGCATTGTTAACGCAAGCTCGCATTCTACAAGCGCCAAATTGGGAATTGCCATTTCATGTCTTTGTGGATGCTTCCGACATTGCCATTGGCAGCGTGCTAATGCAGCAAACGGACAAGTGGTTTTGGCCAGTGTATTATGTGAGCCACAGATTGGCTCTGGTAGAGTGCAATTACTCGTTCACTGAACGTGAATGTCTTGGCTTAGTGTGTTCGATGAAGAAATTCCAACATTATTTGTTGGGATGACGTTTCACCTTCCATGTCGATCATGCAGCTTTTGTGTACCTTGTTCGCCAACAGCATTTGGGAGGAAGACTAGCAAGATGGTTCTTGTTGCTCCAAGAGTTTGACTATTCTGTAGTACATCGACCAAGGTCAGCACATGTGCTTGCTGACTTTCTCGCTCGATTGGATTCTGGTGAACTTTCAGAAGGAGTTGATGATACAACACCTGCTATTTATGCAGCAGAGACGGTACAGGATGATCAGTAGGAATCATCGGTACCCTCCTTTTACTATGACACTTTGCTTCTGTTCTTCACCAGTGGATGTCCGCCTGGTACGACCTCTTTAGCTGCACAATGAAGATTAGCCATGTATAGTCGACGATTTCAGTTAATTGTAGGGCAGTTATATTATATGGATCCCTCGAGCGTGTTGCTCAGACATGTTCTCCCACATGAAATTGTTTCCCGTAATTACAATGGCTCATTCAGCCCCAACCGAAGGACATTTTGTGGTTCACCTGACACATCGGAAGATCCTACAAAGTGGTTTATGGTGGCCTACGATGTACCGTGATGTAACCCAGTACGTGTAGAAGTGTGATGCGTGTCAATGTTTCGGTCAGCCCTTCAGTGACACCCCTTTCCACTCCAACCAGTTGTGCCTCTTGAACCTTTTCAGAAATGGGGTTTGGATTTTATTCGCCCCATTACTCCTCTTGTGATGGTTACCAGCAACCGATACATTCTGACATGCAAGGATTATGCGACTCGATGGGCCGAAGCTTGGGCTCTTTGGTCAGCTACAGCTATTGTGGTAGCTAAATGTTTGATGAAGGATATTTTTCCACGCTATTGGTTACCCTTGTAGATAGTAACTGATCAAGGTACACACTTTGCAAATACATCAATGCAAGTGCTTACTAAAACCTTCTAGATTGTGCATAATTTTAGTTCACCCTAGTATCCATGAGCAAATGGACTCGCTGAAAGCACCAACAAATCTCTGGTGAACATCTTAAAGAAATTGGTATTAGATTGTCCAGAGAGATGGGACCAATTTATCCATGTTGTCCTATGGGCTTATCGTACCACATACAAAGTGGTGACCGAAACAACTACTTTTAAGTTGGCATATGGATTGGAAGCGATTGCTCCTATGGAACTGGTGGTTCCTAGTCTACAGGTGGCCCTCGAACGAAAAATATTACTAGAAGAATCTTTTCCCTTTCAATTGGAGGCTTTACGGTATCTGGATGAACAACGTCTTGAGAGTTTCTTGGTGCTGCAAGAAGTGCAACTTAGACAAGCCAAAACCCATGATCATTTCCTCAAAACCCTTGTGTTTAGAGTAAACCAATTAGTACTCTTTTATAATGCTAAGTCTAATAGGTCCGCCAGAAAGTTTAAATTGCACTCGTTTGGTCCCTATCGTATTATCAAACAAGTGGGACCTGCAACTTTTTGGTTATCCACCTTAACCGGTGTCCTACTTCCTAAAGCGATCAATGGCTCCAAGCTTCACCCCTATTATCCATCCTCTCCGTCTTCATGATGTGTCATCGGTATTTTTATTTCTTTTCTTTTACAATTTGTCTCACTCGACTTCCTTTTCCTATCTCTATGTTTCGGTTGACCGACTAACCGTAATAGTTGTGTTTTCCTACCTAAACATGATTAGTGGCTGCCTTGATTATGTTAATGCACGCATGTCGTCATTATGTCGGTATATTTCCAATACTGCATTATGATTAGGGTTCTTACCGCCTGATTTTTCCAGTGTTTCTACTTAATCTTGTTCTTCCCGCTGTTAGTCGCTATTGTGTCTTTGTGTGTTTGTGACCCTTGTGTGCTTTGTGTTCTCTTCTGTTTTCGAGTGCACCATGGAAGCTCTTGCGAATATCGTGACCTTCCGTGCGGGTCTCACTCTAGATGTGAGTGAGTTCCTGCATGCTCGAGGGTTCTTGGCCTTCACTGAATTGCCTTGGCATTTAGTGGAGTGTCATCCCTTCTGTGTGCAAATTATATTTGCTATAGCCACCACGCCTGCTACCAAGCAATGCTGGCCATTAACATGCTTAATCCCCTGTGTTGTCATTACGCTCAGCACTGTCGTTGAGGGGTTTCATCTCCCTCAGGAGGGGTTGGTCGATGGACTGCTTCTCCCCATGGAAACAATGAAAGAACTTTTTTCCCGGTACTCATCTAATGAGTTTGCCATTCTTTGTTGTCCTGAACCCGAGCGCACCGCGCTTCAATTTCTTGTAGCAGCCTTAAATCTATAGAAGTGAACTTATGGTATCTCCCGTCCGTTCTACTCCATGATAGACACGTCCTCCCGAGAAACCGTCAATTTCACATCATTCTTTCTTCCGGCGCATTCATTGCGAATGCTTAGCAGTTACCAAACAACTCGCCAAGAATGAGATTCCTCACATCGGATTGCCGCACCTTCTCACCCTTCTTCTTCCGGCAATCCAAGCAATGCAACCACCCCCCGGAAACACTTTTTTCTTACATGAGGAATCTACACAGATGCTGGAGGAGGATGATGATAAAGACCTGCTACACTTCTTCCAGCGCAAATGCAGACGTATTAGCCCATCACAAAGCCAAGTGCAGGATTCAACCACACTTCAAGAGGTTGAACTCTTTCATGATATCGCCACGACGTTACACGGCACATCGGCATCTTCTTCTCCTAGCAAGCAGCAAGAGCCAGATGTAATCATGGAAGATATCACTGCAATCCAACTGCAGAATGAACCGAAACAACTGGATGCTGAGCCTTTGTAGGACATAGTGGAAGATACTACTGTTAGTGACTATCATCCTTCTTCTCCACTAGTCGCAGACGACCAAGCAGACACCGCCAAGCAATCGACCGATAATGAAGAAGCGGTCATTGAAGTCGTTCTGCCGGTGCCCCAAAATGAAACCGGAATTGTCTTAGTTCTAACCTCTCTTATTCCCCTTTCTCCACCAACCACCATTCTTGCTGATGTTGAAGTTCCTCCCTCTACGCCTTCAACTGCCATTTGTGAGGCATCAACCAATCTCCTATCCTCTCCCAACTACTCTCCACCATCATCACCTCACCTACTTTCTGCCTCATCATCGTAACCTCCTTCTTCTCTTCTTCCAGCGGTTATGTTCACCCAATTGGCATCCATGGGACAATTACTCATTCAATTCTCCCAGCAGTTGCCTCTGCAAATGAAGACGGCCCAACAATCTCTTCGACACGAGCTGCAGAACAAAGTTGATCTTTTAGAAGCGGACATTGCCCCCCTCCAAGAACAATTGCTTGAAGCAAAAACTGATATTCATTCATTGCATACTCAAACCCAGCAACTCCAAGAACAATTAACAGAAAAAGACAGTATTGTTGCTCAACAGGACATAGAAATCACAGGCTTGAAGCAAGAAGTTGTAGATAAGACAGATGCTATGATAGCATTAGGCAATGAGCTCCATAATGCGGGATGCACTCAGTGTCTAGAAGAAGCTTCCCTGTCGCTCGCTACTAATGTACTTAAAGCTGAAGCTGAATTGCATAAGATCACTGAGCAGTTGTTCCAGAAAGATAACGAATTATCAGCTGAATTGCATAAGATCAGTGAGCAGTTGTTCCAGAAAGATAATGAATTATCAGTTGAAATTGCCAACACTATCCAGTTGAAGAAGGAACTTGTAGCTCTGCAAAAGGATCGAGAAGCTTATTTCAAAACCATTAAGTTTCAATCTCAGGAACTTGAGCGAAGAGAAAAGCAATTGGGATTTCAGGCAGATAGGCTCTCGTGCATTGATGCCGAAGTAGCAGAAATGAAGCTGCGATGAGATACTGCTATTGCCAATGAGTTTTATCTCTAGGAATCATTTTTGCAGACGCAAACGAAATCACTAATAAGCCAGGTCATAGGTGCTAGTTCAGTTCGAACTGATGCACAGCTGATTGAACCTGCAATTTTGAAGGATATGTTAGATTCCCTGAATCAAAAGATTACCTGTACCTTCAAATTAGCTCGCTCTATGTATGTACAGGGCATCATAGATGAACCTTGACTGTGTAATTACCACTTTTGGGTTCGAGTCCACTGTGTGTGCCAGTGTGAGCCGTCGGAAAGGAACTCATAATTTTTGTAATATATACCCTGAAAAGTCACACGCATACTGAAAAGGCATAGTGCAAAAGTTGTTACTTTACAAATTAATGAAAGAAGAGTGGTGTAAAGCAGAAGGTGTCATGTCATCGGACTCTTCGTCTGGGCGAGAGCCGGAAGTGAAGCACAATTTGCCAAATTCCTGTGTAATCTAAATACTTAGCCATTCTGTTGATTAAGCTTAATAATTAATTAAGTCTTAATGAAGTATTAAAGATTGACAGATTACGCGGTACATGAAGAAGTTATATAGTTAACTGTGCGTTAGTATTGGGGTGTTTTGTAACACATTCAAAACAGTTAATGCGTGAAAGTCTATGAAGTCAGATATAATGAATCTGGAGATTTGGGAAAATATAAACAGGGCCTCTGTTTACAAACCCCTAACCATCCCAAGAACCCATAGTTGAATTTACTTTAAACAATAAAGGCTTAACAAATCCAAGCTATCTTATGTCAGAAACAAGTAAAGGTCATCTCACTCGAAAGATGTAATCACACGCTAAAAGTTTGGAGAATAAAACCTTGTATCAAACAACTTGACCCAAGTTTGTAAATCCATTCACACAAGAATAGATGCATTTTGAGTACAATGCATATCCAGAGTATGCGTCTAGGGACATACCACTAACTTACTAACTAACACTCACAAGTGACAAGAAACATCTCACTTGCTAACTCCCTAACCACACCGGTAGCATGTTGTTATTGTAGAAGAAACACACTATTCTCATGTTTCCGATGCAATGTTGATATGAGTGTCTTCTTTTAGTAGATAGCATCACATACTTCAAGCAATATCATGGCTGATGTAGCAGGAACCAGCTCTCAAGTAGGGACCAGTCAAAAGTGGTTGATCTAGAGAGCTTACCAATCATGCCTAAAACAACTGAAAGACTAGAGGAATTGCAAGCCATTCAGATCATAATTGTACAGGACCCCCCAAGCGGCCATACCATGCCTGTCAACAAAGCTAGCCATTGGTTTAGTGAAGTCGCAGGACCTTTGGGAGAAGGATCATACATCTGGAAGTCAGAGTTGGAATTCAATGGAAAGCAAGGCAAGTACCATATCTTTACGAGGGAATTTGAAAAGTTACAAAATGCAGAAGCACTACGCCCTGTGTGGGAGAAAGCAAGATTGGACACATACTTCAGTGCTTAGCCCCCAAACCCTGACTTCATGAGATCTACTATCGCATCAACACCTTGAATCCAAGCAAGCACCCCAAAGAATTGAGCATGTTTGTGCTCCCATCTCTCACAAAGGGAAATGAGCTGAAGAGGTTTAAGTTAACCAACAACTTAGTGCGAGAGGCCTTGGATATGCGAGGAATGCACATACCCATAGAGAAGTAGGTTCTAGTACCAGACAACATGAAAAACAGGAACCTCACCAAGCTCAAGGACATGGTGGCCATAACACCAAATATTGCAGTTCACCTTAGGATGTGCATGCATCACTTTGCTTTCCCTGCTCAAGACAGATTCACTATGCCATCGAAGAAGATCTGGTTTAGTTTGTATCTCGCAGAAATGCAAAACCTTACCATCAACCTACCCCACTGGAATATCGATCACATACACTTGGCACACAAAATGATGGCCACGAAAGTCAATCTTGTATGGATATTGCACTTTGAAAAGGATTATTTATAGATGCTTAGCTTATGATGTTCCAATCCAAAAGGCACTCATATGGAGTAGAGTAAAACAATTCAAGGGCAGAACATCCATAGGGCCACCTTCCAAGAGGATAGGAGGAGCCATACACTTACCATGTGCTCTACCACATAGAGCCACCTTAACACCAGATGTCACTCCCCCACCTTGAAGGGTCAGGCCATTCACACTACGACTACCACGATGAAGGTTGAAGGACCCAATATGATATTTCCACCAGTCCCTATGGACCTTCAATTCCACTGAGGATCATGCTTGGAAGAACTCATCAACGAGGACTTTGAGAAAATTTTAAGAGAAATGAATCTTGAGGTAGAAGAGGAACAACAAGTGGAAGGTGCTCACCCCCAGGAAATAACATCAGAAGTGCCCATTACCACACTTGATGTGGATGAAGAAGATGAGAAAGAGGATGAGGAAGATGAAGAATTTGAAGAAGAGGAAGGGCATGAAGAAAGACATCATGATGAGCAGCAAGAAGTACTAGAACTTGTCGGTGCTCCGACATACACTACCCAGTTACAAAGATTATACAACACGATCAAAGCCATGCAAGAAAGGCACCGACTTTCATTCCCATCAGGCCAAGCACTGATAGAACAAACATTAGTAGATGAAGGAGTGAACCCGCAATTCATCACTACCCTCCAACTACTGTCCAAATCCTTGGGAGTTCAGGAGGCTACCTATGCAACAGTTCAACAATCTGTCCGATACGACCAACATGGGATGGATACATGACCACGGGCAGGCAAGAATATATGAATGCTAGTAACTGACCCCAAAGCTACCATAGAGCCGACAACTACCCCAACAACCACAATCGATCTCACTACAGAAACCTTTGTACAAACATTCCCCATCTCACCCCAACACCCTCCATCTCCTCCCTCACACCCACCTTCGCCACCAACCAAAGCTGAAACCACTATACCAATAACAACCATGACCCAAACCCTAGCCTCTTTAACATCCTTTTCCTTTCGTGAACCAACATTGGAGGCCACCCTCTTTTCTTCTATTACAAACCCACCTTTCACTTCACCTTTTTTGTCCGTCGAACCCATCATTGGCCAGCCACCAATACCTAGCATCGCGGGATACCCATGGCCCACCGATGGTATTCTCGGTCTCCTCGCTTACCACCCTTCGTACATACCTCTATCCCATGATTCTTACTTCCAATGTGCCTCCTCACTCTTTCCCCACACCTCAGCCACAACCATTGCCCCATCCATTACGTCCCGTTCATGGAAGATTTCATTCGTGGACACAACATGCAGATATTAGGACTGCACACACACACACACGCACACTTACTTCCACTTTAGTGTACACACACATCACAGTCACTTCACCTACCATAGTCTGACCCCATGGAAATTTCACCACCCATAGCACCTCCCCCTCCCCCCATGATTCCACCATCACCCACTCCCCTATCCCCCACCTCACCAATCACCACCTCCTTGGTAGACATAGCATCCACAACTCCCATCCTCAGTCCCATTCCCCTTGCATTCCAAACTGCTCCCCTCACATCTCATAATGTAAATAATTCATTCATATATTAATTTAGTGTGCATATCAATTACAACAAGAGTATCAACAATTGGAAGAGCACAATGTTGTCTTCCACAGAGAGTCACAGAGGTTACAAGTAAGAGTCACTACACTCAAAGCTGAGAATCAAACACTTCTAGCAGAATGCACCACCTTACAACAGACTCATACTGAATTGGAGTCCAAGATGTCTACTATGAATGATCAAGCAGTCAAGTTTGGAAAATGTGCTTGCAGCGTAGATGCTCACCAATGCTAAATTAAGATGCAATCTAAGTCTACTACAGAAGCACATGGCTGTATCATTAGAAGAGAACAAGATACTTCAGCAACAGAACCAAGACAATCTTGAAGCAACTATGGAAGGGACCTCGAGAGTAGAAATTAGCCCTACAAAGTATAGAGAGGCCCCCTCAAAAGACATATGAATCTTACTTGAGGGGCATGCCAACTTTTTAGATTCTTATGAAAAGATGGAATTAGAATGTGTAGATCTCCGAAAACAGTTGGTCAATGTCAGCACATCTCAACCTGAGCCTACCATCCCTCAATAGTCCATTCATGAACTAGAGGCCTTAAGAAAGCAGGTTGAAGAATTAAAAGCTAGACTCCTACATTATGAGAGGCCACCCTCTCCTATTGAAGAACAGGAACCTGAAACCATGGTGGAGATCCCGGTAAAAGAGAGTTTTGAAGAGCCTTATTACCCGATGCTGGTACAGAGTGGGCGTATCATAGACAAGGGACAAGACAACTTTGAGATCAAATTCCTAGATTGGCTCAAGAGAGTCAAACAAATAGGTCAAACACATGATGATAGAGTGGTCGTGAAGATCAAATCCTTTTCCAATCTAGAAGAAATCATTCTGAGGTCCGCTTACTTTGAGAACCTCTCCCATCAAGGCCTGATTACCACATAAACATAGAATAAGCCCTACTTTTTATTATTAGCTGACTATAACGTGGAGATTAAAAGGCATATAGGAAAAGATCCTACATTCGCCACCTAGTTTGAGCCTGATGATCTACTAGCAGACGCATGTGGAGGCTCGATTTTTCAACCCAATTGGTGTGAGCAACTACTCAGAGAATATCCACAAATGATGTGCACATGGGCCACAATGCCATTATATATTAAATATAATCCATGCTACTGTCTAGTAGTCTGCCACATATCATGGCAAGCTTTTGCCATCAAAGCACACAATAATAAAGGATGTTCGGAGTGGGTCAATTATCCATATTTTTCTCCACCTAGAGGCCCAAGCATTGTGGATTATATGATCTCCACCATCTGCCATTGGTCTACAGGGTTGAAGAATGTAACATTTCCGCACAAATGTGTATGAAGATCTTTGAGCTCATGATGGTGGTATTCAAGATCTTTTGAAAGATCCAAGTTCCATACATTTCAGCCCCTAGAATTTATGAAGGCAGTCAATATTTAGTATATGACATGAGCCAAACCCCCTCAATCAACACAATATATGCATGGCATGTGTGAAGAAAATATCTACCTACTTGCTACAAGAAGAATTTTGAAGAAATGTTCTCTACTAGTTTCTGGGAATATCGTTTTGAAATTTTCATTCCCAGACCAACACATTTGTTATTCTAAAAGAACTTGGAGAAGCTTATAGAAGGTAGAAAAGTGTGTTTCGAAGCGATGAAGTTTGGTCAAGCCAACCGGCACAAGACCAGCCCTTGAGCTTATGGAGACTCAAATAGACCTTATAAGCATGTAATAAGTGCAAATAAATGCACTATGTACTTTTGAGCATCAAGGAGAATGAGTCGATACAAAACAGATAGGTTCGCAGGTCGACTAGCTCAAAAAACTTACTATTTATGGAAGAGACAATGAACTTCAAATGCCCATAGCGACCAGCATGCTTACAATTAGAAAAAATCCTTTTATGGGAGTGATACACATAGGGTTGAGTGTATGGAATGCACAAAAGTATAAGGAATAAGCAAAATATGATATAGGAATGAATGTGACATTCACCGGTGGTACTTCCTATTTTTCAGGAATACGCAGAGATTGACCCCGAGGCAAAGAAACTCAGATTTTTCCAAATCTGCTGAACCAAATGCTTTGAAAATTTACCGGCATAAACTAGACACTTATAACTTTCTAATGAGTCATTTTCCACTCAATTTGAAGCTCTGAAGAGAGAGCAGCAGCCTCTACAAGATTACTGTTGGCGAAGAAGATGATGCAGAAAATTGAAGGAGCAAGACAATGATGGTCACAAAGTGTATGTATATTGCTTCCATGTATAATACAAGTGATTTCAAGTCCTTATATAGCCTGTAGGAGTGTTCCATGACTTTTACAAGTTGAATTTGAATTCAAATGAAGGTGGGAATGGTTGTTGGAGGGAATCAATTCACTTTCCTACAATCTAGGAAAAGTGAAGATCTTGATTGATCTACTTTTAGGTGATTGATTGCTTGATTGAATGCAACTTCAACCACCACAAATTCATGGGATTTGGGCTCTATCTTTCTACCTTTACATGTGTAAAGCTCAAGGCTTTTACAACGATAAATGAGCCATCAAAAAATCTCAAAAAGTATAATAAATGAGCATATGAAAAAGAACTCTCCAACAGATATTCTTTCGACGTGATAGCCTTTGATGTAGATCAAATCCACCTCAAGCATAGTGTAAGCTTGATGTTCCAACAGCTCCCCATCAAGCTAAAGTATGCTTGAGTCTTCATTCTCTGATAGATTGAATACCTGCCATAGCTTTGAATCTACAAAGCTTTATTCCATCGAGTGCCTTCGTCATCATATCTGCTACTTGCTTTTCAGTTGGAACAAAAGAAATGTCAATCTCCTTGGCCATGAGCTTCTCCCTGATGAAATGGTAATGGACTTCTATGTGCTTGGTTCTCGCATGGAAAATAGGATTTGCCGCTAGATGCATGGAACTTACATTATCTCCAAATATGTGAGGTTTGGAACTCACTAGTCCCGAATTTGTGTACAATGCTTTTAACCATATTGCCTCTTGAGTTGCTATGGTCAAGTCTCTGTACTCTGCTTCAGTTGAGGATAAAGCAACTATTGGTTGCTTCTTGGAACTCCATGACACTAGCTTTGAACCTGCAAATGCTAAGTAACCAGATGTACTTTTTCTATCATCCTTAGCTCTTGCCCAATCTGCATCTGAGTAGATTTTGATATCCAAATCTGAAGAGTAAGGATAGAATATACCTTCGTTGATTGTACCTTTGAGATACTTCAGTACTCTCTTAGCCGCATCCATGTGTGGTCTTCTTGGTGAGTGCATGAACTGACTAAGCACTCCCACACTATATGAGATGTCTGCCCTTGTATGAGTAGCATATATCAAGCTACCTACCAAGCTTTGATACTCTTTAATGTCTTCAATTTTCTCACCTTCATAAACACTTAGTTTATGATTCATCTCCAAAGGTGTACCTGCAGGTTTAATGTTCTCCATTTTGAACTTGAGAAGAAGATCTTGAATGTATCTTCTCTGAGTCAAATACATTCCTTCATCTGTATATATCACCTGCATACCTAGGAAATATGTGAGCTCACCTAGGTCACTGATTTTGAACTCCTCTTGCATGTGTCTCTTGATCCTTTGAATGCCATTTAGATCATCACTTGTCACAATAATATCATCTACATATACACATAGATAGATAACCTCATTGTGATCCCTTTTGATGAATAGAGAAGGATCTGAGCTGCTAGCTTTGAACCCTTGATCTTGAAGATATGTAACCAACCTGTAATTCCAAGCTCTTGGAGCTTGTTTCAATCCATACAATGCTTTCTTACGTCTGCAAACATAAGATGGATCATTAGGGTTTTCAAAACCTGGTGGTTGTGACATGTATACCTCTTCACTTATCCAACCATTTAAGAATGCATTTTTCACATCAAGTTGGAGGATTCTCCAATTCCTTGCAGCAGCTACACTTATCAATGTCCTGTTGTAGTCATCTTTGCAACTGGTGAGAATGTTTCCTCATAGTCTATACCATGATTTTGTGAGCATACTTTGGCAACTAATCTTGCCTTGTACCTGCAAACTGATCCATCTGAATTTCTTTTAACTTTATATACCCATTTGCAACCAATTACCTTTTGATTCGGTCACATTGGAACCAAATCCCAAGTGTCAATCTCCTTCAATGCATCTATCTCTTCGTTCATGGCCTTTTCCCAATTAGGATTTCCCTTTTCCTCTTCATAGGTTGAGGGTTCCTTTGAAATAGAGTCTTTTCCCAAGTATATTGAATGCTTCGTAACGAATGTGGAATCATATCCATACCTTTCTCGTTGTTTCTTCTCTCTTGCTGATCTTCTAGGTGCTTGTTTGGAGCATTCTCCAACCTCTTGCATCTTTGCTTTGCCTCTTGACTTCCATAGCTTGTAATCCCTTTCTCTTTCATCTTGGTCATCATCTGTATCACTTCTTGGATCCTGGACCTGTGTATCATGCTTGCTTCCTAATTGATGAGAGTCAGATCATATGGTAGTGTTACCTTTTGTTTGTCTTCATCATACCAAGATCTGTGTTCTACAAACACAACATCTCTACTTGTAGTGAATTGCTTGGTTGAAGGATTGAAGAACCTATAACACATCTGAGTCCAATCATATCCAATAAACACTGCCTTTGTTGCCCTTTCATCTAGCTTACCTCTTATTTGTGATGGTACATGAACATAAGCTAAACAACCAAAAACCTTGCAATGTCCAAGACTAGGTTTTCTTCCATGCCATGCTTCATAAGGAGTCATACCATGAAGTAATTTGGATGGTAGTCTATTGACGAGGTACACTGGAGTTGAAATAGCTTCTACCCATAGATAATGTGGCAACTTCTTCTCTTCAAGAATTGTTCGGGCTGATCCAACCAATTTCTTGTTTCTCCTCTCTGCGATTCTATTTAGTTGAGGAGATTACCAGGTAGACACTTCCCTTTTGATACCTTTGTCCTGCAAGAACTCATCAAACTCTTTGGAGAAGTATTCTCCCCCTCCATCAGATCTGAGCTTCTTTAGTGATCTACCTGAATGATTCTCCACATGTGCAAGATACTTCTTGAAGCAATCAAACACTTCATTCTTATTCTTGATAAAGTATAGAACAATCCATCTACTATGGTCGTCAATAAATGAGACATAATACCTTGATCCTGCCAATGAAGGTTCTTGACTTGGTCCCCATACATCTATATGTACTAAGTCCAATAAGTTGTTGTGGATGTAGCCTTTGTGGTTGAATGGTTGTCTTTGTGCCTTCCCAATCTGACATGCATCACACATGTTGATCATGTGTTGCTTTGATATGTTCGGCAGTCCTAGAACACTTTGATCCCTGCATATATCCTTCAAGGTTCTTTCATTCACATGAGCAAGTCTCTTATGCCACACTTCAAGCTCACTTAGGGTTTGCGACCAAATGTTGAATAGAGCTATGTTCTTGGTTTCTCCTACTTCAAAAGTAAAGAGCCTACCATGCTTCTCACCTCGAGCTATCTTCTTGAAGCTTTGACATGGATCTTCTACAAAAGCTCCATGTTGGGTGAACCTAACTTGCAAGCCTTTTTCAACTATTTGGCCTACACTTATTAGGTTTTTAGTGATAGTGGGTACATAGAGAACCTTACTTAGAATGTTTGTCCTGCCATTGGAAGCTTTGACATTACTAATCTTCTCCACATTGTGCTTTGTGTCATCCCCTGTTTGCACTTCATGTCTATGCTTTGGACTTTCCAAATCAGATAGAAGAGCAATGTTTCCTGCAACATGATTCGAACATCCTGAATCTATGTAGAACAAATGATCGTCTTCTTTACCTTCTTTGTGGCTTAGATTCATGAGAAGTAATGAGTCTTCATGTGGTTGATCTTCTGAATAATTGTTGTAGTCCCTTCTATTATAGCTTCTATTGTTATTGTTGAAGTTGTGTCCACCTCTACCTCTATTGCCGCCATATCCACCTCTTCCACTTCCTTTCTGGGTCTTCCCATTGAACCAGCAATTCTGAGTGGTGTGGTTGGTCTTATCGCATATGGCACAAGGTTGAACATTCTGAACTTTGGCTTTGTCTTGATTTGGTCCTTTCTTCTTCCCTTTCCCCTTGCTCTTGCTTGCGAAGTTGGCTTGGGAAGTCTCTTCTTCATCTTCTTCCTTCTTCTTGCCTTTCTGCTTCTTATCCTTCTTATCTGCATATAGAGCACTAGTTGAATTACCATGATAGGAGTTACCTTCCTTTATGCTATTGTTGGCTTCTTGATTGAAGAGTTTTCCAAGAAAGATGTTGAAGTCTGGAGTCTGTACATCCATGATGAGATCATAAGCCGTCGTGAAGGATTGCCATTGCTTATCACTTCGAATGCCGTTGAGAATTTGCCTCATGATGACCTCTTCTTCAATCAGCTCTCCAATGGATTCTAACTGATCCGCAACCTCTTTGACCTTGGTAACAAACTCTGTGATGGTTTGTTTAGGCGTCTTCTTCATTTGGTTGAACTCGTTCCAAAGATGATTCTTTCTTGCTTTGGTACTAGCAGAAAAGAAAGTCTCGAGGGCATCCCAAGTCCCTTGAGATGTCTTGCATCCTCTAATATGTGGTAATAGAAAGTCAGAGATAGAGTTTAGTATGTACGACCTTGCTTGAGCATCCCTTGCGCACCAAAGTGTGAGCTAATCTGTCTCCTCTTGTGTAGGTCCTCCTTTGGATCTTGGAATAGGCATAACTTCATCACCTGCTACAATTCCGTAAAGATTTCTACCTTACAAATAGGCCTCCATTCTGATTTTCCAAGCCGCGTAGTTGTGCAATCAAGCTTCTCGATCATTGAGGGGAAGCCGTCACCCATCTTGATCTAGCTCTGATACCACTGAAAGAACTTGGAGAAGCTTGTAGAAGGTAGAAAAGTGCATTTTGAAGCGAGGAAGTTTGGTCAAGCCAACCAGCACAAGACCAGCCCTTGAGCTTATGGAGACTCAAATAGACCTTATAAGCATGTAATAATTGCAAAGAAATGCACTATGTACTTTGTAGCATCAAGGAGAATGAGTCGATACAAAACAGATAGGTTTGCGGGTCGACTAGCTCAAAAAACTTACTATCTATGGAAGAGACAATGAACTTCCAATGCCTATAGCGACCAGCGTGATTAAAATTAGAAAAAATCCTTTTATGGGAGTGATACACATAGGGTTGAGTGTATGGAATGCACAAAAGTATAAGGAATAAGCAAAATATGCTATAAGAATGAATGCGACATTCACCGGTGGTACTTCCTATTTTTCAAGAATACGCAGAGATTGACCCCGAGGCAGAAAAACTCAGATTTCTTCAAATCTGCTGAACCAAATGCTTTGAACATTTAGAGGCATAAACTAGACACTTATAAGTTTCCAATGAGTCATCTTGCACTCAATTTGAGGCTCTGGAGAGAGAGCAGCAGCCTCTGCAAGATTACTGTTGGCGAAGAAGATGATGCAGAAAATTGAAGGAGCAAGACAATGATGGTCACAAGTGTATGTATATTGCTTCCATGTATAATACAAGTGATTTCAAGTCCTTATATAGCCTCTAGGATTGTTCCACGACTTTTACAAGTTGAATTTGAATTCAAATGAAGGTGGGAATGGTTTTTGGAGGGAATCAATTCACTTTCCTACAATCTAGGAAAAGTGAAGATCTTGATTGATCTACTTTTAGGTGATTGATTGCTTGATTGAATGCAACTTCAACCACCACAAATTCTTGGGATTTGGGCTCTATCTTTCTACCTTTACATGTGTAAAGCTCAAGGCTTTTACAAAGGTAAATGAGCCATCAAAAATCTCTCAAAAAATACAATAAATGAGCATATGAAAAAGAACTCTCCAACAGATATTCTTTCGACGCGATAGCCTTTGATGTAGATCAAATCCACCTCAAGCATAGTGTAAGCTTGATGTTCCAACACATTCAACACTCCCAACAACGAGGGTCTCTCAGGGATGAGAGATGCGAGAGGAGGGGGGTGTTGGTAGCAACTAGGGCAGTCAAGGTCTTAGGAGATAGAGAAGCCAACAAAGGGAGTGAAAACAAAGGGATATCCAAGAAGGATTAAGGAGGCAAAGCAATCAATGCAGATCCAACAAGTAGGCCACATACTTTTTCATGAAGAAATACTTCCCAAATGGTGATTTTAGTAACTTCACACCATTGTAAATACTGTTTTTTATTATTCCTTTTCCATTTTGTTCAAGTCAAGGAGTCCTCGAGCTCAAGGATATTATAAGTATCAATGTACCAATTTTTCATAATTTCTAGACTCCATTCGAGCCCTCAAATAAGTCTTGGAACCTAATTTTTTATTATGCCGGAGACTAGGTCTCAACAGGGTCAAAACCTACTCAAAAACTATAAAAAGAGCTAGAGAGCTCATTTTTTAGGTTGGCTTGTTAGAGTTTTTGAGCTATTGTAAGAGACGTTTTTGAGTAATACAAAGAAATCCATTGTTCCTCTCTTTGTTCTTGCCTTGTGTGTGCATGTGTGTGATGGTGTGGTATCTTTCTGGCTTGATACCACTGATGTGGTTATCTATCTTGCTCTGATACCACTTCTTATCAACACAGCAAAAGCTCGGTCTTTATCGAGCCTGTGGAATTCGCCACGCCAAAGAAGAACTAAGCTAGAGTGATTTAGAACACCTCTGTAATCAGCAATAGCTTAGCAAAATTACTTTTACTCAACATATAAGACTACGACTTGAATTTACTGAGAAATTCCACTGGAACTTCACCGGACTGTCACCAGACTGTCACCGTAATTTTACCAGAATCAATCTTAATTCTATTTGTGATTACTTCAAGTGTATATACATGAAGTAAGTGACGCATGGACTTCCTTCACTGAATGAACACTTTCTGAAGTTTAAGGAAAAAACTTCACCAGTTCAGAATGCCTCTTTCCGGTCAGGCTTCTACTGTGTGTACATAACCATTCCAACGGAAACTTTGATGAACTGATAGTAGAGACATCTAGCTACAAGATGAGCTATTTCTCATACAAAACTCTTCATTCTTCTACGAGATATACTTCGATCTTCTACTGAAAAACACGTTTACTGAGAAACTGTAACTGATCAAAAAATACGTTTTCAGTGAAACGTAACGTTTAACTGACTTTATACCGTAACATGAACATACTCAGAGTTCTTCACATACGAACAGTACGCACAAACTTCCACATGAACATGTGTTTTCTATTAGAGAAGATGTGTACAAAACTAGCTTGGCCTCTTCTCGCTCAAGCTATGGAAACTCTCCTACAGTGAGTAGTTTCTCTTTACCATCTCTCTCAGATGAATACCTAACATTTCAGGTTTCTGTTATTCATCTGTACATACGCGATCTATGGCGTCTTCTAAGAACTTCTCACTCTCACTCTCTTTTGTCTCTATACATACGCGATCCATGGCATCTTCTTACTTCCTCATATATGTATTCTTTCCTCTATGTGCTTTATTTATACTGCGCGTTCTTCTTACGCACGTTCTAGCTCGCACTTCCCTCTCTCTTATTCTTATGCACATTCTCTCTATATGTACAGTTTGATTCGGTGTAACAAACTCTGATTCTGGGGGATTCTGTGTTGTACATAACGGCCGTGGATTTGTCCCTTCATTAAAGCTATCTTCTGAATATTCTGATTCCGCTTCTCTTTATCTTTCTTTGTCTGTACGTCAAATTCGTGAGTGATTCCTCAACAGCTCCCCCTCAATCACTAATTTGACATCTTTCGGTCTTTCATATATCTTTCTTTCTTTTATACCTACCATTTCTTTGAATCTGCTTGTCTTTATTCCATCCAAGCTCTTTGTCAAAATATCTGCAATCTGATCTTTTGTTGGAGTGTATACAATTTCTATCTCCTTCTCCATTACCTTTTCCCTCACAAAATGATACTGAATCTCTATGTGCTTTGTTCTTGCATGAAATACTAGGTTTGCTGCAAGATACAACGAGCTCATATTGTCTCCATGTATGATAGGTATAGCTTGATCAATATCCATGCTTTTGAACAAGTTCTACATCCATATCACTTCTTTAGCTGCTTCTACAAGTCCTTTATATTCTGCTTCTGTTGACGATAAAACCATTGTGTGTTGTTTTTTCGAACACCAGCTCACTAGCTTATCTCCTAGGTATATCATATACCCATGTGTTGATCTTCTGTCATCTTGGCTTCCTGCCCAGTCTGAGTCGCTGTATGCCCTCAACTTTATATCTGATGTAAAAGGATAATATAATCCATCCTTTTCAGTTCTTTTGATATATCTAAGAACTTTTTGTCTTGCAACCCAATGTTGATTTGTCGGACAATGCATAAACTGTGAAAGGACTGCTACTGCATAACTGAGATCCGGTCTTGTTAGCATAGCATAAATTAGGCTTCCCACTAACGACTACTACTTCTTCATATCTTTAAACTCTGCTCCATCATATTTGCTAAGTTTATGATTTACTTCAAGCGGTGTTGAAGCTTCTCTGCCATTCTCCATATTAAACTTCTTCAGTAAGTTCAGGAGATACTTTTCTTGCAAAACATATATATACCATGATCTGTATATGTAACTTCCGTTCCTAGAAAGTATGATAACTTTCCTAGGTCACTGATCTTGAACTCCTTTTCAAGCGATTTCTTTACTTCTCTGATTCCTTCATCTGAAGTACCTGTGATTATTATGTCATCTACATAAATACAAATATAGATCATACCTTCATCTGTTCTCTTGATGAGTAGACTTGCATCTGCCTTCAAACTTCGGTATCCAAGGTCATTGAGATATTTCACAAGTCTGTAATTCCAAGCTCTCGGAGCTTGCTTCAGTCCATAGAGAGCTCTTCTTAATCTGCAAACATATTCTGGGTATCTGGAACTTACGAACCCTTCAGGTTGTTCCATGTAGAATTCATCTGATATATATCCATTCAAAAATGCAATCTTTATATCTAGCTGACTTAGCTTCCATCTTTTTGATGCTCCTATAGCAATCACTGTTCTTATGGTTGACATCTTTGCCACTAGACTGGACGTCTCATCATAATCTATGCCATGCGTCTGAGCATAGCCTTTGACCACCAGTCTAGCTTTGTACTTGGCTATCCTTCCATCTGCAAGCTTCTTTACTTTGTAAACCCATTTATTTCCTATTATTTTCTTACCATTTGGTTTAGGAACAAGTTCCCATGTCTTGTTCTCCTCCAGTGCTCTAACCTCTTCTTCCATTGCTTCTTTCCATTGCTTCTTACCTTTAGCTTCATCATAGTTTTGAGGTTCTTCATCATCCTTGACCATATATGCATAATCTTTCTGAGTTATGTATGAAGTATCATAAGAATACCTTTCTGGTTGTCTTCTAGTCCTGCTTGACCTTCTTGGTTCATATTCTTCATGTGTATCTGAATACACTTCTTCATCTTCATTTCTCATACCTGATCCGATCCTGAACGTACTTGCCTGCATATGATCTTCATCTCTATTCACCAGCACAATTGATTTCCCTTTCTCTTTTCTTCTTATCTCTTCTTTAAGTGTTTCAACACTATGTTCTTTATCTGTATACCAGCTCTTTCCTTCATCAAATGTAACATCTCTTGAAACAATAAATTTCTTGGTTAGAGGACTCCATAACCTGTAACCCATTTGCTTTTCATCATATCCAATGAACACATATTTCTCTACTTTTGGTTCAAGCTTATGTCTTAGTTGTGCCGGTACATAAGCGTACGCTACTGATCCGAATACTTTGCAATGATCAAGTGTTGGCTTCTTTCCCCACCAAGCTTCATACGGGGTCATTCCATCTAACGTTGTACATGGTAACCTATTTACCAAGTACGTAGCTATATTTACAGCTTCTGCCCAAAGATAGTTTGGACAATCTTTTTCCTTTAGCATAGCTCGTGCAAACTCAACTAGAGTTCGGTTCCTTCTTTCTGCTACACCATTTTGTTGTGGTGTATACCTGCAGGTTATTTCTCTCTTAATACCTGCATTCCAAAGATAATCATTGAATTCTTGGGAGAAGTATTCTCCCCCTCCATCAGACCTTAGTCTTTTCAGTTTTCGACCTGTGAGTCTTTCAGCATATGCATGAAAATGCCTGAAAGCTCCAAACACTTCTGATTTCTCTTTCAAAACATAAAGAGTTATCCATCTTGTTGCATCATCAATGAATAAAACGTAGTACCTTGATCCGCTGATAGATCCTTCTTTTGTTGGCCCCCATACATCTGTATGAATGAGTTCGAGTACTCCATCATGTTTGAATCCTTTCTTCTGGAATGGTAACCTGTGGGCTTTTCCCAACTGACAAGCTTCGCACTTGTGAATCATGTGTTGGTTTTGTACGTTCGGTAATCCCAATACAGACTTGCAATCATAGATTTAATTCCTTTTTCATTAAAATGACCTAATCTCTTATGCCAGAGATCAAGTTCTGTAATCACCTTTTCATCATGTGTGAGCAATGCTTGACCAATGTTCCCTTGTACTCTTAAAGTAAAGAGTCTGCCTTCTTTCTTACCAGAGACAATCTGATTGTATCCATTCTCGGGATCTTCTACAAATACTCCTTTGTTTGTAAATCTGACTTGAAAACTTTTTTCAACTATCTGTCCCACACTAATCAAGTTTTTTGGTATTGTCGGAACATACAAAACATTGGTTAGCAAATCTGCTCCACTCTTACACTTCACCTTTCCAATTGAATGTACACTATGTCTCGTATTGTCACCAGTTTGAACTGTATGACTAGAGCTACCCTTTTCCAATTCTGACATCAGTTCTATATTTCCTGATAAATGATTAGAACATCCAGAGTCAATGTAAAATAACTTTAGATATTCGTTATCTATCGTGCTGATTGAGTTCATCATCAATGATGTATGAATTTCATTCTATGTGTTGTTTGCGTAGTTGTTGTAGGTGGTGTTGTAGGATTGATTCTGTCCCCAACTTCTCATTCCACCTCTACCATAGCCGCTTCTTTGGCCTTGTCTACCTCTTTGATATCTTCCGCATCTAGTTTTGCTATTATTGTTTTGATTCTGATTTGATCCTTGTTGATTGTGCCAGCAATCATGAGCCAGATGATTACTTAATCCACAAATCCAACAAGCCTTCTTGTTGGTATTCTGGCTACTTCTTCCTCTTCCAAGACCTCTTGCTCTTCCTCTGCCAGTGCCTTTACCTCTTGCATAATAAGCCTAAGAACTCGACTCTTCTTCGTCTTTTATCTTTCTTTTATCTCCTTTCTTCTTGTTCTTCATGTACATTGCAGAACTTTGTCCTTTATCTCCATCTCCTTTCAGGTCTTGCTCATATGTGAGCATTAAACCAAGCAACTGATTTGAATGATTTAAAGAAAGTTTAGTTGAGAGTACGAAAGGTTTCCACTTTTCATCTCCTCTCAAACTTGTTAGCAGTTGCACTATCAATCTATGATCTTCGACATCTTCATTTATGGATCCAAGACTATCTGCTAGATCCTTCATCTTAGTAACATAGTCACTAATGCTTTGACTCGACTTCTTTTTTAATGTTGTGAGCTCAGACCATAAGCTAGCCTTCCTAGCTTTTGTAGTATTTTGGAATGATCTTCCAACGCACTCCATATATCCTCTGCTTTCTCCAGACCTCTAATATGTGGTAGTAGATGGTCCGTAACTCTATTATAGATGTAGGCTCTTGCCGTTGCATCTTTCTTCTACCATAGCTTCAGGGCTTCTAATTCTTCCTTTTCCGGTTGACTCTCGTCTTCGAAAGTCGGCTTCTTCTCTTCTCCGGTCACATACGTCATTAAGTCCTTACTCATAAGTAAGGCTTCCATGCGCATTACCCATGCGGGATAATTATCTCTGTCCAACTTATCAATTTGGACATGATCTGCCATGATCTTCTTGTTTCTGTTTCTTCCGGTGAACTTTGAGAGTCTTTCTGATCTTCAGAATCTTTTCTCCTTCTGAAACCACTTGTGGATTTACCAGCTCTGGCTCCACTTGTGGGTTAACCTGGGCTCTGAGTTCTAACCCGCTCTGATTAGATATGCCTGGCTCTGATACCATTGATGGTGTGGTATCTTTCTGGCATGATACCAGTGATCTGGTTATCTATCTTGCTCTGATACCACTTCTTGTCGATGCAGCAAAAGCTCGGTCTTTATCGAGCCTGCGGAATTCGCCACGCCAAAGAAGAACTAAGCTAGAAAGATTTAGAACACCTCTGTAATCATCAATAGCTTAGCAAAATTACTTTTAATCAACATATAAGACTGCGTCTTGAATTTACTGAGAAATTCCACTCGAACTTCACCGGACTGTCACCAGACTGTCACCATAATTTCACCGGAATTTTACCGGAATCAATCGTAATTCTATTTGTGATTACTTCAAGTGTATATACATGAAGTAAGGAAGTGACGCGTGGACTTCCTTCACTGAATGAACACTTTCTGAAGTTTAAGGAAAAAACTTCACCAGTTCAGAACGCCTCTTTCCGATCAAGCTTGTACTCTTCATTCTTCTACGAGATATACTTCGATCTTCTACTGAAAAACACGTTTACTAAGAAAATGTAACTAACCGAAAAATATGTTTTCAGTGAAACGTAACTGTTAACTGACTTTATACCGTAACACGAACATACTCAGAGTTCTTCACATAAAACAGTACGCACAAACTTCCACATGAACATGTGTTTTCTATTAGAGAAGATGTGTACAAAACTAGCTTGGCCTCTTCTCGCTCAAGCTATGGAAACTCTCCTACACTGAGTAGTTTCTCTTTACCATCTCTCTCAGATGAATACCTGACATTTCAGGTTTCTGTTATTCATCTGTACATACGGGATCTATGGTGTCTTCTGAGAACTTCTCACTCTCACTCTCTTTTTTCTCTATACATACGCGATCTATGGCGTCTTCTTACTTCCTCATATATGTATTCTTTCCTCTCTGTGCTTTATTTATACTGCGCGTTCTTCTTACGCACATTCTAGCTCGCACTTCCCTCTCTCTTATTCTTATGCACGTTCTCTCTGTATGTACAGTTTGATTCAGTGTAACGAACTCTGATTCTGGGGGATTCTGTGTTGTACATAACGGCCGTGGATTTGTCCCTTCATTAAAGCTTTGATTTTCTGAATATTCTGATTCCGCTTCTCTTTATCTTTCTTTGTTTGTACGTCAAATTCGTGAGTGATTCCTCAACAGTGTGTGTATGTGTGTGCATGCTTGTGTGCTTCTCACTCACGTACTTGTGCCATCACTTGCTCATAGTCGTCACACTAGTCCTCATGTCTCCACACATTGATATTATGACGTGGATCTCCTCACATTGGTATTTGCCATTATGCTAGAGTGACACCAAATTTGATGATGATGGTGAAGTAAAGAAGAGAAAATAAGGAAAAGTAGTAAAATTACCTATGATTCCAACATCAAAACTCTATGTCTTACCATCCTGCGCTTGTCTTCAAAGCTCTCTCCCCGACAACCGCACCAAATTTGGTGTCACTCTAGCAAAATTGCAATTACCAACATGAGGAGATCCACCTCATAATTGTCAATCCGTGGAGACATGAGGACTAGTATGATGACTATGAGCAAGTGATGACACAAGTGCGTGAGTGAGAAGCACAAAAGCATGCACACACATATACACACGTGCACACAAGGCAAGAACAAAGAGAGGAACAATGGAGTTCTCTGTATTACTAAAAAAAGTCTCTTACAGTAACTCAAAACTCTAACAAACCAACCTAAAAAATGAGCTCTCTAGATCTTTTTATAGTTTTTGACTAGGTTTTGGCACTGTCTAGACCTAGTGTCTAGCCTAGTTAAAAACTAGGTTCCAGGGCTTATTTGAGGGCCCAAACGGAGTCAAAAAATTATGAAAATTGGTACATAGATATTTCTAATACTCCTCAAGCTTGAGGAATCCTTTGCTTGACCAAAATGGAGTAGAAATAATCGAAAATGGTATTTACAATGGTGTGAAGTGACTGAAATCACCGTTTGGAAAGTATTTCTTCATGAAAAATTATGTGGCCTACTTGTCGGATCTGCATTGACTGCTTTGCTTGCTTAATCCTGCTTGGCTCTCCCTTTGTTCTGACTCCCTTTGTTGGCTACCCTATCTCATAATGCCTTGACTGCCCTGACTGCTACCAACAGTAGTTGTGTTACCTTAAGAAGATGAAGAATGCTTCACTTTTATAGGCAATGATGTGACTTTTAGGGACGAAGAAGAATTGTTCACATTATTGAGAGATTATCGAGATGTATTTGCATGCAAATATACTATCTCAAGTGAGTGACCATGCCAAAGGTAAATAATTTTAATGAATTGCTGAATCAAGCAATAGTGTGATAATAGGTTATTCATGAGAAAGCAAGAGAAGAAGACTTCTACTCAAGATCGAGAAAATAAATTTATCTCAGTCCCTCAACAATATATGGTGGAAGAATCTTAAACAAAGCCCATGCAATTGGATAACATCAAGATGGGGAGACTTACAATAAGGGAAAGAAAGCATCGAAAAGACAATGGATTATGATTTTATTGTTGAGATCATGAGCATATGGTATTCAAATGTCCTCAGAGAAGAAACAAGCCAGGATTAAGACTTCCACAATTAGCATCCCATATCAAAGGAATCATCATTAGAGTCAAAAGATGAATACATCCCATCATGAGAATGAAGCATGTTGATTCTACACCTAGATATACTATGAACCCTTTTCAACTTCATCATGGATATCCATCATCATCCTGTTCCAGTACCACTTATTGAGAACTGTACAAAGACAAAGAGCAATGAAGTTTCATTGATTCCTAGAAGATTTCATATTGACGTAACTGCTCCTTGTGGAACTCATTGCTTGAGGAGGAGGTGATGTCATGGACACAAAAGAAAACATCTTGAACTTCAAATTCCATGTGAATTTCTACATCTGATGGTTGGTTTAGAATTTTTGAAGAAACAAATGCTTCCATCATGTCTAGAATATGCCAAAACCTAAGATCGACTATCTACTTTCTTGATTAGGATATTTAGAGGCCCTATTTTGGATTATTGACATCATTGATGACATCATCAATTTGTAACCACCATTGATGAACTACCCTTGGAAACCTTATAAGGAGGGTTTGGCCACATATATACTCAATCTCGCCAATGCCACTCTTGGGAGCTCAAGGAGTCATGATCTCCAAGTAAGTACTTCCCAAGTTCTAGTTCGAGTTCCAATCTTGTCCTTTGTTCTAGTCTTGTCTAGTATAGTATTCTATACATCTTGTCTTATCCTATTGTAATCTCATAGTACAAGATCCTTTCCTGTTATTCCTTGTATCTACTTCATTTCTGTTCAAGGGAATTCTTGTAATCCATATAACTTGATTCATACCTATGGCCTTGAGTTCTCGGATCTCCTATATCATCTCTCATCGCGTTATATGTACCTATCAGTTTTGGGTTGTGGGACTTCTTGTATCAATTACATACCTTGCATTATTTTCCCTACGTGGGTGATCATGTAATCAAAAGTATAATTATGAAATCTTTTCTAGTCTAGTCAAAGGGCACAATCTAGTGCTCCCTTGACATGAAAATTATTAAGAATTTTTTTGTTTTTAATATATAATTGTATGGTTAGAGCATGAAGTGGTGTTGTTAAGGGGGGTGGATATCTAGGGTACTATTTGGAAATATGAGATATGTTATAGATAAAGATCTAATGTACGTACAACTTCCTATGCTAGTGGATGACGATGTTTTCTCAACATGATGTTGATTATCTTTTCTTCATGCAGCAACGCATATGCATAAATCAAAATTGGAATGGTTCAAGTGTTTGATGTGGTGTACATTGTTTGATGTTTTTTGGTTAACTCATTCCTTACTTGCAATGTCTACTTTGTTTGTATTAATTGGTGCATAATTGGTTGTGCTAATGTTATGCTACCTAAAATCTTGAGGAAAGTGCTCTCTATACTCTTTGCTATTGGGGATTATTATCCTTTCGGGAATGGAATACATAAAGTTATCCATTGTATTCATTTTACCTACTACATTATGATCAAATTTGTGGTTTGTTTCAACTACTTGCAATAGTAATTGTATGAAATAACCATTGCTGAATCATCTAACGTTAGTTGATTTAATCTTATTAGTGTAGAATCTCTTAGTTCAAAGAGTTCTTTCTTCTTAGAGCTATCTGTATTCTAAAGAGTTTGTAAGGTTTAGTTTTAGCGTCTTACACACATTTTGAAAGAGTTCTTGCAAAAATGTAGGAAAGTATATGTAGACCCTCTATGCTTAGAGCAAGGAAAGTAGCATATCTCCACTTTGGAAAAGATCTTTCATAAGCGCAAGACTTATAGACTTTGCTTACGTCCTAAAAAGTGTGTCATCATGGCCAAGGAAGGAAAACTCCTTTGCCATATAATGTCCAAAAAAATGAATCTCTATTGATTAAGAAAAACTCAAAGTGGTTCTATGACTTTCCTCATCCTAAGAATGCCACGGACATTCAATCCTTCATGGGAATTGTGGATAGTATCCACATTTTATTCACATGTGTGCAGTAATTGCTAAGCCACTTTATACTAATGCACTTTGAGTGAAAAAAATTACTGTGAAGAATCATTCATAGAAATGAAATGGTTGAACATTGCTCTCACACTGAAGGCACCTGATTGGAATCAACCATTCCATGTTCATGTGGATGCATAAAGCTATGCAATAGCATATATTCTTACACAAGTTCAACCTAAATGCAAGATGGATGTCCCAAATGCCTATGCTAGTGTTATGGAGTACCCCCAAGAGAGGTGTGAACCACCTCTTAGTTGTGATTAGATGGGCTCATACATGAATGCCATGTGGCACCCATGTATGAAGCCATGTGGGGGGATGACTCACCATTATGGAGAGAGAGAGTAAGGCTAGGACACCACGCGACTGGGCGGCACATTTTTGGAAGGGATCTCCGTGTGTGACCTCGAGAGGCGCAATTTCTGAGCAGGAGATGACAAAATTGGGGAGCTCATCGGAGCTTGACACTGGTATCAGAGCAGGAGAGCGCCAGCAGACGCCGCACGCGCGACGGACGGCCCACAGGCACATCAAACGAGGCGCCCACGCCAGACGACCAGCAGTCGCCGCCCGCGATCAAAGACGGCCCACAGGCACATCAAACGAGGCAATCGCCGCCGTGCGCAGAGAGGAGAGCCCGCAGGCGTCCGCCAGCCCACGGGGGGGGGGGGGCTTGCTCCTCCTTCCCCACTCTTGGATGGCCAAAGCTCTTTAGAGCTTTCTACTTGTACCTCTAAAAAGCCTGTAACCCACGCGTATATGGGATAAAGCTCTCTGTCGACAGGTATCTCCATTTTTTTCGAAGGAACAGAGGTTGCCAGTTGTAGAAAAAATTCGAGTTTTTTAATAAACTTTGGAGCATGAAGATGATGGCTTGGATCAAGATATTGGCTAAATGAGGATGCACATATGTATTACGGGCTATGGAGAAGGGTTTAGGGTTTTGGGTTTTCATTGAAAAGCTTCAGTCCTTCAGTTTGGAGCTCTTCAAAGTCTCTACTTCAAGAGGGTTACCTTTTTACCTCCCATCGGTGACATACCCGACTTCTCCGCACCATATCTTCTTCATACTATATCCGATTTCGCAAATCTTGGTCATGTTTCGAAGCTACGTTTCCAATCTTCGCTCAGAGACCATCGGTGTTGGATTTGGACGAGATTTGCCCTATCAAAATATCTCTGCAGCGCTTCAGCAGGAACTAGGCGGCCACTCCCGGGCCTAGTTTTTCGTCATCCGGACTCCAAATCCAATTTTTTCACTTGGGATAGTCTCAAATTCTTAAAGTGCAGGTGCTGGGCAACAATTTGTGGACTGGCAAGGATTGGAATATCTCTGAAATTGTTCAGTTGCACTTAGTTTGCCCGTTTGAGGTTTTTCCTACGCACTTTGGGTGTTGTTTTGGATGGTTTATGGTGTCTAGAACCTCCCCGGACCAAGCGGACATTTCCAATTTTCTTTTGGGACTGGCGAGGAATCAAAATCAGCGGCTTGAAGCATCAAGGACCACTTGGACTTCGCTTCCGCAACTCTACTTTGTATCACGGAAGTGCTCTTGTGTTATATTTCTCTTCTTCTTGCATATTTAAACTCAACTTCCATTCATTTTCATACTCTCTAGTTAGCAAACGGGGGAAGGGTACTTAAACATGGAAACTAAAGGCAAACAAGTAGTTGAGACCACTTCTCCACTTAGAGAGCAACTAGAGGATCCGGATGCTAGGATGGAAGAAGTAGAGTTAGGACAAGAAATAGAAGAGAATGTAGAAGAAAAAGAGCCTTCACAGCAAGAGTATACTTATGAAGAGCTTATAGATGAATTTGTCACTCATGACCAATTTATTGATTTGAAAGAACAAACCCTTAAGTTAGAGAAAGATTTGGGTAGCATTACATCTCTTATACAGCAGCTTAAGTCTCAAATGATCTCCCTTGAGACTAGTGTCACCTCTTTCCTAGCTAGGAAGGAAAGAGAGACTCCTACCATTCCTCTAGAGATTACTAGGAAAGAGACCTCTCTTCCTAGTAAACATAAAGGAGAGAGCTCTAGGGAAGCTCCCCTCCTGAAAGATTTGAAGCCACCTACCTTCACGGGGGATGACCGAGACAGGAATAAGGATGCAATCTACACTTTTTTACAAAAGTGGCATGATTTGCATCAATTGAAGGGCACCCCACCTGAGTATCGTGTGCTAGAGGCGAGTCTTTCCCTCGGCCCACGTGCTTATAAGTGGTGGATGAGTCTTAAGGAGGCGAACTCTATCCCTAGTGACTGAACTCAGTTTGAGACTCTTTTCCTAAAAGAGTTTCTTCTTGAAAATGAAGAGGAGAGGAATTGGGATGAGTGGGATAGGATTACTCAAAGAGGCAGGCCTCTTTCAGTCTATCTATCCCACTATAGAGAGATCATTTTGAAGCTTAAGGGTCTAGATGATTTTTAGAAGACCAGAGGGTTTGTTAGGGGCTTGGATAAAGCCATAAAGAGGGAAGTCAGGAGGAATGCGCCTAAGACGTTTGAGGAGGGGATCAAATATGCACATATATATGAGGACCATAACCGTCCTCAGTATACTCCTATGGAGATGGATCAGCCCCTTAAACCTCTTAGCACCACTAAATTTAAGAAAAAGTTGCCTTTTGGGAAAAACAAGGTTTTTATTAAAAAACAAAGATCACAAGGGCCTAAGCTATCCACAGACCAGTTTGAGAAGGCCAAAAGAGAGAACCTGTGTTTTAGGTGCCTATCCCCTAGTCATTCGTAGTGGAACTGTCCACTCAAGAAGGGGGAAGAAAAGAAGAAAGGACCAGAGTCTAGTACGGCTCCTGAAAGGGGCAAAAAGGCGGTCCACCTAGTGCAGACCCTTCCCATTCATGGCAGCTCTAGCTGCAAGGGAGTGGAGGTGATGCATGAGGATATAGAGCACACGTGTTGTTTGACTCAGTCATTGTGGTCACCGCAGTTTGGACCACATGATTTGGTCAAGCTACATGGTAGTGTATACGGGACCAGGGTGCGAGTCATGATAGATGACTCTGCCACTCATAACTTCATAAACTATGCTTTGGTCAAGAAATTGAAGATTCCCCAGCAGCCTAGTGCACATAAATACATTGTATCTATGATGCAAGGGCAAGATAAAAGAATATGGGATACTATGGTATCCAATTTGGAAGTCAAGATGCAGGATTATACAGATCATATGGACTTCCAAATTATGAACATGGAGAGGACAGATCTAGTCTTAGGAAGAGAGTGGCTATGGGGGTTGGGAGATACACTTAAACGCAGCTATCAAAATAACACACTCGAGTTTGAAAAGAATGGAAGTAAAGTTTATATTCAGGGAGAGAGAGATGTACCTAGTGCACCTCTCATCTCATCATTAGAGTTGTATAGTCTCTGTTGTTCACAGCATGTACAGGATATGTTTTTATTGTATAGTCATGATATGGAGCATTGTACAGACAGCTCATCTGATGTATATTTTCATGCTTTGAATGTAAATATGAACAGGACTTCCTACTATTCTTTTTTGCAAGAGTGTGTAGTTAAAAGTTTTAAGGATCTTATGTTTGAGTACAGAGATATTTTTCCCACTGACTTACCTAGAGGGCTACCACCTGAGAGAGGGGACATTGACCATGCCATAGAGGTTGTTACTAACACTAACCCTATTTGTAGACCACCTTATAGGCTTAGTGTTTCTCAGCATGAGGAGGTTGAGAAGCAATTGCACGATTATTTAGATAAAGGCTTCATCAAACCTAGTAACTCACCATGGGCATCACCAATGCTCCTAGTTAAAAAGAAAGATGGCTCTATGAGACTATGTATAGATTATAGAGCACTTAATAAGGTAACTATCAAAAATAGATTTCCAATGCCTAGGTTGGAAGATCTATTTGATCAGTTACATCAAGCTAGGTATTTTACCAAGCTTGACCTTAGATCAGGATATCATCAGATCAGGATTAGGGCAGAGGATGTCCCTAAGACTGCATTTAGGACTAGATATGGGCACTATGAGTTTTTGGTGATGCCTTTTGGTCTCACCAATGCTCCTGCCACTTTTATGAAGCTCATGAATAGTGTTTTACGGCCTTATCTAGGACATTTTGTAGTAGACTTTTTGGATGACATTCTGATCTATAGTGCATCAAAAGAGGAGCACTTGGAACACTTGAGAAAAGTATTTCAAGTACTAAGGGAAAATTTGCTCTTTGCTAAGGAGTCAAAGTGTGAATTTTTCAAGAAAGAGGTTAGATACCTTGGGCATATAGTCTCCCAGGATGGAATCCAGATGGATCCTGAAAAAGTAAGGGCTATTATGGAATGGCCACATCCATGGAACCTGGAAGAGCTGCAGATCTTCCTAGGTTTATCAGGTTTCTATCGAAGATTCATCAAGAACTATGCCAAAATTGCTGTCCCGATGACGGAACAGCTTAAAGGGAAAGGGAAAGCCTTTCATTGGGGAGACGAGCAGTCATTATTTATATGGTGCCAAAGTTACGATAGTGTTTGATCAAGAGAGCATTAAGTGGCTCTCTAATCAAACAGACCTTAAAGGTCGTAAGGCCCGATGGGCAGAGACCCTTCAAGAGTTTGATTATGAGCTTAGGTATAGGAAGGGAAAGTTTAATGTAGTGGCTGATTCACTTAGCCGCATGCCTATGCTCAATGGACTGAGTTTTACTCAGATCACTAGTGAGCTACTTGAGTCTCTTAGAGGGAAATGTAGGCTTGATCCTGCATATTCCAAAATTTGGGAAGCCATAGAGAATGGGGATCGTGATATACGGGTTTCCAATGAGGATGGAGTATCGACGGGTACTCAAGAAGGATTCAAGTGGAAGAATTACAGTGTCCAAGATGGATATCTGTTATATAAAGGTAAGGTGTGTGTCCCTAGAGATACTGAGATGAGACGGCATATTTTATATGAGTGTCATGACACACCTAGTGCGGGACACCCAGGAGTTAACAAGACTTATGATCTTGTTAAGAGGTAGTTTTATTGGCCTGGACTTCATAAGGACGTCCTAGAATATGTGCTTAAGTGCAATAAATGCCAGGTCAACAAAGCTGAGAGGTTGAGGATTGGAGAACTACTCCACCCATTGGATATTCCCAATGGGAAGTGGGAGAGTATCTCCATGGACTTTATAGTCGGATTACCTAAGACACAGAGAGGGCACGACTCGGTCTGGGTAATTGTGGATAGGTTAACCAAAATGGCTAGGTTTATTCCGACACGTACTACAGTGAAGACACCTGAGTTGGCTAGACTCTTTGTAGAGAACCTATACCGGTTATATGGTCTTCCTTTAGACATAGTTTCTGATTGGGATAGGAAGTTTACTAGCCACTTTTGGAGAGCGGTCTTCAAAAGGTTGGATACAAAGCTTAGCATGAGTACGGCCGAGCATCCACAGTCGGATGGGCAAACAGAAAGGGTTAACCAAGTCCTAGAAGATATGCTTCGAGCATATGTGAATGAAAGGCAAACTAATTGGGAAGAGTACTTACCTATAGTAGAGTTTGCATATAATAGTGCCAAGCACTCTTCCACTGGGCATAGTCCATTTATGCTTATGTATGGGTTTCAGCCAAGGGCTCCTTATGCAGTTGGCTTGCAGAATGAAAAAGTTCAAGCTGCAAAGGACTTCTTGGAAGAAATGAATGATATGCTTAGACTTGCTAAGGACAGCATTAGGAAAGCTCAGGATAGGGCTAGAGCCTATGCTGACCCTCAAAGAAGAGATATCAACTTTGAGGTAGGAGAGCAAGTCTATCTTAGAGTTCCATCTAGGTCTGAAACCATGAAGACGGGACCTTGTCCAAAATTATCTCCTAGGTATTGTGGACCTTTCCGAATACTTAAGAGAATAGGAAACATGGCTTACCAGCTCCAACTTCCAGAGAATAGTCAAATCCATCCACTTTTTCATGTTAGCCGGCTTAAGAAAAGGCTGGGTGAATCTGACAACCTCATTCCAGATAGTGAGGTAGTAGAGCCTATTTCTGTTCAATCTATTCCACATGAGCCAGAGAGCATACTACGCACTCGAGAGAAAAGGACGAGGAGTCAGTTGTATAAAGAGTGTCTAGTAAAGTGGAAAGATAGTTCAGAAGATAGTGCCACATGGGAGCAGGTTAGCACCCTACAGAGACGGTTTCCCAGTTTCAGTTTACCTTCCCAAGAGTTTTCTTAAGGGGAAGGATATGGGGAAACAACACGGAGACAGGACCATGTATTTATATACATGGGGATATAGTGCAAGTGGAGCCTTGAGTATATCTAACGCCCCCCTCAATGTCCACATGCGGTGAATTACCTTTTTGGTCCAATGCCAAGCTTAAAAAGATGTCCATACAATTGCTCTCTACCCAGAGCCTTGGTGAAAATGCTTGCTCCATTTTCATATGTTTGACAATAGGTCATCTCCATGACTCTTTCCTCGATCAACTCTCGCACATAGTGATACGTGATTTCTATGTGCTTGGTATGTGCATGACAAATAGGTCTCTTGGTGATATCTATGCAACTCTGGTTGTCGCAATTCAACCTTGTAATCTCCTATCCGTGAATTCTTATATGCCATAGGATCCTCCTTAACCATATTTCTTCACATGTACTAAGAAATGTTGCTTTGTACTCAGCTTCAGTAGAATATAGTGCTACGGTCGATTGCTTCTTACTGATCCAAGAAAGAATCCATGAACCCAAAGAAAAGAAATATCCAAAAATTGATGTTCTGGAGTCAATATCTCCTCCCCAATCTAAGAAACAGTACCCACTTAGAGATGATCCTTCACTATAAAGAATACCATACTCAGTGGTTCCTTTGATGCACTTGAGTATTTACGTGCATGCCTTCCAAAGAGTTAGGCACGACTTCTTAGAGAACCTACTTACTACACGAACAACATAAGATATATCTGATATGCTATTACACAAGTAGATGAGGCTTCCAACTAATCTCCTGTATCTTCCAACATCCATTCGAGGTGAAGTATCTTCAATAGATAATTTTGTGTTGACCTCCATCAGTGTAGAAATTTCCTTGCAATCCTCCATGTTGAATGCCTTCAACACCTACCTCATATACTTTTGTTGCGAAATAAAGATCTTCCGTGTTTGTGTTGGACTTCAAAACCTAAGCAATAAAGCATTATGCCCAAATTTGTCATTTCAAATGCTGAACTCAAAGCATCTTTTGTTTGTTTAAGAAGTGCATCATCATTTTGGTAATAACAAGGTCATCTCCATATAGTACAAGCACAATTGTCTTCTCTCCTATCCTGAAAACATACAAATTACCATTAGAAGCACATATTTTGAATTATATATCCAAAATATACCTACCTATCCACTATGGTACCATGCTATTGAGGCTTGTTTCAGCCCATATAATGCCTTTTTGGCTTACATACTTTCTTCTCTAAATGGGAAGCCTTAAACCTTGGTGGCTCAGACACATATACCTCCTCATTGAGGTCTCCATTCAATAATGCCGATTTGACATCCATGTGGTATATTTCCCATCATTTATGTGTAGCCACAACTAGTACTAGCTGAATAGTAGTCATCCTTACTGTCGGGGAAAATGATTCACTCACGTCAATGCTTTTGACTTGTGAATAGCCTTGTGCAACAAGTCTAGACTTGTACTTCTCCAAAGTACCATCAACCTTGTATTTTAACTTCAAGATCCACTTCATGTCGATGACCTTCCATTTTGGAGGTCAGTCCACTAGCTCCCAAGTTCCATTCTTCATTATATTGTTGTATTCTATTTGCGTAGCACTTCTCCAATTTGAATCTTGGAGTGCTTCTTCCACATAGCCCGGATCCCTTGCTTGTTTGTCGATAATCTCAGCCATCAATGTTGAGTTTACAACATGGGCCTCTGATCATCTCTATTCATCTATTCTCTCTGATCGCCTTGGACCATCTACAACTTTTTAAATTAAGTGTGGGATGGGATTTGTGGAATCATAGAGCTTCCTCACCCAACATAGCAATGGCTTTTGTACTTGAGTGATAGGAGGTTGGTGGCTTTCTGTCTCATCATCTAAGGATGATGCTTCCTTCTCTTCTGTAGAAGGTCTAGCTCTTGGGTTAGGTTCATAGAGGATTACTTCTTTGTCTGATGATAAAGTGGAACAACTTTCTCCTCTTCCACCGCATGTGCCTTCTCCTCCTTGAACACCACATCATGACTCACGATGATCTTCTTTGCCTCTGGGTCATAAATTTTGTAAGCTTTCTTCTCTTCATTGTACCCTAAGAAGATACATTTTGTGCTTTTTGGTTGAGGCTTGTTCCTATCTTTATCTGGAATTTGTACATAACACTCACTTCCAAATACTTTGAAAGGGGAAACAAAAGGCTTCTACTAGTGTCGGCCTCATGTGGAGTCTTTCCATCAAGTGCCTTAGTGTAGCTTCAATTCGGGATGTAAACAACATTGTTGATAGCCTCTACCCAATAATGATTGGACAATCCTTTACCCTTCAGCATGCACCTTGGTTTCTCCATGCTGATTCCATTTTGATGTTCAACAACACCATTTTGTTGAGGGATATGTTCCACTATGAGCTCATGCTTGATTCCATTGCCCTTCCAGAAATCACCAAACTCTGTTGACGTGAACTCACCACCACCATGCGTCTTGAAGTTCTCTGCAACCAAAGGCACATGAGCAACCATACCTATTTGGTGCACCTCTTTTAGTATTGGGTACCCAATGTGGTCGAATCTCTCATGCCAGGACTTACTTGTGCCCACAACTGCCATGGCTATAAGAGTAGACAACTCATACAGGTTGTTCCTTCTAATTTCGATCCCAATAACATTGTTGTCTCAGTCCAAAATCTGAGCTCCTGTCTTGCTAAAAGACATCCAAAGCTAGCAAAAGTAAACATACAACACATTTAAAAGCTTTTTAATGTACCCATTATGGTTAATGAAAGACATTGTAACTCTGTCCTTAGCATGGCATCTTGCATTGTTGCCTACCTTTACCATGATGGGTTGCTCTAGAGGTTGTAGGGAACTATAAAGGTCTTTTTTGCTCATCACGTGACAAGAGGCACCACCATCCAATACCCATGAATCATTTGTAGTTGGATCTTTAGCTAAGGAACACATTTCCTCTATCGTAAAAAATAACTCAAGCTCCATTTTGACAGTGCTGGCAAAATTCTTGCCCTTACCACTTTTTTAAGAGTCACTCTTTCCCTCTACCCTCTTAATGTGATAGTCTTGGATTCTGTGGCCTTTCTTCTAGCAATGGAAACACTCTCCCTTGAACTTCTTCTTATCGTTCTTCTTTTTGTCCCCATCTTTCGAAGAATCGGGTTTGTCACCTTTAATATTTACTAGAAATGGAACTTCTCCTTTACCGATGTCATTCCTTGCCTTGATTTGCAACTCCTCCTCCATGAGTAAGGCACTAAATTCCTCAAAAGTTAGTGGTTTTGGTCTCATCTAGGTATTGAGGGTAGTTACCAAACCATCAAATTTTGGTGTACAAATTTGAAGACAACACCAATCTAACTCCTCACTTGACTTTGGTACACCTACTCCCACCATTTGATATCGTAGATTCTTTATGTGAGTGATAAACATTTCAGCTATCTCACCATCAACAAATCTCTCTACTACTAGCTGATTCTCCAAATTCTAAATCCATGTCTGATTCCATTGTGTGCATGCACGTCGCATCACTCCCTGTCCGATAGGAAGGTTGTGCATTGAGCACCTCTTCCTAGTAAAGGGTGAGACTCGGGCTCATCATGGGTCAAAAGAGAAAAAAGTAACTAAACATTTTGTGGGTGTAGATTGTGGAGTAGGAGAGTAGGACAGTCACAAACAACAAGTTCGACTGCATTTGTAAGACCTAAGAACTCGGTCTTTGTGCTCCCTGTGTACTGTGTTTTTCTACATATTCTACAGCCTCTATGCAAAGTACTGTGTGCAACCTTAGGAGCTCGATTTTCTACTCTACGGATATTTTTGTGGAGCTCTCGAGAAGGAGAGCACACCATGGTACATCAACATTGAATTACTTAACTGGTATTAGAGCAATGTGATGCAAAAGCTTTGTTCTTTTTGTGCAAGCAAAGCGAGCACCCCCTGGCTTTCTCCAAGGCTTACGACTAAGGTGGTGACCAAGGCATAGAACTTGGCATACCTTGTCATTCAAGTCACTGAAGTCACCATTGGCATTGTTGGTTGCACACCAGGGAGGACCTCAATGATCAAAGAAGATAGAGGTTCCCTGTACTTCCCGGGAGGTCACCCATCCCAATACTATTCCCCCCAAAGCTCGTTTAACCGTGGCAATCTCTTGCCACTAAGCTACACTCTTGTGGTGTCTCAAGAAGTGGAAAGACTAAGGTTTACATTACCTTGAACATGTTTTGTTCCCTGCTTCATTCTTTGCTTTCAAAACCTATTTCTGAAGCATTTTTTGAGTATCTTTTGGAGCCACTTTGGAGTACTTTTGCATATCGTTCTCTTCACACAGGTCAAAGAACATCAAGAAGGTGCTCTTTGTACTTCTCCAACAATAAATATCAACCTTTGGGGCTGTGATTTCAGCCACTCATAAAGCTATAGGTTTCTCGAAAGGTTTTCTGTTTTGGTGGGAGAAGCCATTGCAAATTTATGCAGGTTTTTTGAGCCTAAAACATCAGAGTTGATAGACACATGTAGGTGTTGTTGGCTAGTTTTTGGGTTGTGCATTCAACCTTCTAGTGTCATTTTACTGCACATATTGAGCACATACACATCATGTATGCTTCTATGGATATCGCTTATGTACGTGCATGTGGTCATTCATATAGCGGTAACGTGTTTGCATAAAGCCTCTTACATTTGAAAAAGTGGGTTGTGGTGAGGTTTTCTTCACCACGAGACACCTAGATGTCAGGGTCTCTTCGGTGATGCAGGTGGAAGACTTACCCAGCCTCGCCATAGGAGATGTATGATAGTTGTTCATAGGTGCTCAACAAGCCTAGTTGGCTTCTATTGGGTAACTGACTATATGCAAGGGAGTCAGTGATTCAATATATAGATAAACATGTCAGTACTTGCAGTTTTATGATGTTTTGACACTGGCCATATGCTCATTTTGTAGAGGATACTCTGGCAAAAGTTTTCCAAATTTTTGGTTAAGTCAATTGTACAATGGTTGCTTTACTGCTTGAAAGACTTATTTGCTGGTATTTGGACTCTTCTAGCTCCATTATTATTCTATTCAGTTCTCTACCATGATGGCATCAGAGGTCTCAGGCACATCTGGTGGATCAGGGTCTAGTGCCAGTGTTCGGAGGAGGAGCTATAACTTGTAGGGCAAAGACCATTTTGAGATCCAAAAATTTAATGGAACAAACTTTACTCTATGGAAGAATCATATTAAAGATGTGTTGATTCAAAGGAGGCAATGGAAGCCAGTAAATGGGATTTCAAAGAAGCCTACTAACATGGATGAAGATGATTGGGATGAGTTAGATGAAATGGCGAGGTCTACCATTTGCTTGCACCTGGCAGATAATGTTTACTTTATGCTATTAGACTATGAAAGTGCAGAGGAGCTTTAGAAGAAGTTATATAATACATATGAAAAAGAGATGGCATCAAATAAAGTGTATCTAATGAGAAAATTATATGACCTTTGCATGAAGGACATAGATAGTGTTGCTGCTCATCTAAATGAGTTTGATGCTATATTCTCCCAGTTATAGTCTCAGAAAATGGATATGGACAATATTGCTATTATGCACCCTGCCATCATCATGGGATACGTTTTGCACAACTATTAGCAATAGTGCACCTGGTGGTAAACTCGTATATGATGACATATGTGGAGCACTCTTGAGTGAGGAGATTTGTAGAAAATCTATGGTTGGCACTCAGAGTGGAGATGCATATAATGTTCATGATTCTTACCAAGGAAATATGTAGCAACGTGGCAAGAGCAAGAACAAGGAAAAGAATGGTCAACAGAATAAGAGTAGAAGTAAATGAAGGAAGAGGGATATCAAATGCCATCATTGTCATAAGAAAGGACATATGAAGAAAGATTGTTATGCAGTAAAGAATGCTAAAGGTAAAAGACAGAATGTTGATGGGCATGTTAAATAGTTACCTACACCATCTACTCTGACTGTGAAGATTGAAGAAATTAATGCTATTTCTGATGATGCTGATGTGTTGACACTTGATAGTACTTTGCCAACTGAGGCGCTTATGGCTGATTTTTTTCCCACACGTGGCTACTAGATTTTGGTGTGTCTTTCCATGTGACACCACACAGAGAATGGTTCTCTAATTATGTATCAAAGTCTCTTGGTACCATGAGACTTCATGACTCTTACTAGTGTGACGTTGTGGGGATTGGAGATGTGGTTGTGCAGTTCATTGATGGTTCAAAATTTGCTATGCGTAATGTACGCCATGTACCTCAGTTATCACGCAGTTTGATGTCAGTTGGTCAACTTGATGACCTTGGTTACAAGGTGGTCTTCTATGCTCAGTCCTTTCGTATATCAAAGGGCAATATGGTTATTGAAAAAGGAAGCAAAGTTGGCTCACTTTATCCTTTATTTGTATCACAAAAAGAACACTTGTTAGCTATTATTCAATAGCCTATGGCTTGTATTTGGCATGGTCGCTTGGGCCATTTATCTCGTAGTGGAATGGAAAATCTTTCTCTTTTTGGCTACTTACCTATGTTATCTTTCTTTGATTTTTCATTTTGTGAGCATTGTCAATATAAAAGAATACCAGAAATGTGCACAGAATGCACATTCACTCTTCAATTTAACCTTTAGATCGCGTTCATACAGATGTGTCTAGTCTTATGCCCACTAGGTCCTTAAGTGGTTCTCTTTACTTTGTGACTTTCATAGATGATGCTATTTGAAAAGCCTAGGTATATCCTATCAAATCAAAGGATGAGATATTCCCTACTTTCAGAAAATGGTTTAGTTTATATGAAATTGAAAAAGAAACTAAGCTTAAGGCTTTACGTTCAGATAATGGCGGTGAGTATACCTCACATGAATTTAGCCTTTTCTGTTAGTCTAGAGGGATTTGTAGAGAGTTTACAGCTCCTTATACCCCATTACAGAATGGTGTAGCTAAAAGGATGAATAGAACTTATCAAGATAGAATAGTTTCTATGTTGCATCATGTAAACCTCTCACGAGGCTTTTGGGCAGAAGCAGTATTGACTGGATTTCATGTGATTAACCTTTCACCTAGTACTACCAAAGGTTTGAAAGTGGCACAAGAGTTATGGAGAGGGAAGCCACCATATTATGATCATCTTTGAGTTTTTGGTTCTAAAGAATATGTTCATATACCCAAGAGTCTTAGACAAAGGTTGAACCATAAGTCAAAGAAATGCATTTTTCTTGGATATGGTCGAGAAGGACAATTTGGATATTGCTTATGGGATCCTGAAACATGGTCAGTGATTAGAAGTAGTGATTCCATTTTCAATGAGTCTAAGACGCATAAATAACCCATTAAGGATGTTCAAGTGAGAAGAGTGGTGTTTGAGGATACTAGTCCTCGAGCTAGCATGCAAAAAAATGTTGCACATAGGGACGTTCAAGAGAATGTCCGATCAGATCAGTATGCACATGTTCCTATTCAACAACCATTGAGACACTCTAGATGTGTCTCACATCCACTTTATAGATATGTTCCAGGTTTAGATTTTGTTATGCTAATAGATCCCAGTGAGCCTTCTTGCTACAAAGAGGCTATGCAGACAGAGGATCATGTCAAGTGGGAGCGTGCCATGAAGAGTAAGTTGGATTCTATTAACAAGAAATGGTACTTGGGATTTAGTACCTTTGCCAAATGGCAGGAAAGCTTTACCATGTAAATGGGTATATTAGCTGAAATTCGCATCAGATAGTGCTTCTCCAAAGTATAAAGCACGACTTGTTGCAAAGGGTTTTAAGAAACAACATGGTGTTGATTTCCAGTAAATCTTATCTCCATTGGTCAAGATGACTACCCTGTGCATGTTGCTTGGATTTGTTGCAATGAAGGACTTAGAGCTAGTCCAAATTGATGTGAAAATTGCTTTCTTGCATGGAAATCTTACAGATGAGATCTATATGGAACAACCAGAGGGTTATGTAGTTCCTAGCAAGGAAAGTGTAGTTTGTAAGCTCAAGAAGAGCTTGTATGGACTTAAACGGTCCCGTAGACAAGGGTACCAAAAGTTTGATGCTTTTATGAAGTCTTAAGGCTATTCTCAAAGCAATGAGGAACATTATCTCTACACAAAGAGATGCTCAGATGGCAGCTTGATATGCTTGATACTTTATGTCGATGATATGTTGATTGTTGGGAAGTCCTCTTATGATTTGTCAATTATCCAAAAGAATTTAAGTTAGCCATTTGATATGAAGGATTTGGGGGATGCCAAGAATATTCTTGGCATGCGCATTACTCGTGATAGGAGTAGAAGATGCATATACTTGTCTCAAAGGGAATACATATCCAAAGTATTTTGTAGGTTCAATATGTAGGGTGGAAAGGCATTAAGTACACCTTTACCCACATATGTGAAATTGAGCAAGGATGATTACCTCAAATGAGATGAGGAAAAGGCATTCATGACCAAAATTCCCTATCAGTTCGTTTTTGGTAGTCTCATGTATGTTATGGTAGCTACAAGACAAGACAATGCATTTGCAATGGGAAATGGGAGCAAGTATGTGTCTAATCCTGGCAAGAAACGTTGGGAAGTGATCAAGATGATTTTAAGATATCTGAATGGCACTAAAGACAAGTGTCTATGCTTAGGTAGAGGGAAAGCATCCATTATTGGTTACACGGATTCTGACTATGCTAGTTGTGTAGAAAATAGTAAGTCTACATCAAGGTACATTTTTCATTTTGTTGGAGGTGCTATCTCTTGGAAATCTGGTCTTCAAGAATGTACACTTGTTTCCACCATAGAAGCAGAGTATGTTGCAGCAAGTGAGGCATGTAAGGAAGTATTGTGGCTATCTCGTCTTTCTTGTGATATGGGTTTACCTCAGCATGTACCTCATTTGCTCAGTGACAATCAGAGTGCCATTGCTTTGGCTAAGAATCTGGCCTATCATGCAAAGACCAAGCACATTGAGGTGAGGTATCACTTCATTAGAGATTGCTTAGCCACTGGGCGCATTATTCTTGAGAAGGTTCATACTTGAGATAATGTTGCAGATGCTTTGACTAAAGCTCTACCACATGATAGCTTTCAACATTGTTGTCACTTGATGGGGGTTACTTGATTCATGATCTTATTGTGGGATTCGAACCCAATACCTACGAGCTAAGAGTATGACGGGCTAACCACTTGCCCCAAAAGCCATGGTTGAGGATTACTTCCTAATCATCCCTCTTAGGATGTGGTTCAACCATCTCGTGCTAGTCATTTCTTGAGTCTAACACTCTCTTCCCCTTCTAGAGATCATTATTCTCAATGATCAATCCTTGGTCTGCCCTTGAATATCCTCACCCTCCCACATTCTCTTGAACCTGTTGATATATTTAGGTAGTGATGTGTGTGAACACACTAGGACCGCCGGGGCACTTTTTTCCTCTTTAGGAGGTTTTTTTCCTCGGCTTGTATATACGCCTATTTCCCTAATGGGCTACTTATCTTTGTACATTCTCTAGTAATACATTCAATATTGTGTGTTGTGCTCCAAGCTTCTTCTTCTTCCTTGTGCTGCTCCCGTGCTTCCGCAGACGTCTAACTCCAACAATTGGTATCAAAGCAGGTCGTCGCTTCATCTAGGGCACCATCGACACTCCTCTGTTTCCAGTCTCAAATTCACATGAAATTTGGTGAGCATACTCAGGGTGTCTCAGAGATCAAAACAGCTTTGCTGTGTGGTGCCAAAATCGCGATCTGAGCTCGTTTCGGCCTCCGAATGCACTATCATAGTGCTTATGTAGGCTATTTCGTCTTTTTGTGCCAAAGGTATATACCAGTTTCTGTTCGCCAATTTAAGCGTCTCCAAGTCTACTACAGGTCTAGTAGAACTCGTCTAGGCAGTTCCGTTCAACTTTTTGAGATATAGTCAATTTTCTGCATCAAGGTATTTTAGTCACTGGCCATGGCTGAAAGCAGTGATGTATTGCGTATGTTGGCTATTGAGGATAAGTTGGATGGTACCAACTACCCATTATGGGCTTATATGATGCGACATATATTGGTTGCAAAAGGACTGTGGAACATTGTGCAGGGTGTTGAAAGATGTCCTGTTACACCTGCAACTACAGGTACTGTCAATACAGATGCTGGAGGGGCTGGAGCTGATGAATGTGGTGTCGAAGATGATATTTTGCAGATTCCTGTTCATGCTGCTGTTTCTGTTGCACCTACTGTAGAGCAGATTCGCTGGGATGGCAGAGATGCCCAGGCACATGCATTGATAGCTTTGTCTGTCAAACGTGCCATTATTCCTCACATTCGCTCTTGTAGAACAGCAAAGGATCCTTGGGATATGCTTACCACATTGTACCAAGCTAGGAATGAGGCTCGCGTTGCTTACCTCCGAAAACAGTTGGAGAGTGAGCACATGAATGAAGGTGATTCTATGGACAGTTTTCTCACAAAGATCAAAGACCTGAAGGAACAATTGATTTCTGCTGATGAGGTTATACCAGATAGCTCACTTGTGCAGACCGTTCTGAATGGTCTTCCTGACTCATATCAGAGTTTTGCTTCTACTCTTCGGTTGATGATGAAAGGCAATCCAAATGCCTTATCATTTGAGGAGTTATTCTCTGTTCTGTTGCAAGAAGATCAGTCCAGGCAGAACAGGTCCATTATGCGAGTTGCAGATCAAGCTTTCCTGGCTAGTCAGAAGGGCAAAGGAAAATGGGGCTCTTCTACTAGTAAGCAGAAATCTACAACTGCTGCACAATCGAAGAACCAGGATAAAGATGAGAAGAAATCAGAAAAGCAGAAATTGTTTTGCAAGTACTCTAAAGAAATGATCATATCATAAAGAACTATCCAAAACTGGCTGCTAAAGAGGCAAAGAAGAAAGAGGCTATAATGGTTGTTGTAGAGGCCTCTACACCAAAAACAGAGTCTGCAAATCTTGTGCAGGAAGAAGAATGGGCGTTTACTACTGTCTGCAGTTTTGACCCATCTTCTCATGATCAGTGCATGTCTGCAGTAGACTCAGATGTTTGCCAGTATTTTGCTAGTGGCGCAACCAAACATATTACCTCGCAGCGCAGTTTCTTCTCTTCACTCGAGCCTGCCCCTACAGGGAATACTATTACATGTGCCAACAACTCCTCTTATCGTGTTATGGGAGTTGGTAAGATCATTTTGACTACAGCTCATGGTAGTTCTTTCACTTTGTCAGATGCTTTATTTGTGCCAGGAATAAAAAAGAACCTGTTATCAGTTTCTGCATTAGCCAAGATTGGCTTGGTTATGAAATTTGTTGATGATAGGTGTACAGTTCATGATCTGTCAAATGGCGATGTGATTATTGCTTCTGGCATTTTATGTCGTGGGTTGTATAAGCTCATAGACTATGAAAGATCTGTAAATGATTTGGCATGTGCAGTAAATGATTCTCAGGCTAAGTCAGATGCAAAGCTTTGGCATGCACGCTTTGGGTATATCCACTCAAAGCAAAGTCCGAAGTGTTCATGTGCTTCAAACAGTTTTTGGTTTTGGCTGAAAATCTATCAGCATGTAAAATGGGCACCCTCCGTTTTGATCGGGGGGGAATATATGTCTTCAGATTTTAATGCATTTCTGGTTGAACCTGGGATAAAATACCATTGTACAGTGCCGTATACACCTCAACAGAATGGAGTTGCTGAACGAAAGAACAGGTCACTCATGGAGATGGCGAGGTGCATGGTCAAGAGTCAGGCTTTACCACATAGTTTCTCGCTTGAGGCTGTCATGTGTGCAGCATATGTACTGAACAGGTGTCCCACTAAAGCGCTGCAATCTATCACTCCATATGAGGCTTGGCATGACCGCAAGCCATCTGTTGCTCATTTGCGTGTTTTTGGTTGTTTGGCATATGCACTAGTGCCTGAACAACATCCCAGAAAATTGGATGATAAGGCAGTAAAATGTATTTTTGTTGGGTACAGTTCTGAAAGTAAAGGCGATCGTCTGTATCATCCACAGACTAAACGCATTCTGGTTAGTCGTGATGTTGTATTTGTGGAAGATGCTATTCAGCCATTGCTTTCATGTACTAAGGAGACATCTGTTAGCTCCAAAGACATGTATGATACTTTGATGCCTCTTTTTACAGGTGGGCAGTCTAGTGCTGGTCCTAATGAGGCAACTTCTCAACCTTTGCAGGTTTCATATGATGATGCAGATCATTCCATTTCTGATGCAGATTTACATGATGCACTTTTTGATGAGAGAGCTGATATTGAGCAGGCAAAAACTATGCCAAAATGGCTGGTACAGACTTTGTGTGATAGCAAATTAGATGCACCTTTGTCATATCGTACTCGTTCAGGCTCTCATAGTGCCTCCTTTGCATCACATTGTTATGCTATGGCTGCGTCTAGTCTTTGTGATGAGAAGGAGCCTGTTTCTTTTTATGGAGCAGAGAATTCAGAAAATTAGATGGTTGCTATGCAATCTGAATATGATGCTATAATGAAGAATGGTACATGGTCTTTATGTGACTTGCCTCTAGGTAAGAAGGCCATTGGCACTAAGTGGGTATACAAGCTGAAGCGTAAACCTGATGGTACAGTTGACAGGTATAAGGCTAGGCTTGTTGCAAAGGGTTATGAACAGGAAAGAGGCAGTGATTTTGATGAGACCTTTGCACCTACATGCCGTATGACTACTGTTCGGAGCATTTGTGCACTTGCAGCCCATCATGGTTGGAATGTACATCAGTTGGACATTAAAACAGCATTTTTGAATGGTGACTTGCATGAAGAAGTGTATGTTTTTTAGCCCCGTGGCTTTGTGTAGAAAGGGCATGAAAACCAGGTGTGCAGGTTAAAAAAGGCATTATATGGTTTAAAGCAAGCACCACGTGCTTGGTATGAGAAGATACATGCCTATCTGGTTGCACATGGTTTTGAGAAGAGTCCAACTGAAAGCATCTTATACGTTAAGCGTGCTAATGATGTGCTTCTGATCATTGTTGTCTATGTTGACGACATGCTGCTCACTGGTCCTATTGAGAAGCATATTGCTGATTTCAAGGCTGATTTGCATGCCTCATTTGAGATGTCTGATTTGGGGCATTTGCATCACTATTTGGGCATTCAATTTATGCAAGTTGATGGTGGAATGGCTTTGTGTCAAACGAAATATATTGACACATTATTGGAGTGTTTTGGCCTTGAAGACTGTAAGCCAATTGCTACTCCTATGGAGACAGGTTTACGATTGAGTCTTCATGATGCTGGAGATGCATTTGATGTTGTTCTCTGTCAGCGGGCTGTTGGATGCTTGATTTATTTATGCATTACTCAGCCAGATATTCAGTTTGCTGTCTCACAGATGAGCAGGTTTATGCATTGCCCAGGAGTCACGCATTGGAAGGCGGTCAAGCGCATCTTTCGCTACTTGAGTGGTACTCGCCTACTTGGGTTGTTTTATCCCAAGGGGGGATCACTACCGCCAGATTTGCATGCTTTTTCTAACTCAGATTAGGCTGGTTGCTATGACACTCGTGTGTCCACCACTGGTTTTTGCTTCATGCTTGGTAGCTCATGTATATCTTGGTTGAGCAAGAAGCAGCCTACTGTGGCCACTTCCAGTTGTGAGGCTGAGTATAGGGCAGCTTTCACAGCGACTGTTGAGTGTGTGTGGCTCAGACGCCTTATGGCTGATTTGGGTGTTGGCCAGTCTTCTGCCACCACCATCTTCACTGACAGTGAGAGCGCATTGGCAGTTGCGAGGAACCTTGTGTTCCATGCTCACACTAAGCACATTGAGGTGCATTATCACTATGTCAGGGAGAGGTTCTCTGGTGGGGAGATCAGCTTGGCATATGTGCCCACGTAGGAGAACATAACAGACCTTTTCACGAAGGCTTTGCCTAGGGAGAAGTTTGAAGCTTTCGGCAAAGCTTTGGGCTTACTTCCTTTTGTGGAGTGATTTCCACATAGCTTGGCACTTCCTTATACATGAGTGCCAGCTCCTTGTTCACCGCATCACTCCTAGGAGGGATTTGTTGATATATTTAGGTAGTGATGTGTGTGAACACACTAGGACCGCCGGGGCACATTTTTCCCTCTTTAGGAGGTTTTTTTCCCTCGGCTTGTATATACGCCTATTGCCCTAATGGGCTACTTATCTTTGTACATTCTCTAGTAATACATTCAGTATTGTGTGTTGTGCTCCAAGCTTCTTCTTCTTCCTTGTGTTGTTCGCGTGCTTCCGCAGACGTCTAACTCCAACAGAACCATCTTGTTCTCCACCTTGGTCTCTTGAGCCTTGCCTTTTTGCTTCTTGGCCACTTGCCTATGGACATGCCTTGCTCTCAACCTTGGTATCTTGAACCTTGCCTTTTCGCTTCTTGGAAACTAGCCTAAGGACTTGCTTTGCTCTCAACCTTGGTCTCTTGAACCTAGTTGTCACCCATGCAAGTTATCTTGGATCCTCAATCTAGTGCTTCCCTCTCGGGATGTCCCCTAGGGGAATGTACCCTAGTGGGATGTACCCTGATGTACCCTGGCACTGTGTACCTTGCGATGCATTGCACTGCGCCACATCACCTTGCCCAAGCCTACTTACTAGGCTCTAATACCAATTGTGAGAAGTTGAGAATGGCATGCCTTCTTTGTTCCTCTAGTGTGCACAACAATTCCAATAATACGCTGCTTATAATTAATCTGTTATCATCTTGTGTGTATCTTGATGGATGGAATACTCACCTCATAGCGGACAAGTCAGGGGTTCAAATTTGACGCTCTACATCTGTACCATCTATAGTATTTTCACAATTTCAAGCTATGTATACTTACATATACTTGCGTATAGCACCAACTCAGAAAATCATCGCTTCTTGCACCGATCGAGCTGATCTCTTTTTTGTTTTGATCATTCGATTCTACCTTACGCAGCCACCCACCATGGATGAAGCTTTGACATTCAAGGATCCTCCATCTTTTTCATGCAGGAGAAGAGACTCCCTCTTCATCCTACCTTGCCCTCCATCAACTCTCCCCCAAGGTCTCTCTCCCTTAGGGTGTGCCCCAAAATCCATGGTTGAGGATAAACTCCTAATCCTCCCTCTTAGGGTGTGGTTCAACCATCTCCTCCCAATCATATCTTGAGTCTAACACTTACATAATCACTTGTATATTGTGTAACATGCCCATCAGGTGGGAGGTATAGTTTGTATACTTACATTCAGGTATTCTTTATCATTCTTTATTTTTTCTCCCATGATTACTTTGGCCATATTGGCCTTTAGTAGGACATTGTTACCGTTAGTGTCCATGTGAAAGGCCAAACGGCCATTGGACACTTCTTTCTATATGTTCTTTAGTAAAACATATAGTGGCCTCGTCAGTCACAGATAGTAAGCTCGACCGCATTTGTAAGACCTAAGAAGTCTGTCTTCGTGCTCCCTATGTACTGTGTTTTTTTGCGTATTCTATAGCCTCTATGTGGAGTACTATGTGCGGCCTTAAAAGCTCGGTTTTCTACTCTGAGGATATCATCGTGGAGCTCTTGAGAAGGAGAGCACACCATGGTGCATCGCCATTGAATTACTTCATGTATAAGTGTATCATGTATGTATGTCTATGTGTATGTGTAGGTATATATGCATGTGTATATGTATGTATATGTGTGTATGTGTATGTATATGATTGTGTATATGTATGTATGTGCATGTGTATGTGTAAGTGTATGTGCATGTGTGTGTATGTGAATGTGTATGTGTATGTGTGTGTATATGTATGTATCTGCATGTGTATGTGTAAGTGTATGTGTGTATGTGTATGTGTGTTTATATGTATGTATGTGCATATGTATGTGTAAGTGTATGTGCATGTGTGTATGTATGTGCATGCGTATGTGTGTGCATGTGTATGTGTGTGTATATGTATGTATGTGCATGTGCATGTGCATGTGTAAGTGTATGTGCATATGTGTGTGTATATGTATATATGTGCATGTGTATGTGTAAGTGTATGTGCATATGTGTGTGTGTACATATGTGCATGTGTATGTGTACTAGGTGTGTATGTCTCTCTCTCTCTCTACACGCACACACACACACACACACACACACATATATATATATATATATATATATATATATATATATATATATATATATATATATATATATATATATATATATATATATGTGTGTGTGTGTGTGTGTGTGTGTGTGTGTGCATGTGTATGTGTGTGTATATGTATGTATGTGCATGTGCATGTGCATGTGCATGTGTAAGTGTATGTGCATGTGTGTGTGTGTGTGTCTCCATTTGCATCCATGTGTATGTGCATGCATGTGAATGTGCATATGCATGTGTATAATTAGTATGTGTTAATGTGTGTATGTGTATATGAAATAATGCATGCATATGTGTATATGTGTTTGTAGATATGTTTGTGCATATGCATGTGTATGTGTGCATCTATGTGTGTGTATGTGTATGTGTATGTGTATGTGTATGTGCATGTGTATGTGTGTGTGTATGTGTGTGTGTACGTGCATGTGCATATGCATGTGCATGTGCATGTGCATGTGCATGTGCATGTGCATGTGTATGTGTGTATATGTGCATATGTATGTTTGTGTATAAGTGTGAGCATGCATGTTCATGTATATCTATATATGTGCATATGAATAAGTGTGTATGTTAATTAATAAAATAAAATAATTTAAATGATATACAAACAATGAACATTGTGCTTACAATAACTAACCATATTTTATGCTTGGCAACCTTCTTGAATAACCTGCAATAATGAGAGAGAGAGAGAAAGGGAAAGAGAGAAATCAACACAGAGAAGAAAAGAGAGAGAGAGAGAGAGTGAGAGAGAGAGATAGAAATTGAAAGAGAAAGAGATAGAAAATAGAGAGATAGACAATATGAGAGAGAGATTAGAAAAGAGATTCAAAAAGAGATTGCTAGAGCTCATAAGCATCACATAAGCTTTATCGTCACAAGCTTTACCAATGTTGTTTTTACTTTTATCAAACATTACCATCACATAAGCGATGTAGAAGCATCATGTATGAGATCATGCAATTGGTGGAATATGGACAACTAGATGTGTCGCATAGGCAATGAAAATTAGCATCGCATATGTGGTGTTACCTTTCTAATCGCATAAGCGATGCTATTGTAGCGATGCTCTCGTGAAGATCACTAAAAGTCTCAGAAATAACATTGGGAATAACATCGAGAATAACATCATTTAAATGATAGTGCACACTCGATGCCTGATCCGACAAAATTCACGATCATGTGGTGACAAAAAAGTGTCGCATTAACATCCATATGCCCCTATATTCCTTGTATTGAGTAGTCATTCGACATTAGGTGCAAATTTTCCATCAAAATCAATGTCTCTTCCTGCACATAACCCTTTGTAACAAGCCTAGCCTTATACATATCAATTGTTCCATCAGGCTTATGCTTCAGCTTGTATACCCACTTAGTGCCAATAGCCTTCTTGCAAGGATGCAAGTCACATAAAGACCAGGTACCATTTTTCATGATAGCATCATATTTTGATTGCATAGTAGCCATCAAATAAAGAGAGACTAGCGACAACCATAGCATAGCAATTTGATGCAAAAGAGGAACTATGAGAGTCTGAACGAGTACAATATGACAGAGGTGCATCTAATTTGCTATCATGCAAAGTCTACACCAACCATTTTGGCATAGTTTTTGCCTCCTCAATATTAGCTCTCTCATCAAGAAGTGCATCTTGTAAATCTGCATAAAAAATGGAATGATCTACATCATCATATGAAACCTGTAAACGTTGAGAAGTTGCCTCATTAGGACCAGCACTATATTGTCCACCTGTAAAAAGAGCCAGCAAAATGTTATACATGTCTTTGGAGCTAACTGATGTCTCCTTAGTAAATGAAAGTAATGGTTGAATAGCATCTTCCACAAAAACAACATCACAACTAACCAAAATGCATTTAGTTTATGGATGACACAGGCGATAACCTTTGCTTTCATAACTCTATGCAACAAAAGTACATGTCACTACTTTATCATCCAATTTCTTGCATTGTTGTTCAAGCATTAATGCATATGCCAGACAACCAAAAACATGCAGGTGACCAACAGATGGCTTGCGACCATGACAAGCCTTGTAGGGAGTGATAGACTCCAATGCTTTAGTGGGACACCTACTAAGTACATATGTTGCACACATGACAACCTGGAGCTAGAAACTATGTGGTAAAACCTGACTCTTGACCATATGGCTCACCATCTCCATGAGTGATATGTTCTTCCATTCAGCAACTCCATTCTATTGAGGTGTATATGGCACAGTACATTGAGGTTCAGGCCAAAAATGCACTAAAGTCAGAAGACATATACCCCCCTCGATCAGAATAGAGGGTGCCCATTTTACATGCTGACATATTTTAAGCCGAAACCAAAAACTGTTTGAAGCATATAAACACTTCAGACTTTTCTTTCAATGGATATACCCATGCATGCTTGGAAAAATCATCGATGAAAGTCATGAAGTAAAGATAGTTCCCAAAAGAGGGTATTTGCATACGACTAGAAAAGCTGCAATTCCTAAGTAGCTGCAATTGAACCATCTTTTGGGAAGGAGGAATTTTGCATTTTGCCCAAAATACAGCCTTCAGATCATGTTTATTAGGTGCCTCAAGTTTGGGCAAAGAGGACATCATTTGAGATTTCTGCAGGCATAGCACACTAGCAAAATTCAGATGACCAAAGCGTGCAAGCCAAAGCTTTGCATCTAACAAAGCCTGAGAATCATGTACTACACATGCTCAATCATTCATAGATTTTTCATACTCTATGAGCTTATACAACCCATGACATAAAAAAGCTTGGCTAAAGCTGAAACTGATAACAGATTCTTCTTGATCCTTGGCACAAATAAAGCATCTGACAATGTAAAAGAACTACCATCACTAGTAGTCAGAATGATCTTACCAACTCCCATGATAGGATAAGAGGAGTTGTTGGCACATGGGATAGTATTCCCTATAGGGGTAGGCTCGAGTGAAGTGAAGAAACTGTGATGCAAGGTAATATATTTACTTTCCCCACTATCAAAGTACCAAACATCTCATTCTACTACAAACATACACTATTGATGAGAAGATGCATCATAATTGCAAATAGTGGTAAATGCCCATTCTTCATTTTGCACAAGATTAGTAGACTCTGTTTTGGTTGTAGAGGCCTCTGCAACAACCATTCGAGCCTCTTTTTTCCTTGCCTCATTAGCAGGCAGTTTTCGACAACTTTTGATGACATGATCATTTCCTTTACAGTATTTCTAAAACAATTTCTGCTTTCTGTTTTCTTCTCATCTTTTTCTTCCTTCTTTGATTGTGCACAATTAGCAGATTTCTGCTTACCAATAGAAGAGCTCCATTTACCCTTGCCCTTCTCACTAGACAAGAAAGCTTGATCTACAACATGCATAATGGACTTGTTCTGCCTAGACTAGTCTTCCTACAACAGAACTGAGACTAACTCGTCAAATGTTAAGGCATTTGGATTGCCTTTCATCATCAAACGAAGAGTAGAAGCAAAACTCTAATATGAGTCACGAAGACCATTCAAAACAATCTGCACAAGTGCACTGTCAGGCAAGACTTCATTAGCTGAAATCAATTGTTCTTTCAAATCTTTTATCTTTGTCAAAAAATTGTCCATGAAATCACTTTCATTCATGTGCTCACTCTCCAACTATTTTCAGAGGTAAGCAACAGGAGCCTCATTCCTTGCCTGATATAAAGTGGTAAGTGTATCCCACACATCCTTAGGTATTCTGCAAGAGCAAATTTGAGGAATAATGGCACAATTAGCAAATTTCTACTTACCAATAGAAGAGCTCAATTTACCTTTGCCCTTCTGACTAGACAAGAAAGCTTGATCTACAACATGCATAATGGACTTGTGCTGCCTAGATTGGTCTTCCTACAAGAGAACAGAGACTGACTCCTCAAATGTTAAGGCATTTGGATTGCCTTTCATCATCAAACAACGCGTAGAAGAAAAAATCTAATATGAGTCGAGAAGACCATTCAGAACAGTCTACACAAGTGAGCTGTCAGGCAAGACTTCATCAGCAAGAATAAAATGTTCTTTCAAATCTTTGATCTTTGTCAGAAAACTCTCCATGAAATCACCTTCATTCATGTGCTCACTCTCCAATTGTTTTCAGAGGTAAGCAACACGAGCCTTATTCCTTGCCTGGCATAAAGTGGTAGGTGTATCCAAGCATCCTTAGCTATTCTGCAAGAGCGAATGTGAGGAATAATGGCACGTTTAACAGACAAGGCTGTCAATGCATGCGCTTGAGCATCTCTGCCATCCCAACAAATTTACTCTGTAGTAGGTGCAGCAAGAACTAGAGCATGAACAAGAACATGAAGAATATCACCATCTTCAACGGCATTTGTATAACCTTCAACAATTTTGTTTGCAAGTGTGATAGGATGTTGTTCAACACTTTGCATAATATTCCAGAGTCCTTTTACAACCAATACATGACGCATCATATAACCACATAGTGGGTAATTGGTACCGTCCACTTATCCTCAATAGTCAACATACGGAATACTTAATTGCTTTCAACCATGGCCAACGACTAAAATACCCTGATGCAAAAAAATGGTTGTAACTCAAAAAGTTGAAGAGAACTACCCTGTCAAGTTCTACTAAACCTATAGTAGACTTTGACATGCTTATACTCGCAAACCAAAACCTATATATATCTTTGGTGCAAAAAGACAAAATTGCCTACACAAGCACTACGATAGTGCATTCAGAGGCCAAAACGAGCTCACATCATGATTTTGACACAATAGAGAGAAGCAATTTTTATCTCCTAATCAGCTTGAGTATGCTCACCAAATTTGGTGCGATTCTGATAGTGTGATCGGAGGGGTGTCGATGATGCCCTAGATGAAGCGGTGACTTACAATACTGAATGAATTACCACTAGAATGTACAAAGGTAAGTGACCCGTTAGGGTTATAAGTGTATATACAAGCTACGTGAAAAGAAGCTCCTAAAGAGAGAAAAAAGTGCCCTAGTGGTCCTAGTGTGTTCACACACATCATTACCTAAATATATCAACAAGAATAATATCATTGAGCTAAGTTTAGCTTTTGACTTTCAAAAGAAATTGGACGTTCATTTTGACTCAACACATCTCCGCTTGCTAATTCACTAGCATTTGTTTCAACAACAAAGGATATAATCTGATCTACTATCTATAGAACTGAGATCAATGCTAAGGCTTTCTTAAGTTGTTCCATATTTTCCACCTATTCCTTATCCCAAATAAGGCTTTTAGGATCTCCCTTTAGCTTTTCAAATAAAGGGATCCACATCTTTGGAGAGTTGTTGGAGCAAGTCTATGACAAGCCTAAGTATTGGCTTGATTCTGACAAAGTCATAGAAGAAGCTTTAAAATGAAGACTATGTAAAGTTCACTTGTGAACTACCTCTTGGTAACTTTTGAAGAGTTTACTTAATGTAAAAGTGAAAGAATCTTAAGTGGTTGAGTCCACTTGATCAAAAAGGGAAAGAGGAGCCACGAATTCGTGATTTGTGGTAGATAGAGAATCAAATCAATCACAAATTGATTGGAGAGTGATTGAGGGAAGTCAGCCTCCCAAACTCAACTATAAATAGATGGAAGTTTTAGTCGTGGTTAGAGAGACCTATGTGAAGACCTCCAAGAGCTGAGCTTTATGCCATATCAAGGTGTGATTACAAGGCACACATATGTATCAGTAAGTCCATTGTATTATACAAGCAATATACTTTCATTTTCATGATCATTTGAGTTTATATTTCCATCTTCTTGTGAAGTGTACTACTCAGTACCATATCTCTGAGTTTTCTTAGTCAGATTGCAGAGATGGTTTCTCTGAGCTTGGTGCATCATTTTCAGTGATTTAACTTGATAAAGTTAGCTCTATAAGTATACTATATGCTCACCAATTTTCATTTCATTTGGATGTTTCAATCTTCAGTTATGTTCAGTTGAAGTCAACAGTATCTGTTCATTTTCACTTCTCTGTCAGGTACCCGACTTTTTTACTCATCTTGGCAGAGCCATTTCGCAGTGGTTACTCACCCAAATTCAGTTATTTAAAGCTTCTTGGATTTAGCTTTCTGTCTAGTATAAGCATACAAATTTTCATAATCATTGGATTCTTAAATCTTGAGTCATGTGTATGTTTCTGCTCACTGGTCTCATTACTGTAGCAGCCCGTGAAAATTGGGATGATGTCATCAGTTGTTAAACATCGTTCTCAGTGTGTGCTTCATTATTTTTTATAAGATTACTATTGAAAGTTAGATCTTTAAGTTAACTAAACTTCCCCAAGAGGAATTAATCTAATTACTTCTGTGCTCAAAGAATTATGCAAAACACTGGACATGTGTATGAACCAAGAATAGCAAGTTCTTCACCTCTGAGCTAACTCCAACTTATCTGTTTTGATCTATCTTTTTGAGAGTGATCTTTCAAGGTACATAGGATGTCTAATAAATCCATTGGCAAGGTAAGAGGGTCCACCATATACTTCTGGAGTTCATTTGGCTGGTGTAGATCAAGAATTTTGCAACCGCTTTTCATCTTCAAGCACATACCTATCCATCTCTTCACAGTGGTATCAGAGCAAGGTTGGACAACATGGCAAATGGATTTCCTTCTTCAATTGACAAATTGAATAGAGGTAACTACTCAGCTTGGTCATTAAGAATGGAAGCTTATCTCCAAGGTAGAAGTTTTATATGGTTATGTGGCTGGAGATGAAGTTATGCCAAGTTTCAAGAACAAAAGTCAACCAACACAAGAAGAGCAAGAAAGATTAAGCACATGGTGCTCCAAGGATGCACTTGCAAGGTCTTATCTCCTCAAATCTATCTTAGATTTTTTGTTGCCTCACATTGGAAGTTGTAAGACATCTCAAGAAGTGTGGGATGCACTTGAAGCCTTCTTCTCTTCAAGTACCAAAGCTAGGAAGCATCAACAATGGCTGGATTTCACAACTCTCAAGAAGACTCCTAAACAAAATGTGACTGATTTTATCACAAAGCTCAAGGACATAGCAGATTAGTTGGGAAGCATTGGAGAGGTAATAGATGAAGAGCAAATTGTAAGGCAGGTCATCAATGGCTTGAAGGCAGATGACAAGTGGGAAGCATTCACCACAACTATGAACTTGTACATGGACATGCATGTACCTGATTCCAATACACTCATTGGACAACTACTTACTCAAGAGGCAAAGCTTATCAAAAATGGAGAAAGCTCTAAAGGTAATCAATCTTCAGCTTTATACACTGATAAAAACACGTCCAAAGATAACAAAGGAAAGGCAAAGAAAGTGGATGATGAAGCAGGTACATATCAAGCTATCTATGCAGGTAGAGGAAGACATGGTAGAGGTAGAGGAAGAGGAGGTAGACAAGGCAGGGGGAGATCCCAAGTCTCCAACTCATGTTCTATTTGTGGATTAACTAATCATACAACTGAAAATTGCTTTAGGAATTCCAGGAATCAAAGAGGCAGAGGATACAATAGAGGAAGTTATGGCTACTAAAGAGGAAGGTTCAACAACTATCATGGCAACTACAACAACAAAAATCATTCAAATTATCAAGGAGGCTACAAAGGAAGGAGAGACTACAATAACTACACAGAAGACTCAAACAAAGAGGATTCATTATTGATCATGAATATGCCACAAGGTAAATCTGATGAGCATGTTTTCTACATAGATTCAGGTTGTTCAAATCATGTGGCAGGAAATGTGGCACTCCTATCAGATTTAGAAGATCCAAGGAAAAAGCATGAGGTAAAAACAAGAGATGACACAAGACATCCTGTGGAGAAATAGGCAATGTCAAAGCACCTGATGGAAACATCAACCTACTTAGTAAGGTACTCTATGTCCCTACCATTACAAAGAATTTGATAAGTGTTGGGCAGATAGTAGAGAAAGGGTTGCAAGTCAAGTTCACAAAAGCAAGAGCATTTGTTGAAGATCCAAGTCAAGGATTCAGAAGAATTGCAAAAGGTGAAAAGGCAGGTAGATTGTTCACATTTGAATTACAAGACACTAGAAACATTGCTCTCTTTAATTATGGTAGTCAGACACTCATAGAATTGGAAGTATGGCACAAAAGGTTAGCACATATTGGTGAAAGGTCATTAAAGCAAATTTGCAGGGACCAAAGTGTACTTGGACTCCCTAATTTGTCAAAACAACATATGATTTATAAGTGTAGTGCATGTCAATTTGGAAAGTCTCATAGGTTACCATTCATGAAGAAAGGTTATATGCATGGAGATCTCTTGGAGTTGGTTCATACAGATGTATGGGGACCTAGCAAGGAAGCTTCAATATCTGGATCAAGGTATTATGTCTCCTTTATTGATGATTGCAGCAGATGGACTATCCTATTCTTTATGAAACACAAAGATGAAGTTTTCTCATGTTTCAAAAGATGTTTGGCTCTTGTGGAGAATCAAACAGGTAAATCACTAAAAAGGCTAAGGTTAGATGGAGGGGGAGAATACTTCTCCCATGAGTTTGATTCTTTTCTTCAAGAAAGAGGAATCAAAAGAGAGGTAACTACAAGGTACACTCCTGAGCAAAATGGAGTGGCAGAAAGGAGGAATAGGACAATTGTTGAGGCTGCAAGGTCTATGTTAAATGAAAAGCATTTACCTAATTACTTATGGGCTGAGGCTGTATCTACAGCCACTTACTTGATTAACAGGTTGCCTTCAAAATCCCTTGATGGGATGACTCCATATGAGGCTTGGAATGGAAGAAGACCAAGCTTAGATCATTGTAAAATTTTTGGATCTATTGTTTTTGCTCATGTTCCTTCACAGGTTAGAGGCAAGAAAGATCCAAAGGCAGAAAGGTTTGTATTTATTGGATATGACAACAATCAAAAGGGCTACAGGTTATACAACCCTACCACCAAAGGATTCTTGGTAAGCAAAGATGTAGTTTTTGATGAAAACAGTTCATGGTATGAAGATTCATGCAGGAAGGTCAATTTACCATATGATCTTGAAGAAGATTTTCCAAAGCTTGGTAGAGAACAACCAAAGATTGAAGAACAAGACACCTCAGAGGATGATGAATAATCTCATATGGAAAATATCAAAGCATGGAAGTCTAAAGGTAAAGCAAAATTGCAGGAACTTGCACATGAGGCAGAATCATCACATCATGGCCTAAGAAGATCTATGAGGGAAAAGAAAAAACCAGAAAGGTATGGGTTTGACACCTCATTAGTAACTAAACATTCTATCTACATGGCACAGGACATAAACCGAGAGGAGCCATCATCATTTGAAGAGGCCAAAGCAAAAACAGAATGGAAGCATGCATTGAAGGAAGAGATTGAAGCACTTGAGGAAAACAACACTTGGGATTTGGTGCCCAAGACTTCATCCATGAAGGTAATAGGCTCAAGATGGGTCTATAAACTCAAGAAGAATTCTGATGGTTCCATTAACAGGTATAAGGCAAGGCTTGTAGCAAAAGTCTTTGCACAAACTCAAGGAATTGATTATGAGGAGACCTTCTCTCCTGTGGCAAAGATGCCTACTATTAGGGTTTTTCTTAGTATTTCCTCTTCCAAGAATTGGAAGATACTTCAACTAGATGTAAAGAATGCATTCTTGAATGGTTGGATAACAGAAGAGGTATATATGGCACAACCACCTGGTTTTGAGAATCAAGTTTACCCTGATTATGTGTGTAAACTTAACAAAGCATTGTATGGTCTCAAGCAAGCTCCAAGAGCTTGGAATTTCAGGATTGTTTCATTCTTGCAGGACAAAGGCTTTCAACCAAGCAAGGCAGATCCTTCACTCTTTATTAAAAAGAGTAATTCTGAGGTCATCTACTTATGCGTATATGTAGATGATATTATATTGACAGGAAATGATGTAGATGGTATGAAGAAGATCAAAGATCAGATGAGAGAAGAGTTCAAGATAAGTGATTTGGGTTCACTTACCTACTTCCTAGGTTTGGAAGTTGTCTACAAAGATCATGGTTTGTTTCTTACTCAAAGAAAGTACATTAAGGACATGTTGGCAAAATTCAAGATGCAAGATTGTAAGATTGCAGGTACTCCAATGGAGGTCAATCACAAATTGAGCTCACATGAAGGTGAACTCATAGAGGACATCACATCATATCAAAGTCTAGTGGGTAGTCTCAACTATGCCACATTGACAAGAGTAGATATATGTTACAGTGTGAGTGTGCTAAGTCAATTTATGCACACACCAAGGAAACCACATATGGATGCTGCCAAAAGGATTCTCAAGTATCTCAAAGGAACCATAAATGAAGGACTTTATTATCCTTATGTATCTGATTTAGGGTTGAAGCTATTTTCTGATGCAGATTGGGCTGGCTCCAAGGAAGATAGAAGGAGCACTTCAGGTTATCTTACCTTTGCAGGTTCAAAGCTTATTTCATGGTCATCCAAGAAGCAACCCATAGTTTGTCTCTCTTCTACTAAAGCTGAATACAAAGTTCTTGCCATAGCTACTCAAGAAGCTATGTGGATGAAGACATTATTCAAAGATCTTGGATTGGAGTTTGGAACTCCAACTATTTATGGTGACAATATGAGTTCTATTCATTTGGCTACTAATCCTATTTTTCATGCAAGGACTAAACATATTGAAGTTCATTATCACTATGTATGAGAGAAGGTTCTAAGCAAAGAGATTCAAATATCATATGTGTCCACTCATCAACAATGTGCAGATATTCTAACCAAAGCATTGGATGGTACAAAGCTTTGCAAATTCAAGGCTATGATTGGTTTGCAAGTAATCATGGAAGATTGAAGACCTCAAGCATACTTTTCTTGAGAGGGAGTTGTTGGAGCAAGTCTATGACAAGCCTAAGTATTGGCTTGAGTCTCATGAAGTCATAAAGTCTTCATAAAATGAAGACTATGTAAAGTTCACTTGTGAACTACCTCTTGTAAATTTTCAAGAGTTTACTTAATGTAAACGTGAAAGAATCTTAAGTGGTTGAGTCCACTTGATCAAAAAGGGAAAGAGGAGCCACGAATTTGTGATTTGTGGTAGATAGAGAATCAAATCAACCACAAATTGATTGGAGAGTGATTGAGGGAAGTTAGCCTCCCAAACTCAACTATAAATAGATGGCAGTTTTAGTCATGGTTAGAGAGACCTATGTGAAGACCTCCAAGAGCTGAGGTTTATGCCATATCAAGGTGTTATTACAAGGCACACATATGTATCTGTAAGTCCATTGTATTGTACAAGAAATATACTTTCATTTTCATGATCATTTGAGTTTATATTTCCATGTTCTTGTGAAGTGTACTACTCATTGCCATATCTCTCAGTTTTCCCAGTCAGATTGCAGAGATGGTTTCTCTGAGCTTGGTGCATCATTTTCAGTGATTTAACTTGATAAAGTTAGCTCTATAAGTCTACTATATGCTCACCAATTTTGATTTCATTTGGATGTTGCAATATTCAGTTATGTTTAGTTGAAGTAAATAGTATCTGTTCATTTTCACTTCTCTATCCGGTACCCGACTTTTTTACTCATCTTGTCAGAGCCATTTCTCAGTGGTTACTCATTCAAATTCAATGATTTAAAGCTTGTTGGATTCAGCTTACTCTCTAGTATAAGATACAACTTTTCATAAGCATTGGATTCTTAAATCTTGAGTTATGTGTATTTTTTTGCTCACTGGTCTCATTACTGTAGCAGCCCGTGAAAATCGGGATGATGTCATAAGTTGTTAAACATCATTCTCAGTTTGTGCTTCATTATTTTTTATAAGATTACTCTTGAAAGTTATTTCTTTAAGTTAGCTAAACTTCCCCAAGAGGAATTAAGCTAATTGTTGCTGTGCTCAGAGAATTATGCAAAACACTGGACAGGTGTATGAACCAAGAATAGCAAGTTCTTCACCTCTGAGCTAACTCCAACTTATCTGTTTTGATCTATCTTTTTGAGACTGATCTTTCAAGGTATGTAGGGTGTCTCATACATCCATTGGCAAGGTAAAAGGGCCCACCATATACTTCTGGAGTTCATTTGGCTGGTGTAGATCAAGGATTTTGCAACACCTCTTCATCTTCAAGCACATACCTATCCATCTCTTCACAAGAGTTTGGTACAAACTTTCTATACTTTGAAGTTCCATAATAGTTTTAGGATGCGGCTTAGCATTTTTGCCACACAGCTTGTTCTCTCTTAGAACTTGGAAAGTCGTTTTGAAATGCTCTAAATGGAAAACTATATCTTAGCTATAGACTAAAATTTCATCAAAGAAATCAACTATAAATTTTCCTAAGTAAGGAACTAGGATTGTGTTCATCAGAGTCATGAACATGGCAGGGATATTTGTTAGTCCAAAAGACATGAATAAGAATTCAAAATGTGTTTACTTAGCTATGAAAGTTCTCTTGGGGATATCTTCAGATTTGATTATAATTTGGTGATATCCTCAATGAAGATCAAGCTTTGAGAATATCTTTGCTCCCTTCAACTCATCAAAGAGTTCATCTATTTAGGGCATTGAATATTTATTCTTTATTGTAATTTTGTTCAAATCTCGACAATCAATACACAATCTCATTGACTAATCCTTTTTCTTAATTAACAAAGAGGATAGGTGTTGCCTAAGGTGATTGGCTAGGTTGAATGAATCCTTTATTCAAGAATTCTTTCAGTTGCCTTACCACTTCTACTTGTTGAGAATATGGGAGTCAGTAGGGGGATTTAATATAGGTTTACTACCTGGGAGCAAGTATATAGCATGATTCAGTTGCTCGAAGGAGGAGGTAAGCCATGGGGAAGTTCTTATAAAAAACATCACAATGTTTATTCATTACATTAAACTTTTCATGATCAGACAAAGGAGATGATACATATGGGACTATATTTATATAGTATACATCACCCATATTTTCCTTATAGATCAGAACCCTATGGTGGTCTCATCACTTCTCATATTTGTACCATCAATATCGATTTGTATACAGTAATTTGTATGAACCTTGGTATGCTTACCATGTGAACCTATAAAGAAGTATGAAACAATAATACTAAAAAAAAGTAAGAAAATAATAAAATAATAAAAGTGAAAATTTAAAACAAAAAAAACAAAAGAAAAAAAAACGAGATACGTAAAACATAAAAAGCAAGGAATCACTAAAATCATAGTAACACATGGAGCTTTTTGATGACGAGTGACAGGCTATTGTGATGCCAAACAAGAGTTTTCTACATCGCTTTAAGTTGTATGCCCTTCCTTGTACATTTGCAATTTAAAAGTTAAAGCCCGGGGAGTAGGCCTCGACTGAATCTCCATTTAAGAAATAAAGTAAAATAAAATAAAAGGTAGGTGTGAATTAATGGTCAATTGAGACATGGAGAGATAAATAAGAGGAGATTAAAGTCATAAGAGGACTAGATGAAGAGCATTGGATTGAGAATTCACTCAAAAATGTAAGGAAGGACTCGAGATATGGAGAACCCTAAAGATATATAGAGGGAGAATATGAGAAGTAGACAAGTTATTTGCATTGGCATTGTTGTATTAAACTTGAACTTTTATTTAATCCATCTATGTAGATTTCATATATTCTCTATATTTTTGAATTTTTATCAAAATTTGGTGTTGGCATACAAGCTAAAAGAAGAGCATACGAGTACAAAGGAGCAGTCATCCATAATCCGGTAACAAGGCCTAATCATTTTTTCCATGAACTATTTCCAACTCAAGTGATTTTCATCACTACACAAACATTGTAAATTCCGTTTTTGGTAGAATAGACTCCATTTTGTTCAAGCCAAGGAGTCCTCGAGCTTGAGGAGTATATGAGCTTGAGGAGTATATGAGCTTGAGGAGTATATCTATGAGGATGGTCTGAGAAGACCTGTTGTCCAAATTAAAAACCTGGATCAGCCGATGGGACTAGAACACCCTCTAGTCAAGTTTAAAAATGGTTCCTACATAGACAAAGAAGGAACAATGTACGTGATCACCAACCAACCAGAAAGGATGGATGAATTTGGCAACATAATCTCTAAACTTGAAATTGGTGACATAGAGCAAGGGAACTTAGGAAAAAAGCCAAAAACCCCTTGAGACAGGTTAGTTCTGACGAAAATAATCATTCTAGAGTGGGTTACCCAAGACAATAGGAGCATAGATTTTTTCGTGAATCGAGAGACAAATGAGGCTTTTTGGAGGTATAAGCCTGAGAAGCCTAACAAAGTGGGAGCACTTACCATCAATGAATTCAAAGATCCTAAGAGCCTAGACAAAGTGACCTACTTAGATGATGCTTCAGAGAGGATCTTTATGGTCTCAGAGCATGGAAGACACGCACACACTTGGAAGGGTGAACTTGTTTTTCCCCAACCTCGATCCACTGTTTCTTATGGTCACCAAGGAGCTCGAACATCTCAGGCTCATGGGACTCAAAGAGAAAGGAGTAGAGATAGACCCGAGGTGAGCTTTACTAACCCATTGGGAAGAGAAAGCACGAGGACAGAGACGGATAGGATGGACAGGAAGAGACATAGGGAAAAAGGAATCCAAGAAATGCAGACAAATTCCCTCTGCCAAGGCCTAGAGTACACGCTAGAACCTTAAGGCCTACACAATTGGTTAAGTCCATGAAGAATTGCTTCGATGACACAGGAGACCCTTATGACCATATAGCATAGTTTAGGCAAGTTTTGAGAGTTGAGCAAGTTGAAGAATTGTTCACTCAATACAATGTTTTTGTCCTAACTCTCAAAAAGACCGCCTTGACTTGGTTTCAACCGCTTCACCAAGGTCAGTTCAGAAATATAGAACAACTTCTTGAAGCATTCATCACTAAGTTTTCCAAGAGTGGTATCTAGCATAACACATCATCCGTGATATACAGCTTCACCCAAACACCTCCAGAGATAGTGAGGCTCGTAGGAAGAAGGTTTAGGCAATACCTAGAGAGATGCCATGTTCCAAAGTTACCCACTCCAGCCAAACAAGTGGCCTTATTTCTAGACGGATTGTTAAGTACCAAACTGAGATCATATGTGTACTTGAAGGTCCCTAGATCCATAGAAGAATGTGTACACATGTGCATAGACATTGAGGATAATCTAGGGGAGGATTTAGAGCTCTCAAAGATCTATAAAGATTCAGATAGTTCTACTAGCCTCGCTTCCTCACAATCCACTTCAATTGAGGATCTAGCAGAAAAGGTAGCTCAAAAATTAGGCATCTCTAGCAAGCAGATTCCTAGATTCGCCCCAGGAAAACGATGCTACACTTGTGGAGGAGACCATATGGATAATGTGTGCCCTATCATGGCTCAACCCCAAGTTAATCCTAACATCCAATACTGCACCATAGAAAGGAGATACATGAATCACATTGCACAAGATTGCCCATGTAACAAACAAGCTGTTAGACAAAATTATCCTCAGACTTGCCCATAGTAAGGAAAATACCAGAATCAGTACCCACAACAGCAGTATGGTAGGCCCCAACAATCCGATCAATCACCATATCAAGGGCAGCAAAGACCTCAACCAGTCCTAGCACAGCAACCCCCTCCTCCAGCCAATGTGATTCCAGTGAAGTATGCAACTGCAGAAGAAAATCCAAATAGAGCTTTAGTGCCAGTGACACCATTGCTTTCAGAAAGTGATCCAAGTGATCATAGTTTTAACTCTGCCCATATTGATAGCCCACACGCTTACTACATGCAGTCACCCAAGCATAATGAGTTATACTATTATGAAGAATCTAGTGAATCTAGTTGGGAGCCAGAATATGCGAACATCATGTACGCAAACCCCAACTCTATACCTCAGCCTAGGCAGATAAGACCTCCATTTCCTAGAGGGCCATGCTACTGATGTCAGGGAGATCACATCATTCATGATTGCCCTCTATCGGCACCTACACAAACCCAATCTGTGACAATTCAAGGCTTTTGTCCAAATTTTGGAAAGGAGTAATCGTTACGAGAGTGTCCGAAGAACCCCACCAATATGCCAAAAATCACTCCTAACAATTTCATTGGGTTAGTGGTAGATCCCACCGGAAGTGTGACTTCCATGGCTCCGGTGCAAGTCATCAGGAGAGCTCAGGCACTTAAGCAAAACCAAGACTTAGGCCAGGAAAAGAATTCGGAGGTTAGCGAGACCGAGAGTCAAAATAAGAAGAGGAAAAGAGCTTGGAGAGAAAGTCGTGAATGTATGAAAAGGAAATGGGGGAAGAAGATGAACAAACTTGAGGAAGTCTGCAAGAGACCAAAGCCAAAATAATAGAAATCACATCTCAAATGCACTCTCACACATCACCTCCACTACCATCCCCATCACCTTCCATCCCCCAACCTTATAATCCACCACATGTAACCCACCAGCCACCCCGAGTAGGATCAGTCTTAGCAGATCCCACTCCTGAGGACATAGACATGATGCTTAGGGCATATCAGGCCATAATCTAGGAAGGGCCAAATGTAACATATCATGAAAAGTGTTACCCTAGAGCGGACCTAGAGCTCGAACAAACAAAACTTTGCGCCAAGATGGTAGACTTGGCTCAAGCCATGTTTAAGGCCAGTCACCTCTTCAATTGCTCTAGCTCCACTAGAACACCATTACATTTTGATGGTCTATTAGATAGATTGGAGAGGTTAATCCCAAAGTCTGGAAAAGGAGCCACCTCCCAGGCTCATGAGAGAGCAAGTGATAGAATAAGCATTCCTCCCCAAGAAGCTTATGTGCCTAACTCCACTGAACTAGACACCTCTTCTTCTATGAATCTTTATTCACCAGAATTCTTGCGAGAGATTCAAGAAGAGAAATGGGCTAACAAAAGTGAAGATCCTCCTCCAATTGAACTTGTGGATGATGTGCACGATCAATTCCCACAAGACATTCCTTCCATTTATGGAGAGCAAGAGAGTGCCGAATCTCATGAGAGATTAGATTTTGAGTCTAATTCGTTACACGAACTACCCCAATTTCACAGGCCATGGGAAACTAAGTCTACGTGCATGAGAGCACCCACGGTCATGATAAGGAACAAAGACTCAATCATACCTAGGAATACGGAGGTAGTAAAGAACACTAAAGTGCAGTGCAATCTCACCTTCGAAGAGCTACTCAAGGTTATGCCAGAACTATGGAAACATGTAGCCAATCAAATGCCACAAGTAGCAAAACCTTGTTCCCAAGTAGGATCTCATAGAATGGTGCTGGAAATACCCTTGGACAAGAGCGAAGGTGAAGAAGGAAACACCTATCTTCCCATTGCCCATCAAGGGTACACAACCAAGGCAATTTTGGACTCAAGTGCAGGAGTTGCAATTGCTACCACTTCTCTGTGGAAGCATTAGGGCAAGCCAACACTCAGGCCAATGAGAATGAAATTGCAGATGGCCTATGGTCACATAGAAAGACCCTTAGGACTGCTAGAAGGAATAACTCTCACTACATGTGGTGTTGAGTTCGAGCATACTTTTGCCATATGTGACTTTAGCAAGAACCAAGCCTACGAGATGATTTTGGGAAGACCATTTATGAGGCAGTTGCAAGTAGTACAGGATTGGGGAACCAATTCCTTATATTTGCAACACTTAGATGTTACAACCAAAGTCAATCTCAAGGATTTCTCTCATAGAGACGTGCCCCCTATTCAATGGAATCCCATCCATAGAGCCACAGATGATACGGAGTCATTGCAATCCATAGGATTAGGAACCTCATGGATGCATGAAGATACCCACTTATGGATGTGCAAAGTAGTAGTAGAAGAAGAGAAGAGAGAAAAAGCAAGAGAGGTAGGTGTGAAGGAAACTCATATATCAATTCAAGACCCAACCTATGCACCCATAGTATTTCTTGATGAAGAATTTGAACCTCATGGTTGGGTAGAGATTTCAGCAACCATGGATGTAGCCATCAATGAAGAACAATGGACACCCCACTATGATGAGGATGGCTATGACATTTCTGTCTTTGCAATAGAGCCAATCATGTGTGATCCGATTATTGAAGAATGTGAACCTAACACTGATGCATTCGAGGATGCAAGTGACTCCGATCTAGAGTCAATTATAATGGACCCTCTTTTTGCATCAGATGAGGAATATTTCTACGAAGTAGAAGCTCACCCTCAAAGACACGAAGAAAGTATGAATGAGGTGAGATGAACCACACAAGTGACCACTAAGAACAAAGGCAAGAAGAGGAAGAAGAGAGAAGTCACACCAGAGGAAGAAGAATCTTTGTTTGAGGTCCCTAAAAATTTCAAGAAGTATGAAGTAGAAGATAGGAGAGTCATGATCAGGATGCCTAAACATGAAGCAGTCATAGGAGAGGCCTACGATAACAAAGAAACTACAAAGAAAATCATAGTGACCATAGAGGAAGGTGAAGAGTGATGCACATACATAGGACACAATCGAAGTGAAGATGAGGAGCGGGAGTTGATAACCTTACTATGGGAATATAGAGATGTGTTTGCATGGAGTTACAAGGACCTCAAAGGTGTAGACCCTGACATATGCTCACATACGATCCCCATGACCTAAGATGCCCGACCCTTTAAACAGAATCCATACACATATAATGATAATTATACTGCCAAGATCAAAGAAGAGATAGATTGCTTGGTTGAAGCTAGATTTATCTATGAAATCGAGCACACTGAATGGGTATCCCCCATTGTAGTGGTGCCCAAAAAGAATGGCAAATTATGTGTATGCATTAACTTGAAGAAGGTTAATGCAGCCACTATCAGAGATAGTTATCTGCTTCCTATCATTGAGCATCTATTAGAAAGGGTAGCAGGTGTTGGAGAATTCCTCTCCTATTCGCAGTGGAAAGTGTAGAAGACCTTTCAAGGATTAAAACTTTTGCCAACATCTAACCTTCAAATGAAAACAGGTACCAACTAAAAAATGCAATGAAATTGAAACTTTGGTCACTCAAACTAGACACTTAGAGCTTTCACATGAGCTATCCAACACTCAATTTGGAGTAGTTTTGGGTTGGCAACTCTTTATCTCAAAATAGGCTACCTGTCCACTTAGTTAAGCTGAAAACTAGATTTTACTAAAATCTTAATAACTCATAGAGCGTAAACAATTTGATAAAACTGCTTTAAGGAGAGGAAGTACTTAAGATCAGCTTTCCAATGAATGTTTAAACTCTAAAATTGGATACATATATTGAGAGATATGACTCTCACAAGTAGACTACCCAGAAATGGGTATGCGGTTGGGCATAGTCTATGGGAGTGAAGAGAACGAAATGAGTCAAACCAAATGAACTAGCTACAAGGGAACTTCCACGCCTTCTTCCTCTATTCTTGAGTGTCCTCCCTTGCCTCTTTTATAGCCAAGTGACCAAAAACTCTCATGATGAGTTTGAGAGCTCTTCTCCATAACTTCTCCACTACTTTGGATAGCCACTCCTCTTATAGTTCAGTTTTTGGATTTGATTCTCTTTTGATTGATTCTCTTTTGGCCTCCACTACTTTCTGAAGTAAATGCTTCGATTTTTCATTTTTGTATTTTCCTTATATTTGAAGAAAATCCTTTTTGCAAAAATATATACGACCTTACTTATTTATTTTTAACACTCCCCCTCAAGCTCACATGTGAGCTTGCACCTTTAGCCATATCCTGCAAATTGATGTCATCCTTAAACCTCTTTAGCTTAGAAGCATCTAAGGACTTTGTAAAGATGTCCGCAACCTGGTCATTAGTTCCAATGAACTTTATATCCACATCCTTGCTTCAATTTTTTTCTCCAACATAATGATAATGCACTTCTATGTGCTTGCTTCATCCATGAAACATTGGATTGTTTGTCAAGTGAATGCTTGAAATGTTGTCACCATAAATTGGAATGGCCTCTACCTACACATCAAGATCAGCCATGAGCTTCTTAATCCACATAGCTTCACAAATTGCAAAGGCTAATCCTCTATATTCAGCTTCTATAGATGATAGTGCAACAGTAGGTTGCTTCTTCGAGCTCCATGTGATAGGTTTGCTACCTATCATGAACACATAACCTGAAGTGGATCTTCTATCTTCCTTCGAACCAGCCCAATCAGTATCACTGAAGCCCTTTACTTGCAATTCTTCATCATATCTCAAAAACAAGGCATGATAGACTGTGTGCTTCACATATCTTAGCACTCGTTTGGCTGAATTTAAATGTTCACTTGCTGGAGCTTGCATAAATTGAGAAAGAACTCCAACAATATAACAAAAATCTGATCTTGTGATCGTAGCATAGATCAATGAACCTATGATACTCATATATGTAGTTACATCATGTAACTTCTCTCCATCATTTGAGAATAGCTTCACATTTGTGTCCATAGGTTGAGTGAGTGGTTTGCATTCACTCATGCCAAATATAAAAAGAACATCCAACAAGTACTTTCTTTGCATCAAGTAGATGCCATCTTTCCCATAGACTATCTCAGTGCCTAAAAAGTATTTTAGCTCACCAAGATCTGAAATTTTAAACTCCTTACCGAGTTTTCTTGTTATCTCTTGTATTCTTGCAACATTACTTCCTGTTATGATGAGATCATCAATATATATGCAAATATATACCTGCTTGCCTTCTTCTTTCTTCATGTAGAGAGAGGGATCTGCACTACTTGGACTATACCCACACCTTGTGAGGTACTCGACCAATCTTTGATTCCAAGCACATGGTGCTTGCTTCAGCCCATACAAAGCTTTCCTCAATCTACAAACAAAATTTGGATGCTTTTTGTCTTGAAATCCAATCGGTTGACTCATGTATACCCGTTCTTGAAGTTCACCATTGAGAAAAGCATTTTTTATGTCAAGTTGGAACAATGGCCATCTCTTTGTTGCACTCACTGCAATCAAGGTTCTAATTGTTCCCATCTTTGCAACCAGGCTAAAAGTCTCTTCATAGTCGATGCTGTGAGTTTGCTTGAATCCGTTTGCTACTAGTTTAGCTTTATGCTTAGCTAGAGAACCATGAGCATTTCTCTTTATTTTAAACACCCATTTATTTAGAACAATCTTCATACCTTCAGCCTTTGGAACTAGCTCCCATGTGTGATTGTCCTTGAGAGCTTTCATCTCTTCTTGCATAGCTTCTTGCCATTCTTTTTGTGTACATGCTTCTTCATATGCATCCGATTCTTTGCCTTTGACCACCTGTGTCATATATGCAAAATGCTTTGCAATAAAACTATCATAGCTCAACCTTTGAATTCGATACCTTGCTCTTGAAGACCTCCTTTCATTTCCTTTTGAATATTGCTTCTTCAACCGGTTCAACTTTACCTTTGGTGTAATCACTTCTTCATACTCATCTTCACTTGCATTTGAATCACTATTTTGGGTAGCACTTTCAACTTCAAGTTTTCCATAACCTGATGTTGGTGATGAGGAATGACTACTTAGTCTCCCCTTCCATGTTGAGCTTTCTCCAAGTGATGTAGAAGCTTCTGGACCTAACACTTGAGTGCTTGTTTGCTGAAATTCTTCTTGGATAGCACCTCCATCATCTTCACAATCTTCTTCAAGAATCTTCTCTTTCCCTTTGTCTCCAAACCATGGTCTTATCTCATCAAATACCACACCTTCTGAGACTCGTAGCTCCTTTGTCACCAGATTGTAGCACCTGTATCCCTTTTGCTCCGATGAACATCCAATGAAAATACATTTTTCTGACTTTGCCTCCATTTTTGTCCTTAGTTCTTGAGGGATGTGAACATAACACACACATCCAAAAGCTTTGAGATGTGTAAGGTCAGGTTTCTTACTGGAATAAACCTCCTCAGGAGTTAGATTATGCACTCCAGCCGTTGTGCACTTGCTCATCAAATAAACAGCCCTACTAGCTGCTTCAGCCCAATAGTTTAGTGGCACCTTCATCTCGTTGAGCATGAACCTTGCCACTTCTATGATATGCCTATTTTTCCTTTCAGTTATTCCATTTTGTTGAGGCGTGTACCTACATGTAAATTGTCACTTGATGCCATTTTCATAAAGAAAATCTGAAAATCATTTGGAGAAATATTATCCTCCTCCATCGTGTTGCGAACATTTGTTTTATGTAGGTTACAAGTTTCAAATTATGTAAATACCTTTGGGAAGTCCAAGAGAGTCATATGTGTATCTCTACGTTGCTGTAGTTTTGTATGTAGAGATTGCAGAGCTTGTATCTCCCTCTTTATATATCCAAATTACATGTTTGATATCTCATTTGAATGCTCTTATTGTCTAATTTCAAGCTGTCAATTTTCATAATCATTGGATTTGTGAGCTGAGAGATGTACTCTCTGCAAGTGGTGTGTGTTCTCAGGTTTCACCCCTACTGAAGGTCTCCATTAAACCTCAAACTTGCAGAGTTCATATCTCCTTGTGTGCATATCCAAATTGAGTGTTCTTTGGCTCAATGGAAAGCTCTTGGTCTCTAGTATGCGTGGTTAAAACAATTTTAAAAAATTCTAAGCCAGTAGAGAACACTAAGCTCTGCAAGCATACCTAGTTTTCTGTGATGAAGTTTGTGAGAAGGTCAACTTGTTCCTAGGGGGTTCCACCTACTTCCAGCTATACTTTGGAGGTCAATAAAATCCAACATTGGTATCAGAGCTTGGAATCGAATCTTGGAGAAGTTTATAATACCTTGATGAAGAATTTGAAGCTATTGGAGCAGAGGTTCATCATCAACACTACACAAAGGTAGAAGGAGATAGCAAGGAAGCATCTCGAGCAACATCCAAGCAAAGAAAGGTGCATAGACTTTATTACAAAGGTAAATCTCATACTTCTTCTTATCACATATATCCAAAAGGAGGGTTAAAGGAGGAAGTTTAGTATTTTGCACAATGGGCGATCAACATGCACAAATAGAGAAGCTTGATAAGAACAACTATTAAGCATGGCGATTTAGAATCACAGCATACTTGCAAGGTAGAGGCTTGTATGGTTTGATTGATGGAACAGATATCAAACCTATATTACTAGAGGATCCAAATCAGCATCAATTGAGGGAGTTTATACTTTGGAATGAAAGAGACAAAAGGGTTATCATCATTTTATCACGAAATATTCAAGATTCAATGGTAGGACACATACAAGATCTAGACACAAGTAGAGATGTTTGGCTTGCATTGGAAAGGTTGTATGCTACAGGTACAAGAGCAACAAAGATTCAACTCAAAATTGAGTTGAATAACATAAAGAAAGATACAAGGACATCGGCCAATGATTACTTGTCGAAGGTTAAAGAGATTGCATATCAACTAGGATCAATTCAAGCTCATGTGGAGGACGACGACTTGGTTGCACATACTCTCAATGGACTCAAGGATGGTGAGAGATGGAAACCATTCATTACTTCAGTTTATGTTAGAGGAGAATTACCAGACTTTGATCAGCTTGTTGCTCTTATGGTCAGGGGGAGATGAATCTAAATGGCCCTACTTCAAATCAAAAAGGATCTCAAGGACAAGCTCTTTATGTAGGATCATCAAGAGGTGAAAACAGAGGTAGAAGAGGTTCAAATAGAGGTCAAGGAAGAAGGAGTGATGATCAAGGGACTTCAAGTGGCTTCTTCAACACAAGAGGAAGAGGAAGATCAAGCGCTAGAGGTACGAGAGGCAACTACAACTACAATCAAAGACAAAGGAGTGAAGATAACAACAATTGCTATATATGTGGAAGGTATGGACACTATGCCAAAGATTGTTATCAAAATGAAAATAATCAAGGTGGTAATCGAAGAGGAGGCTATTCAAGAAGAGGTAAACAACATGGAAACTATGCAATTGCTGGTAAAAGTGATGATTATGATTCTCTTCTTATGATGAATGTAGAAACTAAGATGAATTGCAATAGTGATGTATGGTATGTAGATAGTGGTTGCTCTAACCATATGTCACATGATGCTTCATGGTTTTCTAATATGCATAATCCTTCATGTAAAGGTCATGTTGAAACAGGAGATGATACAACACATAAGATTATGCAGGTTGGAGATGTTGTTATGCAGGATAAGAGCAAGAAAAATTGCTTGAAGGATGTGCTTTATGTGCCAACGATCACTAAGAATTTGATGTCAGTTGGTCAAATGGTAGAAAAAGGTTTGCAAATAAGATTTAACCATGCAGGTTGCTTCATTGAGGATCCAAAGAAAAGGACGTTAATTGCTAGAGGTTAAAAACAAGGTAGATAGTTAACATTCAAGGTAAACCCAAATCATACAAACTATTTCTCTTATGGTATGCATCGAATAGTAGAGCTTGATCTATGGCATAAAAGGATTGGACACATGAATGTACACACGTTAAAGGAGCTATCAAAGTAGAGGATTCTTGAAGGATTACCTGATCTTACTAAGCAACATATGGTGCATCTTTGTGAACCATGTCAAATGGGTAAGTAGAGTAGACAGCCTTTCAAGCATTCAAGCTATGTAAGCAGTGGATTGCTAGACCTTATACACACGGATGTATGGGGTCCTACTAAAGAGGCATCCTTGGCTAGTAATAAGTACTATGTATCATTCATTGATGATCATAGTGGAATGACATTTGTGTATTTCATTAAACATAAGAGTGAAGTCTTTGATTGTTTCAAAAATTTTAAATCATTTGTCGAGAAGCAAACAAGAATATATGTTAAGAAGCTAAGATCCGATGGAGGGGGAGAGTATTTCTCTCAAGCTTTTACTGATTTTTTGTATGATGAAGGTATCAAAAGAGAAGATACATGCAGGTATACTCCACAACAAAATGGAGTCGTAGAAAGAAGAAACAGAATCATAGCAGAAGCATCTATAAGCATGCTAAATGATATGTGTTTGCCTAATTCTTTTTGGGTTGAAGCTGTTAGCACAAGTGTGTACATTATGAATAGAGTACCTAGTGCTGGAGTTCATCATTTCACACCATATGAGGTATGGCATGGAAGGAAACCAAGTGTAAGTCATTTGAAAGTACTTGATTGTGTATGTTATGTACATGTACCTAGTGAAGTGAGATCAAAACTTGATGTGAAATCAGAAAAGTGTATATTTATTGGTTATGCAGATACTCAAAGAGGATATAGATGTTATAATCCTCATACCAATAAGGTGGTTGTTTCAAGAGATGTAAATTTTGATGAATCACTTTCATGGTATGTAGATAAGAAAAGTTTGCAGGTCATAAATGGAGATGAAGAAGATACAGGTGAAGGAGATGAGTGCTTACCTCAGCTCACAAGAAGTTTAAGTGATGAGAAAAGTGGTTTGGATGAAGAAAAGCTACCTTTCAATGGAAGATTAAGGCAAGAGTCACCTCCAAATGTTAAAAGTAAAGGTAAACTCAAACTTTTTGAAGTTAATGATGAAGGAGAGGAAATTAGTGATATATGTCAGTATGGAGAATCATCAAAGGTTCCTAATAAGAAAGGAAGAGCATCTACATTGGAGGTAAGAAGAACTTCAAGAGTGAGTAAGCAACCTCAAAGGTATACTTATGAATCTTTCATGAATACTCATTATGCTTTTATGACAAAAGTTGAGCAGGAAAATGAACCCACATGTTATGATGAGGCAAAAGGAGATGAAAAGTGGGAGAAAGCAATGAGAGAAGAAATGGAAGCACTACAGGATAACAAGACTTGGAATTTAGTTCCAAAGACACCAAAACAAAAGGTAATTGGTTGCCAGTGGGTTTTTAAGATTAAAAGAAACAGTGATGGTAGTGTGTCAAGATATAAGGCTAGACTTGTAGCAAAAGGATATAATCAAACTCAAGGATTGGACTATGAGGAAACATTTAGTCTAGTAGCAAACATGGCAACAGTGAGAACTTTGTTGGCTTTAGTTGCAAGTAAAAGGTGGAATATATATCAACTCGATATAAAGAATGCCTTTCTTAATGGTGAGTTAAATGAAGAAGTGTATATGTCACAACCAGATGGTTATGTGGATGCAAAATGTCCTAATCATGTATGCAGGTTAAAGAAGGCATTGTATGGTCTTAAACAGGCACCAAGGGCATGGAATGCAAGGTTGGTAAAGTATCTTATGCTGCAAGGATACACAGTGAGTCATGCTGATCCTTCACTTTATGTAAAACATGTAGATGACATGTGTGTCTATGTATACATTTATGTGGATGACTTGTTGATTACAGGGAATGATGCAAAAGCAATTGAAGAGATAAAAGGTAATTTGGGAAAGGAATTTAAAATTCCAGATCTTGGTTTGCTTATATACTTTTTTGGGATTGAAATTATGTATGGCGATGAGGGTATGTGGTTGATACAGAGAAAGTATATATGTGATATGCTGAAAAGGTTTGGTATGCAGGAATATAAATTTGTTTCTACTCCAATGGAATGGTATGTAAAGGTGAGTGCAAAGGAAGGTGATGAGTTGTATGATGTGAATGCATATAGTTCTATGGTAGGATCTTTGATTTATGCAACAAAAACTAGACCTGATATATGCTATGCAGTGGGAGTATTGTCACAGTTTATGCATGAACCTAGAGTACCTCATATGCATGCAGCGAAAAGAGTGCTTAGGTATTTGAAAGGTGCCATGAACGAAGGATTATTTTATAGTCATGATGCTGATCCAACTCTTAAAGTCTTTAGTGATGCAGATTGGGCTAGAAGCAAAGATGATAGAAGATCCACAAGTGGATATGTGGTAATAGCAAGAAACAAGACATTAACATGGAGTTCAAAGAAATAGCCTACAATTGCTTTATCTTCTACAGAGGCTAAGTATAGAGGTTTAGCATTGGCTACTACTGAGGTAATGTGGTTTAAAAAGTTGTTTCATGACTTGAATGTGCAGGTTGATGTACCATTGATATATGGGGATAACTTGAGCAGCCTTCATATGACCTCAAATCCTATTTTTCATGCTAGAAGAAATCATATAGAGGTTCACTATCATTATGTTCGAGAGAAGGCCATAAACAATGAAGTACAAGTTTCTTTTGTGGGAACAAAGGATCAAGTTGCAGATATCTTCACCAAATCTTTCGATGGACCAAAGCTTCAAAGATTCAACTATATTCTTGGCATGAAGGAAATACCCTTTGAAACTTGAGGGGGAGAATGTTGCGAACATTTGTTTTATGTAGGATACAAGTTTCAAATTATGTAAATACCTTTGGGAAGTCCAAGAGAGTCATATGTGTATCTCTACGCTGCTGTAGTTTTGTATGCAGAGATTGCAGAGCTTGTATCTCCCTCATTATATATCCAAATTACATGTTGAATATCTCATTTGAAAGCTCTTACTGTGTACTTTCATACTCTCACTTTTCATAATCATTGGATTTGTGACCTGAGAGCAGTACTCTTTGCAGGTAGTGTGTGTTCTTGGGTTTCACCCCTGCTGAAGGTCTCCATTAAACCTCAAACTTGCACATGTCATATCTCCTTGTGTGCGTATCCAAATTTAGTGTTCTTTGGCTCATTGGAAAGCTCCTGGTCTCTAGTATATGTGGTTAAAACAATTTTAAAAAATTCTAAGCCAGTAGAGAACAGTAAGCTCTACAAGCATAACTGGTTTTCTGTGATGAAGTTTGTGAGAAGGTCAACTTGTTCCTAGGGGGTTCCACCTACTTCTAGCTATACTTTGGAGGTCAATAAAATCCAACACATCGGACCTCAAGGTCTTTATGTAGCATCCTGTTTCCTTTTCTAACTATGCTTTAAATCTCTTGAAAATGGAGAAGACATCTGATTTCTATTTTATGCAAAACATCCATACTTTTCTTGAATCAATAAAAGTCAATAAAACATTAATAAAAGTCAATAAAACATCCATGCAAAACATCAATAAAAGTGACAAAATATCTATTACCAGCCAGTGATGCTTATTGTGATGGTCCCCACACATCCGTATGTATCAAGTCGAGGACATTCCTTGCCACATAGTTGATCTTCTTGAATGGTTGTCGAGTTTGCTTTCCTAGTTGGCATGCTTCACAAAACTCATGTAGTCCAACATCATTGAATCTTGGAAGACCTCTTACCACTTCATGGTTGCTCATGTCCTTGAGCTTGGGAATGTTGATATGTCCAAACCTTTTGTTCCACAAATCGATTTCAGCAATCCTCTTGTTTCCAAACTGAATATACATCACCCTTCCATGTGGTTGTTGAATGTCCAAAGTGAACATCCTTCCTTCTTTCCTTCTTTCAGCAATGACCTTGAGTCCTTCTTTTGGATTCTTTATAAAGCAGCCTTTTTCATTCAAGATAACATGATATCCTTTCTCTACCATTTGTCCTACTGAAGTCAAATTCTTTGCAATAGTAGGAATATGAAGAACATCATCCAATACCTTCTTGTCTCCAAGCTTGATATCTCCAACATGCTCAATTGCATGTTGAGTTTCATCCCCGGTCTCCACACATCCTTTTCCAATTGGAGCTTGTAGCACTGTGGATAAATCTCCTTGGCATGTCATATGGTTGCTGCAACCTGAATCTATGAACCATTTTTTATCTTTACTTCTCGAGTTGTTGTACTCATGCTTCAAGGCAAGCATGGTTTGTTTGTCTCCTTCACTTGATGTACTCGGATAGTTATTTTGGCTCCTTTGGTTGCCTCCATTCAGCCTTCCATTCCTTTTCCAACAATCATTTGCATAATGTCCTAGTTTACCACAATGGTAACATGTTATACCTTTATGAGGATTGCATGAACCTTGACCTCTTCCTCTATTTCTTCCTCGACCTCTTCCATGTGTGCATTTGAGTTGTCCTTGTTGTCCTCTGAGTTGTGTTGGCTGAAATTTGTGTTGTTGTAGCCTCTTCCTCTTCCTCTTGAGCCTCCTCTTGAGTTCCTTCCTCTACCTCATCGTGCATATAACATTTGACTATGGTTGTCCTTACCTTTGTTGCCTTCTCCTTGTTGAGCAATCTCTTCAGACACAAGATTTGGTATAATCTCATCGAATGTTGGTAGAGGGTCTCTATAAAGAATGTTTGTGATGAGGGGCTTCCACATTTCTTCACTCCTCAAGCCATTGAGGGATGTTTGGATGATGTCTTCCTCTTATATCTTGCATCCAACTGATGCTAGCTGATCTCGAAGCTCCTTGATCCTTAATGTATACTCACTAACGCTTTGGTTTGAGCTTTTCTTCATGTTGTTGAGCTCGTTCTTGAGTTGCATCCTCCGAGACCTTGTTGAGGTAGCATACACCTTCTCCAATGCTTCCCAAACCTCCTTGGTTAGTTCTAAGCTTTGCACATGATCAATCATAGTGTTAGAAATAACTTGTGAATGAGGAACATCACCCTTCGATTCCTCTCTTCCCAATTAGCAAATTTTCTCCTTTGTGCCGGAGTAATGTTGGGATCTTCAAGCTCCACCGATTGTGGATCATCTCCAGTTACCTTTAAGGTAATTTGTCATTCTATACCTCCAAGACTGAAAATTGTCTTTTTCTAACTTCTCAACTTTTTGTCCTAATTCAGCCATTGAAAACTTCTAAGATTGAAGTTTACCTCAAGTATGTTGTGGCGCTCTTCCTTGACTTTACGAAGCTCCCCCTTGATTTGTAGCTTCTCCTTTGCTTCACTTCAGCTCCAATGCTTTGTTCTTCAAACTCCAATGCTCTGATACCAATTGTTGGAGAATTCCTCTCCTATTCGCAACGGAAAGTGTAGAAGACCTACTCAGGATCAAGACTTTTGCCAATAGCTGAACCTTCAAATGAAAACTGGTACCAATTGAAAAATGAAATGAACTTGAAACTTTGTTCACACAAAATAGACACTTAGATCTTTCACATGAGCTATCAAACACTCAATTTGGAGTAGTTTTTGGGTTGGCAACTCTTTATCTCAAAACAAGCTACCTGTCCACTTAGTTAAGCTGAAATTTGGACTTCACTAAAATCTAAATAACTCATAGAGCATAAAGGATTTGATAAAAATCTTCTAGATAGAGGAATTAATTGAGATAAGCTTTCCAATGAATGTTTAAACTCTAAAATTTGATAGATATATTGAGAGATATGACTCTCACAAGAAGACTACCTAGAAATGGGTATGCGGTTGGACATAGTCTATGAGAGTGAAGAGAACGAAATGAGTCAAAACAAATGAACTAGCTACAAGGGGACTTCCACACCTTCTTCCTCTATTCTTGAGTGTCCTCCTTTGCCTCTTTTATAGCCAAGTGACCAAAAACTCTCATGATGAGTTTGAGAGCTCTTCTCCATAACTTCTCTGCTACTTTGGACAGCCACTCCTCTTATAGTTCAGTTTTTGGATTTGATTCTCTTTTGGTTGATTCTCTTTTGGCCTCTACTACTTGTTGAATTAAATGCTTTGGTTTTTTTATTTTTGTATTTTCCTTCTATTTGAAGAAAATCCTTTTTGCAAAAATATATACGACCTTACTTCTTTAATTTTAACAGTAGGCAAGGAAGTGTATAGCTTCCTGGATGGGTTCTCTGGTTACAATCAAGTAGCCATTGCACTAGAAGATCAACATAAGAGGGCTTTTGCCACAGAGTGGGGTATATTTGCTTTTCAGGTAATGCCATTTGGTCTAACCAATGTGCCCGCAACCTTCTAGAGACTGATGTGTCATGTACTTAAAGAATTCTTGAGGAAGAATTTGGAAGTCTATGTTGATGATCTCTGTGCTCATTCCAACATTAGAGAGGCACATATACCTCAACTCAGGCAAATCTTTGACAAATGTAGAGAATATCAAGTCTGCCTGTACCCAGAAAAGTGCGTTTTCATGGTCAGGCAAGGCAAGATTCTAGGACACATAGTGTCAAAGAAGGGCATATCCACTGACGAAGAGAAAGTGAGAGCTATAGCAGACCTACCTAGGCCAAAGAATTTCAAGGAAGTGCAAGCTTTCATGGGGCGTTGTGGCTATTACCGATGTTTTATACACATGTATGCCATCATTGCAAAGCCTCTATATGGACTTTTGACCAATTTTGGGTGGGCTGATGAATATGAGAAATCTTTCAATGAGCTTAAACGACGATTATGTTTAGCACCAATCTTGATTACACCAGCTTGGAACAAGCCATTCCATGTCCATGTGGATGCATCCAATTATGCTATTGGGTGTGTACTTGCACAACCTATGGGCAAAGGTAGTATGGATCTTCCAATTGGCTATGCTAGTAGGCAGTTAAATGCAGCTGAACAAAATTATACCACTATTGAGAGAGAAGGATTAGGCATGGTATATGTGGTTTAAAATTTAGACACTATTTACTTGTAAATAAGTTTAAATCTTTTACTCATCATCAAGCTCTACTGTACTTGGTAAACAAGCCATGCAATACAGGTAGATTAGTAAGATGGTTCCTCTTACTAATGGAATATGAATTTGAGGTAGTGGTGAGGAAGGGCAAAACTCACTTGAGAGCAGATCATCTCTCGAGCCTCACATCCGGAGAGGCCCCACAAGGAGTATCAGATGACCTTCTTGATGCTTACTTATTTAATTTGGAAGTTGTACCACAGTGGGCCAAGACCTTAGTGCCATGACATATGGGCCTAAACATCCATTAGTAAACACTCAAGATAGGGAGGTAGTAAAAGCCCAGACGTACCATATCATGGCAAGGAGTATGTACAAACATACAGATCAAGGAATATTACCTTGTTGTGTGGAAGAGGATGAGTACACAAAGTGGCTGCAATTAGCACATCTGGGTGCATTAGAGCAACACTACTCGAAGCAAAGAACTTTATAGACACTGAGGAGACTTGGAGTGCAGTGGCCAACTATGGAAGCGGATGTCCATAGGATGTGCAAGGAATGCCCAATCTACCATACTAAACCACCAGTGGAACATGCCACTCTCTATCAAGAGTCTTTAGTGCCACATTGGAGCGAACCGTTAGTAACCTTCCTGAGGACGAAAACATTCCCCCAAGAGATGACATTGGCTAGACAAAGGATCTTAGAACAAGAAGCATCAGTCGACACGCTCATTGGAGATAATCTATACAAACGAGGAAAAGATGGGTATCTTAGATTATGTGTCCATGAGAGTGAATATCTTAAGATCTTAGAAATTGCTCACCAAGGTGTAGCAGGAGACCTTAGTACCCTATATGTAAAGATGAGATGCCATTGAAACCTATGATGGATGGACGTGCATTCTCTAAGTGGGGAATAGACTTTGTCGGTCCTATTAATCCCCCAACTAAGGGTTCCCATGCTGAATACATTATTGTGGCCACTGACTATCTAAATAAATGGGTAGAAGTAAAAGCTACCACAAAGAATGATGCCCAGAGAACAACTAAGTTCTTATTCGAGAATGTGTTCACCAGATACAGGCTGCCAATAGAGCTAGTAAGTGATAGAGGCACGCACTTCTTGAATGAATTCATAGAAAACCTTCTCCAAGAATTCTTGGTGATACATAAGAAATCTGCCCCCTATCATCCACAAGCTAATGGACAAGCTGAGAGCACAAATAAGATTCTATGCAATGTATTGACAAAATTGGTTAATAATAAACGATCTGATTGGGACAAACAGCTACACCATGTTGTTTGGGCATACAAAGTTGCCTATAAAACGGTACTCCAAGCCACACCCTTTCACGATGTTTGGCCAAAATGCAGTGCTACTATTGGACTTTTTGATAGCTACATTGAAAGTAGCACAAGAGCATGAATAGATAGGCCATGAGCTCTCCTCTAGAATCTTTGATCTTGAACGATTAGGTGAAACGCGATTGAGAGCTGCAGGAGGAAGTCATGCAGCCAAGAAGAGACAAAAAGAATATTTTGATGCACATGTGAAGGATAAGGGCTTGAAAGCAGGAGACCTAATCCTAGTCTACACCTTGAAGCAACATGAACGAAAATTAGAGAAGAGAGGCTATGGACCAATGATTATCAATAAGATCTCCACAAGTATAGCAGTTCAACTATTCACTCTAGAAGGCGACATCCTACCAAGTTATATCAGTGGATGCAGAATCAAGTTATATCAGGAATGCCTCACGAAGGAGATGTTAAATCGATGCAATACTGCAAAGAAATGTAAAGAAAAGGAAACCCAAATTCAAGAAGAAGCATAGGCAGAAGCTTTAGAAAGCATCCAATGAATGAAATTGAGAAGAGAAGGTAAAGATCAGCGTATGCCTGACACTCAAGAAGCTCTAGGTTATCACATGGCCATGTGTGAGGCTTCAGGTGAATGTTCCCATAGGATAGTCGATCGGCAAACTTTTGTGACCCTAGAGGTAGGACAAGGAGAGAGTGCAAGGACCGTGAGAGCTTTAATTGACTCAAGAGCAGCCACTAGTGCAGTTCGACTTTCTTACTACCAAGAATTGCAATTGCAGGTCAATCCTATAGAGACATATCTCATAGGGTTGGGAGGTGTGGAAACCCCTTGCATGGAAGAGGTGGAACTTCCCCTCTACATTCAAGAGGTTCTAATGGCTGTCAAAGTGCTAGTATGTGAAGACGAGGATCTTACCAAACCTCTTGTCTTGGGGCAAGACTGGATCTATGATCATGTAGTCAACCTCAACCTAAGAAGTGGACTTCTTCAGGCTTGGGTAGGCCAAAACCGCATCACGATTGAATTAGAAAATCAAGCACTCAGGCCACTAGAAAAGGCACCAAATCATGGTCCCTCCAGGAACCCACATGAAGATAAGGATGCTATTCTTGTCCAAAGTTCTATGGTGCAGAAGATTGTCACCCTTGATGAATTGTTAAGCACATATTTCTCTCTCTCTATTGTATTTGTATGTGTCTCATGGCTAACACATTAGACACTCACAAGGACTTTTGCGAAGAATGGATAGCATTCAATGTGCTTTAGACCAAGCATGGCTCTTGACTTTTGAGATTGTGCCAATCATTATCCTACATATGAAGGAAAAACACATCACATGAGCTATATAACACAATTTGTCCTTGATATTCCTATCATGCATGAGAGACTAGACAGAGAGGGAGCAACCTTCAAGCATCCTTTCACCTTTTCATACTCCTACATGTCAGGTGGGTGGGCCATGGGTGTCTCTATGAGGCTGCCCATGGTTGATCTCTAAGCCAATGTCCTCCTCGAATGTTGATGTATTTTGGTAGTGATGTGTGTGAACATGCTTAGGATTGTTGAGGCACTTTTTCCCTCTATAGGAGGGTATTTTCCATGGCTTGTATATATGCCTATAGCCCTAACAAGTGTATCATCTCTATACATTCACTTGGTAATTCATTCAATATTGTGTTGTGCTCCAAGGGTGTTCTCCTTTCTTGTGCTATTTGTGTGCTTCTACAGACCTTGAACTCCAACAATTGGTATCAGCGCACGTCGCCGCTTCATCTAGGGTGTCTTCAACACTTCTCTAGTCACAGTCTTAGAATCGCACAAAAATTGGTGAGCGTACTCAGGGCAATTAAGAGTTCAAAATAGCTTTGCTGTGTCGCATCAAAATTTTGATCTACGCTTCTTTTGGCCTTCGAATTCACTATCATAATGATTATGCAGGCAATTTCGTCCTTTTGTGCCAAACATATATACAAGTTTTGGTTCGCCAATACAAGTGCCTCAAAGTTTGATATAGGTTAAGCAGAGGTCAATGGGGTGTTTTTGTTCAAGTTTTGGGATACAATAAATTTTCTTGCATCAAGTTATTTAGTCACTATCCATAGCTAAAAGCAATTATGTATTCTGTATGTTGGCTATTGAGGATAAATTAGGTGGTACTAATTACCAATTATGGGCATATATGATGTGTCATGTATTTGTAGAGAAAGGGTTGTGGAATATTATGTAGGGTATTGAAACACCTCCCACAACACCTGCAATATATAGGTATTAAAGTTGATGTAGATGGCATTGAAGATGATGATCTTCAAATTTCTATTTGTGTTGTGATTCTTGTTCCACCTACTGTAAAGAAACTTCATTCGGATGGCATAGATGCTCAAGCACATGCATTGATAGTTTTGTTTGTCAAATGTGCCATTATCCCCCACATTTGCTCTTGCAAGGCAACAAAGGATTCTTGGGAGACACTTTCATGTTGCTTACCTCCAAAACTAGTTGAAGAGTGAGCATATTAATGAAGGAGATTGGAGAGTGCAAAGCCTTATCAAACATACTTTTTCATACCAAAGATTTGCATGAATCTCCTATTAGTTAAAGCTATTACACATCATCACAAACAAGTTCTCTTTGACAGTACAAAAATAAGGTGATTGATCCTAGCACTCAATATATTATAGCCCGAGGCATTGAGGATAAAGACCTATACAAGCTTTCTTGTTTCCTCACCGAGGAATCAATTTCTACACTTTGGCACAAACACTATGAACACACATCCTACTCAACCAAAATATCGACATTTCAATTGGTTAAGGGACTATCTAAGATTGGACAAGTGCAAGATCTCTGCCATTCTTTCACTCAAGGCAAGAAGCTCTTATTCCCAAAGAGATTTCCACCCGAGCAAGGAATCATCTAGCCCTAGTCCACATGGATCTCCGTGGATCAATGAATACCCCATCACTCAGTGGATGACTCTACTCCTTTCTTTTAGTAGATGATCACATGAGATGCATATGGGTCTATTTCAAGATACATTTGCTAAGTTTAGAGAGTTGGTCAACCAAGTTGAGAATGAGGCACCAAGTTTAGTAAAGACCATTAGATTGAGATGGAGGTGGTGAATTCATCGACCATGACTTTGATAAGTGAAACAAAAGGACATCAAGAGGCAAGTCACTCAACCTTTTTTTCCATCCCAAAATGGATAAGTTGAATGAAAGATCCATAATGCCATGGAAATAGCATGCATTATGCTTCACAAAAAAGCCTTAGCATTCAAGTTTTGGGTTGAAGTTGTACATGCTATAGTTCACATCATAAATAGGGGCTTCACAAGTGCACTAAACCACAAGAATCCATTTGAAGCTTATTATGGATGCAAGTCCAATGTCAACTAGTCGAGTTTTTGGAAGCAAAGCATTTGTACATGTACCAAAAGAAGATAGACATAAACTGGCATCTAAGTCCAAGAAACATCTATTCATTGGATATAGTCAAGATTCTAAGTCATATAGATTGTACAATCTTGAGAACCACTCCATCACCATCTCAAAATATGTGACCTTTGATGAAGCCTCAAATTACTCCACTCAAGATCCAAGTTCTAGTTTAAGTCCACTCATCTATACTTCAAAGGGGGACACAATCATCTCTAAGAAGAGCTCATAAGCAAGTACTTCTCACTAGCCTAAGAGATCTCAAAGGCTCACCGAGAAGAAACAATGTGAACAAAGACACTATGTTAATTATACATGCACAAACTTTAGCAAATTCTAGAGCCTTCCAATATTAAAGAAGCTCAAGGCTAGCCTGAGTGGGAAGAAGCAATGCAAGCACAGATGGATGCAATTGAAAAGAACACACTTGGACATGTTTCAAAACCTATTGATCATTAATTTATTAGAGTTAAGTGGCTATACAAAGTTAAGTTTGAGCCAGACGGTATCTTGGACAAATACAAATCAAGACTTGTAGCTAACAAAAGCATGAGAATGATTATGAATAAATATCTCCCCCCTGCTACAAGGTTTACAACTATAAGAGTCATTCTTGCATTAAGTGCACACTTCAAATGGCCTATTTACCAACTCGACATCAACAGTGCTTTCCTAAATGATGATTTTCAAGAAGAGATATATCTAGAATAGCCTAAAGGTTTGAAGGTCAAAGGAAAGGAAGATCATGTATACAAACTTCACAAAGCATTGTATGTTCTTAAGCAAACTCCCAAGGTTGGTATGAAGATAAAGGATTTGAAAAGAGAACTACCGATGTGAACTTATAAATATACCAAAAAGAGTCCTTAATTGCAATAACATCCTTTACGTCGTCACCTAAAAGTAGATCAAACTAGATCTTCACTTTTTCATAGATTGTATGAAAGTGAATTGATTCCCTCCAACAACCTTTGCCGCCTTCATTTGAATTCAAAATCCACTTGTAGAAGTCATGAAGCACTTCTAGAGTCTATATAAAGACTTCAAATCACTTGCAAGCAATATACATACACTTGTGGCCATCATTGTCTTGCTCGTTCATTTTTCTGCATCATCTTCTTCAACAACAGTAAGCTTGCAGAGGCTTCTGATCTCTCTACAGAGCTCCAAATTGGATCAAAGAAGACTCATTGGAAAGATATTAGTGTTTAGTTTGTGCCTAACAATTTTCAAAGCATTTGGTTTAGTAGATTAGGAGAAATCTCAATTTTTCTTGTCTCAGGGTCAATCTCTACGTATTCTTGAAAAATAGGAGACACCACTATTGAGTGACTGGTTCATTCCAAAAGCATATTTTGCTTATTCCTTGTACTCTTGTGCATTCAATACACTCAACCCTATGTGTATCACTCCCATGAAAGGAGTTTTTCTAATTCACTGGTCGCTATGAGCATTTGAAGTTCGTTGTCTCATCCACAAATAATAAGTTTTGAGCTAGTCAATGCGCAAACCTATCTGATTTGTATCGACTCTTTCTCCCTGATGCTCCAAAGTACATTTGTTGCATGCCTATATCCTCTATTTGATTCTCCATAAGCTCAAGGGCTGGTCTTTGAAGTATTTAGTTGGCGATGCACTGCATAGCGCTCTCCTTCTCAAGAGCTTCACAATGATATCTTCAGAGTAGAAAACCGAGCTCGTAGGGCTACACACGGTACTCCGCACACATGCTATAGAATATGTAGAAAAACACAATACACAGGGAGCATGAACACAGACATCTTAGGTGTTATAATTACGATCAAACTTACAGTCTGTGACTGACTAGACCACTATATGTTTTATTAAAGAACATATACAAAGAAGTGTCCGATGGCCATTTGGCCTTTCACATGGACACTAACGGTAACAATATCCCACAAAAGGCCAATATGGCCAAAGTAAATATGGGAGAGAAATAAATAATGATAAAGAATACCTAAGTGTAAGTATATGTTTATGTTTAACATATTAACGTGACGGATTAATTATAATGTAAACTAGACCATTCATGGGTTCTTGGGATGGTCAGGGGTCTATAATATAGAGACCCTATATATATTTGCCAAGTCACCTTGTTACTGTAAGGACTTCTTCATTACTTATATGTCAATTCTGATGCACTTAACTGCTAATCTCCACAACCAGTATGCAATAGAACATAATATTCACCACAATGAATACGCGAGTTCTTAATGCCTACTAGCACGCTATCATCATTAACCTTGCACTTCACCAATGACTCACGGAATATCAACACAGCACCACAATTATTCAATACTAAACATAACAGAACAGAACATAACAGTACCACGATGTGAATGAACTATGCTGGAATCAATCCACAGACACCGCCTAGACACACAGTCCGGTGATGCTTCTTTCTCTCTCTTCCACACGCCTCTTCTATTATCAAAAAGGTTACAACAATTGTGCTAAATCTTTTCAATGTGCATCTTTGCCCTGTATATAAAATGGTTTGTGCTAGTTTAAAGGTACGGAAGATTTTCTGCTTCAATGATTCTAGCATTTCTTGTAGAATCTGGGGTCCTACTAAATGGGCATCAGTCTGCATAGAACTAGAAGCTATTACTTGCAACAGAAAAATTTCAATCTGATTCTGCAAAAATGCTTCTTGCAAATAAAAATCATTGGCCAAATCGGAATCTCTGCGTAAACTTGCTTCTTCTATCTCTGCATCAATTCTTGATATTCGATCCTACTGGATGCCTAATTGTTTCTACCGGCGTTCTAATTCCTGCTGCTGAAATTGCATAGTCCAAAGAAATCCTGGCATTCTTTTTTAATAGATTCAATTTCCTTCTTTAGATTTACGGTTCATCCAATGCTTGGACTTTTGAAAATAACCCTTGAGTAACCTTCTTCAATTTTGTTTCTGCTTGTAACACTTTGTCAGTCAGCACTTGATAAGCCTATTCTACCAAATAAACCTGGTGCGAGTGGTGCCTAACTCAGAACCTAATGCACGCATTGCATCCTCCTTATTCGTCACGACCTATTTGAGTTGAGCAATATCTGCATCTTCAGTCGCAATAATATAATCTTTTTTGGCAACATGTCCCTGTAAAACTGTAATCTGATCCTATAATAGATTGGCATCTACTTTGATAGCTAAAATATCTTCCTGGAGTGGCACTATGTCAGCGTCCAACAAGTCTACTTTTGCTTGATATTCGGTATGGAGGAGGAAATCACCTATTTGGGCTAACTGGGCAAAGGAATCAGGTAGTATAAAGGTTGAAACGGGTCTAGAGGGGTTGATAGAGACTGTGACCAAAGAGGAAGGGGGAGAATAATCAAGAGAAGAAGGAATATGTTCAAAATGGAAAATGGCCACCGAATGATGAGGTGAGGGAGGAGGACTAGGAGGTAATGGCACCTTAGACGGGGAAAGGGGAGGTTTCACAATAGGTTCGGTATGGGTATCTTGCATCATAGTGTGTAGTGAGGAAGGATGCACAGTGGATGTCACCGGATCGGGTTGAGCATCCTTATGAACAAGAGACTCTTCATCTTACGTTTGCTCCGTTTGGTTAAGAATATCCACGACCGCATCCCTTGCTTTATCAGTAGTCTCTTGCTATTGTGGATTGACCGTACTAATAGGTTGAACATTTTCCATGACCGTGCCCTTATCAGTGTGACCCTTAGGCGATGGTGGGTTGGAAAGGACCTGCACAGAGGAAGCTGTGTCCTGCGGAATGGCTGTACCAAAAGAGGGTTGTGCTTGACTCTGCAAGGGACTAAGTTTCCTATGCTTTCCCCATAAAAATTATAGAAGATCGTCATTATCATCATCAATGCCCATAACTTGCTCTGATTCTTCGCGGAAAAGGAGGGTGCTTGTAGGAGGAGGCTGAACAGGGTGAATAGTGGGAAGGAGAAAAGAGAGAAGATGTGGAAGACAAGTTTCTGGGACATCGCCTTTTGCTATCTTTCTTGAAATTGCTTGACATTCACGATGAATTCACCGGAAGAAGAATAACGCCCAGTTAATGGATTCGCGGGCAGCAGCGTCGATCATGGAATAAAAGGGTCGAGAGACCCCATACCTGTGTTTTTGAAGGTTGATAGCAGCCACCAAAAATTGTAGAGCAAAACATTTCGGTTCAGGTCGACAAAGGATAGCGAACTCTTTAGAAGATTGGCGAGGAAATAATTGCTTCATTGTCGCCATAGGCAGCAGAGGGACATCCATACTTCCATCTTGACGGAGATGGAATCCTTCAGCCACAGTATTCAGCGTAACAACAACACGTGGATTAAGGCAGGTGATCAGCCAACATGTCTCTGTCTGGGGGGTATCCGCAATAGCGACAATGACTTGAGCAAAGAAGGGATGACATTCGACCAAATGCCAATGCAATTCGGCGAATGCCAATAACCCGCAGTGTCAGAAAGATTTGCACCTTCTAGTTGACGTCCAGAAAAATTAAAACAATTTCATTGGTGAACTCTAACCCTTATATAATGCTATTGATCAACTATTTTGCTCACAACTAACCATTTTGTAAGTGCTTACAGGTACAAAGTTATGAGCTTGATATGTACTTACATTAGGCTTTATCCTAAACTGCACATTTAATGTGTGTTTGAGCAATTTAAATATTGGAACATGGGTATAAAACCCTAGGGTTACATAAATTTGTGTGTATTTAAATTAGAATGTTAATTCTAGGGTTAAAGCTAGGATTCAAAAGGATTAAAGCTAGGGTTCAAATGGGTTAATGATAGGGTTTCAATAGGATTCTGATGGGTTTCAAAGGGGTACTCAAGGTTTTATTGTGTGTTTATGTATCTTAAGGGTGAAAGCATTTGATATTTAAATAAATTACTTTATAAATTAAACATTTATTTATTATAAATTAAAATATGATTTAATTAGCTAATTTAATAGTGTGCGTGAATATACACATTAAGGTATTTAGTTATTAAAACCCTTAATGTAAGCTTCAATTAACTAAATTAATGATATATTAAAAATAAGATTAATTAAATTAAAATGATAATTAGAAATGGATAAGTGTGAGTAAGAACTTAAAGAATAGTGTATAAAAATTGTGTATTTAAAGTGATTCAAAGAGTGGTTTGGATGAATGATGCACTTAAAGGAGGTTAAAATCAAACTTAAAATGAGAGGTATGTATGAAAAAGTGCTAAAGAGTGATGAGGGTGATTTGTGGAATTAAAGCTAAATTAAAAGTGTGGTGAGAATAAATGGGCAAAAGTGTGATTGAGGATTAAAGCAAGTTCCAAAAGGAGTGGTATACACAGGACTCTGTGTGTATATATATGTGTATGTTCATTGAGTTTTTCCCTAATGTATTTTTTCAGGTAACTCCTTCTCTCCCTTCTGCTCAGGCATGAGAGTGCTTGTTTCTCCTTCTTTTTTGGCGAGGTTCTGTCTGCGTGAGTTTAGAGAGAGAGATCATCATGGGCTCCTGCTTCGAGTAACGTCTCAGTGTATTTATTGCGGAACTATAAGACTGTACATCTGGTTAGACCCACCCAAGGCTCTCATAATGTGGTTGGAGAGAACGATCACTAGGCCTATCTGCCTTATGACTATGTAGATGCCACTTTGACACCCCTAGGGTGGGAGCAGGTGGATAAGCTACGTAAACACATAGAAAAGTTCGATTTGATAAAGAATTTGGAGCTAGTAGCCACATCACCCCTGATGAGGACTATGCAGACTGCTATAGGAGTGTTGGCGACGGCGTGCACCGTTGGAGACCATGAGAGAGATACAGTGAGGAGCTAGCGTATGTTTGCACCTTCTGAGGAAAGTCAGAGAGAGAAGCTGTAAATTTACTATCGGCCAGAGCTGCAGATTCTCTGTCGGGCCAAGAGCTGGAGGACTTCTGCTTGTGGGAGTGGTTCTACAGAGAGAGAGAGAGAGATATAAGTTGCAAACCATGGCGCACAGTGCTAGAGAGAGCGAAGAAATAGTCGAGGAGAGAGAAAATTAATCATGCGTTTATAGAGAGAGAGTGAGAATTTGAGTTTTTACAAATTATACTTTATTTTCTTCCCTCCCTCCATGGCGCTGCATGCACAGCGTGCAGAGAGAGAGATTAAATATAGGTAATTTAATTTTTAATTATTTAATTTTTATAAATTTTATAATTTAAAAGTGGTTAAATGATTAAATGCATGTGATTATGTGTGTGTGTGTTAGTTGTTTTATGAGCATAAATGCATACATGTGAATGTGTGAATGCATGTATATGGGAACATGTGATAGTGTGTGTGCATGCATATGTTATTGGATGTGAGATGGTAGCATTCATATATGAGTGTGCAAGTGCATTAAAAAATGTGCACAGGAGTATGCATATGCACATTAGAAAATATGCATATTAAGATGTGGATGAGTGTATGCATGGTTAATATGCATGGGTATGTAAGTGAATGGATGAGCATAAATGTTAATGTGTGCATTGTTATGTTATTTTGCTTAGGATTAAGTGTTAGAAAATGCTTGAGTATATGTTAGTATGTTTGAGTGATAAATGAGAATGTGCAAATGAGCATGTAAGCATGTGTATGTATTAATTTAGCATATTAATGCTTAAGTTAGTGAGTGTGTTTGCATATTTGAATTAATGGATTGGATGTGCTAGATGCATGAATGTATGTATGCATGTATAATTGAGTGCATGAATATGTAAGCACACAAATGAGTTATATCATATGATTCTAATGCACGAGCATATGTGTTAGCATTTGCATTAGAGTGTATGAGCATGAAAATTGATTTTAATTAATTTTGGTAAAGGCGTATAAGTATGGGATGTAAGATTGTATATGTATTGTAGTAAGTATGCATATGCATGGGCTAATGGATGTGTGTATATCAATGAGTGTTGATGCATATTAATTAATGTTTGCATTTGCATGATTATATGCATTTAGAAGTGAGTGTGATGTTAGCATGCATGTGTGTGTATGGATGCATGTACATGGGTGCATTTAAGAGTTTATGAGTGCGCATAGATGTATGTATGCATGTATACATATATGATTGTAGGATAGCATAAACATATGTTAGCATGTGCATGAGAATAAGTATATGTTAGCACATGTGTGAAATGTGTTAGCAAATGCATATGCGAGAGTGCATAAGCATAAGTGCACATAAGTGTATGAAAAATTTATATGTATATGTCATGTAAGTTTATTTATATTTCTCAATGATTTCTTGTAGCTTTACTTATATCCTATTGTTTCTTTCAGACAAACATTGAAGAATTAAAGAGCAGTCAAAGTCACGTGATCCGTGACGTGATAGATTGAAGACATTCCATCTATTTTATGATACCCTTTACCTTTCATATAGCCATTTTACATTTTTATTAGTCATTTTACTCTATCTTACTTGAATTAGAGGAATTGATTTATTTCATTAGCTTTAGCAACTCATTTGTCTGAAATAGATTTAGCATTAATATTTAATCAATTAATCATATTTCATTGTTTTGATGTCTTTTGAGCTATCCAACGAGTCTAAAAAATGAATTTCGGAACACATCTGAACATATTAGATTTGAAAGCATTGAAGCTAGAACTAAGTCTGTAGAAGTATTAATAGAAGAAGTCATTAAAGATCAAATTACTATAGAATCTTTAACTTCCTATGACCATTGTTTAACTAAATTCTTAACTTTATTTTTCCTTTGTATCTCCTAAACCACAGAGTAGTGAAAACGTATTTCCACCACCTCTAAATAGACGTACTCATCCGAAGCCAATTGAAACCAAAGTAGAGGAGGTAATTAAAGAACAGATAACCGAAGAATCATTGACTTTACGATCCTATCAAGATGCTATTGCTAGATATAGGGTTGCATGTCCTTATGGTCCTTAGTTGCATAAATTATTATTTTTTTTTTTATAATTTGACTTTAGTTTTTCATAAAGATAGTTAATTAAAATTGATTGTGTTATTAAAACCCCTTTTCTCCAAGTACTTGAGTTAGCTTCAGACACCCAGCATGTGTCGACCGATCTGGTGGATGACTTGATCCATCATCCGAGCATCTCCACGACCCGATATTGGTGAACCCGATATGGACCATTAGCTTGCGACTCAGTCATATATTTCCAGTTTCATTGCATATGCGTATTTTGGATTCAACAATTGTTGCAGTAGTGTCTTCATTCTTGGGAGCTCTGGCTATCTCGTGAAAACTTGCAATCTTCCCGGTGTCGAGGGTTGTCTGTTGATCTGAGCGCCTCCACGAAGATTGGCAAGTAGGTGACCCTCCTCTCGCCACCCCTCTCATCAACAATTGAAGAACGAAACGTTTGCACTCATATTAGCAAAAGATGTATTTAGGCTTTGATTAAAAGACAATAAATGTATTAAATTTCACAAAGCACTATTTTGAGCCTCTTCATCGAGCTATTGGTATAATTTCTTTTACTCTCAAATTCTTGGGTTAACAGTGCAAAATTTTGGTTAAGGGAAAATTTTTGGTATAGGTTAAAGGCAAATTTTTGGTTTAAGTGTGAATCATAGATTTAATTGCAAAACATTGTTGTTATTACAAACATTAAAACTGGACTCTAACAGAATTATAGATTTAGTAGCTGAACATAAAGAAAGAGTAAAGAAAGAAGTTCAACGTATTATTAGGATTGTTCAAGCTAAATCGAATCAAAATACAAAAATGGATGAACTATTTAAAACTATGATGCATGAGACGCAGGGTCAGAAAGTAGTTGAAAATTTATTAAAAGATAAAGGGAAGTTCACTAGTATGAATTTCACAAATTACTTAGACACATTTGAGGAATTAACCAAGCTTCATGGCTTGCGTGAGATAAAATTGAAATCATATCTAGGTAGACTTTCCATAGGTAAGGTTAAGGCTACTATGGAACTACATGACAATCAGGAATGGGATGAGTTCAGAAAAGAGTTACATAAGGAATTTTACTTAGAGGACTATAGTCAACACAGTAGAGAGGGATTCATGAAATGGATTAGTTTCCCTAAGCCTCACATTTCTTTAACTCAACTCCATAGCGAGTTTATGAAAATATTTTCTCAATTACCAAAAGAGGATAGGGTTGGCCTTACCCTAGATTTTTTTTTTATATTTTCTTAAGATCTTGACCCCATATATAAGGGTAGAGATTGAACGTAGACTTTGAGAACCGGGTAAAAAATATGCCTCTACAGATGAATAGGGCGTTGTGAAAATAGTGGTTGAGGCAGTTGCTCACATGAAGCAATGCCAAACACTTCTTTATGATTCGATGCCTCAACCATCTTCTACTTTCCCCCCTACTCATGCAACTAGGGATACACATATAGCCTCAAAATTTGAGCCAATAGCATCCACATCTAAAGTTCCAACTGAGTTATAATTTGAGATTTTATTTAACAAGTTGGACAACATGATGCACACGCATGAAAATATGTCTAAAGAGGTTTCGTCTTTGCAAAATGTGGTATATGCATTAAACTTACAAGATAAACTCGCAATGCAAGCTCAACCGACTATATATCCTCAACCTACTAGTGCTCCTAATCCTCCATTAGTACCTCCTAATCATCCAATTGTACCTCAACCAATTCCTCAAGCATTCAACCAAAGGAATTTCAATGAGTGGAGAAATTCCAATGTTAGGAGATGTATCTGGTGTGATGCCACAGATCATCTTAGCTATACATGTGAAGCTTTAAAAGAAGCAAAAGAACAAAGACGTTATTGATATTGACAAGCGATTGTGCAACTATGGAGCACATCTGCCCTTAGCTGCAAATAGGGGAAAAGGAGGGATGCAGAAGCTTTATGAAAACACTTATAAATCTAAGAAATCATCTTCTGCTGTTAAACTATAATATGTAGATAGTGACTCTAAATCTGAGCAAACTAGAGAAATGAGGAACTACTCAATTGAAGCTTTAATGAGGGATGATATTATGCAGAAAACTACTTGGAACTCTCCCATGGATCAATTCTCGATATATTCGCATATTGCAAATATTGAAGAAAAGAGAAAACGGGATGATGAGCAAGATACAAATGAATCACACAGGCGAGTGACTAGGAATAAAATGAGAGACAAGCCTAAACCTAAGAAAGTTCAGTTTGAACAAGGCGAAAGTTCTAAAGCAAATGAATAGTGAAGAAAAGAAATTAGCGAGGATAAACAAACTGTGATTAATGAACGAGTTCAAACATCAGATAAAGTAGAGGAAATTCCAAGAACTGAAAAACAAACTGAAGAGAAACTAGAGAACAAACCAAAAAGAGTTCCTAAAGCTATTCTTATATCTGAACTTGAACAAAAAATTGATTCAAAGGAAATATTATAAGACATTTTATTAAAAAGCACAGTAACAATGACGTTAGAACAAATATGTTCAATAGTGAAAATTGAATTTAAAGAAAATTTTATTAAACTAATTAAAAGAAAAAGATTCTCTCTTTCACAATAGGTAGAGATGCAGGATGTTGCCGACCTAACTCAATTAATGCATGAATCTCTTTCTTTTGACTCAGAGGATGAAGAGAAAAATACCTATAATGTCAACAAAAATTTCTTAGGGCGGATTGTACCAGATGACAAAACCAAAAACTCAGAGAGCAATTTTAGAAAAAAAATTTGGGCAAGAGGCATACTTGAGATAAAAGTTAACTTAGATATCAGAAGAAATCATATTCTGCTTTAGACCTAATTGATTTTGGATCAGAAATCAATGTGATTTCAAAAGAATTATATGTTAAGTTTGTTGGAGCAAGTCTATGACAAGCCTAAGTATTGGCTTGAGTCTCACAAAGTCTTAGAAGAAGTTTTAAAAAGAAGACTATGTAAAGTTCACTTGTGAACTACCTCTTGTAACTTTTGAAGAGTTTACTTAATGTAAAAGTAAGAGAATCTTAAGTGGTTGAGTCCACTTGATCAAGAATGGAAAGAGGAGCCACGAATTCGTGATTTGTGGTAGGTAGAGAATCAAATCAATCATTGATTGATTGGAGAGTGATTGAGGGAAGTTAGCCTCCCAAACTCAACTATAAATAGATGGCAGTTTTAGTCGTGGTTAGAGAGACCTATGTGAAGACCTCCAAGAGCTGAGTTGTATGCCATATCAAGGTGTGATTACAAGGCACACATATGTATCAGTAAGTCCATTGTATTTTACAAGCAATATACTTTCATTTTCATTATCATTTGGGTTCATATTTCCATGTTCTTGTGAAGTGTGTCTCAGTTTTCTCAGTCAGCTTGCAGAGATGTTTTCTCTGAGCTTGGTGCATCATTTTCAGTGATTTAACTTGGTAAAGTTAGTTCTATAAGTCTACTATATGCTCACAAATTTGCATGTCATTTGGATGTTGCAATCTTCAGTTATATTCATTTGAAGTCAACAGGGTCTGTTCATCTTCACTTCTCTGTCAGGTACCCGACTTTTTGACTCATCTTGTCAGAGCCATTTCTCAGTGGTTACTTATCCAAATTCAGTGATTTAAAACTTGTTGGATTCATCTTACTGTATAGTATAAGCATACAAATTTTCATAATCATTGGATTTCTACATTTGGAGTTATGTTGATTTTTCTGCTCACTGGTCTATTTCTGTAGCAGCCCGTGAAAATCGGGATGATGTCATCACTTGTTAAAACTCATTCTCAGTGTGTGGTTCATTATTTTTGATGAAATTACTCTTGAAAGTTAGCTCTTTAAGTTGCCTAGACTTCCCCAAGAGGAATTGAGCTAATTGCTGCTATGCTCAGAGAATTATGTAAAACACTGGACAGGTGTATGAACCAAGAATAGCAAGTTTTCACCTCTGAGCTAACTCCAACTTATCTGTTTTGATCTATCTTTTTGAGAGTGATCTTCCAAGGTACATAAGGTGTCTAATACATCCATTGGCAAGCTAAAAGGGCCCACCATATACTTCTGGAGTTCATTTGGCTGGTGTAGATCAAGGATTTTGCAACACCTCTTCATCTTCAAGCACATACCTATCCATCTCTTCACAGTGGTATCAGAGCAAGGTTGGACAACATGGCAGATGGATTTCCTTCATCAATTGACAAATTGGACAGAGGTAACTACTCAGCCTGGTCATTAAGGATGGAAGCTTATCTCCAAGGTAGAATTTTATATGGTTATGTGGATGGAGATGAAGTTATGCCAAGTTTCATGAACAAAAGTCAACCAACACAAGAAGAGCAAGAAAGATTGAGCACATGGTGCTCCAAGGATGCACTTGCAAGGTCTTATCTCCTCAACTCTATCTCAGATTTTTTGTTGCCTCACATTAGAAGTTGTAAGACATCTCAGGAAGTGTGGGATGCACTTGAAGCTTTCTTTTCTTCAAGTACCAAAGCTAGGAAGCATCAACTATGGCTGGATTTCACAACTCTCAAGAAGGCTCCCAAACAAAATGTGACTGATTTTGTCACAAAGCTCAAGGACATAGCGGATCAGTTGGGAAGCAATGGAGAGGTAATAGATGAAGAGCAAATTGTAAGGCAGGTCATCAATGGCTTGAAGGCAGATGATAAGTGGGAAGCATTCACCACAGCTATGGATTTGTACATGGACATGCATGTACCTGATTTCAACACACTCATTGGACAACTACTTACTCAAGAGGCAAAGCTTATCAAAAATGGAGAAAGCTCTAAAGGTAATCAATCTTCAGCTTTATACACGGATAAAAGCAAGTCTAAAGATAACAAAGGAAAGGCAAAGAAAGTGGATGATGAAGCAGGTACATATCAAGCTAACTATGCAGGTAGAGGAAGACATGGCAGAGGTAGAGGAAGAGGAGGTAGACAAGGCAGGTGGAGATCCCAAGACTCCAACTCATGTTCTATTTGTGGATTAACTAATCATACAACTGAAAATTGCTTTAGGAATTCCAGGAATCAAAGAGGCAGAGGATACAATAGAGGAAGTTATGGCTACTCAAGAGGAAGGTTCAACAACTACCATGGCAACTACAACAACTACAATCATTCAAACTATCAAGGAGGCTACAAAGGAAGGAGAGACTACAATAACTACACAGAAGACTCAAACAAAGAGGATTCATTATTGATCATGAACATGGCTATGCCACAAGGTAAATCTGATGAGCATGTTTTCTACATAGATTCAGGTTGTTCAAATCATGTGGCAGGAAATGTGGCACTCCTATCAGATTTAGAAGATCCAAGGAATAAGCATGAGGTACAAACAGGAGATGATACAAAACATCCTGTGGAGAAAATAGGCAATGTCAAAGCACCTGATGGAAACATCAACCTACTCAGTAAGGTACTCTATGTCCCTACCATTACAAAGAATTTGATAAGTGTTGGGCAGATAGTAGAGAAAGGGTTGCAAGTCAGGTTCACAAAAGCAGGAGCATTTGTTGAAGATCCAAGTCAAGGATTCAGAAGAATTGCAAAAGGTGAAAAGACAGGTAGATTGTTCACATTTGAATTACAAGACACTAGAAACATTGCTCTCTTTAATTATGGTAGTCAGACACTCACAGAATTGGAAGTATGGCACAAAAGGTTAGCACATATTGGTGAAAGGTCATTAAAGCAAATCTGTAGGGACCGAAGTCTACTTGGACTTCCTAATTTGTCAAAACAACATATGATTTATAATTGCAGTGCATGTCAATTTGGAAAGTCTCACAGGTTACCATTCATGAAGAAAGGTTATATGCATGGAGATCTCTTGGAGTTGGTTCATACAGATGTATGGGGACCTAGCAAGGAAGCTTCAAAAACAAGAGAACAATTCATGGTCAGATGGAGGGGGAGAATACTTCTCCCATGATTTTGATTCTTTTCTTCAAGAAAGAGGAATCAAAAGAGAGGTAACTACAACGTACACTCCCGAGCAAAATGGAGTGGCAGAAAGGAGGAATAGGACAATTGTTGAAGCTGCAAGGTCTATGTTAAATGAAAAGCATTTACCTAATTACTTATGGGCTGAGGCTGTATCTACAGCCACTTACTTGATTAACAGGTTGCCTTCAAAATCCCTTGATGGGATGACTCCATATGAGGCTTGGAATGGAAGAAGACCAAGTTTAGATCATTGTAAAATTTTTGGATGTATTGCTTTTGCTCATGTTCCTTCACAGGTTAGAGGCAAGATGGATCCAAAAGCAGAAAGGTGTGTATTTATTGGATATGACAACAATCAAAAGGGCTACAGGTTATACAACCCTACCAACAAAGGATTCTTGGTAAGCAGAGATGTAGTTTTTGATGAGAACAATTCATGGTATGAAGAACAAGACACCTCAGAGGATGATGAAGAATCTCACATGGAAAAGATCAAAGCATGGAAGTCTAAAGGTAAAGCAAAAGTGCAGGAACTTGGACATGAGGCAGAATCATCACATCATGGCCTAAGAAGATCTATGAGGGAAAAGAAAAAACCAGAAAGGTATGGGTTTGACACCTCATTAGTAACGAAACATTCTATCTACATAGCACAGGACATAAACCAAGAGGAGCCATCATCATTTGAAGAGGCCAAAGCAAAAACAGAATGGAAGCATGCAATGAAGGAAGAGATTCAAGCACTTGAGGAAAACAACACTTGGGATTTGGTGCCCAAGACTTCATCCATGAAGGTAATAGGCTCAAGATGGGTCTATAAACTCAAGAAGAATTCTGATGGTTCCATTAACAGGTATAAGGCAAGGCTTGTAGCAAAAGGCTTTGCACAAACTCAGGGAATTGATTATGAGTAGACTTTCTCTCCTGTGGCAAAGATGCCTACTATTAGGGTTTTGCTTAGTATCGCCTCTTCCAAGAATTGGAAGATACTTCAACTAGATGTAAAGAATGCATTCTTGAATGGTTGGATAACAGAAGAGGTATATATGGCACAACCACCTGGTTTTGAGAATCAAGTTTATCCTGATTATGTGTGTAAACTTAACAAAGCATTGTATGGTCTCAAACAAGCTCCAAGAGCTTGGAATTTCAGGCTTGTTTCATTCTTGCAGGACAAAGGCTTTCAACCAAGCAAGGCAGATCCTTCACTCTTTATTAAAAAGAGTAATTCCGAGGTCATCTACTTATGTGTATATGTAGATGATATTATATTGACAGGAAATGATGCAGATGGTATGAAGAAGATCAAAGATCAGATGAGAGAAGAGTTCAAGATAAGTGATTTGGGTTCACTTACCTACTTCCTAGGTTTGGAAGTTGTCTACAAAGATCATGGTTTGTTTCTCACTCAAAGAAAGTACATTAAGGACATGTTGGCAAAATTCAAGATGCAAGATTGTAAGATTGCAGGTACTCCAATGGAGGTCAATCACAAATTGAGCTCACATGAAGGTGAACTCATAGAGGACATCACATCATATCAAAGTCTAGTGGGTAGTCTCAACTATGCCACATTGACAAGAGTAGATATATGTTACAGTGTGAGTGTGCTAAGCCAATTTATGCACACACCAAGGAAACCACATATGGATGCTGCGGAAAGGATTCTCAAGTATCTCAAAGGAACCATAAATGAAGGACTTTATTATCCTTATGTATCTGATTTAGGTTTGAAGCTATTTTCTGATGCAGATTGGGCTGGCTCCAAGGAAGATAGAAGGAGCACTTCAGGTTATCTTACCTTTGCAGGTTCAAAGCTTATTTCATGGTCATCCAAGAAGCAACCCATAGTTTGTCTCTCTTCTACTAAAGCTGAATACAAAGTTCTTGCCATAGCTACTCAAGAAGCTATGTGGATGAAGACATTATTCAAAGATCTTGGATTGGAGTTTGGAACTCCAACTATTTATGGTGACAATATGAGTTCTATTCATTTGGCTACTAATCCTATTTTTCATGCAAGGACTAAACATATTGAAGTTCATTATCACTATGTATGAGAGAGGGTTCTAAGCAAAGAGATTCAAATATCATATGTGTCCACTCATCAACAATGTGCAGATATTCTAACCAAAGCATTGGATGGTACAAAGCTTTGCAAATTCAAGGCTATGATTGGTTTGCAAGTAATCTTGGAAGATTGAAGACCTCAAGCATACTTGGCTTGAGGGGGAGCTGTTGGAGCAAGTCTATGACAAGCCTAAGTATTGGCTTGAGTCTCACAAAGTCTTAGAAGAAGTTTTAAAAAGAAGACTATGTAAAGTTCACTTGTGAACTACCTCTTGTAACTTTTGAAGAGTTTACTTAATGTAAAAGTAAGAGAATCTTAAGTGGTTGAGTCCACTTGATCAAGAATGGAAAGAGGAGCCACGAATTCGTGATTTGTGGCAGGTAGAGAATCAAATGAATCATTGATTGATTGGAGAGTGATTGAGGGAAGTTAGCCTCCCAAACTCAACTATAAATAGATGCCAGTTTTAGTCGTGGTTAGAGAGACCTATGTGAAGACCTCCAAGAGCTGAGCTTTATGCCATATCAAGGTGTGATTACAAGGCACACATATGTATCAGTAAGTCCATTGTATTTTACAAGCAATATACTTTCATTTTCATTATCATTTGGGTTCATATTTCCATGTTCTTGTGAAGTGTACTACTCACTGCCATTACTCTCAGTTTTCTCAGTCAGCTTGCAGAGATGTTTTCTTTGAGCTTGGTGCATCATTTTCAGTGATTTAACTTGGTAACGTTAGCTCTATAAGTCTACTATATGCTCCCAAATTTTCATGTCATTTGGATGTTGCAATCTTCAGTTATGTTCATTTGAAGTCAACAGGGTCTGTTCATCTTCACTTCTCTGTCAGGTACCCGACTTTTTGACTCATCTTGTCAGAGCCATTTCTCAGTGGTTACTTATTCAAATTCAGTGATTTAAAGCTTGTTGGATTCATCTTACTGTCTAGTATAAGCATACAAGTTTTCATAATCATTGGATTTCTACATTTTGAGTTATGTTGATTTTTCTGCTCACTGGTCTATTTCTGTAGCAGCCCGTGAAAATCGGGATGATGTCATCACTTGTTAAAACTCATTCTCAGTGTGTGGTTCATTATTTTTGATGAGATTATTCTTCAAAGTTAGCTCTTTAAGTTGCCTAGACTTCCCCAAGAGGAATTGAGCTAATTGCTGCTGTGCTCAGAGAATTATGTAAAACACTGGACAGTTGTATGAACCAAGAATAGCAAGTTTTCACCTCTGAGCTAACTCCAACTTATCTGTTTTGATCTATCTTTTTGAGAGTGATCTTCCAAGGTATATAGGGTGTCTAATACATCCATTGGCAAGCTAAAAGGGCCAACCATATACTTCTCGAGTTCATTTGGCTGGTGTAGATCAAGGATTTTGCAACACCTCTTCATCTTCAAGCACATACCTATCCATCTGTTCACAAAGTTTAAATGGCCTATTGATAAGAATCATGGCTAGATAATGAGAACTGCGGATAATGGTTGTGGATCACTCCTAGGAGCATGTGCTCATATATCTCTAATGATAGGTGGAATCTCTGAGATATTCCACTTTTTCATTTAGGAAAATTTCTCTTATGAAATTATCTTAGGTCAACCATTTATATGCGAAGCTAGAATGGAGACTAAAGTAATGGATGACGGCTCTGCATATGCAAGAAATAGATCTAAAGATGATTTACAATCACTCCAAGTTATGATAGTCAACCCTAACCATGTACGAAATCGGGAGCAAATTAGAAAGACTCCCATCCGTTCTCATGAGAAGGTACGCAAAGATCATATGCCTCTTCGTGAGTTCGGAACTTATTATGATCAAAATTTTGCCTATATGCCGATATTGAGCAAGATAATGGTGGTTCTTGGATTGATGTCTCGCACCCATGTGTAACTACTTTAGATAGTTTTGCTTTATATTTTTCTTCATCTTATTTACAATTCATTCATTATAAAGAAATTCCTAAAAAATTATAAAACATTATGAAAAGTTTTATAAAGATAAAGGACTTATTACTTCTAATGAACACATTGAACACGTAATTGAAACTTTATCCTCAAATTCATTACTTGAGGAGCTTCAAAATATTTTACAAGGAAAGGAAAATTTTAGATTTGTGCTTTGAAATTCTATTGAAGAATATGATCTTATTATTAAATTTGTTACGAGTGATGAAAATAAGGAAGCGAAAGTAAACACAAAATATAAAACTGTTGATAAAAAACTTAAACTGATTGCCCAACCTTTACTAATGGGAAGTGAAGAGAAATTTAGATAAGTTTCAAAAGATCCTTATTTACGAGAGCGTACAAATATAGGTCATATCTTCACAGATGAAACTTTGAAATCAATCAACATAGGAAATGATGTTTATATTATTTACCCGTCGAACGTGACTTATTCCAAAGAGTGATTAAAAAAAAAATCATGGAAAGGCATTTTCATTACATCCCCATGAGATAGGTTGTGCAGACCCACAAATTGTACCACCAATGATTATCTTTACGGTGCCTCACATTCCGTGTAATCTTCATCCTATACCTATCCCAAAAGCTCATTTACCTGAGCTAATGAGGCTACTTAAGGAAAAGATTCACATGAGGATTCCATTGATATGCTTTCTAAAGCTAGGTATGATGAAGATGGTGAAGCAGAACTAGATGCTAATGCAATTAATTAAGATTCTCAAGCATATGTGTATGAACAATTTAAAATTGATGAATATGAAGGAGAGTGGCAAGACATTGGGAGGTATCTTAGTACTTTGATTAGATCACCTACATGGTCTTCAAATAGATTTAGGAATATTAGAAAAAGAGCATTCATTTTTTCTTAAAAAATGGACTAATTTGGAGACATGCAAGAGGGAAGATTAAATTTCCACAAAGAGTACTAAGAACTAGGCATCTTCGAATGCAAGTCATGAAAAATATGCATGATACTTTATGGGCTGGACATAAGGAATTTGTGGCTACTTATGAGAAGATTAGAGAAGGTTATCGGTGGCCAGGCATCTATGTTAATGTAAAGAATTATGTGAATTCTTTTAACGTATGTCAAATTCATTCATCAGTTAAGCATAGGGATCCGTTGCATCCTACCTATCCATCATGCATACATTATAAGTGGGTAGTTGACCTAGTAACCATGCCCAAAGGTATAGATAAGATGAGATATATAGTTCTTGCACGAGAAGATCTTACTAACCATATTGAAGGCCGAGCCCTAAGATCTAAAACTGTCAGGGGAGCACTAGATTGTGCTCTCTGACTACAGTAGACAAGATTTCCGAAATACACTTATGATTACAAGAACACCCACGTAGGGGAAATAATACAAGAAGATGTAACCGATACAAGACGTTCCACAACCCAGGACCAATAGGTATGGAAAACTGGACTAGAGATGATACAAGGGATCCCACAACCCGGGATCGTAAGTATGAGACAAGATATCTGGATTACAAGAACTCCCTTCTGGGAGATGAACTAGATAAATGAAAGAACTCGACAGGATCTCGTACTACGAGATTTCAAGGGGACAAGATAGGATGTCCAAGAACTAGACTAGAACAAGGAACAAGACAAGAACTAGAACTGGAACTTGGAGAGCACTATGGGCGGTCACGACTCCTTGAGCTCCCAAGACTGGTATTGGCAAGACTGATTATGAATGTGGCCAACCCCTCCTTATATAGGTTTTCAAGGGCGGTTCATGAAAGGCGGTTGCGAATTGATGATGTCATCAGTTCGAAACATGAGCTCTGGATATCCGAATCAGGCAAGTAGACAGTCGTTCTTAGGGTTTTGGCATGTTTCGGACGCAATGGAAGCATTGGTTTCTTGTAATTCTAAAACAATCAGGAGATACAAGGTTCACATGGAATCTAAGGATTAGGATGGTTTCCTTTGTCCATGACATCACCTCCCCCTCAAGCGACGAGTTCCACGAGGAGCGGTCATGTTATCTGGTCTCGGCTTCGTTGGATTTCTCTTATGGAATTCTTGAACCTTGATGGGTGCTCTTTGAAGGTTTTCTACAGGTTCCCAAGTATGATCACTGATGTCATACCCTTTCCAATGAATAAGGTACTCCAATCTTCCTCGAGATATTGTGGAATCTAGGACATGCTCGACTTCAAATTCTTCATGATCCTCAATCTCGATAGGTGGTGAAGGACTAGGTCTCTCCCCCCTCAATGCTGAAATCTGATATGGTTCCAACATGGATACATGGAAAATTGGATGTATTCTCATAGTACTTGGTAGCTGGAGCTTGAAGGTGACTGGATTAATCTTGGCCAAGATGGTAAATGGACCAAATCTTTGATGGTCTAACTTTGCACAAGGTCGTGAGGTTTGCAAATTGTTTCTGAGTAACCATACTTTATCCCCAATTTGATAGGATGGATTCTAGACACGATGTTGATCTGCATAGTACTTATATTGTTCTTGAGCTTTATGGATCTCTTCCTTGAGTTCTTTGTGAATGTCCATCAGGTACTGGGCCTTGTCTCTAGCAGCTGGGTTCTTGACATGATTTGAGAGTTGTATATCCATCCTTGGATGTTGTCCATAATGTGCAAAGAAGGGAGTCTGCTTCGTAGATGCATGAACACTATTGTTATAAGCAAACTCTACAAAGGGTAAAAGCTCAAACCAATCATTTTGATGATAGTTGCTAGTGCAACGGAGATATTGCTCCTGGACTTGATTCACCCATTCTGTTTTCCCATCTGTCTCTGGATGATTTACTGTAGATAGTTTAACTTGAACACCAAGGAGTTTGCAAAGACTGTTCCAGAAGCTGGATATGAAATGTGGACCTCGATCACTGACAATATCATTAGGTAATCCATGAAGCCTAAAGATGTATCTGAGAAAAAGTCTAGCAGTGGCTGCACCTGTGATTGCCTTTGTAGTTGGAAAGAAGTGTGCCATCTTTGTGAATCTATCCACAATAACAAGAATGGCATCATACTTATCTGACTTTGGTAGATCTGTGATGAAATCCATAGACAATGAAGCCCATGGCCTTTCTGGAATAGGTAAAGGTTGCAAGAGGCCATGAGGCTTATGTCGCGGTACCTTAGATCTATTGCAAGTGTCACAAGTTCGGATATATTCTTTGACTTTCTTCCACATTTGAGGCTACCAAAAATCCCTGGATATGAGTTCTATTATTTTATTTACTCCAAAATGTCCTGTTGCAAGGTTGTCATGGCGTTGTTAAAGTACTTGGATCCTGGGCTTTCCTGGAGGGACATACAATAGGTTCTTATAGAATAATAACCCGTCCTTTTCCTGGAATTCATTTACTTCTTGGATTTTTCCTTCTTGAGTTTTCTGCTTAACGTTACAAAATAATTCATCTTGTGGTAGATTCTCATAAATCAAATGATTCAAGGCTGAATCTTCAGGATGGATGGATGACATAGCTGCTAACTGGAGATGCTCAGGTTTGAGTAATATGCTCTCCTGTTGATCAAAGGTCTCTTCACCCTTCTTTGGTGCAAGGTAAGATCTTCTTGACAAGGCATCTGACTGACATTGATGACGTCCTAGACGGTATGTGATGACAAAGTCGAATCTGGGTAAAAAATTACTCCATCCAGATAATCTTCTATTGAGAATCCGGGTGGTCATAAAATACTCTAGGTTCTTGTGATCTGAATACACAATGCCTTTATGAGCTTCCCCTTCTAGATGGTGACGCCAGGTATCAAACGCGTCTACTATGGCAAGAAGTTCTTTATCATGAATTTCATAATTGATTTCTAGAGGGGAAAACTTCCTTGAATGATATGCAACTGGATGTAGGTGTCCATCATCTCCATATTGGGAAAGAATGGCCCCTAGAGCAAAGTCTGATGCATCTGTCTCAAGGAAGAAGGGCTTACTGGAATCAGGATGAACTAGAATTGGAGCGGTAGTAAATGCTGATTTCAAGGTCTGAAATGCTTTTTCTGCTTCTTCGGTCCATGAGAATTTGGAGTTCCCTGTAAGCTTGATAAGAGGTGTCACTATCTTGGAGTAATCTCTGATGAATATCCTGTAGAAATTGGCAAACCCCAAAAAACATTGTACATCTCGAACACATGAAGGTGGTTGCCAATCAAGGATTGTCTCAATCTTCCTAGGGTCCATAAAAGTTCCTTTATCTGATACAATGTATCCTAAAAATTCCACTTCTGTCTTATGGAAAGAGCACTTTTCCAATTTCGCATATAATCCTTTTTCTCTAAGTTTCTCTAGGACTATCTTTACATGACATTCATGATCCTCTAGATTTTTAGAAAATATCAAGATATCATCGACGTATATTACAACAAAATCGTCTAAATATTCTCCAAAGATATCATTCATCATATGTTGGAAGACAGCTGGAGCATTTGTGAGACCAAATGGTATAACTACATATTCAAAATGGCCATACCTTGTCCGAAAATGCTGTCTTCCATTCGTCTCCTTCTCTGATCTTGACAAGGTTGTAAGCTCCTCGAAGGTCAATCTTTGTGAAGAATTTTGATTTTCCAAGGCATTCTAGGAGCTCGGATATGAGTGGTAGAGGGTATCTGTTCTTTATAGTGACTTTATTCAATCCACGATAGTCTACACACATCTGGAGAGTCCCATCCTTCTTCTTTACAAATAAGATAGGAGCTCCTGCTGGAGACTGTGAGTGTTTGATAAACCCCTTTGCTAGATTCTCATCAATGTTCTTGCGTAGTTCTATAAGTTCCTCTGAGGATAGTCTGTAGATTGGTCCAAAGGGTGGTTGTGCTCCCTCTTGAAGTTCTATGGTACAATCATAGGATCTATGCTCTAGAAGGATGTCTGCATTCTTCTTTTCAAAAACATCTTCAAAGCCTTTGTACTGATTGGGTAGCTGTAGTGGATCATCTTTCTTAGATTCTTGAGCTGGTATGGCATAGATCATATATGTCGGTTACTTCCTTACTACATGTATGAAGGCTTTGGCTCCGATATATGTTGGGTACTTCTGGATATCTCGAGGGGCGATTTTATTATTCTCCCAATTAATTTCTGGATTATGTTTCTTTAACCACGGCATTCCGATGATAACCATATTTACTGGACTCGATATTACATTGAAACATATGTGTGAATCATGATCACCAAGGTTATATTCCCCGATGCTAGAGACCGTCCATCTACTACTTCAGCTACTACTGGTCTGTTCTTCCGAAGTATTGGAATCCCATGTTTCTTAATGCGTCCTTCATCAATGAAACATGAGGACGCTCCTGAATCTACCAGAGCTATAAGGGAAAGGATCTTCTTAGACATGATTAACTTGACAGGGGCAAGACATGTTTCTACGGGTGTGGATGGAATTGTGAGACCCTTTCGTATATCATGGTCCGGCTGTATGGTCTCTTTTACAACTGGACTTCCTCGTTTCCGTGCTCTACAAGGGTGGCTGCGACTTTGGAGTTCGTTCTCTTGTTGGGACAATTAACTTCAATATGGCGAGGGTTTCCATAATATAGACATAATTTGTTATCCCTCCTTCTTTGTTTCTCTTGTGGTGTTAGAGGTTGGAACCTATTACATCTATCTGCATAGGTTCGGGCATAGACTCATCTCTAGGAGTAGGCTGGAAAGGTTTCCATTGGCGAGGTCTTCCTTCTACTTGTTTTTCTTGTTTCCTTTCAAAAAGGCGGTTATCACATTGAATGGCTTGGTTGATGTATTCATTCAATGTCTTCACCTTTGGCATCGTGAGTAGAAGATCCTTCACATCATCCCTTAAGCCCCATCTAAATTGGCTTATGAAATAATCTTCATGCCAAGTGAGGTCACATATCAACTGCCTAAATTTTGAGGTGTAGGTAGAGGCAGGGCGGTTACCTTGACGTAGCTTCCGAAGTTTTGTTTCTGCCACTCGACTCGTGTCTGCATCTCCAAATGTGGCGATGAGCTCTCTAAGAAACCCCTCATAGTCATGAAGTACAGCCAGATCCTTCTCCAAGATTGGGACGAACCATGATAATGCTTGACCGTAGAGCAAGGTTCCAATAAAACCGACCTTAGATGCATCATCAGGGTATCTATCAGGCTGCATATGGATGTACAATTTGACTTGTTGCAAGAAGCCCCGGAACTTTGTGCGATCACCATCAAACTTTTCTGGCATGCAGATCTTAGGTTTCCTCATGAAGGATGTACTAGGTCGTTGATTTACTTGCATACTCCCTTGATTTGTCTGAAGACTCCCGATTCCTTCTTGTAATTCTTGGAGGAGTGCACCTACATGTCTTGGATGTCCCATCTCGATTTGTGTCTGTCGATGAGTTAGGTCTTCAACTTGTTGTTGGAGACTCTGAAGTGATGCTACAATCTCTTCGTAAGCATTCTCCATGATGACTGGTCTTGGATTGAAGCTAGTCTTGCCAAAATGTCAGGGGAGCACTAGATTGTGCTCTCTGACTACACTAGACAAGATTTTTGAAATACACTTATGATTACAAGAACACCCACGTAGGGGAAATAATACAAGAAGATGTAACCGATACAAGACATCCCACAACCCGAGACCAATAGGTATGGAAAACTGGACTAGAGATGATACAGGGGATCCCACAACCCGGGATCGTAAGTATGAGACAAGATATCTGGATTACAAGAACTCCCTTCTGGGAGATGAACTAGATACACGAAAGAACTCGACAGGATCTCGTACTACGAGATTACAAGGGGACAAGATAGGATGTCCGAGAACTAGACTAGAATAAGGAACAAGACAAGAACTAGAACTGGAACTTGGAGAGTACTTACTGGGCGGTCACGACTCCTTGAGCTCCCAAGACTGGTATTGGCAAGACTGATTATGAATGTGGCCAACCCCTCCTTATATAGGTTTTCAAGGGCGGTTCATGAAAGGCGGTTGCGAATTGATGATGTCATCAATGATGTCATCAATTCGAAATATGAGCTCTGGATATCCGAATCAGGCAAGTAGACAGTCGTTCTTAGGGTTCTGGCACGTTCCGACGCAATGGAAGCATTGGTTTCTCCTAATTCTGAACCAATCATGAGATACAAGGTTCACATGGAATCTAAGGTTCAGGATGGTTTCCTTTGTCCATGACAAAAACAACTTTTAATGTACATAAATTTCTTCTTGAAGATGTCATTACAAGATTTGGTTATGTAGAAAAGGTAGTGGTTGATAGGGGAGAATTAGATGCACAAGAGACTAGAGATTTATTTGTTAGGCATGGAATTTATTTAGCTCTTACCACTACTTATAACCGTGAAGCTAACAAAAAGATAGAAAGAGGGCATTCTCCTATTATTAAGGCAATTTTTAAAGCTTGCAATGGAGAACTTAAGAATTGGCCAAAATTTCTTCCATTTATATTGTGGGTTGATAGAATGACCTACACTAGAACGACGGTGTCGGTGCAAAAGGGACGACCGGTGGATCAGGCCAACCGCCAAAAATACGGCGCACACCAGGTGCTTCTAGAAACCTCAAGTACAGTGGAACACTCACAGAACATATAACAAAGGAAAATTATTCGTATTTGATTGCAAAAGCATATCCTCACATCAAGAACTATAAGAAGATAATCGTTTACTCATCATATTTATGTTTTTTAACTTAAAACTTTCTTGCGTAAATAAAACGAGTTCCCATATGTCATATTTAACAATAGTTTATATATGAAAAATTAATACATTTCCTTATAGATCACTGTGCTGAACTTTTAAAGCGAACCTGTTAAAAATAAAATAACTAAATAAACGTGAATTTCTCAGCATAGCACATGAATAAATATCTTCAAAACTTTTATGTATCTAATCAAGTTAAAACAGAGTTATCTTCCAGATGCATTGAGTTTCAGCAGTAGTGTCGAACCAATTAAGTTCTGTAGCAATAGTTTTGTCGGATCATTGAAACTAAGAAATCTTCAGGTGTGTCAGAGAAAAGACACAAATTAGGTGTGTCAGAGAAAAGACACAAATTGCAAAGAAGTGATGGTTGAAAGAAAGAAAGATTTATATTCGTCTCAATCAAAGAACATAATAGCGAAAGTAAATTAGAGAACAGTCGAAGTGCTTCAGATCTTCTTTTCTAGGCGATCTTTGAAATTTCCACAGCACCAATCTCTGAGATTCGGAGCTTCTTCAATATATTCACACTATAAGAGCAACGTCAGATATATATGCTAAATCAGTCCTACGTCAGCTCTTCATTTATGAACAGCTCCAGAGTATAGTCATCATAAGGTCATAATGAGATCTAATCATGTATTGAAACACAGACTACAGAAGTTTGTTCTTTCGCACATCTAAATCAGGAATGCCCGAAATTATTAGAGTTTTGATTTAGATGCCCGAAATTATCAGAGTTTGAATTGATCAGTGCCAGATTAAAACGTCGTAAGTTGCGATTCAATTTGATGTAATCAAATCGTTGAGGATGATCAGAGAAACATGAATGAAACAACTTTAAAGATATTCTGCTGAAATTACCGGACAACTATTTGTATTCAATAATCATATCACCTCAATATTTCGACGCCTCACAGGTCACCGTCACAGTTTGCGCAGAACCGGAATGGATGGTTTAGAGCTCCGTCAGCCTAAACCCCTGTCTTTCCTCCCCTCAGAACATGCAATTGGCCTTCTTTTTCTCCGTCCTACCTTTGCAGCGAACCCTACTCTGAGATATCTCCTCCTTTTTTTTGCATGAACCAAAACCACTCTTTTGAATTACCGTTTCAAGCTCATCTTTCTGCCCGTGAGTTTTCTTTCTTTTTCAAACTGCCACTCCTTTTCTTATTGAATCTCAGCCTTACGAAGAACCTTTCCTTCTCATGCGCACACCACTTTCCCATACTTGATATTGATATTCTATCTCTCAGACTTTTCCCATTTGTAAAGCGTTCTTCCTCTACTTAATATCCATTACTAATTACATATGTAACATGACCATATTAAAATGAAAGAAGCATTTTGAGAAGTGAATAATAAAATTGGAGTTTAATAAATTCGATCTTCCAAGCTTTCTCCAATGAACAAATATATATCCCAAGATGCCTGGTCTAGTGGTTGGGTCCCTCGCCTCTTGAGGCGGGGGCGAGGGTTCAACCCCCCAGCGCTGCGGGATATGTAAACCGCCTTCGGGCGTTGAAACCAGCCTTCGGGCGTTAACTCCGCTGTGCCTTCGGGCCGTCTACCTCGTTGTATGTGCCTTCGGGCCGTCTACCTCGTCTACCCCTGTTCTTGTGGGATAAGGGGGGTCCCATGGGTACTATGCCCTTCCTTGTACAGTTGTTCATTTCAAAGTTAAAGTCAGGGGGAGTAGGCCTCGGCCGAACCTCCATTTTAAAAAAAAAAAATGAACAAATATATATCTTTTGTTTTTAAAGCGAGTGGAAGCAAGCGTAGAGATGGAAATCTCTACGACAACGGGGTATATGCCGGCAGAATTAATGTACTGCAAGAAGCCTATTTTTCCTGTGCATTCTCAAATCCTTACTTGGGCTACTCTTCCATGGGAAGATAATCTATCTATTGAAGATTTATAAGCTCTAAGAATTCAGCAACTTGAGCAAGGGAATGAAAGATTAGAAGAAGTTGTAGCTAAATTGAAAGATTCTCGACTTAAGAATAAGAAATATTTTGACAAATCACATAGGTTAAGGTCAAAGCCAATACAAATTAATGATTGGGTTTTAATTTATGATAGTACGTTTGATTCTCAGTATGATGCTCATAGGAATTTAAAAAGACGTTGGTTTGGACCTTATGTGGTGATCAAAGTTTATGATAATGGAATGTATGCCTTACATGAATTAGATGGTACACCTCTCAAAAACTTAATTGCGGGCAAAAGGATTAGATTATTCAAGCAAGAAATGATGAAAATGATGAGTTAATGTATGATGAAGAGAATGAGTGATGATTTCCTTTAATGTGGTTTTCTTTTGTAAGATGAAGAAGAATATTTCGTTATGAAAATAAGTAATTTTGTATGTTTAGCTGTTGATGTTTTGTTTTGCAGGACTTTGAAGATGATCAAA